>OX336389.2:462339342-463074443 GCA_946902985.2 Meconema thalassinum | reverse complement strand
AAATTTGGCGGTTAGGTCCTCTGCTAACTTATTTTGGGTGTCCTTCATGTCCTCTGCTAACTTCTTCTGGCCATCCTCCATCTTCTTCTGGCCATCCTCCATCTTCTTCTGGCCGTCTTCCATTTTGGCAGTTAGGTCCTTGGTTAAATTCTTCTGGCCGTCTTCCATCTTGGCTTCCATGCCACTTAACTTTTCTAGCAATGCTGCGAATTGCTCTTCCATTTTAGATGTTTGTCTTGTAAGGGGCATGCACTCACAGGAAAATTTAAAAAAATGACCTGCTCGGGTTTTGAAACCAGGACCGTCAGGTGTTGTGCTTGTGCTTGAGTTCATAATCCGGCTTTTGACACCAGTTGTTACGTGCCACCCCCCCCCCCCCCTAGTGGCACTTTTGTTAACTGGATTACGGTGGCTACAAAGCACAACACAAATTACTGCTTAAAGAAATAATTAACTTTATTGTGGCCAGAAAGATACACTACTCATCAGCAAATACAAACAATTAGAACCTTACTCCAGTTTCCTCAAGTCTCTTCCTTGAGCGCTCTTGCCCCTTTCACTTGTCAACAAACCACAGAAGTTAAACCGTCTTAATGAGTCCGGTGGCCTTGACAGAAGCTACCTGCTCCTCTTCCTCATGTACAACAAATACAGTTACTTACGATAATCCGCTACCCGCTGTTTCGCTGACCACAAGCTGGGGAAACAATGTCACTGGATTTCGTAACTCGCACGGCACTTCGTCACCACACATCTGTCGCACTCGCTCAAAAACACACACCCACAGAAAACTCGGTCCCCTCACTGTTGAAGCCGCTTATATAGCAGGCTGGTGACTCAATGAATTCTAGAATCGTCCAGAGCACACGGCTTCTCGACATTTCCTTCACTGGTTCAGTCACGAATATTCTGGATCATCCCTTTGTCCTCGTAGCCCTGTTGCATAAGGCGTACGCAATACATGAGGCAGGGCACAGCCCAGCCCTGGGGCAGTTGTGACTCATGCAGCGAGCGATGACACAAACTCACAGCCGTAACAGTATACACATTTTGGTTCAGATCGGTGAAAAGGTGTAGATTTTTGCCAAAGGGCCTAAATGCAGGGTATGGACTGGTCTGTCATAAATTTCATGTAAACAGTGTTACTCGCAGGGTTCCAAAGGCTAAGTATACGCATTTTGGTTCAGATCGGTGAAACGGTGTAGATTTGGGCAAAAGGGCCTAAATGCAGGGAATGGACTGGTCTGTCATAAATTGCATGCAGACTGTGCTACTCGCAGGGTTCCAAAAGGTACGTATACAACTTTTGGTTCAGATTGGTGAAACGGTGTAGATTTGTGCCAAAGGGCCCAAATGCAGGGATTGGAGTGGTCTGTCCGAAATTTAACATAGCATAAACTATTCTTCTTGAATCTGGCTATCATATAATTTTTTTTTCTAATCCGACTGGTAGTTCCAGAGATTAGCGCGTTTAAACACAAAAACACACAAACAAACTCTCAAACTCTTCAGCTTTATTATATTAGTATAGTAGACTATAGATGTACACGTTTGGTTAGAGCCTCCGTGGCTTAGGCGACAGCACGTCTGCCTATCACTGCTGGATCCGTGGTTCACTTCCCGGTCACTCCATGTGAGATTTGTGTTGGACAAAGAGGAGGCAGACAGGTTTTTCTCCGGATACTCCGGTTTTCCCGTTCACAACTTTCATTCCAGCAACACTCTCCCCTATCATTTCATTTCATCTGTCATTCATTTTATCATTGCCCCAGGGGAGTGCGTCAGGCTTCGCCAGCCGGCACAGTTCATATCCTTGCCACTAGATGGGGGCTTCATTCATTCCGTTCCCTGACCCGGTCGGTCGACTGGAAGCAGGCTGTGGATATTCAATTTTCACACGTTTGGTTAGTTTAGTTGGCACACGTGAAGAATTTGTCTCCTTCGCCAGTTTCCTTCGAGTTTCGGACCTGTACAGTTGCAGGTAAAATGCATAAAGCATAATGTATCGCCACTGCATAGAGAATATGACGCAAACTTGCAAGACATGGATATCGTAACAAAATCGACACTCAGCATAGAACCACATTCTCTCAAGACTAACTGTAGCACTGCCTAGAAGCCGGAGAAAATGTACGAGCACTGTTGCAGGGGGTTCTGATTCATCTCCCTTGAACGGTATTTTAGCCTACTTTCGATTTTCGTAAATACTTTAAGAAGAGATCAATGAGATCTACACGATCCAAATGTCCATGTGTATGTGAGTGTATGTGCATATGCCTGTCACCCCTATCAATTCCCAAACGACAAAACCGAATTGAATAAAGTTTGGTACTGATGTAGCACTGGTATAGGACACCTCTACATCATGATTCATATAGCTGTCATCTTTATGAATGCAAAATGGCAGCCACCCAAGTGGTCAATGCTTATGTAGAATTCCGACTAAACTAATCCTTGGATGCCTACCAAATGTTGACAAAACAAGCCTTCACATGGGGCCCCAACAAAATGGTCATCACCCAAATAATTTCAATATGGCGGCTTGCGAATCATGCAAGCAATATATTCCATAATTATTGGTCCCTTGAATCAATGCTCACAGTACTTGACATTCAGATAGTTTTATACCAGGGTCCACTGCTACCAACGTGATGAATATATGGGAGTGAATGTTACGCACAGCCGCCACATTCAAATTATAAAACATAAAAATAAATAACTCTCGACACTTAGATGTACATTTACGACACTAATTGAAAAGGTAGGACCGTATATCGGGCCTTGTATGGCCAAGACAAAAGGACACAGATTTCATACATTCAAGATGGCGTCTGCGTGACCTATATGAACATTAATGATAGAACGTACAAGGCACTGCCGGCAGGACGTTACGTCCTCATTTGAGTACGTAATTCAATTGCTTATATGAGGACGAAGCGTCCTGGTGGTAAGACCGTTCTTTTTTCCATTATAAAGATCGAAATGTAACGAATCAGCGCATGCAAGTCTGAAGTTGGTAACTCTGACCATTCGGTAATGGCGGCGATTAAACGCAAGGGCGACCGTGTTTATGTTTTTGCTACCTATTTCGATGCTCCAAACAGCGGAAATGCATGGAATCGCTCGTTATTTACTAGTAATTATGATACCACTAAATGGCTCAAGTTGTATGGAAATAAATCCCATTTTTTACATTTTTATATAGCCTATTTTAGATCTTAAAATATGTAAAACTTCTTTATACTTCACATACATTTACATAGTCTCTGTACAGTAGGAAAACGCGTTTATACTTTATACGTTTATACATTTTATAGTCATTAAGTGATTACGAGACAATTATTTTATTAGTCAATATGAATCATATTACACTGTTTTAGAATATTTACACACTTATATAGTTTGCCCTGTACCAGATGTGCAGTATTATTACGCTTCGATAACCCGAAGTACTGCCGGAAGGACGCGTCCTGCTGGAAGGCCAGTTCAAACATTTGCCATAAGGGTCCAAAGTCCTGCTGGAAGGACGCGCCGCTGTGTACAAAAGTACTTCCGGAAGGTCCTTCTAGCAGGACGAGTGACTGTACGCTCTATCATTAAAATTGACAACTCAGAATGTAATCACGCAAATAAGAAGAATCTGGCAAAGAGATGAGTATAATATAAAGGTCCTCACTTGCGTTAGTGAAAAGATTATCACACTGAAAATAGCGCACAGCGTCCATCTTGAAATTTCAAAATAAATTAATAACTCTCAACGTTTTAGAGCTTTAACAACGAAATTTTGTAATAAGGTAGAACTTTTTAAGTCACTTCGTATCCCAAAAGCAAAAGAACAACGACTCCATATATTTAAGATGGCGGCTAGGCATATAATTTAATTTTACAAATTACTATCCCAGGATATAATAGAGCAATTAAGACGTAACTTGGAAGTAGAGCAGTATTATCTACGAGGTATCAGCACGCTAGTGATAAATTTTTCACACTGAATATAGCGCACAGTGGCTACCCGTAAATTTCATAATTTTAAAATAAATAACTCTCCATATTTTTCAGCTACAGTAACGAACAGTACTGATAAGGTAGAACCTTATGTGGCTTCGATTGACCTATGCAAAATAACTGGGACTCTAAATTTTCAATATGGTGGCTGGGTGTAGGCCTACTATTAAAACGTAATAATGATCCACTCGAAATGTAATTGTGCAATTGAAACGACACTTAGTAAGAACGAAATAGTCTAACATATAAGGGATCTTTGCTGAAATAAGCCATAAGTATAACACAACTAGCAGTAGTGCCCGGCTTCGCCTGGTGGATTTATTTGTTTTATGGATGATAGTGAATACTACTACAGAACTGGCACACAATGCTTAAACTACCGGAAAATAAATATGTCTTAAATATAACTTTTTGTGGTGGTGGTTGTAGTGGGGGTGATAAGCAATACAGTATAATGGACGTAACATTTAGGTCATTTTCCCGTAATGATAATAATGATAATAATGAATAGGGGAACGGCTATTTACTAACTACAGCACTGACACATGTAATTTACGAACAAATTTCTAAAAATGATTAGAGAGAGGAGTAAGTGAAATATAAGACACTGCCTAGGGCCTATATCTCATTTTCTGTTAGAAATGTAGAGACCAATAGTGCCGTCTTTTGCCGCATATTGCCTTTGGAAAACTTTGGAAAACTTCGGATGTCCCGAGCTCCTGAGGTAGCAATAGTATCATTTATCGCCACATAGCGCTCAACGATAAGTTTCGGAATAAATTAACGTAAATTTGAAAGTACCAACGCTTATAGCAGCTGATAACCTCAAAGTATTGCATCCAACACCTTTGAACCTACCGTATACAGTTATCATGATGATAACTGTTTTAAGGGGCCTAAGAAATCATTTCGCACTAATTACTCCCCGTGACTGCAATTTATAAGCAGCGCAAGATTTAACTATTTTCGCAACACTAAACCAGAACACTGGTAGGGGCGCCGTGATGCAGCCCGAATTGCCAGTCAACAATTGACTTATTAAAATACTCTTACAGTTACACTACTACGGACATGAATGGTTCTAGGGCCTTAATACGTGGTTTTTATGTTCAGTTTGTTTGTTATTCTAAATGTAGGGAATGGAGAGCGTTGTCCGAAATATCAAGTGCAAAATGTCACCAGAAGGGTTTGAATGTGTATGTAATTTGGTGCAATTAGGAGGGACGGTGTAGATTTGTGATAAAGGGCCTAAATGCAGGGAATGGAGTGGTCTGTCCGAAATTTAAAGTGGACAGTGTCACACGCAGGGTTCCAAAGGGTAAGTGTACAAAATGTGGTTCAGATCGGTGATACGGTGTATATTTGTGCCAAAGGACTTAAATGCAGGGAACGGAGTGGTCTGTCTGAAATTTCAAGCAGACAGTGTTACCCGTCCGGTTCCAAAGGGTGATAATGTGAAATTTGGTTCAGATCGGTGAAACGGTGTAGATTTGTGCCAAAGAGCCTAAATGCAGGGAATGGAGTGGTCTGTCCGAAATTTCATGCAGACAGTTGGTGTATTCTTTGAATACACGGTAAGTGAGAATCCAATTTTTAATGCTCTTTGCATGTCCATTTCTTCCTTTCTTATCAAACACCAACAGTGATCTATTTTCTCTTTGTTGATCAGGTCTCTTATATCTTTTATGAGTCTGTTCTAGATATATATCTTCTATGACCCACCTAGCGTCTTCTCGCAGCGAATCTCTGAAGCTCCTCAATTCTTCCTGGTGCAAGAGGATTTACTTATCCATCTGGTCACCAGATCTTGTTACCATCGCCAGCTATTTTCTCCGTGAGCAAGAGAACTACTTCTACTTTTTTACTCACCATGCTGCGCTAGTATCATCTGTTATCAACTCTTTGAAGACCGGCTCAGCAAGAGAAGATCAATTTTTTGTTGTAATGTTGGCTATGTTTATATGTTCTCCTTTTGTCTCCAACCCCCACTCTTTCCCTTCCTTGGACCCTCTGTGCTTCGCTGAGCAGGTCTCACTTCTAAGTCGGCAGTTGACTCGGTCAGTTAAGGCTCAACCAGAGCCAGTCTCCTCAAACCAAGAGACACTCTCTACGTTCTACGCCATGTTGGCACATTAAGTATCGGTTAAGGGAACTTCACCTTCGCCATGCAACAAAGATAAGTACCTGCTTCAAGTTTTAACCTCATCTTCATGATTTTATCGACTACATGCTTTAACGATCTTTTATAGGCAGTGTGAAATTATTTATTTTGGGGCAAAAATCATCCTTCGCGGGATTTTCCATGTTGGGCTTTTGTCTAATCAAGCCAATCTTGGTGAAAAGCAGCATTTCCTATGCTTGCTAAATGAGAAATCTTCTCACCACGTGGGATATTATCTAATACCCGCTGTCTATAAATTACAAAGCAAGTTCCTCCGCTGGATTAACTTTGGCCCCATTTTTCTATTAAGATCGTTCTGGAACCTTCCAGATCTTGTACTCTATCTGCGAGTCTTGCCGTCAGGTATTTTTCACTCACTTGTGAAAATACTTTTTAAAATGAGGAATAAATTACTGCAATAGCAAACTTTCGTCCACCGTTGGAATGTTCTATGGCGTATTTAATTGTAATTCACAATCTTCTCAAGAAATAGATTCTCTCCTACCTAGTGAAACCAGTTCTCTTCATTATTGCAATAACTTTCTTTCCCATAAACTTTCGTGTTTTTTACAGTGAACTTTGCATCCATTTTACAGACTATAGTGAAAACTAGTGCTTGTTCTACTTTTCTACCGCGTCGCGATCTTCCGCTTACTTTAAATAAGGCCTTGAACATTGATCCTAAATCCCAATGATCTTTCCTCAACCTTCTACTAACAAACCTTATTAATAAAATTGAAACTTTCCTATAAGGTGTCACTCTATGAAGTGCCCTTCCATTTTGCTTCTTTATCATTAATTAATTACTGTATAACTACGTGTTTTATACACGGTTCAAACTTACATTGTTTCTTCCCCGTAATCAGGGAAAACAATACTTTCAACTCTTGAGTGAGTTATTTCTGGGTCTCACGAAATGGAAACTGCCCCATTTGGCTCGTGATTCCTACTTAAACATAGGAAGTCTAGAACCTTCCTCTTGACCTTTTTCTTCAGGTTTCACCGTAAGTGACCTGCTCTCTTTTGTATAATTGTTATAAAGCAATTCTGCTTAAATATAAGAAGTTGTAGGAACTTCTATCTTATTTTTCATGTTTTTCTTATTGTTAATTTCGAAGTTGTCATTCTCTCTAGAACATTCTCTCAAGAATTTCTTATAGTACACTCTTTGTACTCAATTTAATGTTTAAATTTTAATTACTTCATTTGTCCTTTTTTTAAATCTTATAAAGATTTTAGAACATATATAAGGTTTGAAACCTCATAAATTGTTATTTGCCTGGAGCAATCTCTAAATGTTAGGAGGTCTGCGACCCCATTGTTAAAAAATTTAAATGATCCATATTTGTCAGAAAAATATATATTTGTTAAAGTTATAAACTTCTTTGAATTGTTAAATAAATTAAATATTTGTTTTTGGATTTATAATTTCGCAAATACAACGGTTAGGCAAAATCCTGTCTTCCTTGGCTCTCCCTACTAAATGCCATTAAATACATCAATAGGGCTTTCACCACTCGTTGCATTTGAGCAAGAACTCTTAGTGGTAATCTCATTAAAGTTTCTTTTAGCTTTAATAGCTAATTCTAACTGGCCAGTAAGGCAAGTAAAGCTCGCTACGCCAGCTACCTGCTTGTGGAGATCCTCTCCGAAAACTTATGGTCAGTTTTCTAAAAGATAAGTGTTTCTCTTTGTCTAAACTTTTAGCCGGCTCCTCGCTGAGTAAAAGCTTAGCCATTTCCAAATGCAACCCTTGGTTCATTTACCAAAATTACTTCCCAAGGTATAATTTTTTATCATTATCCTTCTTGGAAGCACTTGGTCGCCTTTTCAGAAACTCCATAATTTCGAAACCTGGAATGACCAAACCTGATTCAAATTATTGGCATTCTTCGAATTACTTTGCAAAAACGAATTTCTTGGAACAGACATACAATAAATCTGTTACTCTCAGTCTTGCCAGACCATCACTCTTCCCCATAGTAGGCAGATACATGCTTGAGAGGGATTACACTAAAGCCACTCTCTTGCAAACCGCCCAAGTCCTAGCTGTATTTCCCGTCAGCTTAGACCAAGCTCTTACCCACTTTAGGTATCCGAGAACGAATTTTCAGTGGCAACCGCCTCTGAGTGTATTTAAAGCTAAATTTATAACTTTTGTGGAACTCTCATCCTATTTCTCTATCCTTTTTCTCCAGTCCGAATCCCACTTCCTTTTCTTAATCATCTTCCCTTGGTGGGTGGGTTATTCCTCAGCCAATAATCTACCCAACAGTATCACTCGCAGGGTTCCAAAGCGTAAGTATACAAATTTTGGTTCAGATCGGTGAAACGGTGTAGATTTGTGCCAAAGGGCATAAATGCAGGGAATGGAGTGGTCTGTCCGAAATTTCATACAGACAGTGTTACTCGCAGGGATCCAAAGGGTAAGTATACCCATTTTGGTTCAGATCGGTGAAACGGTGTGGATTTGTGTCAAAGGGCATAAATGCAGGGAATGGAGTGGTATGTCTGATATTTAAAGTGGATAGTGTTACCCGCAGTGTTCCAACGTGTATGTATATAAGATTTGGTTCAAATCGGTGAAACGGTGTAAATTTGTGCCAAAGGGCCTAAATGCAGGGAATGGAGTGGTCTGTCCGAAATTTCATGTAAACAGTGTTACTCGCAGGGTTCCAAAGGCTAAGTAGGCCTATACACATTTTGGTTCATATCGGTGAAAAGTTGTAGATTTGTTACAAAGGGTCTAAATGCAGGGAATGGAATGGTCTGTCATAAATTTCTTGCAGACAGTGTTACTCGCAGGGTTCCAAAGGGTAAGTATACAAATTTTGGTTCCGATCGGTGAAAAGGTGTAGATTTGTGCCAAAGGGCCTAAATGCAGGGAATCGATTGGTCTGTCATAAATTTCATGCAGAAAGTGTTACTCGCAGGGTTCCTAAGGGTAAGTATTGTTCCCAATGGGATGGAGGCTGACTGGCATCGAACTCGGGTCTTTCAGGAGAAAGAATCATAGCTATGATTTTTCCGAGAACCGAACCATTGATCTCTGAGGGAGAACAGCAACATAGAACCCGAGATACAGTGGAATAATAAGTACCGAGGTAATTGAAGCTTAATTCCATGTCTGGAACAGGAATTATAAGCAATGCTAAGACAGAATATTGTATGAACTGTGAGCCAGTATACAAAAATCTAGCACAGATTCTGAAAGTTGGAACAACTTGAGAGGTGACATATTACTCTGGAAAGTAGGAGGAGCAGACAGTCTCCAGTGAACTATTTTCAAGCGTCATAGGGGGAGAAACAGTTACAAATGACCCTAAAAATCCCCGAAGGACAAGGAAGAGAAGATGGAAGGGGATGGTTGCTAAGAGAAATTAATTAATTGCTGGCAAATGAAGCATTCAAATGGGATGAGACTAACACCCAAATGCTTGTAATCAATGAGAACTAATTTAGGGATGTTGAGACATCTAAATTGAAGCCTATATCAGATTGAAGGGAAAAGCACTCACTGAGTGCGGAAGAGCAGCGATTAGCGGAAAGACTAGGGGGAAGAACCGGAGAGTAGCGTCAGGAAGCCGTGGAGAAAAACAATTAATATGAATTAATTGAGCGAGCGAATCACCTGCACGCAAGTAGATCTGAAACCTCCGTGAAAATACGATCAGGAATTACGCATTACCTCGTCGGTAAATGCGGTGTGTGAGAAAAGAGTCGCTCCTCTTGTGAAAAGGGACTATGTTTTAACAGAATTCTTTATATGGTCGGAGGAGCTTGGAAGCGTCAGTTCTTTGACTCAACTCGTGAGGGTGACCTGCAGTTCGTTGAAATCATCCGTGTGGGTGACACGCAGTTCTTTGATGTGAAATAGTGCGCGCACTACGCAAGTTCGCCAAAGTCAAAACAGCACACAAAGACAATGAAAGATGCATTATGCAGCATAGTTCAAGTGTTTATACACTAGAATCATACATAATATTCAACATGCATATGCTTAATTTATTATATGCAAACGTAACTCATTACAGCGTAGGAAAATCGCATTGTATAGTCATAGACAATGGACCTATCCGCTGGGATAATATTGATCTTTAATGTATCGTGCAGTACAGTATTAAAGTACACAATAGATCATGGGAGCAAGAACTGTATCACAGGTATTTGTGATAAAATACTTAGAGGAGAAACACTAGATTAATAGACTAGTTGATCTGGAGGAGGAGATAGAACACACAGTAGAAGACACGTGCGTAGAAGACAGGAGGTTTACACATCTTCTAAATAGAAACTTTCGTTGGAGACAAGCAGATGTCAGAATATTGCCGTACTCGCAACTCTGAAATCAAGCTATAGCGAAAAGCCCAGGAGGCAGTGTGTGTAAATTCGAGTGTACAAAGTTTTATGTTCAAGTATTATATTGTAAAATGTTTTAAGTGTGTGATTGAAATGTGGTATAAATTAAAGTGTGAAATATATCCATTCCAAGTTATAACCAGTGCATTTAAACCACATAAAGTGTTAATTGTAATGGAAATGGCAGTGTATTAGAGCCATTATGGTGGGCAAGCTGCTGTACTATTGGATTAATCCAGCCCGCAAGAAAATGTGAGTACCATCCAAAATGTTAATATGATTTTATAGCTCACCATACAGCATATCATTCCATGAAATACTATAAGAATTTGCAGTAAATATAGTACGAGTTCACATTCCTCGTATTGCAGTAAATAACTTGAATTGAGAATGATAAACTTACGACAAGTAATGCGTAAGATAATAGTCAATCTAACTATAACGTTAATTGATAATAATAATAAAAAGGTCAAAGTCGAAATGAAACGTAAAATAGGCAAGTTGGTGCCTTAGAAACCTGCAAATTGTGCCATGTCCGATAAAAGAATATAGTGCTATTGTATGTGGAAGAATGAGAGATATGTATTAAAGAGTGTAAAGAGAGATTTCAGTGTAATTGATATGCTAATAATAATAATAATTGATATATTGCTAAGATTGAAAGCCAATAATAATATAGATAATGTAATTGCCCGTAAAATAATACCTTTAATAAGAGATAATGTAGAGCCATCGTATAATAATGATTAAATCAGGGAAGTAAAGGAGTGCAATATGAATTGTCTCATCTAATAGAAATGTTGTTGTAGCCGCAGTAAGCGTGCAAATGTAACGTACAATCCAGTGATTTACGTAAATAATCGCAGGGATCATCCAATTAGCTTGCGCGTCGAAGAATCTAGTGAGCCAATCGACGAATCTACAATGTATTTTGTACAGCCTAAGAGCGTACCTACGGATAGCGACAGCGTTGGGGCAGGTATGGCACTTGTAACCCACTGTCAGCATCTTCGAAGCTACAATGGGATTAACTGTGACACCCAATGTAAGCTAATTAAATAATTGATCTGCCCGTGGTGGTGAGACAATTCTTCGTGGAAGAATCATGGTGATTTCCTACCATATTCGTAATCGTGCGGCGGGAAAACATGAGGAACCCGACTGGCACCCGTTTAAGAGCCACAGATTGCTTCTTTAGGACGGCAAAGCTAATGGAAATCCATCCCTTGCTAAGAATATTAATTGAGAGCCATATTGAGCCAATTAAAGACCCTAAAGGTAGGAGTTAAATAATTAGATAGATTCAATTCATTAAATGACACATCCAAACCCTTACCCCAGTCTATGGAAAGAGGGCAACCTTTATGGCTTTGTTTACAAAAGTTTAAAGTCGGTCAGTGAGATCAGACGTTGTTGTGGAAGAAGCAGCCATCATGACAGAGGGTGGAGCTTAGCGAACCTATTGTCCACGCAACAGGGGTGCTAGGATGACCGCCGACCCTTTAAATTACTACTGGAATACTGACAATTACAAACTCATATCTTGATATAATTAAATAATGGTTGATATTATTGTATAAATGAATAACACGCATCCTGTCCATGCAGATATGTTGTTGGCTCGTAAAAATCGGATAATAATTGGCCAAGTTAGTGTCTTGTGACATTTATCTGCGTTAAATAATGAGATACACTTTTAAGGAGTAATTACCCAGTTAGTGCTAATTTACTCAGACGGGTAGCATTAATGCACGGAATGGCACATTTGTAACATTAGTAACGACTTGATTACACCTAAAAGATTGTTGTATGGTGATGCTAAGTCATTAATTATTTGAGTTATGCAGAGAGAGAGTACTGATAAGTGCGTTTGAAACGTATGGGGAAGAAAACGATTGTTCACACAAACAACGCAAATATAGCAAAGAAAATGTAATAAGATTAATATTGTTGAAACATAAGTAAAGATAAATGTTCCGATTCAGAACGGACAGTATATTTGGATCAACAATGATTGCATTCAAAGATTATTTTGTGATAACTTGTGTATTTAGTAATTTGTTGTGTTGTGATATGCCAATTAAGGTTAATTAAGCTATGTGAAAGACACTATGAACATTCGTCAATGTCAAAAGTATAAATTTTAGGAAGTGTAGGATAGATTTGGGTGCGGAAGAGCGCCACACATAATAAAGACTCACAGTAAAGATGTTGCAGCATAACTGAGGAGCTCAGTGCATTAATATTGATCGGATCTTTGGATTAGTGGATCAGAGCTGCGCAGTGCAGATGAATCAAGTTAGGGTTTATGTGATTATGTTTAATTATCATCTGTGCACCCCTATATTTTATTTGTGTTGTGGGAAGTAAATGTACATTATTTGTGTTTTTGTTGTATTTTGCCATGATTTTAGTATCATTAAATTCAGTATTTAGGAATCTGTTGTGTTTCCATGCAGAGTAGTCACCTGATAGACTCAAATCCTGAGCATGTGGTCGTACAGTGGGTTGGACGTACCATACCTCGGAAGACCGTGAGCAAGCTGGGATACGAGTACATGCTCCATATAATGTTACAAGAGTACAGTATACAAATTTTGGTTCAGTTTGGTGAAACGGTGTGCATTTGTGCCAAAGGGCCTAAATGCAGGGAATGGAGTGGTCTGTCCGAAATTTAACATAGCCTGGCTATCATATACAAAAATAATTTTTTGAATCCGACTGGTAGTTCCAGAGATTAGCGCGTTTAAACACACAAACACACAAACCGTTCAGCTTTATTATATTAGTAGTATATAGATAACAGATTGAATGCAAGGCAAAGCGGACATCTTGAAAGTACGAAATATGATAAAGAATAACTTGAAATATTATGTACCTACAACATAGAAAACGTACGGTAATGTAGAAACTTGTATGTGGCTTCCAATGTCCAAGTCAAAAGAACAGCAACTCCATACATTCACTAAAATAATGTTATTGGTTCTACGTCCCTTTTAGCAACTGCGGCTTTTAGAGATGCCGGGGGAATGGAATTTTGCCCCGAAGGGGATCGTTAACGAGTCAGTTAACGACACGTTAACTAACGGCTCCCTCGCAGTTGCACACCCTCAAATGCCAGCTGACTGCGCCAGGATTCGATCCAGCAAGCTTGAACACAGCAGGCAAGAACGTTACTGCTGAGCCATGCAGCCAGTCCCATACATGCACGATGACGGCTGAGCGTATTCTTAAAGCTTGAATATCAGAGACACAATTAACGCGAAATTTGGTGAGAGAGGAGTACCATATAAAAGACCACTATTACTCATAAGTAGGGCCCGGATATTGACGCCGTAAAGAAGTTTAAAAAATTCACTTAAAACTTTCAAAAATGACTGTAATAAATGACCTAAAAATTCGAAAAATGCACTTTAAAATGGAGAAAATATCTTATAATAATAAACTCACCAATATTTCAAAAATTCGAAAACTGCACTATAAACTGGAGAAAATGATCTTATAATGATAAACTCGCCAATATTTCAAAAATAATATCTTAAGCTCAAACTGAAAAGTCAATCAAAATAGATTTCTAGCACTTAACAAAAGGTTGTTCACTTTAGTCTCAGTTGCACTGCACTACGAATGTCAGTCTGATGTTGTCAAATGTAAATAAAGATCTGCGGTTATCAGCCAACAAGTTTTTATACTTAGAAAAGCTGCGTTCAACATCAACTGATGTGATCGGAGCGTACATGAAGTGAGGAAGGTCGTTTGCTGCTAAATCCTCTTCAATCCCATCCACGCAGTAGTTTTCACCAGAAAGAAAGTCAGAGATTTTGCAGAATGTTTAATACCCGTGTTTTAGTCCAACACTTACTTCAGTTTTGATGCAATACCCGCAGCAATTTCACCACGATTGTTGCTAAGACTAGTTTCCACCCGGTTGATTAAGGAAATGGAATCAATATTTCAATATTTTAAATTATCTTGTATAAGCTACTAGCTTCTTCTTAACTCTGAGACACGTAACTCCCTCATATAAAGCTGTGACATGACTAAATTGGAAAACAATGATCTCAAAAGGCTGATTTCTCTAAAAATAAGACCAAAACAATCTACCAAACTTTAAAAAAAGCTCTTAAAATGGAAACATAGGAAAACTGCAAAAAGATGCAAAACAAAATGACATATTTGAAGACGGGATGGCCCGTCCTGAGTTTCAATGTACTTCAGCATTGTTTTAGACAGGTCACTAAAAAGATGACATGTCATCAACATCCGGGCCCTATTCATAAGAATATCACACTAAATATAGTGCGCAATGAAATATAAAAATAAATAACTTTATATATTTAAGAGATACAATAACTCAAATTAGAATTAAAGAAGAACCGTATATAGGCCTTCTATGCCCAATGCAAAAGAACAGCCTCACCATTTATTCAAATGGTGGCTGTGCGTACTATTTACACATTAAAATAAGTAGTTCCGTAAAGAAATAAATAGCCTATTTTCATATTTCCTACTTATGTTAATTGCCTTTTTAAACATACAAATTTCCAGTTTGATTGCTGTAATAGATTAGTAGATATTGAGAACCGTCTAAATATTTCGGTTGGTCGCCATGATGGATTTATATGTAGGCCATAGAGTTATGTGCTATCACATGAAGATTATTGCGTATGTGTATTAATCAAACTACAATCGCATGATTAGGACACTATATATATGAATGAGGTCTTAAAATTTTGCACAGCCACCATCTTGTGGTTATAAAAATAATTGAAATGAATTATACGTCAGTGGATTAAAATTTGTATAATCATTTACCGTAACAAATTTCACTGCGCTCTGGTGGTTAAATCGTGAGAAACGTCCATTTAAATATTTGAATTATTTTCGTGTCAGCATCATGTTGTATTTTTGTTCACCTGTGTATTAAAAGTCCCATAGGTGAAATTATGTTCACAGCTTTCATCAACATACAAAATTTCAGTTTGATTTCTGTCATAGATTAGTAGATATTGAGAACCGTCTAAATATTTAGGATGGTTGCCATGTTGGATTTATATATATATATTGAACACTTGCAAAGAAGCTTATGAGACTCAGTTTCGGGGGGTGTAACAGTCCATTTCGTAAGTTGTTGTTAAAGCGCTTCATTAACATGCAGGGTAACACATAACAAAATAACATGCAGGAAGAAGTGAATACCAGGGTTATAACAAATGAATTTAATAACAGATCAACTATTTACAAGTAAAAATAAACAAAACAAATCTCCCAAATGACTCCCAACTGAATAAATTACTTGCCATACCTAGGCTTAATCTCAGGAGAGATTATAAATTGGACCAACTGTCCCAAATGCTTCAATGACATTGTGTATGTGTGCGGCTGTTCTACATGCTTAACGATGAGTACAAATAAATGCGAGATTCGTCATCATCCGGTAAACCTTCAGAGGACGAATCTGCATTGTTTAGAACTAGACAGACGCGGGGAACCAACTATACACTACTTAAATTAAACCGACACTTCCTACACTAAATAAATAACAAATAATTTCCGCTTGAAATTGGAATCAAGAACTGCCGTAGCAAAAACATTACTGCCTAAAATTAGGACTTTCCAAAATCAACACAAGTAAATTAGCACGTGGCCAACAAAAGAAATACACATATGACCGCCTGTCATTTTACAAGTAAATACAACTACACCACACGGGTGTCACAACAGACAAACTAACATGACCTAAGTCATAAAAATCACTAGGCTCAAAGCCAACATTTACATCATTAAAACAACATTCCATTCATACGATATGCGATAATTCGTAACAGACATGGCGAACTCCCCAATTAATTACGGTCCAAATGACCATCACAAAAGAACAGGTTTGCTAATGATAGCTTATAGGGGTCAGTCGGTCAACTGGACTGCCTAACAATGAGTCACCGAACCTAGACGGGCGCTAAGTGGAAATCTGCACATCTGTCAACCCACGTGTCAATAACCTCGACCTCCCATGGCACGGGATCGAGTCTCGAAGAAGCGTGCTCCCAAAGCACAATATACATGTGTGTGTCAGAATAAAATATCTCAGCATTTCCCCTAGGAAATCCAAGAATCAACACTGGACAAGGTACAGTAGCCTCCACGGAGCGCTCTGCCTTTCCATCAAAAAGAATACCACAACATCAACAATATGAGGGCGGTAGCACCACCTACCCCTCATCACGAAGAATCAATACACACACCTGACACATGAACACACACAGAATCACACGTATGGGTTTGACAGAAAGCTGAAATAAATGACATAGATATTTTTCCACCAGCTTGCGCTTCCGTTCTAGTCCGTGAATAACATACCTGAAAAGGACTCAAAAAAATGCTAAAAAATTAGAACTAAAGTGTTCTACAGTTACATCTTAATTTGTTGCGCTCGGCAACCCTAGTATGAGTAATAACCTGTTCATAAAACATCTTACAATAATTACCTCCCTTTCCTATAACAAAATGAACTTTAATACAGCACCACTTATCGAATGTAACGAGTTTCGCATTCGCATGGATAAAATCAAATACACGCGCCGTGTACACTAAATATGACACCAAAGAAAAATATACAACAAACAAATTTGGCCACGCGCCAACGTACATTTAAAGATGATAGTGTCAGCACAAAAAAATCTAAACACAAGAAAAAGAATGAATGAACTATTTACAATGTTCCCGCGCCTTATCTAACTACATATTGAGTAAATCAATTTTTGTACATCACCGTCTCAGCTTGCAGAACATTAACCTCCGGCCCGGTGCATTTCCCTACGGTAAATTTAGCTCTCCATCGTCGACGTCGTTGTAGAAGCGATGCACATCAATCCATTACATGACCAAACGTCGGACATCTTGGCGAAGTTTCTTGGACAGAAATGTTCAATGTTAATAATATTGCCTAGCTATAATCGCTGTGAGCTACTACTTTCACTCACGAATATGTCCTAGTGCGATTACTGATCGTAGACTTGCCCTATTTTAGCATTTGCTTCACACACGCACAAATATCACTCAAAAATAATATACACAAATTTACATAAAATTACACACTTCAAACTCATCGCCACTGGCTTGAAAACAAGTCTTAAACATGACTATCTTGCAGTCCTTATCTCGCCTAGAGATCTCCACTGCTATACGTGAATCTTGCTCACCTGAGCACAAAGTAAAATGTTAGTAAAGAACGCTCATTAGCGTTTGAAAATCGTGACGCAGAGTGACGTGAACCTTGCTCACCAGAGCTCAATAAAGTTGTCCTCGAAACAGCTTCTCACCGATCAATTTATTGGAAACTGACAGAATGAGGTAGAGTGGGGAGAATTTGAAAAAATAATCTGGAGTTTTCATCACACAAACTTGGGACTAGTATCAATCTTCATCATTTTATCCAATCATCTCAGTGGACTCTTGCGGAATTAATTCGGATCGGCGGTTCTTTAGATAAACGTTTTCGCGCGTTTTTCCTGGGTACGCAACTGACCGCGTGGCTTTTGGCGTGGTATCTTCTGATTGGGTGATTCAATCCTGGGTCGGTTGAAACTTTACTAATGACACTCCCTCAATGACTCTAATTTAGGTGCGCGCTGTTACAAAATTTGTCCTTGAACTCGGCTTAACCGGTCGTCTTCAGGAATAACTACCAAGCTAGCTTCTGTTGTAATCATTGCAACACACCACCTTGGCTCCCCCTTTGTCAATTTCAACATGTACTGCCTGGTCATCAGTAATAATAATAATAAAATCATGAATACTTATTCATCGATCGATTAATAAGGGTTCATTTATCCTCAGCAAGGTTTTGAAATTCGAAGCAAGTGATTGATTTGGATTTTAAAAACAATATCCACAGTAGTACAGATAATATCTCTTGAATACCTCACTCGTCTGCCTGTGTGTACATTCCACTGATCCAATTAGTGTGCGCGCTCCACGCTGCAATGTCATTCACACGTCTCGCCGGACCTCCCCTCTCTCTCGCACGATTACAAGTCCTGCCGGACCAGCTGTCTTGTTTACAAACAAAGCTCGCTCTACCCAGGTACTACATGGCCACGTATATTCGAGTGTTGGCTCTCAATAAAATTCTGTAATAATTATCTGCATTCATAGTCCTGATTATTCGTCAAATGGTTCCCTTCTGTAATACGGCTTGAGATTAGCGCTATTGAAGACAGATTTAGCGCCAGTGCTCAATTCTTCAAGTCTGTAAGCATAGTTACCCAAATTCTTAATGATGCGGAACGGGCCAATAAATTTTGGACAGAACTTGGCAAATACTTTGTTTTTGGGATCAGATATTGGTGGTCTTCGAACAAGCACTAGTTCCTGTTCCTGTAATTCACGATGAAATTTCTTTCCTCTGTATCTCCTCAGTCTTCGGTCCGCTTGGTTCCTCATGTGCTCTCTTGTTCTCTGAATTCGCAGCTCATGTGCTAATAACGGATCCCTTGGGCATGGAATAATCTTGTCCCAAGATCTCTCAGGCAACCTGTTGTGGTGTACAACTAGTGGGACTTGACCTGTTGACTCGTGCTTTGTAGTGTTCATGCACATCTCAATATCTCCTACTTTGTCAACCCACTTATTATGATCATTAGGAATCATGACTCGGTAATACTTGGCAACACAGCGAATCGTTCTCTCGCTCGGATTTCCACAAGGATGGCGAATGCTCGACAGAACATGCTTTATCCCTAGGCTCTCTAGACCTTGCCTAAAAACATTGCTCGTAAAATAAGTACCATGGTCCGATAAGATGAATTCCGGCTTCCCAAGCATCGGAATGACGTTGTTCTGAATTCTGCTGAGGACTTGCTTTGATGTCGTCTTCTGGATTGAACATAATACTACCATCTTGGAAAACACATCGACACATACAAGAAGGTGTCGGCATCCTCGTTTTCCCTTTACTAGAGGGCCAAAACAGTCAATAGCGACCAGTTCGCATGGTTTTTGAGGTAATAATGGATTTGGAGGTTGTTTCAACATGAAGTTATTTGGTTTAGTGCACTGACACGCGTCACAAGTTCTGATTATTTCCACAATGGTGTATCGCATCTTAGGCCAAGTAAAAGTTTCCCCTATTGTCGCTTCTGTTTTGTCCGTGCCGATATGTGCTAGGCTTTCGTGGACATGCCACGTCAATCCTCTCTGTAATGATGCTGGAACTAGAATTCGCAGTTTGGTGTGATCCTCATCCACGTACTTGTGCAAAAGGTTATTCAGTAGTGAAATTTCGCTTCCTTGGCACGGGCTTCTCGATATTCATGTGAATCTGGCTGTAGTTCCTTCTTGTCTGGCTGCGTGGCTCAGGGGTAACGTTCTCGCTTGCTGAGCCCAAGGTTGCAGGTTCGAAACCTGGCGCAGTCAGCTGGCATTTGAGGGTGCGCAAATGCGAGGGAGCCGTGTCAGTAGATTTACTGGCACTTTAAAGATCCCCTTCGGGGCAAAATTCCGGCACCCAGGCGTCTCTAAAAGCCAGTGTAGTTAAAAGGGACGTAAAACCAATAACATTATTGTAGTTCCTTCTTGTAAAACTTGATCATCATCATCATACATGGGTCCTTTTCTTGTTCCTTCTGAATTTCTTTCAGCTTGTCCAAAAATCCACTATCCTTAGGTGTTAGTGCTATGTGGTGAACCTCCGCTGCTATCTCGTTCTCATCTTCAGGATTCCTGCTTAGAGCATCTGGTATGATGTTCATCCTTCCAGGGCAATGTTCTATGGTAATGTCGAACTGCTGTATGTTAATGGACCAACGCGTAACTCTTTCACTTGCCATCGTCGTCTTGAATAAGAACGTCAGTGCATGGTGGTCAGTTCTGACAACAATGGAATATCCGAAGACCATCTTGCGCCAAAGTTAAAGTGAGTACAAAATCGCTAGCAACTCAAGCTCTGTCCCAGTGTAGTTCCTCTCGTGCTTCCATAATTTACGACTCGTAAATGCCAAAACAAGCCTCCGTGGCTTAGGCGGCAGCACGCCGGCCTCTCACCGCTGGGTCCGTGGTTCAAATCCCGGTCACTCCATGTGAGATCTGTGCTGGACAAAACGGAGGCAGACAGGTTTTTCTCCGGGTACTCCGGTTTTCCCTGTCAAAATTTCATTCCAGCAACACTCTCCACTATCATTTCATTTCATCTGTCATTCATTTAATCATTGCCCCAGAGGAGTGCGTCAGGCCTCGGCAGCCGGCACAGTCCATATCCTCGCCGCTAGATGGGGGCTTCATTCATTCCATTCCTGACCCGGTCGGAGACTGGAAGCAGGCTGTGGATTTTCAAATGCCAAATATGATCGTTTCCTGGGTTCATCAGCGTCCTCTTGGTACAGCATGGCACCGATTCCAATCAATGAAGCGTCTGCCTGAATTATAAATTTCTTCTCGAAGTCTGGATACCCTAGCTTCACACAATTCTCCAGTAGGTCTTTCGTGGCTCTAAAGGACCTGTCGCACTCCTCATTCCATGACGATTGATTTGATTTCTTTAGCATCTCTTGCATCGGTGCTACTGTTTCCGTGTATCCAGGACAATTCTCCTTAAAGAAACCTGTCACTCCCAAAAATGCTCTCACGTGTTTTACTTTAGTTGGTGTGGGGAATTTCTTGATTGCGTCAATTTTCGCCGGATTAGGTCTCACGCCTCAACATCAATTATGTGACCCAAATAGAGAATCTCGCTCTGGCAAAAGTGCGATTTCTTCAAATTAATTTTGAAATTCATGGTTCTCAAGTTATCCAATAGTTTGTTTAGGTTTACCAAGTGTTCCTCCATTGTTTCTGATGCAATAAGTATGTCGTCAACATACCTCGTAGTGAAGCTCTTGACCTCCTCAGTCAGATTCCTGTCTAGTGCTCTTATCAATGCACATCCAGCTGTTTTTACACCAAAGGGCATGCGAGACCAGATATAGCTTTGGTTATCAAAAAAAAAAAAAAACGTCAATAGCTGGGATTTTTCCTCAAGTTCGAGATGGTGGAAACTATTCGTTAGGTCGACGCTAGAATATATCTTCTTCCCACGGAAGCCCTTCAATACATCCTTGATCCTTGGTGCTTGGTCATGCTCAACTAGCAGTTTACTGTTTAAAACCCGAGCGTCTAGGCATAATCTAATTGATCCATTTGGCTTGGCCACAGCCAATATTGCATTTAAGTATGGGGTTGCTGCTTTTCTTATCATGCCGGAATCTAATAAGTTACTAATAATGTCCTTCACCTGAGCAAAATGTTTCTCTGGGATCGGGTACAATTTACTCTTAAATGGGGTCCAGCCGGTAACTTGCATGGCATACTGGAAATTTAAAACTTTCCCAGGAATCGTGTCGAAAGCTCCCTTATGATGTCTCAAAATTTCTTCTAATTTTCTTCTGTCAGGTTCCCCTACTATTGCCTCCTTAAATCGCTCCTGAAGTAAAATTTCAAATTTGGACCCGCTAATTTCTTCTTCCGCCAAATGTACCCAAAGTTCCTGCGAAATATCTCGACTGTCAATTTCAACCACTGCTGTCTGGCTTACTCGTCCCTCCGTCAAGTTCTTATCTTTGATCGCCTCATTAGTGCATTCTTCAATGACCCAAGTATTCGCCTCTCTGTCTAGTGGACTCTCTTCCATGTTCAGACCCACATGACTCACAGTGTTATTATGTAAGTCAATTATAGCATGAAAATCACAGATGAAGTTGGCTCCCAGAATGACATTATAATTCATCTTTGGTATCACGATGAAAGTTTGCGAAAATGTGTGGTTTAATATCTCCAGGTCTAAATATGCTTGGTGCTTGCAAATTATGGTCTTGTCAGGAATGACCCCTCGGACTTTCATTAATGGTACAGGCATAATTGGAACGGTTTGTTTATTTCCAATTTCTTTCAACAATGCTTCCGTGACTAAGCTCACCTGGCTACCCGTGTCAATCAGGCACCTCACTCTAATACCTCCAATACGTGCATAAATAATCGGTAATTGTCTGATTACATTGTCTCGGTCCTTCACCACTTCCTCCAGGCAATCGTCCGGGAATGCTACCCACTCTTCTATGTTTGCAACAATCAACTCCTCCCGTCCCCTGGTGTCCTCCGTTCTCAGGCTATCTGATTTTGGTTCAATCGTGATTTTTTTTCCTGGGACCCATTCGTTGAGTTCCGCCGGTTGTCATCGCGTCTCTCCTGCTGCCGTAATAAGCTTTTCGCCCCCGCTCCTTGGTGATTATCTGGGCTTTGCCTATTCGCCATCGCACGCCCCCACTTCTCTTTCTCTGCTTCTTCGGCATTTAACTCGTCCAAATATTTCTGTGATTCAGCGTACCGCTCGTTCCAATCATTGCGATAGTCCCCTTGATTATCTTGCCGATAATTCCTTGTATTGTTCCACCTGCCTCCTCCGTTCCTTTGGTAAGGTCTACCCTGCCTTGGATTTCCCCTCCAGTTGGTATACTCTCGCTGGTACTTCCACTGATTGTGATTGTTCTGATTATTATTATTATTATTATTATTATTATCACGGCGATTCTGGAAGCTCCTATTGTTGTTATGGTATTGGTTTCGGCCATCGAACTCCTGCCGTCTGGGCGTAAATTGCGTTCCGGTAGACTGTGTCTTGGTTTGATTATTTTGATTGTGATTAGTTTGATGCCCTTGAACAACTTCAGCTGTGTTTACACACTCCATGTTCCGTCTCCCTGTCTGCGGACTGACCATACTCGTCTCATCCAAATGGCGGAGAATCTCCTCGGCCTGAACTGCGGTCTTGATATTACCGGCCACTAAAAACTGCTGAATATTCATTGGAAGCTGCTTACTGATGGTTAAAACCATGTTTTCCTCTGTAGGCGGGTCGTCAAAATCACGGAATTTAACCAGCTGTTGGCTAAAGAACTCGGAAAACCTGGTGGGAAGTGTACTGTGATATTTCCTGGTGTATAGATCCATCTTCAACCCCTGCTGCAAAGAAGGACTCCAGAACTTTCTCAAGAATGCCTCTCTAAACTGGGCCATGTCATTAAATGTGTATTTGAAACTATGGAACCAAATTAAGCTTGGGCCCTACAAAAATTTCTCAACCATCCGCAGCTGTTTTGCGGGACTGACGTGTTGATCGTTAAAGTAGTCATCCAGCTGACGTAAAAATGCTTTAGGAGTGGATCCTGAGTTCTCCCTGAATTTGTCGGGTTTAAAGTCGTTCCCCCTAATTACTTGTATCACTTGGGCAGGTGCCAAGCCGGGTTGTGGAGTTGATGTCTCCCCTCTATAGTGTTGGAATGTGTCGCACGTTATCTCTGGACTCTGACCTCGGTTCGTATCCTCAGCCAGCTTCGAGCCCAATGGACTTCCAATACTTCCCTGTTTGCCTACTGTGTTTTCTGCAGAGAATAAAGTAGCGTTTTCTAAGGACCTTATCTCGTTCTTAATTATGAGATCTGTGTGTTCTTGGAGTTTGGACTTCATATTTTCCTCCAAAGCCTGCATCCTAGAATTGTACTCGCCTAGCCGCTTTAAGATCGTCAGCCTATCTCCTTTAGTTTCGTTCACCTGCTGCTCGCAATCTTTCCGGATCCTGTTCTTCAAA
Organism: Meconema thalassinum; assembly: GCA_946902985.2. Lineage (NCBI taxonomy): Eukaryota > Metazoa > Arthropoda > Insecta > Orthoptera > Tettigoniidae > Meconema > Meconema thalassinum. The sequence goes on along the minus strand of OX336389.2, from coordinate 463,050,300 downwards.
CTACTAATTTTTTCTTCGCTCCTTTCCTGGTTTTTCTCAAGCTCTTCTCGTATTTGCTCTTGTATCGACTGCTGGGTTTTAACTAATTGTTCTCCTATCTCTTGTATCTGCTCTTGGATTTTAGTTAATTGGTCTTCCAAGTTTTCCTGATTTTTATTTAGCTGGTCTTCTAAGTTTTCGCGCAAGTGCATCCGTTCTTTCTCCGTTTTTACTTCAAGCTTGTCGAGTTCCTTTATTAATTCGAGTACATTATTATCGACCGAATTAATCTGCTCCTGTATGTTTTCGTTCTTGGCCTCTAGTCTCTCGAATTGCCCCTGTAGTTCATCCTGCGTGCTTTTTATTCCAGCCGTGTTGTTTACGCATGCTGTCTCAATCTGTTTTAATTTTTCGGCTACCATTTCATCTAATTGTACAAGTTTATTGTCGAATTTAGATTCCAACTTCTTAATTTCTCCTAATTGCTTTGAGTTATTTTCCGCTACCTCACCTGCCAGTTTCTCTAATTCTCTAGTACTCTGGTTTATGTCATGGGTGATCTTTTCTAACTGCACTGTGTGTACTGTTGCCTGCTCTGATAGTTTATGGTTTAATTCATTTAACTGTTAATTATTATTCTCCCGCAACTCGTGTAACTGTTTATCGGTATCCAATTTCTGGATCTGCAATTGGACCGTAATACTACTGTTCATGTCCTGTAACTGTTTGTCACTGTCTAATTTCTGGGTTTGTAATTGCGTCGTAATGTTACTGTTCATGTCCTGTAACTGTTTATTTAATTGTTTATCATTGTCTTCACTCATTTCCTCCTTCATGTTCTTTAACTGTTCTTCCGTTTTCGCAGACAATTGCGCAGTCAACTGCACGGACATCTGCTCCATTAATACCTTGATTTCTTCGATGCTAGCCATCGCACAACACACAAATATATACTCAGAGAAAAACAGGGCCATTCACCTGGGATTTCAGTCATACACACGCACACATGTCTTGATATTTAAATACTATTGATTCTAATTTAATAAAAATTTCAGTAATCAAAGTTTTACTGAATAAAGACGCTTATTTCCAAACAACAAAGTAACTCCCTTGTGATCTGCTTTTAAATCCCTAAACAACAGAATTTACGAACAACCCCAATTAACCGAAGTTAATTAAATGTAAAAATAAGACAACACCTTCCTGCTTTGACTGAGTTCAATAATATACAAATTTTCTAATTTTATGCCGGGCGCCAGAACAAGTTAACAACAAATGCAATATCAACTTCTAACATTATTCAATATTTCTAACTTTAAGAACTCAGTGATTTTACTAATGCACATGGCGGTACAACATCGCCTAAATTTACTGAATTTACACTTGCCCGCTTGACCTGGCATTATTTCTCAGCGAAATAAGTATGAGATCAGCAAAGCAACAACAACAACTTTCCCACTTGGGCAGCCATTTTTGATATATGAACCCTTGCAAAGAAGCTTATGAGACTCAGTTTCGGGGGGTGTAACAGTCCATTTCGTAAGTTGTTGTTAAAGCGCTTCATTAACATGCAGGGTAACACATAACAAAATAACATGCAGGAAGAAGTGAATACCAGGGTTATAACAAATGAATTTAATAACAGATCAACTATTTACAAGTAAAAATAAACAAAACAAATCTCCCAAATGACTCCCAACTGAATAAATTACTTGCCATACCTAGGCTTAACCTCAGGAGAGATTATAAATTGGACCAAATGTCGCAAATGCTTCAATGACATTGTGTATGTGTGCGGCTGTTCTACATGCTTAACGATGAGTACAAATAAATGCGAGATTCGTCATCATCCGGTAAACCTTCAGAGGACGAATCTGCATTGTTTAGAACTAGACAGACGCGGGGAACCAACTATACACTACTTAAATTAAACCGACACTTCCTACACTAAATAAATAACAAATAATTTCCGCTTGAAATTGGAATCAAGAACTGCCGTAGCAAAAACATTACTGCCTAAAATTAGGACTTTCCAAAATCAACACAAGTAAATTAGCACGTGACCAACAAAAGAAATACACATATGACCGCCTGTCATTTTACAAGTAAATACAACTACACCACACGGGTGTCACAACAGACAAACTAACATGACCTAAGTCATAAAAATCACTAGGCTCAAAGCCAACATTTACATCATTAAAACAACATTCCATTCATACGATATGCGATAATTCGTAACAGACATGGCGAACTCCCCAATTAATTACGGTCCAAATGACCATCACAAAAGAACAGGTTTGCTAATGATAGCTTATAGGGGTCAGTCGGTCAACTGGACTGCCTAACAATGAGTCACCGAACCTAGACGGGCGCTAAGTGGAAATCTGCACATCTGTCAACCCACGTGTCAATAACCTCGACCTCCCATGGCACGGGATCGAGTCTCGAAGAAGCGTGCTCCCAAAGCACAATATACATGTGTGTGTCAGAATAAAATATCTCAGCATTTCCCCTAGGAAATCCAAGAATCAACACTGGACAAGGTACAGTAGCCTCCACGGAGCGCTCTGCCTTTCCATCAAAAAGAATACCACAACAACAACAATATGAGGGCGGTAGCACCACCTACCCCTCATCACGAAGAATCAATACACACACCTGACACATGAACACACACAGAATCACACGTATGGGTTTGACAGAAAGCTGAAATAAATGACATAGATATTTTTCCACCAGCTTGCGCTTCCGTTCTAGTCCGTGAATAACAAACCTGAAAAGGACTCAAAAAATGCTAAAAAATTAGAACTAATGTGTTCTACAATTACATCTTAATTTGTTGCGCTCGGCAACCCTAGTATGAGTAATAACCTGTTCATAAAACATCTTACAATAATTACCTCCCTTTCCTATAACAAAATGAACTTTAATACAGCACCACTTATCGAATGTAACGAGTTTCGCATTCGCATGGATAAAATCAAATACACGAGCCGTGTACACTAAATATGACACCAAAGAAAAATATACAACAAACAAATTTGGCCACGCACCAACGTACATTTAAAGATGATAGTGTCAGCACAAAAAATCTAAACACAAGAAAAAGAATGAATGAACTATTTACAATGTTCCCGCGCCTTATCTAACTACATATTGAGTAAATCAATTTTTGTACATCACCGTCTCAGCTTGCAGAACATTAACCTCCGGCCCGGTGCATTTCCCTACGGTAAATTTAGCTCTCCATCGTCGACGTCGTTGTAGAAGCGATGCAATTCAATCCATTACATGACCAAACGTCGGACATCTTGGCGAAGTTTCTTGGACAGAAATGTTCAATGTTAATAATATTGCCTAGCTATAATCGCTGTGAGCTACTACTTTCACTCACGAATATGTCCTAGTGCGATTACTGATCGTAGACTTGCCCTATTTTAGCATTTGCTTCACACACGCACAAATATCACTCAAAAATAATATACACAAATTTACATAAAATTACACACTTCAAACTCATCGCCACTGGCTTGAAAACAAGTCTTAAACATGACTATCTTGCAGTCCTTATCTCGCCTAGAGATCTCCACTGCTATACGTGAATCTTGCTCACCTGAGCACAAAGTAAAATGTTAGTAAAGAACGCTAATTAGCGTTTGAAAATCGTGACGCAGAGTGACGTGAACCTTGCTCACCAGAGCTCAATAAAGTTGTCCTCGAAACAGCTTCTCACCGATCAATTTATTGGAAACTGACAGAATGAGGTAGAGTGGGGAGAATTTGAAAAAATAATCTGGAGTTTTCATCACACAAACCTGGGACTAGTATCAATCTTCATCATTTTATCCAAACGTCTCACTGCACTATTGCGGAATTAATTCAGATCGGCGGTTCTTTAGATATACGTTTTCGCGCGTTTTTTTTTTCAGGGTACGCAACTGACCGCGTGGCTTTTGGCGTGGTCTCTTCTGATTGGGTGATTCAATCCTGGGTCGGTTGAAACTTTACTAATGACACTCCCTCAATGACTCTAATTTAGGTGTGCGCTGTTACAAAATTTGTCCTTGAACTCGGCTTAACCGGTCGTCTTCAGGAATAACTACCAAGCTTGCTTCTGTTGTAATCATTGCAACACACTACCTTGGCTCCCCCTTTGTCAATTTCAACATGTACTGCCTGGTCATCAGTAGTAATAATAATAAAATCATGAATACTTATTCATCGATCGATTATTAAGTGTTCAATATATATATATATATATATAGATAGATAGACCATAGAGTTATGTACTATTAGATGACAATCATTGCGAAGATTCATTATTCAAACGTTGACTTCGATCGCATGAATAGGACACAAGAAATAACAAGTAGTTCCGTGATGAACGAAAGCCTATTTTCATATAGGGCTACCCTACTTATGTTAATTGCCTCTATCAACCTACAAAATTTCAATTTGATTGCTGTAATAGATTCGTAGATATTGAGAACAGTCTAACATTTCGGATGGTCACCATGTTCGATTTGTATATATGTAGGACTTTTTTTTTAGCGTATGGCTTTTAGTGCCGGGAGTGTCCGACGACATGTTCGGCTCGCCAGGTTTGTAGCTGCTTCTAGACGGACACCCAATGGGTGAGCTACATGTACCGTTGGGGAGGAAAGTTGGAAGGGAAGGGCGAGGAGTTGGAAGGTAGCGGCTGTGGCCTATAGTTAGGGACCAACCCCGGCATTTGCCTGGTAGGTAGATGGGAAACCACAGAAGACCATCTTCAAGGTTTCCGGCGGGGGGATTCGAACCTCTTCGCCTCCCGGATGTGAGCGACTGCCATTAGTCATGCCGTAACGACCACGGCTAACTCACCCGGTTATGTAGGACTTAGATTTATGTACTAATACATGAAGATTATTGTGTAGGAGTAGTATTCAAACTTCAATCGCATGATTTGGACACAAGAAGCAAAATCGAGATTTTAAAATTTCGCACAGCTGCCGTATTGTGGTTATGAAAACAATTGAAATAAATTAGATGCCAGTGGATTAACATTTGTATAAGCATATTCGGTACCAAGTTTCACTGCACTCAGATGGTTAAATCGCAAGAAACATCCATTTAAATATTTACACTTCGCGTCGCCGCCATGTTGGATTTGTGCTCACCTGGTTATTGAAAATCCTATCGGTGAACATATGTTCATAGCCTCTATGAACATAAACAAATTCAGTTTGATTGCTGTAAAAGATTCGTAGATATTGAGAACCGTCTAAATATTTCGGATGGTCGCCATGTTGATTGTTATATGTATGGGCCATAGAGTTATGCACCATTAAAGGAAAATTTTTGCGTAGGTTCATTAATCAAACTTTCACTTCGATCGCATGATTACGGCACAAGAAATGAAAACTTAATTTTAAAATTTTGCACAGCCGCCATCTTGAGGTTATGTAAACAATTGTACTAATTAGATGCCAGTGCATTGCAATGTGTATAAACATTTACTGTACCATATTTCACTGCGCTCAGATGGTCAAATCGCGAGAAAAGTCTATTAAAATATTTCAACTTCGCTTGGCTTTGTACTTTACAGGTTTTTGAAAGTTACATAACTTTGTAGTAGTGCCCTTTATCACCGTACGATATTTCAGGGTGATATCTGTAATAGTTTCGGAGATATAGAATGCCGGTGAAACAATTCGCACAGCCGCCATCATGAGGTTATGTAAACAATTGAACTAAGTTGGATGCCAGTGCATTGCAATGTGTACAAACATTTGCTGTACCGAGTTTCATTGAGCTTGGATAATTAAATAGCGAGAAAAGTCTATTTAAATGTCTCAAATTCGCTTGGCCACCATGTTGGTTTTGTAATTACTAGGTTTTTTGAAAGTTTCATATGTTTTATTTTAGTCGTGTGGCCTCCTGAGAGGCCGAGTGCAGGTCTTTCTAGTCGACGTCCGTGGGCGACCTGCACGTCGGGATGAGAGATGGAATGGATGAAGATGAACGAAACTGGGCTAGGATGTGGAAGGAAGCGGCCGTGGCCTGTCAGAAGGTACCGACCCAGCATTTGCCTGGTGTTGAAAATGGGAAACCACGGAAAACCATTTCAAGTACGGCCGACGTTGCGGCTCGAACCCACGCGTCTACCGGGTCAGCAGAGAGTTTGGCCCCATGACCTACCGCTGCGCTTTAGCCAGCGTAGCCACTGCTGTCGGTAGTTTCATAGGTGAACTTTTAGTAGTGCCCTTTATCACCGTACAAAATTTCAGGGTGATATCGGTAATAGTTTCGGAAATATTGAATGCTGGTGAAATATTTTGCACAGCCGCCATGTTGGCTTGGTGAAATGTAATACAATTTGAAGGACACGGTGGGGGTTGGCCGAAGTGGTGCTATGACCTTACCGAGTTTCATTGTAATCGCTCCAGCCGTTTAGAAGTTATTAGGGAGTACACATACACTAACAACCAAACACACACACATACGCACACACACACACTGACAGAAGGTGATCTCGTAAGCCTATTTTTTCATAAAATGAAAATAGGCTAAAAACGAGATTTTCAAATTTTTCACAGCCGCCATCTTGAGGTTATGTAAGCAATTGAACTAAATTAGATGTCTGTACATTTCAATGAGTATAAACATTTGTTATACCAAGTTTCACTGCGCTCGGATGGTTAAATCGCGAGAAAAGTCTATTTAAATGTTTCGAATTCGCTTGGCCTCCGTGTTCGTTATGTACTTAGCAGGATTTTGAAAGTTACATAGGTGAACTTTTAGTTCTACCCTTTTTCACTGTACAAAATTACTGGGTGATATCAGTAATAGTTTCGAATATATGGAATGCCAGTGAAATATTTCGCATAGCCGCCATGTTGGATCGGTGAGACGTAATAAAATTTGAAGGTCACGGTCGGGGTCGGACAAAATAGTACTATGACCTTACCATGATTCATTGAAGTCGCTCAATCCGTTTAGTTTTTATTAGAGGGACACACACACATACAGACACACAGTCAAAATGTGATCTCATAAGCCTACTTTTTCGTAAATGAAAATAGGCTAAAACTCAATAATTCTGGATTCAATTTCGCAATTAACACGAAACTCTGTAAGTGAGGAGTAGCTTGTAAAATACTTTGCTAGCATAAGTGACAAGAGATTGACACTGCATAAAGCATGCAGCCACCATCTTGATAATGTAGGATAATAATATCGATAATCTACTGTTTATCACAGTTATAATTACGAAACGCAGCAAGTAAGAATTCTCACATAAAAGACTTTCTCTGCAGAAGGTTCATGATGTTTATGAAGAATCTTCCTTTAAATGAAAGCCAAAGACCTACCCCAGGGAACTAACCTCAACCATGTACTGCACCACGCCCCTCTCTCTTGTTGACACAAGTATTCAGTCTTTGCCTCCTGCACATGATGACAAACTGTGACTCTGTTCTGTTTCTAATTACTCATAAACAATAAAGAGTTCACTCCACATAAATGCAACACACACCAAAGTATTTGAGGCTTATGACCTAGATGTCCAAGGCCCTAAAATAATACGGACAATTCAAAAGAATGGTTATGTAGGACTGAAAACATTGAAGTTTTGTGTTATGAATGTTATTTGCCATTAAAATAGTGCCCAAGATGTAGAACTGCACATTCTAAAGCGGTTGGGTGTAAAGTATTGGCAAACATACTCAATCCGGTGTGGAATTTGCCAAAGCTCTAAAGCAAGAAAAAAAGTCGTCACCTACAGCACCCTAGACCAGAAGAAACTGAAGGAGGTAGAAAATTAAGAATACAATATTAAAATGGACATCTTATGAGGCAGGAAGTTTATGAAACTGTTTTTATACTTTGAGATGGATTTTCTAGAAAATAAATTTTCCAAACATTTAGTATTTCCAAAAATCATAACATTAAAATCTAATTATCCTATTTCACGGAATCTTCCTTTAAATGAAAGCCAAAAACCTACCCCAGGGAACTAACCTTAACCATGTAGCTTTTGTTGACTAATGTAGTTGATATTGTGATTTGGTTATAAAGACTCACAAAAAGAATAGTATACACTAAAGTAATATGTCACAAACAGGCACTGTTTCATTAAAGATCAAGTATTTTACGTGCATGCTCTAACTGAAAGTGTTCTGAACTCATTGCAAAAATCATGTTGAGGAAAGTCAATTAATTTGGGAGAAGTGATGTTTTAAAAATATATTACATATTTAAACAAAATAATTTGTTAATAACAAATAATATAAATGTTCTATGTCGAAACGACTCTTGCTCATTCCAGTAACCTAAATTTCAAACCCCGAATGTTGTATATAAAATAACAATAACAAACTGCACCACTATCACCACTGTGAGAAATTATGAGTTAGAATCTATAACTTTCGGTACCGGTATTTCTGACTCCTCCCGCGAGATGGCATCTTTCTGTAACGAGTCACAGGAGCTAATTTTAAGAGAAGTCATATGCTTGGCTTCTATATTTTACTTAAAGTTAGGTAGAGCATTCAGTGTCATTAGATGAAGAATATTGTAATTTCGGTAGTTCATTATACAAAGCTTCCCTTCGATCACTTCAATAGGATACGAAATATAAAAATATTTAAAAACATTTTGAACCGATGACAACTTGAATTCTAGAAAGTAATTCGAAATTAGATGTATGTTTACTAAGCTCTAAATAGAGATTCGCTGTTCCAAGTTCCACTGCTCTCAGATGATTGGGACGCCAAACAAGTAATTTTAAATATGTGAAAATCGCGTGGCAGTCATGTTGCTTTGTATTTATCAGGTTATTGAAAATCACACATATCTGCATAGTTAGTAGTCCTCTATCACCATACAAAATTTCAGTTTGATTGCTGGAATAGTTTCGGGTATATTGTGAACCTGTGAAATATATCGCATGGCCGCCGTGTTGGGTAGATTCATATGCATGCCATGAAATTTTATGCCAGCAGGTGATTATTATAAAGATGGTTCATAATACACTTTCATTCCGATCGCTTAATTAGGAATAAGAAATGAAAACAATTTTGAAATTTTTCACAGGCACCATTTTGAGTAAGTCAAAACAATTTAACTAAATGAGATGCCAGTATATTAAGCCGTGAATAAAGATTTACCTTGCCAAGTTTCGTTGCACTCGAACAATTAAATCGAGAGAAAAGTCAATTTTCTTCAAATTCGCTTGGCCACCATATTGGCTTTGTGCTTATCAAGTTTCTGAAAGTGGCACAGGTGAACTTACTACAATATCCTCTGTCACAATACAAAATTTCAGGTTAATAACAGTAATAGTTTTTGAGATACTGAATGGCGGTGGAATATTTCACGCAGCCGCCTTGTTGGATTGGCGAAACTTCTTCAAGTTCGTATGGATTTTCATTTATATCGCTCTAGCTGTTTATATTTTACTAGGGGAGGGACACACGCACATGCATACTCTCACATACACATATACACACATACGTGCACATACGGACAAAAGATGATCTCATAAGCCTATATTTCATATGATGAAAATAGGTTAAAAATAGCAATGAGAACTAAAATAGGCGAAAGAGGCCAAACTAAGATTAGCCCTACCACCCCTAAATGTGCCGAAAAATATGTATTTAACTATCTCGTACATATAGCTCCTTAACATAACAACTAAGTAGAAAAACAAGTAGTTCCATTAAGAACTAGCATGGCCTATTTTCATATATGCTACTCGTAACTGATCTATTACACCACAAAACTACACTGTGAATTAAATAGTTATCCACGTGACGGACTGAATAAATTATGGTTTATTTTGGTTTATGATAAAACATAGGGCAGCAATTTCAAACTCTTAACTCAACTCCGTTTAAATCAACGCTACCACCGTTAGCCAAGATACATCGCATCAACACATCTCCAACATTGATTTCATGTGTTCGAAGTCACATGACTAGGCATTATCTATAATACAATGAATAAATTACTAAAGAGATATGTATTTTAATCAACTTTCGCTGTGAACTATTCAATGAAAGATGAATAAGGGATGTTCATGTTTAGAAAATAACATTAGTAGACCTATCACCCATAATATTTACAAAAACTACACTAGAACATTGGGGTAGGTGAATTTGATGTTTGGTGCCTTAAAACAACAATTAACACTACAACCACAATAGCAAAATTACACACAAGAAAATTTTATTCTTATTATCAGTTGCTTATGACCATTCCAGTATAGCTCGCATCATTCTGTGACAAGTCACAGGAATTAATTTTAGGGAATACCATATGCACGGAATCGATCGTTTTTGAAAAGTAATCTACTAGTCCAGTCAAATTAGACATAAAAAGAGGCCCGACCTTGTAAAAGGTCATGTAGTTCTAATTCGTTGTAAGTTGTTTAGACCTCTGCCAATAGTAAAGGATCAAATTTGCAGCTTTGAAAGTCCTGTGTAATAGCTAAAGAACAGCCAGTTATTTGCACTTTTTTCCATTTTTGCTCAATATAGTCCATACTATGCGTCTAAGAGAAATCATTTTGACTACTTGTTTACAATCAGATTAAATTGTCTACAATTTGAGTCCTAAGCGAGCTCTGTGCGTTTTGTAGTTCCCGAGATACAGTTATTTGAAGATTGTTTTTTTTTACCAAGATATGTTGGGTTTGGTCTCCTGATTTGACAAATTTTGCAAAAATACTCAACCTATGAGATATGTCATTGATAATGAACTTGAAGTTTATTTGTTTACCTTTAACCTGATCTTTGACGGGTACCTTTGGCCCAGTGCTTCTCCCAAAAGTGGCATGTAACAGAAATCCTTGACAAATAGAAATCGGGTGAAATGAATTAAAACAAGTTTTGAGCGTATGAGACATCACGTACAGGGCGTGTACTGATTAAATTGGAGTTAATATTATGATAAGTATGCGTAGCAATGGTTTCATAATTACAGGAATGATCTCGTGTTTTTATTAATTATTTAATGAAATTATGTGTTAGATACCGGTACGTATAATATAACTTATAATGGCTTTTAGACGAGTGAAGTTCATTATGTGTGTCAGAGCGGGCGTTGGGGCCTCAACAATGAAGGCGGAACTCCTGAACAATGAACCGATCTTTCACTCCTCTCTCACACACATTCTTATGTCAGTATTGCAGCGTAAATCGAAGTGTTCGGACAGTGAAGTGTTAGTGTATTAGTAAACCTTGTGCAATGTCTACTCCTCCAGGCGTTGGTTTTAAATGTCGTAAGCCCCTGAGTGAAGGCACAACCACTGTCATAAAACAAGTAGGCATACGCTCAGTTATTAATGCGAGTGTGAAACGTGGTCTTAATGAAATTTTCCTTCGAAAAATTCAAGAGGTCACCATGCATGATGCGTGTAGGAAGAGATACACTGCTGCAAGCAATGATAAAGCATCTGTTCGACGTGGAGGGGTTTATGATCTCCAACCATCCAGATCCTCAAGATCGTCAAGTGAACTCGGCTGGAACCTTGAATAAATTTGTTTTATGTGAGGTGATCAAATAACTGAAGAAGTCATCAGGCTACAAAAGAAAAACTGCCCATATCACGAAGAAATGATGTCCACAAAGTTGGGTTTCAGAACAACAGTCCTAGATGCAACTGAACACCGAGCATTGGGGATGGAATATTGTACAGCGGCTCTCAAGTGTGGAAGACTTGCTAGCTGCTGATGCAAGATACCAAGTTATTTTATAAGCCACCAACAGCTGGACAGAAGAGAGGACATCGACCGGCAAATGATGTGGATGAGACGATGGAAGATATCTACACTTACCTCTTGGAGATCTCTGAGGATGTCAGTTTTCAATAGATTATCTATTGAAACAGAATAAAGGAGATTAGATTCCTGATATACGAACTATGAAATCTCACCTCACCAAACGTTTCGGTCAAGACCTCTTGTTAACGGAGCTTGGCTCTTGCAAAGGGACAGTTTTATGTTTCCAAAACATTGGTCACAAAATACTTTATGATAAGTGGTACCTGGACAGAAAGGGTGATGTTCAGGAAGAACGACTGAGAGTGGTCAAGGAAGCAGCTGAGATAATCTTGGCAGATATACGCTCACAAGTTTATGAAACCAATGAGTACCCTCCATCGGATCATTTCTTGGGCAATGTTCATTCAGTCATCCCTGTTATATGAAAAAATTGTTCTGAAACACAAGCGTGATGTTCTTGATACGTGGAGAAAAAAATGTGCAGCTTTTTCACATGCTCTCATATGTGCTGTACTACCACGGTCTTTCATCTCCTCACTCATGGTAGGCCTTGGGACCTACTTATACAGAAAATTTAGTTCCAAGCATTTAGTTAATATGTGCTCAGATCTAGGATTTTCATGCACTTATAGTGATGCAGCTCAGCTTGAAAGTTCTGCGATCAGAAGGCCAGCATCAGCACCTATTGACAAAGGAGCTGTCATCCAGTTTGTATTTGACAATGCAGATGTTAATGTCAATATATTGGACGGGGAAAACACATTTCATGAGATGGGTTGCATTATGTGTGTAACCGCCCACAGTGCAGTTATGACAGATAAAAACATACAACACTTACAGAATGTGGCTGCTGAGGGTGCAGGATGGTGCAGTGCAAATCAGACATTGCGGTGTGAGAAAAAATTCGGGCTTGTCAACAATTATGGTTAACAACTTAGCAGGGAGTAGATGAAGTTGGTGTTGAAATACTGCCTTCAATGCCAGACTTGTTGTGGTTGTATGGGAAATCGTCTAACACCCCAAATATGCCAGGCTGGAATGGATTTATGGAGCAGGTGCCAAGTGATTTGGATTTTGAGCGCTCAAGAATTATTTTCCTCCCATTCATCCGTGTCCAACCTACTGATTATGATACAGTGTTTGCGTCACTTTTTGAAGCCAATGAGAGAAGTAGAGGTCATGCTCAAAAAACCCGCTTCGTTACTTATGATCAGCCACTGTTCATCAAAGCCAGAGACATTGTTGAGAGCGGCCAACATCATCAGTTAAGCTGTGTGGTTGTGAGGCTTGGTGGGTTGTATCACCTCATGTTATTCATGGGTTGTATCGGTGCAGTAATGGCAGGGAGTGGCTTGAAAGAGTTGCTTATATTATAACTATTGATGCAGATCACAGCGTGGACAAAATGTTGAATGGTCACGCCTATTCCTGGGCTGTACGAGCACACATTTTGCCTCACCTAGTACTGGCTGGCATTATTATGGATGAAGTAAAAATGACTGAGGAGGAATGAACTACAACTGAAATGATGCTACTTGAAAGTGAGCGGTCTCTCATCATGTTTGTAAAGGAAAACGAAACTTACCAAACCCAAAAATCCAAACTCAAAACTGCATTGGATAAATTGGAAAGTATTGGTCCCACATCAAAGCTGTGGATCCAACATTATCGCATGTGTACTCTCATAAAATTATTCATTCCAGCAGAGTATTTGTGACTGATACGGACGAAACCACTGGTCGCTACTTGGTTAGATGACTATCTGGACGAAAATTACTGATTGCACTACAAGCAAGGGGGTCTGGGGCGTAAGCCCCTGGTTAGGTTTGTTTTGTATGTAGAACAGTATTGTCACGAGGACAATTTCTAGACTGGGCGCGATTTACGCACATTTCTTAGTGGGCGTTATTTTCCCTGGGGGCGATTATCGTACATCCAAAAGATTTGGTGCTTCGTGTGTTTTATTTTTTCATTTAAGGGCTTGGAGAAGCCTCCGTGGCTTAGGCGGCAGCACGCCGGCCTCTCACCGCTGGGTCCGTGGTTCAAATCCCGGTCACTCCATGTGAATTTATGCTTGACAAAGCGGAGGCAGACAGGTTTTCCTCCGGGTACTCCGGTTTTCCCTGTCACAATTTCATTCCGGCATCACTCTCCACTATCATTTCATTTCATCTGTCATTCATTTAATCATTGCCCCAGGGGAGTGCGACAGGCTTCGGCAGCAGGCACAGTTCATATCCTCGCCGCTAGATGGGGGCTTCATTCATTCCATTCCGTGACCCGGTCAGTCGACTGGAAGCAGGCTGTGGATTTTCATTTTCAAGGGCTTGGACATCGTGGTCATCAGCTTTGTGTACTTGGGTGTGTGAGGAACTTGTCTGAGTGCCTGGGTTTTGGTGGTGTCTGAAATACTGTGTCTATTTGTAATTAACACTAGGATTGGGAAGGAGGCGGCCATGGCATTGAGTTAAGAACCAACTCGGAATTTGAGTATAGTAAGAGGGAAACCTAAACCTCCCTTAGTATAACAGAGGTGGAAATCAGTCACACCTCTTATCAGTTTGGCCACACGAGACTGTGGATACCCCGTTCTATCCCTCAATCCCTCAAAATTACATTTCTTGGCAGAGCCGGGAATCAAACCCAGGCCATCAGGGCGACAGCCACTAAACCACACGGTAGTCGAATACACTTGGGACAGCTGCTTTCTGGTACATTGGTTTGCTGATTATGGATAAGAGGAGAATTACTGTAAGCAATAAATCACAGGAAATATAATATTAGGCGCGAAATCGTAGTGTATTTTAAAATTATTTACCAAAAAAAGTAATTTGGTTGGAGCTCTCAGTTTAACGAATGGTGAAACTTTGATTTTATAAGTGGAAAAGCCATGTAATCGTGGGAAGTGATTGGAACTACATTTTATTCAGTGGAATCCACAAAATATATCTTGCAGAAGAGATATAGTTTCATCAATAATATCATTCTTGCAGAATTCAATGGGTCCCAATTGCATTGGAGCACCTCGTAGTCTAGTGGCTAACATTCTTGGATATCTCCCTGGAGGTCCAGGTTCGATTCCCTGCTCTGCTAAGAAATTCAATGCTGGTCTGACGGCTGGAATTGGCTTTACTTAGCCTCATGAGGTAAATCTAAGGAGAGATGGGTTTGATTTCTATCTCAGCCATCCTGTAAATGGTTTTCCATGGTTTCCCCTACTTCAACTCCAGGCAAATGCCGGGATGGTACCTAACTAAAGTCACCGGCCACCTCCTTACCAATTCTAGCTCCGCTCACAAATACACACGCTTATACAGCCATCACAATAACACAGGTTACCAGACAAATTTTACGTAATGATTTGAAATTAATCATATTAAGGTTTCCTTATTGAAGTTATAATATAAGTAAAATACCGAGAGTATTTATTAAATGTATACATTGTGAGGTTTGAAGCCATTTTCAGTGTTGCCTAAGTAAACAAAAGTTTGGTGCTTTTCAGTCGGTCAACACGAATGTACCCAAAAAGAGCTGGGTTATGCCCTGATCCTGAAATAAATTACATAAAATTAATAAATACACTAGGATGACCAGTTTCGATCGTCAAGCGATCATCATCAGATCCATTACACTTAGGCTATAACATCTATGTTTGAGAATACAGGTGAAAATATATACAATATGTACAATTATTTAGTTGCAGTGTTGGTAATGCAACAGTCGGTGTATGTTAAATGTGGTATATCTAATGTTAGGTAAACTTCTAAAATAGTGATGAAAATCCGGAATTTGTCTGTTATGGGTGATTATATGGTTTTACAAAATCAACTATGGTTATACTGAAATAATGCAAGCTTATACTTATCGAGTTGTCTCTTGAACTGGAACTTGAAGCAGTTGCGTGTTTCCATAGACACCAGTTGTATATATTTTCACCTGTATTCTCAAACATAGATGTTATAGCCTAAGTGTAATGGATCTGATGATGATCGCTTGACGATCGAAACTGGTCATTCTAGTGTATTTATTAATCTTATGTAATTTATTTCAGGATCAGGGCATAACCCAGCTCTATTTGGGTACATTCGTGTTGACCGACTGAAAAGCACCAAACTTTTGTTTTTGTAAATGTAGCCTATACACCTTAGTCAATAAATAGTTCTGAAAATATACTGTAATATATTATAGCAGTTTCGGCCGCATTGTGGCCCTCCTCAGTAACTGTCTTATCAAATTAATTCAAACTAATTGAATTACCAGCAAAGTTGGGTTTTCCCATTCCGATATTAATTTTTCAAAAAGAAAAGTACAATTTGTGCTTTAAATTTGATGATACTATATTATTAAATAATTTTCTGAAATATATGTATGGTACAGTACATCTAAATTATCTGGTGATGGTAAACATTTTATAAATAGATTTAAAAAATCTTGCGATGGTTTTTCATGGGATGAAATAAGGCTCTTTGCTGAGGGGAGCATGGATTTGGAAATTTTCTGTATTTATTCCTTGCTTAATTGAAAATTTTATAATATGGTATGATGAGGCCGTTGGTCTTTGACTGATAAAATATAGCGTAGATATATATGGTGAAGTTCGATTGCAATACAGTAGGTGTTAATGCGTTGGTTTTAAAGAAGGGGTCATGGAAAATAATGCAAATCGCCAATGGGAGATTATAAATCAGAAAATACCTTCCAGAATAAGTTGCTTGGAGTTTGTTTCTGTTCCGTGATTGACAACGCGTGAGACCATTTGTAATACAGACATCTGAGTGTAAATAACAGTTAACACAATCTTCACAGTGTACAATGCGTAATTCATGTTACGTTCATTAAAGATATTAATATTGTATAAATTATGGTAACAACCAATAAATGTTAGAACGTTCACCACATTTTGTACGTTAGCAGCGTGCGTGATAATGTGGAAACACTGACACCTGTTCGTTTTTTGTAGCTCATCAGTCGGTCAACACGAATTCGTCCAATGACTGGCTGGAGTACAATGTAGGCCAATATAATATGTAAATAATACCATAATACCAAATCATGCGTATTTCACAAACCCTTAAAACAAAACAAACTGAACTTATAACGAGATACAAATTGCGAATCGTATTATAAACACCAAAACGCACTACAAATGTGTATAAATGTAATCCTCAACACAGTGATGAGGATCTGGTAATGATCGCTTTAAGGTCGAAATGCGTAATCCTAAACATTGTCTCATTATAATAATGATCATAAACTACGATATGTATCTTTTCCAGGAGTAATATTTCCATAGTATATACATTGTACATTGTACATTATATACATTGTATCAACATTTATCATCCTCTGTGGTCTTGGAGTATGTATTAATATTCCCGTCCCAGATGTCGTAAGTTTGATTTCCGGCTCTGCCCAGAAATTTAATTCTAGTCTCAGGGCTGGAACGAGGTTCACTCAGCCTCGCGATGTATGATTGAGAAGAGGTGGGTTCGATTCTCTCCTCAACCATCCTAAAAGTGGTATTTCCCAACTGGTGTGTTCTTGGCTTAAGGCCTCTACTGCTTCCTTTCCAATCTTAGCCTCAATTATAAATACACACACTAATGCAGCCATCATAATGGTGCAGATTACCAGACACATCCAAATATTCGGACATGATGACCACGAGGTCGAAAGTCCCTAAATGAAACAAAAGCAACAACGTTAAACGGTGATCAACATTTCTCATCGTCTGGTGATATAATGTATTGCAGTAAAGCAAGCGTTGCAAATTCCAAGACTCTGAAATTAAAAGCACGACATTTCACAGGAAGTTAAGGGAAGCATAAGACAGATGACAGATGCCTGGATACCCAACCTCAGGGCCTCTCAAGGCTGGAAGTTTCCATTGGACATAGGTTGCCAACGTTAGTGATTTCTCACCAAATGAATTGGTTTAGATGGGCAAATTTGAGACCGAGCAGGAAGAAGATGTGTGTAATTCAGCGTAACAGTAAGTATAGTGGCAAAACATTGCAATTTATGTCTTGATGCCATTGTTCGACAGTTAGTTTAGATATTTTGTTGAGGGATATACAGCCTGGTAACCATTTTACTGGAAGGTATGGTTATGAATGGCGATGGAAAAGGTGTCTCGGGAAGCGCTTTTCTCTGGAGAATGTGTGGGGAAATATTGTACATTCTGGATGACCAACATGGCCCAGAAATCACACCACTCAACTATCATGGCGCATGTTATAGCACGCATAGCTCTGTTAAAAGCATGATACATTTCTAATCTCTTTCCGGTCTGATGCTCAAGATGTCCTAAGCCTCTGAAATGAATTAACAACAAACAACATCATCTAATCTGGTTGAAGTGGAAATCTCTTTGCAGCACTGAATGAACGTGTCAAGCAGGTTGCATCGGAACGCCGTTAATATGAAAGTAAGTTGACAGGTGCGAAGGGTATTCGCTCTTTTTAGGGCATAAGGGCATAAAGTCAAAGTGATAAAATACCAAAACTGAGATTATGCAATTGTCTGGTAGAGAATTGTCACAACTTTGTTGTAATGTTCTTTTGACTTACACCCTTTTGCCCTAAAAGGAGCGAATTATGCTGACTGACGGTCTAAATTACGTTAGATTTTTAATTATTGTAGTTTTGTTGATTATACTTTCGTACGTCTATTTACTTCACTGCAATATTCTTTGAAGATTTTCAAGTGCTCTATTTGAAAAATATTTGTTCCCTAAAGAAATTAGAATGTTTACACCTCGTCTGAGAGTATCAATACAAAGAATTAAAGTATTCAGACATATCAATACAGTTGCTAGCGTTTCAACCTTGTGAAACATCGAACTCATAAGTTGGTAAGGTGCACCCTGGGCTGTATACAGTACGCTGAGAATGCCACTGTAAGGCATTTATAAACCAAGTTAATGCGGGAGATAGATCTTCTCATTATACAAAAATATGCATGTTTGACAATTCAAAGTGAAAGTATATGTTTCCCAAGAAAACTGGAGTGCTACAACCCGAATGAGAGTATTAACCGAGGCAAGTCAAAATCCCATCTATTTTTTCTTTCACGAAAGTATTTGTCATCAGAAGAACACACGAAGAACATTTTCTACCGATAGACACTGAAGAATGGCTTAATAATCCATCTGCCTTTTCTCCATTGTGACTTCACCTTGCCACTGTATAGGCTATACCATGCCAGTTGATCCAATATTTCATTTGTTATGATTATTAATTTTAATACCGGGTGAGTTAGCCGTGGTTAGGCGTGGCTGCAGACAGTCGCTCACATCCGGGAGCCGAGGAGATTCGAATCCCCCCCGCCGGCAACCTTGAAGATGGTCTAATGTGGTTTCCCATCTTCCTTCCAGGCAAATGCCGGGGTTGGTCCCTAACTGTAAGCCACAGCCGCTACCTTCCAATTCCTCGTCCTTACATTCCCACTTTGCTCCCTACAGACTCTGGTGAGCCGAACGTGTCCTCGGACTCTCCCGGCTCTAAAAACGCCAAAAAAAAGTTAGCATATTGTATATAATTATATTTATTAACATCTTTAATCACTGTGATATAAATTATAACTGTAATTATAATAAATACTGTGAAGATCGTGCTATTTAGATAAATTAGTCATTCATTGTTCTTTCAACTCAACCTCTTGTATTAGACATCCAACTACAGACACCACAATAATACAAGTTATCAGACACATTCTACACACAGCCAAGTACACGGGGGAAAATTACCACGATGTTCAAGCCCCTTAAATTAGACAACAATAAGAACATGTTTTACAAACACATGATTCTCCAACTAGCCTACTGGTACATATTTCCTTTTCTA
Organism: Meconema thalassinum; assembly: GCA_946902985.2. Classification (NCBI taxonomy): domain Eukaryota; kingdom Metazoa; phylum Arthropoda; class Insecta; order Orthoptera; family Tettigoniidae; genus Meconema; species Meconema thalassinum. The sequence continues at coordinate 463,030,706 of OX336389.2, read as the reverse complement.
AATATTCTAGAAAAGCTTCATTCTTTCTTTCTTTCTTTCTTTCTATCTTTCCTTCTTTCTTCATTCTTCATTCTCCATTCTTTAGAATCTCCCAGGTCATGGATTTGGGGGTATAATTTGGAAGTACGGAACGTGTTCATGAGCCGAACTAAGTAAGAGTATTTAAACTGACCCAAATGCCCGGCGATATGATAAAGGTGATTCACTCAGGTGTCTGATACTTGAAGAAGTGCTGATGAACGAGCTTCTTACTAGCGCTGTCTATTTGTTGGATATATCTGTGAAGTTTCCGAGTCATAGTATTCTTGTTCCAAGTGCGCTATTATTTTTGACTTTTAAATAAGTGAATATTGCAAATTATACATGAAGTGTAACGTTATTCTCCGACGAGGTTATTCATTTTCACCTATTGAATTTTATGTGAGCGATCAGCGCACCTACGAAGTCTTCAGTGTGATTAGCTCTAAGGAATTATCGTCAAATGGCTAATGTTTATAAATTTGGCATAGACCGATCAATTTACCAAAAACTCAAACCATCGTATCATTCAATGATTGCGAGTATATCAAATTATTTGGATGTATAATTGGAAGGCAATTGGAAGGCAATTTAATGTTTGTAATGTTCACTGTAATTTATTAATTTTCTTTTTAATAGAATACATATTTGTGTGCATAATTATTGCTGTGATTGCTTCCCAACCTCGTATCGGTAGTTTACTGAGTGACCCTGAGATAATTCAATCATTTGCATATTTTATAATTAAATTCAAAATATTCCAGAAATCTAATTCGATGAATTGAATATCCATTTTCATTAATTTAGTGCTCTTACATGGAGTTTATTTCAATATATTTTATAATAAATTTGTCATAATACAGTACACCTTTACATCTTCCACAACTATTGTTTATTATATTATATTATATTATATTATATTATATTATATTATATTATATTATATTATATTATATTATATTATATTATATTATATTATATTATATTATATTATATTATATTATATTATATTATATTATATTATATTACATTATATTATATTATATATATTTCTCACTTGCTGGGCACAAGGTTGCAAGTTCGTATCCTGGCGCAGTCTGCTGGCATTTGAGGGTGCACAAATGCAAGGATGCCATGTCAGTAGATTTACTGGCACGTTAAAGATCCCTATTGGGGCAAAACTCTGGCACCCCGGCGTCTCTAACAGCCAGAGTAGTTAAAAGGGACGTTAAACCAATAAAATTAGTATTATAACACACATATTTTGTACCATTTGCTGAAGGGCAAAAACTGGCTGGGTGGTATTCAATGACGTGGAAACCAGGTAAGCAGTCTGGCCTATGCTGATGACCTGGTTGTAATGACAGGTTTCGTCGAAAGCTTGGAAGCCAACATGTCACAACTTGAACAGAAATGTAGGGAATATGGTATGAAAATCAGCATTTCATAAACGAAGATGATGTCGGTTGGGAAGAAACGCAACAAAATAGGATGTCAGTTAGAAGGAACTAAATTGGAGCAGGTGGACCGTTTTAAGTAGGCCTATGTAGGCTGTGTAATCTCTCAGGATGCTAGTATGGGGAAATAGATAGAGTCGAGGTGCAGAAAAGCCTATGCAGTGAGTTCTCAGTATTCTCCAAGAAAGAAGTTAGTGAAGCAATGAGTATTTTGACTGACCTTGCCGTATGGAAGTGAGAACTGGGTATATTCAGGTTAACTGATACATAAACTAGAGGTAACTGATATGAGGGTAGCACGAATGGTTGCTGGGACAATTAGATGGGAGAAATTACGTACTCGTAATGAAGAGTAAAGGCTAAGTTAAAAATGAATACGCTAGATCAAGCTGTTAAGAGGCATAAAACACGGGGATGGAACATTTCCCCTCTCGAAGTCTAACTGCAAGACACCATTTTTAAGTAAAATAACCCGAAGCTATTCTATAAACAAATAGTTCCGTGAAGAACTAAATAGCCCATTTTCATATATCCTACTTATAGACTATTAATTGCCTCTATCAACATACGAATTTTCAGTTTGATTGCTGTAATAGATTCGTAGATATTGAGAACCGTCTAAATATTTCGGATGGTCACCATGTTCGATTTTTATATATAGGCCGTAGAGTTATTTACTCTTACATGAAGATTATTCTGTAGGTGTTTTATTAATACTTCAATCGCATGATTAGGACACAAGAAAAAGTAAAAACGAGATTTTAAAATTTTACTTCAATCGCATGATTAGGACACAAGAAATAATAAAAACGAGATTTCAAAATTTCGCTCAGTCGCCATCTTGTGGTTATGACAATAGTTTAAATTAATTAGATGCCAGTAGATTAAAATTTATATAAGCATATACCGTGTCAAGTTTAACTGCGCTCGGATGTTTAAATCGCGAGAAACGACCATTTGAATATTAAATCGCGTCGCCGCCATTAGGAATTGTTCTCACCAGGTTATTGAACGTCCCATAGGTGAACTTATGTTCTTCTATATACACATAACTTCTATACACATACAAAATTTCAGTTTGATTGCTGTCATACATTATTAGATATTGAGAACAGTCTAAATATTTCGGATGGTCGCCATATACTATTAAATGAAGATTATTGTGTACGTTCATTATTCAAAAGTTGATTTCGATCGCATGATTAGAACACAAGAAATAAAAAGTTAATTTTAAAATTTCGCACAGCCGCCATCTTGATGTTATATAAACAATTGAACTAAATTAGATGTCAGTGCATTGCAATATGTATAGTCATTTGCTGTACCAAGTTTCACTGGGTTCGAATGGTTAAATCGCGAGCAAATTTATTTAAATGTTTCAACTACGCTTAGCCACCATGTTCGTTTTGTAGTCAACAGGTTTTTGAAAGTCACAGGGGTGAACGTCTAATAGTGCCCTTTATCACCATACACAATTTCATGGTGTTATGAGTAATAGCTTCGGAGATATAGAATGTCAGTGAAATATTTCGGACAGCCGCCATGTTGGATTGGTGAGACCTAATAATATTTGAAGGTCACGGTCGGGGTCGGCCAAAATAGTTCTATGACCCTACCAAGTTTCATTGAAATAGCTCCAGCTGTTTAGAGTAGTTAGGGGGGGGGGGCCGCACACACACGGACGCACACACACACACACACATACACACATACACACATACACACACATACACACACACACGCGCGGACAAAAGGTGATCTCATAAGCCTATTTTTTTTTCATAAATGAAAATAGGCTAATTAAGGATCTAATACTACGTTAGGCGGTAATTCCGAAAAACCATCTTGCCCTGCCGTGCCGTAATTTCTTTATTCTACCAAAGAAACAGTCTGCTTTTTTCCCGTTTCCCGCCGAGGTGCCTACTGAGCCGAGAGCCGGGGTTTTGTCCCCTCACCACGACGATCCGAAAAAGTGCATTTTCGAACTATTATTTATGAACCCCGGTTTAAAAACTGAGGTAAGATATTGTGACACACAACATACACAACCATTACTCCTGCCGTGAAGCAAAAGCGCGCGTGCCTTTTCTTTTCGATACAAACAATGTAAATAGCAAATCGCGCACCTCGCGTTTTAATCACACCCTACGCATGCGCCCTGCGTTGCGCCGACAAGGTTCGAAAAGCAGTGATGCACGTGATGTCAGAAGTTTGACATTTGGTGCTACGCTTGTGGCGTGATTACCCAAATCGGTATTTCATCAGTTTCTGTCTAAACTTTGTTGATTACTTCGTTTAAATTTTTGAAGTTTGTACTTTTTCACTGCTCGTCGTAGGCTACCTACTTCAGGCTGATCTGCAGAGAGAAGATTTTCGGTGATGAGAAGGGTTAAAGACTACCTCTAATCTACGATGGGACAAATTAGATGTAATTATTGCCGCCATATTGAGCTCTATAAAATAATTGAACACAGATGCCTATTGCCTATACATTGCTTAACTCTAAATTAAGATTCGATAAGTGTGGTTTCATTGGCTCAACTAGTTTGATCGCTAGAAATATATTTTAAAATATTTTAAGTTTGGGTTGTCGCCATGTCTTTTTTTTTCTCATCAGGTTTTTAAAAGTCACATATACTCTGCCCGCTGGCCGAAGGTTTCGGGGAGCCACCGGTTTCAAATGACCCTTCCGAGACCATCTTCCAGTCAACAAACAAGTATAGGGGACAACACATCCATAAGCTGGTGTAGCACAAAGTCTGCACTCGGGGGTATCGGGAACTGGTGAGGTTTGAGGTTCGATCTGTAACCAGCTCAGAAGAATGCATCAATAACAAAACTAAGCAAGAAAGAGAGGTCAGTCTTATGTTAAAATCACGAATAAATTTTATTCAGAATAGATCTCTAGCCTAGCATGAGAGTTACAAACGGCTAGTCCGATACTATTCTGCCCTGAATGAAAATATAAAAAAGTCCCAAACAAGATCTAAATTACTCTCATGGTCCTAATACGAAATTCGACTAAGAACGAACAAGCTAAGAGAATGGCACGTAAGATCAGCCCTAAGCAATTACATCGAAATGACTACGGGAGGATCAAACATCAAAAGAATCTACTGCAAAGCAAGACATTTACTTGTTTACAAATACTAGAACATTTACATTTAATAGCAAGGGGAATATTTATTCTACGCTATGATGATGCCATCTATAACATTTATCTTTAAATTACGGGTTTACCTAGTCCTAAATATCATTAATTAATAAACGAGACGCGTTTATTACAAAGAAAAATCAAGCTATGTGCACAACGTTGCTGAATTAAAAAAAGCTATGCTAATACAATACAAATGAATAGAATAATTCAGCACTCCTATGGTTGTGCAATTGGCACTGCCTGCGTACTCGATTTGTTACTGTTTGTAACAAATGGTCATAGTTTCAAAGTGTTAAGAAAGTAGAAAAAATAGGAAAGCCTGCAAATGCGATGGTAATTAAACAATTACATCGACTCATATTGCTACCAATCTAATGTGTGTGCTACAGTTATCACATCATCAACTGGTTGTCGACTATTCATGTGAAATCGCATCAAAATGTATCTAAAATGGTTTAACAATAACTAAGCGTTAACATTCGGTCCAGTAAATATGTTATTTTTAGTATTTATTATCTTATTTAAGTTCAGGGGGAATTATGAGATTTGTTTAGTTTTACAAAATCCTATGTTTGATTATTAAAGCTTCACACAATTATTTATTCCTTACAGTATAGTTGTTCAGTTTATGGATCTTTAAATAGCGTTCAGTGTTCTCAGGTAACGTGTGTATCCAACTTAAGCAAAATAACTCAATAGTTTAAAAGTTTACTAGACACCCTGTGTCTTCACCAATACTTCATCATTATTAGACATCCTGTGTCTCCACCAATTAATTCACTCTTATTACGGATTCATCAATCCTGGCCCCCTCGGTTAGGTACGACTGCAAATAGTTCATTACCACCGGTATAACCACAATAACAATGTCGGAGGTATTAATCCACCATCACGACTCATATAATACTCTAATAATGTTAATTACAATAAGTGTGGATTCCTAAATTATACACGTTTTAAATGCTGGTCATAAAGGTTATGTGTACAGAAAACACATCCTGACAACGCTTTGAATTTACATGAAGGCTTCTGATACAAGCTAAAGTGTGTGATTGTGCATTTATAAAATTGCCTCTTCCCTGAATGAGGTCGAACCTATGTTTTTTTGGTTATATAATATTGTATCTCTCATGGCCTGTCTGGCTTCAAGTAACGAAATAAACCTGTTTCAAAGTATTGATCTGGCCAAACAAATGAATAACGGGACTGCATTCCGATGTTATAATACTAGGAATGTCACAGCCTTCTGAGTAAATAAATAATGCACTGCATATGATTGAGTGTGCTGTGGACTGGCTCGGCTTGTAACCTTGGCCTTGATTTAACATCTGCCAAAACTAGTTTCTTTGTCATCAGCTTGACAAAATAAAAGTTGATAATAACTGTTTGAAATGATACGAAATGGACATTACAAAATACTGCCTTCCTAGCATTTATTAATGTTTAACAAAACTATTACTTTCCACACGCGTTCTTATGATAGCTACCTGCGTTGTGCACTTAAAGGAATGAAACCAAATTAAATTAAATCTACTGTTTCCAACTCATTACAATACGCTACTAATACGCTACTGACTTACAGATGCCGCGACCCTTGGTTCGAGACCCGCCATGAGCTGTTATAAGCGGTCTCTTATATGGTATTAGATCATCTCCTCATTGTATCCTGTCATCTTCCGCTGCCAATTCCCACGCCTGATTTAGAAATCAATTGCCATAGCGTGGTTGGGGTTATATTCGAAGATCTGATGTTTTAGCAGGATCATAATGTTAGCGTTGGTGATAATATTACACATGTTTAAGGAAAACGTGCTCTCACTGATGCTAATGTGCGGTAATAAATTGCCATTTTCACTCCACCACTGGCGTTAACTTATCACTTGTGCGACACTCACACGTGACTTTTTCACTAATATTCACATAAAATATTAAACCAAAAATTACTATAAATCCGGCAAACAAACAAAAAATATACTTGTAGATTTTATACAGTTTATCAATTTCACAGATTATGTAGCACTGAGGTTTGGCCATGCGGTCGTAAAGTTTGCGTTACACACGTCAATCATTTCACCTCGTGAATAAATAATATTTCACAGTTTATGTATTAATAAACGTCTCCAATCATTAGATTGTCAAATAATGCTCTGATGGCTGTCCATTAGACAAATACACACTGAATTTCCGCGTCACATAGTTTCCCTTTACGGAACGTACTTTTACTTGTGCTCCAACATGCGCATCGATGTTGCTTCATCCAATAACAAGTAGGAACTGGTGTTACTAAATATGGCGTTCTCTTAGGATATGAGTTAGCCACGTTAATTGACAGTTTCGTTGATCTGCGAAGTATGCTGTATTTTAAATAAGTAGAATTACTTTGTTTAAATTATAACCGACAGTAGTGGCTACGCTGGCTAAAGCGCAGCATTAGGTCATGGGACCAAGCTCTCTGCTGACTCGGTAGACGCGTGGGTTCGAGCCCCACCGTCGGCCGTCCTTGAAATGGTTTTCCGTGGTTTCCCCATTTTCAACACCAGGCAAATGCTGGGACGGTACCTTCTGACAGGCCACGGCCGCTTCCTTCCACATCCTTGCCCAGTTTCATTCGCCATCATTCATTTCATCTCTCATTAACTCTTCTCATGAGGTTGTCGTCAGGAAGGGCATCCGGCCGTAAAAACCATCGCCACAAACACTTCCTTCGCATCTCATCCCCGACCCCGTTGGAAAAACGGGAATAATAAGGGGTAGACATACAATCACTTTATTTAAATTATAGTTGATTTATGGAATGTCTAAAGTGCATAAAAATATGATTATAAGCGACTTTGCTTCAGCTTCTTCCCGCCGCTCGCAGGGTATATTCAGTTACTTTTCAGCATGGATCTTGGTCTTTGTTAGCTGTGCAAACATGCGTCAACGGGCGCATACATCTCCACGTCGAGTAAATAAAAATTGTGGAAGGCAATTTTTATATCAGCTAATTCAATCTCGGAAATACAACTTTAAATTTGCAGCAATGAAAATTCCAATCCTTTCACCAGTCTGAAGATCACTTACAGCAAAACTACCATTGTTGTATACTGTTGTTATTCGGTGTGGACCATAAAATAAAGAAACGAACTTGTGGTACACTCGTTCGAGGGGATTAGAAATTCCGGGTCTTCTGATAAGTACCAAGTCATTCACATGGAGTGCTCCGTGAAAACGTTGCCTCTGGACTTGCCGCAAGCGCTTCTGGGCTTGTCTCAACATACGTTCACGGGCTTCTATTATCTTAGTGGCATGCGCGGGTTGGATGCTGGGTGGTAATATAACAATGTTATTCCGCGCTTTTTGCGGTCTCCTGTTAAAATGTAGCTCGACCGGAGTGTATCCAGTGCTCTCGTGCTGAGTGTTATTGATACAATGCGCGGTGACAATCAGGACCTCCGCCCATCTCCAATGTTGATCAGAACAATATAGGCGGCAAAATTTGGACAGTTCAGCCATAGATCTTTCCGCTGGATTAGTCTCGGGGTGTCTGATAGAAAATAAAACATGCCCGATGCCTAATTGTTGCATGGCTTCCGAAAATTCCAAGGACGTGAATTGTGAGCCATGATCTGGGAGCAAAAATTGAGGTTTCCCAGCCTCGGGTATGACCTGTCTCTCAATTCTCCTGATGATCTGTCTAGCTGTCGCTTTCTGGATGGGATGTAGCATTAAATGCTTGGTGAACACGTCTAGTGTCAGTACCACATATCGATTGCCTCGCCTAGACTTCGGAATTGGACCAAATATATCCAGAGCGTAAAGTTCTCTTGGTTCGGTCGGAAGTATAGGTCTTGGTATTTTCTTGAGTAGTTGAGTGTTATATTTGTTCCTCTGGCATGGATCACAGACTCTTAAACCATCCCTCACAGAATTTCCCATGTCGTTCCATACAAGTGTTTCCCTGATGGCTGCTAAAGTTTTATCAGTACCAGAATGTCCTGTAGTTAAGTGTGCTAACTCCACGATTAACCTCTGGTATCTAGGTGGTACAATCAATCGTAGTTGGGTATGATCTTCATCAATGAATTTGTACAATAGCCCTTGATAAATCAAGTAATCATCAGCAACCCTGAAAATTCTCACATATTCAGGATCTTGAACATCCATCCTCCTCTGTAGAAATCGGATAATATTCCGGAGTTCACGGTCAGGTTTCTGTCCTTCAGCGAGGTGTCCCAATCTTCTTAAGTGTTCAGCACATCCTCCCACGATATCTATGGCGTTAACATGTGGTTCCGGATTACGGCTGAGAACATCGGCTAAAAATTCTCCTTACCAGGACGATGAACAATTGTAAGATCAAATTGTTGAATAAACAATGTCCAGCGCGTAATACGGTCATTTTTCAGTCTTGTCCGTAGAAGAAAAGTAGGTGCCTGGTGGTCAGTTCTTACGATTATTCTTTGACCCCATAACATCTTCCTCCAATAATCGAGAGCATATACCACAGACAAAGCCTCGAGTTCGGTGGTGAAATAATTATTTTCATGTGGGCGTACCCTCCTGCTGAGAAAGCTATGTAATGGCGATTGTGGTCTGAATCCTCCTGCAGCAGAATAGCTCCAATACCAATAATGGATGCGTCTGTTTCAGGAATAAAGTTACGGGAGTAGTCTGGATATTCAAGTGTGATGCTATTACTTATCATGCTCTTGGCTTTTTCAAAAGCAGTGTCACATTCTTCATTCCAGGCCCACTTAGTATTCTTTCGGAGTAAATGTTGAAGTGGAGCAACCGTTTCGGAGTATGCGGGACAATGTGAGCTAAAAAAAACGCAAAATACCAAGGAATTGCCTCACATGCTTTATTTTCGTAGGTTTAGGAAAATGTGAAATCGCCTGGATTTTAGCAGGGTTAGGACGATATCCGTCGCCATCAATGATGTGCCCAACAAATTTAATTTCAGGTCGAAAGAATTTGCATTTAGCCATGTGAACTTTGAAACTTGCATTACGAAGATTGTCAAAGACAAGACGTAAAGTGTTAAAATGCTCAACTTCTGTCTCGGACGCTGTGATAGTATCATCCAAATAAAATATTATATTTTCCTTTACCTCAGGAGTCAAGTTAGCATCTAATACCCTTATCAAAGCTGCCCCTGCAGTCTTGATTCCAAATGGTAACTTTCAGAACACGTAGGTCGTCTGTCCGAAAAGAAATCCAGTGTATTTCCTCGTAGCTTCAGAGATTTTAATACGGTGATAAGATGAAACCAAGTCAATAGAAGTGAACAGCTTCTTTCCTTTAAATCTCCTCAGGATGTCCTGAATCCTAGGTGGTCGGTCACGTTCCGGAGCGAGCCTATCATTTAAAGAACGTGCGTCTAGGCACAGCCGTAGGCTTCCATCCGTCTTCACTACTGTCGCTAGTGGGTTACGATAAGAGGTAGGCATTTTCTTTATAATTCCAGCCTTTTCCATTTCTTGAATCTTCCTCGTAGCTTCCTCTAAATGTTTCTCTGCTATGGGGTGAATCTTTTGTTGATACGGTGAATCATCCTGCACCAACAGGTCGTACTCAAAATTAGCGATTTCCCCTGGCGTAGTATCGAAAACATCCTGATATTCGGTTAAGAATTGGTCTAGCTGTGGCTATAAATGTGATGTCTGCATGCACCGCCTTCTCGATTGAGTAGTTATTAATAAGTGACATCTCTTCCAAAACCTCGGTCATTGTATACATGAGCATATTGTTTCCATGGACAGCTGCTCCCAATGGAATAGCACTTGAATCACAAAATTGTACTGTGTTGGATTTCAAGTCTATAATACCTTTGTATCGGCGTATAAAATCCGCTCCTAAAATAGCCGGGTGACAAACATTATTCATGACTAGGAACTCGTGCCCGTATTCATGGCCTCCTATGTTCAATAAACAAGACAGTTGTGCTCGGCACTTCACCGTGCGGTCTGGTATTATACCCCGTACTTTTATGTTCGAGACTGGCAATTCCCATAAGTCTCCTGCATTCTTTAATTCACAGTAAAGTTCTTCTGAAACCACACTAACCATGGCTCCGGTATCAACAAGCATATTTACAGACAAGTCATTAATGCGGGCCGCGATGACAGATAACTCCGTCAGTCACGAACTATCTGTGGTCTTTCTTTCATCTAAGAGGCCTTCTGCTACGGGTTCCCACTGTAGCATATCCGCTACTATAGGGTGGTCTTCCGTGCTGAGCACTCCTGTCGAGAATTCGACGTTTTTTTTTCCTTTGGAGCCCCTGAAGGCTGGAGTTCTTCACGCTCTTCTTCACTTAGCTCAGGTACTCTTTCCTCTTCAGACTTTCTGCCTGGATCTCTCTCTCCTCTGTTCCTTCTATCTCTAATATACTGGCGACTTTCATTAGCTTTACCTCGCCAATCATTGTCATATTGGACACGAGGATCATTTCCTCTGCGGTAACCGCCACTATATCTGTTGTCTCTCCTGGGATTATCAGTGTATCGGTTATTACGATCATCACGATCTCGTTGTTGTCCTCCATAACCAGGGTTGTAGTTATTGTTGTTGTTGCTATTATTATTGTTACCACGACGATTGTTGTAATCGTTGGCTCTATTTTGATACCTGTTCTGATAATTTTTATTGATCGTGTCAAATCGACGATTCCTTCTGTAAAGTGTATTATCTTCACGATAATCACGGAAATCTCTCCTTCTATCTGGTCCCTCTTGATTCTGATGATTGTTCATTCGACGATTTTATGTAGGTTGGATAGTTTGACTGGTCCTATCGACTGAAGTTATATTTACATCATGTGTGCCTGAACGATGCCTAGGTGTAGGTGCAAATTGTTCATAGCTGCTATCCAGCTTCCTTAGGACTTCGTCACATTTCTCTGACGCTATGAGTAGCCTTTGTACTTCCATAGGGTATTGTCTCCTAATAGTTTGGACAAGTTCTAACTCTGACAAAGGGGGTTCTAAACATTGTAGTTTCGAAAGTTGACTTGCGAACTAGGTAGCATACTTGGATGTTTGAGTACTAGCGTACCTCTTGTTGTAAATTTCCGCCCTTATATTCTGTTGCCGTTCCATAGACCAATATGTCTTAAGGAATGCTTCTTTAAATTCCTGATAGATAATGGAATGAATATCTGAATGCTTTAAACCAGGTCAACGGGCTGTTCTCTAGATATTTTTCGACAGTCCGTAACTCCCTATCTGGTGTTACCATGGTTTCTCTCATATATGACTCCAGGTTTCTCAGAAAATCTACCGGTGTAACAGAATTTGAATTATTGAACTTAGCCGGTCGATCTTCATGGCTTCTCAAATACACAATGTTTTAGTACTGTGTTTGACCATAATTCGGCGTGACATTAAAATTAGGTGTCAGCTCATAATTCGGCGTTATGTTAGCATTCGGTGTCACAAATTGGGATGTTGTTCTAAATGGATTATAATTTTGGTTCTCCGATGAAACATTCGGCTTTTCTGTTAGTCGAAGTGTTTGTAGATGGCACACCCTCTCTATTAGGTTTTAATAGGCGATTGATGCGTTCATCGAGTTCGGCGTATTCTAAGACTTTCTCAGGTTGCTTGTTAGTTATAGCATTCATCTGTAATTCTATCCACTCGACTTTTCCTTGAATGCGACTATCGAATTCCTTCTGTTTTTCATCCTGTTCCTCAAGGTATTCATATATTGTTTTTCCTACATATTGGTTTGATCTATGATTATTTTCACGAGATTCCTCTCGAATCGCTTCAATGTCTTTAGCTAAGTCATGTTTTATTTTGTGTACTTCATCCTTTATTTCATGCACCGCCGTTGTGTTCGCAGTGACTTCGTCCTTCACCTTCTCTATCTTGCTCGCTGCACGCTTAGTGTTTAAGTGTACGGCAACTGCTATGCCTCGCGTTAGTCTTAATCCAGTGTTAACTATCGCGACATCAGCTTTTAACACTCCAACGTACGTGTTGACTTCTTCCATACGCTGTTCCAAGTTATTAATTCTAGCACTAACAACTTCTCATGCATTAGCGACTTCATTTCTAACTGACTCAATGCTACCGTTCATCTCCGCCTGAAGGTTTTCGAGTTTTTGGTTGATTTCTGATCTATTTGTGCGTATTTCCTGCTTTACTCCTAAATGTGCTTGATATTCTGTGCAGTAAGTTTCCATCTCTGCACGCAAATCATCACTAACCTTATTGATAGTAACAGTAATTTCAGCTTTAACATTGGCAATGTCTTCTCGCACTTCTACTACATTCTGTGCCATATCTGCCCTAAAGTTAGTGTTTAACTGTGCCATGTCAGCCCTAATATTAGTGTTTAACTGTGCCATGTCAGCCCTAATATTAGTAGTAATGTTGTCACTAGTTTGTAACAGAGTAGCTGTAACAGTGTTACTGTCCTCATTCATGTCTGCCCTCAAAGTTTCATTATTTTGAGCCATATCTGCCCTAACAGTGTTTACATTGTCAGTTACATTGTTTATATCGGCCCTGACAGTGTTTACATTTTCTGTCACATTGTTTATATCGGCCCTGAGACTTTCACTGTTTTGTGTCATATCGGCCCTTATGTTTTCATTATTCTGAGCCATATCTGTTCTAACATTGTTTATATCGGCCCTTAAATGATTGTTATTTCGTGTCAAATTGTCCACTGACACCTGCAAATTGTGCAGTAGGGCAGGCAAGTTTGCCAACAACTCAGCCGTCTCTTGCGCAGGCATAATATTTTCAATAGGAGAAATACGGGGAGCTAACAACTGCACATGCCTTAATAATGGTTTGAGTTGGAACACAGTAGAAAATCCATTCCGTCATAAATTTACTCGATGATAACAGCTGAACATCTGGTAAAAATTAAATGACATCAAGACAACAAACAAACTTACATTTACTCAAGACTAGGATAACTGTAAATCAAATCCTCAACTTATTATCGTTAATAAATGTTACCTAGCCTCATGGCCTTAATTCTGGGATAAGAATGCCATGTAGCCTTCCAAAACAATAGTACGAAATCTCAATTCGTCACTAATCTGTTGGATTTGCTAACAAAATAAAACCCTCACAAACAAACTAATCATGGAGATCGAACACAAGTTTCGACGCAACCACGTTCGGCGCCAACGTACTATATGTGCCCGCTGGCCGAAGGTTTCGGGGAGCCACCGGTTTCAAATGACCCTTCCGAGACCCTCTTCCAGTTAACACACAAGTATAGGGAACGACACATTCCTAAGCTGGTGTAGCACAAAGTCTGCACTCGGGGGTATCGGGAATTGGTGAGGTTCGATCTTTAACCAGCTCAGAGGAATGCATCAATAACAAAACTAAGTAAGAAAGAGAGGTCAGTCTTTAGTTAAAATCACGAATAAATTTTATTCAGAATAGATCCCTAGCCTAGCATGAGAGTTACAAACGGCTTGTCGGATAATATTCTGCCCTGAAAGAAAATATAAAAAAGTCCTAAACAAGATCTAAATTACTCTCATGGTCCTAATACAAAATTCGACTAAGAACGAACAAGCTAAGAGAATGGCACGTGAGATCAGTCCTAAGCAATTACATCGAAATGACTACGGGAGGATCAAACATCAAAAGAATCTACTGCAAAGCAAGACATTTACTTGCTTACAAATACTAGAACATTTACATTTAATAGCAAGGGGAATATTTATTCTACGCTATGATGGTGCCATCTCTAACATTTATCTTTAAATTACGGGTTTAGCTAGTCCTAAATATCATTAATTAATAAACGAGACGCGTTTATTACAAAGAAAATCAAGCTCTGTGCACAACGTTGCTGAATAAAAAAAATCTATGCTAATACAACACAAATACATACAATAATTCAGCACTCCTTTGGTTGAGCAATTGGCACTGCCTGCGTACTCGATTTGTTACTGTTTGTAACAAATGGTCATAGTTTCAAAGTGTTAAGAAAGTAGAAAAAATAGAAAAGCCTGCAAATGCGATGGTAATTAAACAATTACATCGACTCATATTGCTACCAATCTAATGTGTGTGCTACAGTTATCACATTATCAATTGGTTGTCGACTATTCATGTGAAAGTGTATCAAAATGTATCTAAAATGGTTTAACAATAACTAAGCGTTAACATTCGGTCCAGAAAATATGTTTTTTTTAATATTTATTATCTTATTTAAGTTCGGGGGGAATTATGAGATTTGTTCAGTTTTACAAAATCCTATGTTTGATTATTAAAGCTTCACACAATTATTTATTCCTTACAGTATAGTTGTTCAGTTTATGGACCTTTAAATAGCGTTCAGTGTACTCAGGTAACGTGTGTATCTAACATAAGCAAAATAACTCAATAGTTTAATAGTTTACTAGACACCCTGTGTCTTCACCAATACTTCATCATTATTAGACATCCTGAGTCTCCACCAATTACTTCACTCTTATTACGGATTCATCAATCCAGGCCCCCTCGGTTAGGTACGACTGCAAATAGTCCATTACCACCGGTGTAACCACAATAACAATTTCGGGGGTATTAATCCACCATCACGACTCATATAATACTCTAGTAATGTTAATTACAATAAGTGTGGATTCCTAAATTATACACGTGTTAAATGCTGGTCATAAAGGTTATGTGTACAGAAAACACATCCTGACAACGCTTTGAATTTACATGAAGGCTTCTGATACAAGCTAAAGTGTGTGATTGTGCAATTATAAAATTGCCTCTTCCCTGATTGAGGTCGAACCTATGTTCTTTTGGTTACATAATATTGTATCTCTCATGGCCTGTCTGGCTTCACGTAACGAAATAAACCTGTTTCCAAGTATTGATCTGGCCAAACAAATGAATAACGGGACTGCATTCCGATGTTATAATACTAGGAATGTCACAGCCTTCTGAGTAAATAAATAATGCACTGCATAAGATTGAGTGTGCTGTGGACTGACTCGGTTTGTAACCTTTGCCTTGATTTAACATCTGCCAAAACTAGTTTCTTTGTCATCAGCTTGAAAAAATAAAAGTTGATAATAACTGTTTGAAATGACACGAAATGGACATTCCAAATACTGCCTTCCTGGCATTTATAAATGTTTAACAAAACTATTACTTTCCACACGCGTTCTTATGATAGCTACCTGCGTTGTGCACTTAATGAAATGAAACCAAATTAAATTAAATCTACTGTTTCCAACTCATTACAATACGCTACTAATACATGATCTGACTTACAGATGCAGCGACCCTTGGTTCGAGACCCGCCATGAGCTGTTATAAGCGGTCTCTTATATGGTATTAGATCATCTCCTCATTGTATCCGGTCATCCTCCGCTGCCAATTCCCCACGCATGATTTAGAAATCAATTGCCATAGCGTGGTTGGGGTTATATTCGAAGATCTGATGTTTTAGCAGGATCATAATGTTAGCGTTGGTGATAATATTACACATGTTTAAGGAAAACGTGCACTCACTGACTTGCGGTAATAAATTGCCCATTTTCACCCCGCCACTGGCGTTAACTTATCGCTTGTGCGACACTCACACGTGACTTTTTCACTAATATTTACATAAAATATTAAACCAAAAATTACTATAAATCCGACAAACAAACAAAATATACTTGAAGATTTTATACAGTTTATCAATTTCACAGATTATGTAGCACTGAGGTTTGACCATGCGGTCGTATAGTTTGCGTTACACACGTCCATCATTTCACCTCGTGAATAAATAATATTTTACAGTTTATGTATTAATAAACGTCTCCAATCATTAGATTGTCAAATAATGCTCTGATGGCTGTCCATTAGACAAATACACACTGCTTTTCCGTGTCACATGTTGTCCCTTTACGGAACGTACTTTTACTTGTGCTCCAACATGCACATCGATGTTGCTTCATCCAATGACAAGTAGGAACTGGTGTCTAAGAAGTGATTATCCAGGCTGTTAGGCCGTGGTCCAGTAGGGCTGTTGTTTCCCGACGTTTCAGCGAAGACTGCGTTCGCCATTCTCAAGGGTCTTCTCTTTCCGATGGCCAGAGGCAGACTGAAGTTGCGCTTGTCCGCCACCGCTATATAGTGTGCGACCGGGTCGGTTCACTGCGCGGTCCGGAACTTTCCGCGCCAGGAGTGGAGCGCGCTGATTGGCTGCCAGTACCAAGAGGTGTGCAATGCTCAGCCAATGGTTTGATGTTAGTTGATCTGAGGACGGGATGCCAGATTTTGTTCACCCGTTCGCTCTCTTCTTTCCGGTTGAAATTGTTAGGGTGTTTGAAAATTTCAATAGCCTCTCGCTGCAGCCTCGCGTGGTAGTGGAAGGTGCTGGACAGCACCTCTGTGCACCCGTAGTGAACATCATGGCCTTTAAGAAGGGAATGCTCTGCCACCGAGGACTTCTCCATCTGGCCCAGCCGGCTGTGTCGCTCGTGTTCCTTCAGCCTGGTGGCAATACTGCGCTTCGTGGTACCAATATAAACCTTGCCGCAGCTGCAAGGTACCCTGTAGACGCCCGCACTGGAATGGGGATGGCGCTTGTCCTTGGCAGATCTGATTAAATCGCGTATCTGTCTCGTAGGCCTGTATATGGTCCTGATGTTCATCATAACATCAGGACCGTATACAGGCCTACGAGACAGATGTTAATCTTGCAGTATCCACGCTACGTACGTACGTCACAGTCCGCTACCCTGCACATACCACTTGTGTTCGAAATCTCGTTATTGTGTCGCGATACCGTCTGTATTACTCACCTCTTGCCCCAGTATCGTCCTGGTATCAAAACGATAGCCTGAGGTGAGAATACAGCGGTCGGGTCCCCTTCGGTCAGGCCGGCCTTCGGGCCTGTGGCCAATATGTTTAGGAGAAGGTCGAATGCGGGCAGCACTTGGTCACTAAATGGGGAGGACTTTGAATCTAGGCAACAGAATTCAACTAAGGCTAAGGCTAATAACAGAGTACCTAATAGCTGGGCAGACGATTCCGATTCAGAAGCGGAGATAACCGAATCTACAAGAAGTAAATCAAAATTCTTTCATAATAGGGCTGCGAATGAGATAGAGTCTGCTTCGGAATCAAATGGCAGCTCAGACATGGAGGTGGAACATGATAGTCAGACTGAAAACGTAATGGATTTCAGAAATGTAGCAGCAGCTGAAGAAGGAAGAAAACCAAGGGACCCAAGGCTCCAGGCACGACTCAGTAAAGCGAAATATAGACTTAAAGTACCAGGAGACGAGCAGCTGAAGACAATAAGATACGAAACAGTTGATAAAAAATGTTGAGGCGGAAACTAATCAAGCGGTCACCCATCCAAGTTGTGACTCAAACCAGAGCACAGCTGGAAAAGGGATTATTTCACGGACATCAAAGCCTGTAGTCACTGAGACAGACGACTTATGTAACGAAAAAGCACCACCTAAACAGTCTCTAAATCAAATACAACAGCAGCAACAGAGTAAAACATCACCAGTGGGCAATATTGCATCCAAGAAAAGAGAGTTATCAATCTCGCCGCAGCCTGGAACTTCAAGAGCTATAATAAATCAGCAGCTTGAAAAATCTCCGAAAAAATCGAAACAAGTTGACAGTGAAGGATGGGTGACAGACCACAGAAGGAACATCAAGGGCATCAGCATCCAGCAGAAAAATCCTACTATTGGGCAAATAACAACAAGTAATAAGTTTCAGCAACTGTCATGTCATGAACAACTTAAAGGTGGGCATGATCCTAACAGGAATCAAATACCAAGTGGACAACGACCTAATGCAGCTACACAGCCCAAGAGGAAAATGAAACCTCCCCCGATAATCATTAAAGATGATAAGTTGAAATATATTGAGAGGAGGGGTTTAATCAAAAGCAAGATAACTGGATCGATGACTGCCAAGCTTATTAATCGCAGCACAATAAAGTATCAGCTAGACAACATAGACGATTTTGTAACTGTTAAACAGCATCTAAAGGACACAAATGTTGAATTCTTCACTCACTCTACGGCTGAGGAAAACCCAACGATTCAAGTCGTCATAAGGGACCTGGACAACGACACCAATGTACAGGATATCGAGGATGCATTAATTAACCAAGGATTCCCGGTAACAAATGTAGCTCAAATGTCCAAGAGCTACAGAATTGTTACAAGGAACCAGGATCCGGAACAACTTGATGAAATTAAATTTGAAAGAAAGAAAATCCCGCTCTACATTGTGACGCTTACAAGGTGCGATAAATCGTCGACAATATATGATACAAAATCCTTGTTCGACCTAGCAATCAGGATAGAAGCATACAGAAGCCCAAGCGGACCCGCACAATGTAAGCGCTGTCAAAGGCCAGGACACATAGACATTAACTGTCAACTGATGCCTAGATGTGTTAAGTGCATGGGATCACACGCAACAGCCGAATGCCAACTAAATGAAAGGAAGGACTTTAAATGTTGTAACTGCGGGGCTAACCGTACGGCAAATTACAGGGGCTGTCAAACCCTCATTAGAGCCAAGGAAAACTGGAGGGCCTGGAGACTGGCGAGAGATGGAGAGCAAGAAGGGCAGACTTCACAGCCGGGATACGTTCCTAGGGATGCTGATTTTCCAGAATTAAGAAAGAAATCCCAAGATACAAATAATCCGACTAGGATAAATTTCAATCAAGCTAGAAGAATGGACAACACAATTAATGGTAATCAAATAGGGGAACGGACGCAACAAGCAAGCCAAAGAAATGGTAATCAAAGACTAGAGTCGTATAGCAATGTAACTAACCAAAGACCGAATGCACAATATACTGAAAATAGTCAAGAGGAGCCAAATACCAGAACAGTAGCTGATCAACACCAAGATAGTAGAAACAAAGCAATCAGACTGATACACTCACAGGAACCAACAACAAGGGAGGAAATGGAGGAAGCTACAGCTTGTATGAACTCATATGATAAGTTTCAATACCTAAACTTCCACCTTCACAAGAGTGGAAAGTTGGAGCTAATTAACAACATATTAATGGACATATTGTTTCCTCCCCCAGGACAGACCTTGCTCTTCTTGGAATGCCCTATAATGGTAAATAAGCCCAATCGAAGAAAGATAAATAGACATCTAAATATTGTATATTGGAATGCTGATAGGGTTTTAAACAAACTAAACGAACTATCAATGATAATTGAAGATTTTGAACCAGACGTTATTTTAATTAATGAGACGAAACTTGATTCAA
This sequence comes from Meconema thalassinum, assembly GCA_946902985.2. Lineage (NCBI taxonomy): Eukaryota > Metazoa > Arthropoda > Insecta > Orthoptera > Tettigoniidae > Meconema > Meconema thalassinum. The sequence goes on along the minus strand of OX336389.2, from coordinate 463,010,855 downwards.
TAAATAGTTTCAAGATGAACAAGTACAAAATATACAGGAATGACAGAAATGCCGACGGGGGTGGTACGGCCATCTTAATTAAACATAAAATTCCACACACGGAATATTTCTTGCCGAAGCTGGAACATATTGAAGCAAATGCTCTGAAGATATCACATACCAAGGGAGACCTTATTTTGATCTCGGCGTATAAATCTCCAAAGAGAAAATTCAATCAAAACGATTACGACCTGATATTTAATACTGGAATACCAACCATTATGGCTGGTGACTTTAATGCAAAGAATCCAAGCTGGAACTCACGCACGGATAACCCATACGGTAAAAAGCTGTTCGACTATATAACTAATAATTCTATATCCGTTACAGGGCCTGTTGATTTTACATACGTCCCCTACAATCCAAGATACGAGGGTGACGTAATAGACATAGTTTTGTGCAAAGATATCAACATGGCAGTCAATGTCAACACAATGATTAGAACCAGCTCGGATCATAACCCAGTCCTCCTAAAACTAGGGGCAGAAATTCCCATTAAGCTCAACTGTAAAATTCAAACTCATAAGATCGACTGGGACAACTTCAAATGTCTAGCTACTGATATGTTTGCCGATGAACCGCCGATACTCTCAACAACTGATCATATAGAAGCAGTGGCAACAGATATTACGCAAAGAATTACTTCACTGGCAAAGTCTTCCTACAAAAAAACATCAGTAAAAAAGGAAGTAAGGTCGGAACTTTCAGATGTGTTGACATCAGAACTGAGAGCTGTCATTAAAATTAAACAACAATATAGAAGACTGTGGCAATCAACCAGAGATCCTAGATACAAAATGGAATACAACAGGCTTAAACGGAAAGTAAACAAAGAAATACGAATTATGAAGAATAATATGTGGAATGATAAATTGACCAAACTTTCTAATAAAGACAACAGCTTATGGGAAACATCCAAAATTTTTACAAGAACAGCCAAGACAATACCAACATTGAAAACTCCAACTACACTAGCCCAAACACCGTTGGATAAAGCAGAACTCTTGGCCACAACGCTGGAGCAACGCTTCAAACCCAACGACGCACCGATAGATGTCGACTTCGTGGTAGAGACTGAAAATCAAGTTGAAGAATTGATAAAATTAAGTGCATCGGTCAACGCTAATAGTGAAAGTGCAGGTGAAAGTGTCCATAAAAGTAATGTTGGCTGTGCAGATGCAATTCTGCCAGTCACATATAGTGAGGTAAAGAAAATTATCAAATCACTACCTACCAACAAGGCCCCTGGCCCCGACGGTATTCAAGATGCTGTTTTAAAGAACCTGACAAACAATGCTTATCTACACATTGTGAATCTTTATAATGCCAGGCTCGAAATTGGTTATATTCCCATAAGGTGGAAGCTGGCAAATGTAGTGATGTTCCCCAAGGACGGAAAGGAAATGCAGGACCCATCCAATTACAGACCGATAAGCTTATTAGATTTACTAGCTAAGATCTTTGAAAGGATAATCTTATCAAGGTTAATGCAGCAGAAATGCATAATAGCAGCCATGCCCGATGAGCAGTTTGGGTTCAGGTCCGAACACTCTGCGGTGAATCAGCTCACTAGGATTGTTAATAAGATCATTAAGGGTTTCAACTTTCGCAGGGGAACCGGGGCTGTCTTCCTGGATATATCGCAAGCTTTTGACAGGGTATGGCACGCGGGGCTCCTGTGGAAATTGAATACAATAGGATTAAATCAGCCCATCTGGCGTATAATTTACAATTATCTTAAAGATCGCCAATTTTATGTCACATGTGAAGGACACAAGTCCTCACTAAAACAGATAGGGGCTGGTGTCCCGCAGGGATCCATACTCGGGCCTGTTCTATATAATCTTTACACCCACGATTTCCCCAGGACTGCCGACACCGAGATTGCTTTTTACGCTGATGACACGGCGATCATGGCGGAATCGTGGAAATCGGAGCTGGTCACGAGCAGGCTGAATGCTGCACTGAAAGAAATTGAGAATTGGTGTGCAGCCTGGAGAATAAAGATCAATACTGCTAAAACTCAGGCAGTGTATTTCACAAGAAGAACCAGTAGAAATAATAATATCGCGCCGGTGCTGTATGACCAGAGGATACCATGGGCTAATCAAACCAAGTATCTTGGTGTAATCTTAGACAACAAATTGACGTTCAAACAACACATAACGAATATCTTGGAAAAAGCGACTAAAATAGCATCCAAATTTCATCATCTTTTAAACACGAAATCGCATCTTAACTTGGCAAACAAGAGCTTGATTTATAAGTCCATGGTGTCCTCTGTAATGCTGTATGCCGCTCCGGCTTGGGGTGCTACGTATAAAACGCATATAAATGAACTTCAAAAATTTCAAAACAAAAAGCTTAAAATGATTACAAAGATGCCAAATTACACTAAGAATGAGGTTACCCATAAGATGTGTAACATTAAAACCATAGAACAGGCAATAAAGCATGCTGCAACCAGCTTCCACCTTAAAGCGGAAAGGTCTAAAAGCAGAATTATCCGCAGTTCAATTGGTAATGTGGATGGAACTTTGGTGCACAAATACAGGCACCCAAAAAACATTTTAACCTTTTAAGTAAATACTGCTAGACAGCCGATAAGTTTTAACTATTTATACACTCTGCGACTCTAGATTTTTAATCTAATGAAATTTTATTCATTAGCACTCTTATTTTAGTTGATATATTGCTCCATTGTTGTTGTTGCTTTCTTTTATTGTGTTGTTGTGTTGATGTTTTTTATATTTATGATTCATGTGTCTTGTTTAATCTGTTTTATGTTTCAGGGTGGTGGTCCTGTGCAACTGTATTTTATACAGTTAAGGGTCGTTTGGTCAACACTCGTTAGCCTTGACTCCCCATTATCTTTATGGGAAGATTTTAACTTGTTCTTCAAATTTTTAAAAGTATTTTAAGTATGAAACCTTATTAAGATTTTATACTTGAATAATTATTCCTACATTTCTTATATATTTATTCTATCGACAAATGCAATTGCATGCATTTTTAACTGTAATGATAAATTTTAAGCTGTTCTGGTAAAATGCTGTGACTTAATCTAAGCTTGGATGGCTCTAGGGACCTAAATTAGGTCGGCAGATGCCAATTGTATAATTGCCCAGTAACTTGGGTGAGCCGTAGATGGATACCCGCAACTTCAGTCTGCCTCTGGCCATTGGAAAGAGAAGACCCTTGAGAATGGCGAACGCAGTCTTCGCTGAAACGTCGGGAAACAACAGCCCTACTGGACCACGGCCTAACAGCCCGGATAATCACTTCTTAGATTCTAACGCCGGCCGTGAAAGCCTAAGTTTGTATATAGGAACTGGTGTTACTAAATATGGCGTTCTCTTAGGATATGAGTTAGCCGCGTTAATTGACAGTTTCGTTGATCTGCGAAGTATGCTGTATTTTATATAAGCAGAATTACTTTGTTTAAATTATAGTTGATTTATGGCATGTTAAAGTGCATAAAAATATGATTATAAGCGATTTTGCTTCAGCTTCTTCCCGCCGCTCGCAGGGTATGTTCAGTTACTCTTCAGCATGGATCTTGGGTCTTTGTTAGCTGTGCAAACATGCATCAGCGGGCGCAATACAGTATGTATTTGCTTAATATTCTTATATTACCACACAGTATTTCAGTTTGATTGTTGCAACCTCCAGCACTGCTCTCCTTATTCACATCCGGATTTCTTGGGTCCTAGGAGTGAGACAAGATTGCCTGCTCTCACCAGGACTGTTCAATGTATTTGCTGAACAAAGTGTAAATACATCCCTAAAACACACCAAGCTTGGGGTTAAAGTAGGAGTTAAAATAATTCAGACGATCAAATTTTCAGATGACCAAGTAATAATCATAGGAAACCCAACCACTCTAACAAAAATTTTGTTGAAGCTTAACAAGAAAGTGAAGGAAAAGGCTGTGGAATGATAATAAACTAAAAAAAAGTAGGGTAATGTGATGAGCAAGAATCCACATCCTTTAAATGTGAGGATAGATGGTGAGGCAGTTCAACAAGTAGCTCTTCAGTCAGTCATCACGATTGTGCCCAATGAATGTACGGACTACAAGATATAAATATGTTAACACACTCCTGGAATAATTACATGTATTAATTTAATGTTCACAATTTTCACAAACCTGATATATACATTTTCATTTGAGACTGCGTTGCCTTTCAGAATCCAGTTCCAACTGCCTTTGTTTGCGAGGAAGTCACCTCCATGATCCCGTATTAGCAGTTAGCACTGCGACCGCCTTTGCTTCTACTGGACAACTCTCACTTTGAAATTGTTCACCACTGAATCTAACCATCGCTATCTCTGCTTCTCTTACCCTCTATAGCCGAGTTCATTGACCTCTTAGGTTATCTCTCCTCCCCCATTCTCTTTACATGACCCCATCATCTGTGTTGGCTCATATGAACAGCTTCAGGGGCGTAAACCTTCTCGCAAACGTGGGGGATAAAATTTACAAACTGAGGTTGCCTGCCTATCAGGGATATTAATTTTAGTTTAAGGCTTTAAATCTTGAAATAACACGGTAATGTAGGCTTAACGCTATATTGAAAAAAAAAACATAGATGATTTTTATTCATTATTTCTAATTAAAATACAAAATTCAATCAGAATATGAATACAAAGCATAAATCATTTGTCAACGTCTAGCAAAAGCCTTGAACACTGACTGCCGTCCATCTTTGTTTACAAACAGTAGAGCAAGACGCGTGTCATCAAGCTTGTCAACCATTCCCGAGAAGGAATAATAATACTTAATCCAACATTTATTTATCGCTTAAGTATGCTAATTATTTCAGGTCATTTAAGATACTTGAGTAGGTTTATTAATATTAAGCATCAACGATGATTGGATACACATCTACTGTACGTGTTCACCGATCACCTTAACATAATTCAAAATGGGTTATATTGTGCTAAAGAGACAGATAGCATGTCTTTCTTACTGTAATCACGTCAAATGATGATGTTGTTGTTGTTGTTGTTTAATTTGAGGGGCTTGCACATCGTGTCAATTATACCCGTGAACTTGGGAGTGTAGATTTTATCTGATAACCTGTGTAATCGTGGTGTCTGTGCTAGTGTGTGTATTTGAAATTCAGGTGAGGATTGGAATGGAAGTGGCCGTGTCCTTAAGTATGGAACAATCCTGATATTCGCCTGGAGTAGAAGTGGAAAACCATGGAAAATGAAAACCACATCCAATTTGGTCCAGTAGTTCCTGAGTAGGAAAAGAAGTAACTGACAATGAAACATTGCCTATGCCTAACCCAAAACTTCTTTTAGAAGTTCTGCCTCACGGAACTGAGTGTAACCCGTTTCAGCCATCAAACCATAATTAACTTTCTTGGCAGAGCCGGGAATCGAAACCGGACCTCTGGGGCAACGGCCAAGAATTCTAGCTGCTACGCCACGAGGAAGTCAAAAGCGAGAGAGATGGATCTATCTGTCTTCTATGTAAGTAATAAAGCTGATTACTTTATCCACGTTTCAGGTGAAGTAAAATATTTCTAAAAGGAGTTCTGGGTTTGGCATAGGCAATGTTTCTTTTCAGATAGTTTCTTTCCTCCTCAGGAACTACTGGAGCAAATTGGATGTGGTTTTGGTTAGTGGTTAATGTGTTCTTCCGGAGAGGTTCACATTTCCATATCAACATAATGCATTTCCGGAAGGATGGGCAGGTGTGGGAAATGTAAACATAAAGCACCCGCTCACTGATCCTAGGGGTTGGACGTCTCGTGATGAGATAGTGCGAGGACAGGGTCACCAGTCATCAGTCTACCAGCCCCTAAATACTGGTAACATTTTAAAACCGTTCAAATTGCTTTTCGCTATAACGTTGAGTAATAATATAATTATCATGTGAACTCAGCTACCTGTATTGGAGCCATTTGGGTGGTCTACTCTCCAATTTTGACGTTTCATTTATCACTGTCATCTGGCAGAGAAGCCTGTGGCTGAGGAGTGTCATGGAATTTCCCGGCGTACGAATTCCAACCTCCTCGGCCGCGAAGCAAACCCCAGTTTTGGGATCACTCTACCACTGTACAGTATAACCGGGATAGCTTATAACTAAGGTTCGGAAGTTAACAAAAAGTCATATTTTTTCCTGAGCTTATTTTGCCCGAAATTTGAAAAATAACTGCAAATGAAGGGTCCCTGACCCAGTTTAAAAGCATTTATTTTGCCTATAAATGCATATTTTAGACTTGTTACTAGTTTTTGTCATACTTTGCTCATTTAAGTGATATAACGTCTTATTTGGGTATATTTTGAGCATTCTTGTGTACTTTTTAACTAGGTAGGCCTACATCTTATCGGGGTGGAGTTTCAAACATGGGATTTGCAAATGGTGCAGTAGATATATTTTTCTTTGTATTCCCGGAACAGGCGGATAACAGGGTTAGAAGACATGTTTCCAAGAAAAAGCTTCTGTACGGATGTCTCATCAAGTAAGATGCCACCCCAGGAGACAAATTTTTCTCAGAGAGATTAGTAAACAAGGAAACTCTGAATTATCTCGTACTTAGTTCGACCTTGATGAGTCTGGTAGGTATTGCAGCTCTATCAGTTTGCGTGATTATGGTGTCTGCTGAATTATTGCGATTCATGTTAGTACTACTACAATACTTTCTACACATTCCTAAAATGCATAGGTTATATTTTCCCGTTTTTAGGTCATATTCAGCTAGATTTAGGGAATATTTGCTTGCATATTTTGTACTTTTTTAGGTCTAAACAACCGAACCCCACTTATAACGTTAAGTGGAAAGTGCCAATGGATGCAAAGTTGGTGAGCAACCTATCTTGAATAGGTCCCTGTTGCAATATTTAGTTAGATTCACGCTGGAACGGTGTGCAGACGACTTCCTGTGTTTGGAGTGAGGCATAAAGATAACATTTGAACAGAATGAGACCAGTTCAATCCGGATCAGCCAAATGTTTTCATTCTGCATATCATTCGACACGGTACGTCACAATTCCTGGAGCAGCTGATAGTGGCCAGGCCATCGTAGTAGTATTTCACGTCTACGCGTAAAATGTTATCAGCCCGATAATGAATATGAAAATAATGATAGAGAGAGAAGACAGAGGAGGAAGTTTGGCGGTGTCCGGTTCCAAAATAGGAAACAGAACGCCCTCATCCGTAAAATTAATACATCATTGGGTTTGGAGAATAAGCATGGAAGAGGGGAAAGAAGACGTGGGTGGGATAAGATCCCGTGAGGGAACATGCAATTCCTTCTCCAATATTCAATCTCCGGATTCCAACAGTAGGCCTATGACTTATGATACACTTGTCAATATACTTTGGGAAGTTAACCAACAATGGTAACTGATTAAAGTTAAAAGTTAAACTAATTAGAATTAGCTATTTAAAGTAGACATTCATTCATTCATTCATTCATTCATTCATTCATTCATTTCATTTGAGACTGTTTGGCCTTTTAGTGTCCAGTCTACTCTTCAAGTCTCCGTTGGCGAAGAGTCGCCTCTATGACATTTTATTAGCCATTCAGAATTAGCAATGTGGCTTCCTCTTAAACCCTATTGCCGAGTTCATTAACCTATTAGGCAATCTCTCCTCCCCTATTTTCATCACATGACCCCACCATCTGAGTCGGCTCATATGAACATTTGTATCTAACGTGTTCTTTTCTAACCTAACCTTCATCTCTTTACTACGAGTACCCCCCCCCCCCCCCCAACCGTTGCTCCCGTCTATTCGTTCCAGGAATCATCCATGCTACCCTCATATCAGTTACCTCCAGCTCATGTATGAAATATCCTGAGTAGGTAATGTAAGCCGAAGCTGGGACAGGGGCTAATAGGCAAGATGGCCGCAGCGCGCAACCCCCTATGTTATTCTTATAGAGGGAGAGTCATAGCTGGGCCAGGGGCTAGTGGGAAAGATGGCCGCCACGCCAAACCACACTCTTAAATGGCGGGCTTTTCAAGTCATTATTTATTTGTTATAAACTATACATTACTTATTATTTATTTATCATTTATTATTATTATTTAATTTATTATGTATATAATTTTTAATCATGTATTTTTATATTTTTACTTTTTAGATTTTAGATTTTTATTATTTTTTTATTTTAGATTTTAAATTTTAAGATTTTAGATTTTTAATTTTAGATTTTTAGATTTTAGATTTTTAGATTTTTAGATTTTTAGATTTTTAGATTTTTAGATTTTTAGATTTTACATTTTAGATTTTGCGAAAAAGACTAAACTACAAGGTCACAGACCTAAGATTTTATCTTTAAATGTTGTTTTTTAACTTATGCATTTTGTTTTTTAACTTATAAATTTTATTTATTTAATATTTAATTTATTATTTTAAGCACAGGGCTAATGCACAACAGGGTTACTGCACGCAACCACTTACATCAATAACATGTTCACCAAACCTATCCTAACATAACCTAACTTCACCTAACCTAACCTAACCTAAGCTAAGCTAACCAAAACAAACCTCACCTAACCTAAGCTAACCAAACAAACCTCACCTAACATAACCTAACTTCACCTAACCTAACTTTACCTAACCTAACTTCACCTAACCTAAGCTAACCGAACAAACCTCGCCTAAGCTAACCTAACCTAACTTAAGCTAAGCCAGAGGCTAATGCACATACACAAAGTATATAAGGGCACACGCAACTATCCTTATGCTAGTCTTATAGACAGTAAGGTAAAGCTACCACCATGTCTACTGTGCAAGATGTTCACTACTCACAACCAGCTTGGGAGGGGGGCGTAATAATACCCGCACGGTTACTAGCCCAAGCCAAGGCTTGGAAGTGGAGGCCTCGACCATACCTGCTAGAGAGGCATCCATGATCCCTCCGCATGGATGAAACAGTGGTTTAGGTGAAGTGGGTGCTGGTGATTGATGTGAAGGCTCACTGCGATGAGCTGGAACCAACACATCACTTTGCCCTACGTAGCCTGGACGAGCTGCGGGTTGGGAATGGGGCGAACCCAATCTAGGGGGGAAGCCATGGCTGTGAACTCAGTCATGGTAATGCCAAATGGTTACCACGTGAGTAGGCCTACTGAAGGCGGTACAAACCTGGCTTGATGGTTCGGGCCAGGGGCGGATTGCTGGATGGACGACTGAGGGGCGTGGTTACTGCTACGGAGAGCCTGAGTTGCGGGAGGACAATGCCTGGCTTTATGCCTCATCACGGATGGTGAGAACGTCGCTCAGGACCCTAGAAGGGGCAAAAACCCTATTATAATATGAAGTATGGACAATCAGAAAGAACCAACTACAAACCCCACATCAAAGGAAGCCATGGAAGCTCCAACAGAGCAGATCCATGTGCAGACCGGAATCCAAACACGAATTGGAAAAGGCAACAGAAGCTACAGTAGAGCAGACTGCAGGACCAAGTAGCACAGGAGATTCCACCGAGAAAGACCTGAAGATATCTGCATCAAAGATCAACAGGATGCACATAGAAAATAAACCTCGCACAAATGCATATTACAAAGAAAAGAAGAAAGCGAGAAAAGAAGCCAAGATAGCGGCTGGAACTTGGGTGGAGAAGAAGCCTAAGAACAGAGATCGGCAAAATGCTATGCCACCGACAAGGTCCAAAAGACCAAGGTCGGAGGACAGCACGCCACCAAGTTCGGCTGTAAAACCACTCTCCAAGAAACAGAAGGAGGAAACAGTCATGTCCTTTTCGGAACGACTGACCTCATCCAAGGTCGTAATAATACCTAAGACCTTTCCAGATGGCAAGCTCAAGGAGGAAGATATGACGGAACTGTCAACCGTCTTGATAGCGCAGATGAAGCCGCTGTCAGATGGGTGTCTGCCAGGCTTCCTCGAGTCACCAAGGCTGGAAAATGGAGCAATGGTACTGATCTGTGCCAATCCAGAAACTAAAAGCTGGCTGGAGCAGACAGTATCCAATTGTAACCCCTGGAAAGGGGAGAATTTAGAGGTGGCGGACGCTAAGAAGGTGTTGAACACTATCAAGGTCATCACCAAGTTTCCACCTCCTTTTGACAAGATGAAAGTGGAAGACGTTCTTGTCAGAATACACCAGCACGACACCAAAATTCTGACGAAAGATTGGAGAGTGCTGAATGCATCAACAACTGACGAAACAGGAAGGACAGTCGTTATGGCCCTTGGTGAACGAGACTTTGAAGAGCTCAAGAAGAGAAGTCTGAAGGCTAAACTCGGACTTGGGCAAATCAGGTTTCAGGTCATCAAAGGAAAAACGAAACCCAATGTTGGCAAGGATGGTACTGAAAATACTTCAGGCCAACCTTCAACATAAAAAAGTAGCTGTGGCCAATTTCGCCAGAAAGTTCAAGTCCGAGGCTATTGACGTGGCCCTAATTCAGGAGCCATGGGTAGTCAAGGGCAAAGTAGCAGGACTGGCGGAATCTGGAGGTAAGCTAATGTACGATACAATATCGGAAATACCCAGAACGTGCCTTCTTGTGAGTAGGAAACTACAATGTCTTCTATTGCAGGAGCACTGTTCACGGGATTTGACTGTGGCCAAGGTAAAACTTGGAAATTGGGAAGGACCTAGAGAAATAATTATAGGCTCTGCGTACTTCCCATATGACTCAACTAATCTGCCTCCAACAGAAGAAGTTGAGAACTTAATTTGCAACGCAAAGAGGAAAGGAGAACATCTAGTCCTGGGAGCGGATGCAAATTCACACCACACGGCATGGGGCAGTACGAACTGCAATGCAAGAGGTGAGTCTTTACTAGAGTTTATCATGAGAACTGAGATCATGATACTAAACCTAGGAAATAAGCCTACATTCATAAATAAGAATCGTAGGGAGGTAATAGACATTACAATGAGCACTACGCATATTGCAAATTTCATTAAAGATTGGAAGGTGCTGGAGGAACCATCACTGGCAGACCACCAGCATATCCAATTTGCAATAGATGCGAGACAAAGTAGAATCGAAATGTACAGAGACCCCAAAAGAACTAACTGGGATGGATACAGAGAAGTTCTGGGGCAGGCGGTGCAGAAGATCCGAACTGATGTGAGGGGACAGAGAGAATTGGATGAGGCAGTGGAACTTTTAGAAGATGCCATTATAGACTCATACCATGACAACTGTCCTCTCAGAGAAAAGAAGAACACCAAAAACGTCAGGTGGTGGAACAACAACCTAGCCAAATTGAAAAAAGAGGTTAGGGCTTTGTATAAAATATCATCTAGAAATGGTACCGGTATGTGGAATATATATCATAGGAAACTCACTGAGTATAACCTAGAAATACGGAGAGCAAAGAGAAAATCTTGGAGACTGTTCTGTGAGAAAGTGGAAACGCACACTGAAGCAGCAAGGCTTCAGAAGGTTCTCAAAGCAACTCACATAAACCAAGTAGGAACACTGGAAAGATCCGATGGAACATTTACTCACGGAGGGAGGGACACGCTAGAGATGTTGATGGCGTGTCATTTTCCTGAGGCTGAGGAGATGACAGAGGAAGAAGAGATTGGAACAGAGGCCAAAGCTCGAAGAGCAGACTGGAACTGTGCCAAAAGACTAGTAAAACCCAATCAAGTGAGATGGGCAATCGACACGTTTCAACCCATAAAGGCTCCGGGGCCAGATGAGATACTTCCGATACTCCTTCAGGAAGGACGGGAGATACTTGTTGAGGCCTTGACAAACCTATTCAGAGCTAGTCTAGCCCTAGGGTACGTGCCGAAATCATGGTCTGAGGCTAAAGCGGTATTTATACCGAAGCCTGGTAGGGCGAATTATGCTCAAGCCAAAGCCTACAGACCATTATGCTTAAATTCCTTCATGCTAAAAGCAATGGAGAAAATTATGGATAAATACATCCGAAGAACTGTGCAACTGAACTCAATGATACATGAAAATCAGTTTGCATATAGACCAGGCAGATCCACTGAAGCAGCACTCCATCAATTGGTTTGCAAAATAGAGGAAAGCCTAGAATATAAAGAAATAGCACTGGCGGCATTTCTAGACATAGAAGGGGCCTTCAGTAATACAACCTATGACTCTATGATCAAAGCAGTAGAAGAGAGCAAGGTCAGCAAAACCGTCGTGAAATGGATTAAATCTATGCTGGACGGAAGAAGGATAAAAGCAACCCTGTTTGACGAGACGCTAACGGTTAGGGCCACTCGAGGCTGTGCTCAGGGAGGAGTGTTATCTCCTCTGCTGTGGAACCTTGTAGTGGACAAAATCATAGCCAGGCTCAATGAACAGGGTATGTATACACAAGGATATGCAGATGACCTAGTGATTGTAGTACGAGGTAAGGTGATGAGTGTCATACAGGACCTCATGCAGAGATCACTTAACCTTGTAGAGAACTGGTGTCGGGAAGAACAACTTTCCGTTAACCCGAATAAGATAACTCTGGTCCCTTTTACAAGAAAGAAAAAAATAGAGGGAAAGAGAATACTGAAGCTCTTTGGGCAAGAAATCTATATGGAAGAACAGGTACTATATCTTGGAGTAGTGCTAGATAAAAAGCTAACCTGGAATCCACATATAGAAAGGAACATAACCCGGGCCAAGAACTTACTCTATGCGTGTAAGAGAGCTGTTGGGACAACATGGGGTCTAAATCCGTCGGTGGTAATGTGGATATACACAATGATCATTAGACCACTGATAACCTATGCTTCAATCATTTGGTGGGAGAAAGCAAAACAAGGAAATGTCGGCAGCAGATTAAATAGTCTGCAGAGAATGGCATGTGTTGCTATAACTGGAGCTATGAAAACTGCGCCGACAGAAGCCTTGAATACATTACTGGATCTCCCATCTCTAAGCAACTTCATAGAGGGACAGGCTAGAATGAGTTCATATAGATTGGAACAAACAGAATGCTGGAAAGCACAAAGGCCCAGTCTAGGACACTGTAAAATTAACAGAGTTATAACAGGGGAAGTACTACACATGCCTTCTGATTACATGATACCAAAGTATAACTTTGAGAAACCATTTGAGACCCAAATAATAAAAAAGGAAGACTGGGATATCAACAAGTGGAAGACCGATAGAGAGGATATAGTGTGGTGGACTGATGGCTCAAAAACTGTAAGTGGTACAGGAGGAGGGATCAACTGGGAAAGACCTGAGAGATCAATTCAAATGAGCCTGGGCAGACACACTACTGTCTTTCAAGCGGAGGTGTTAGCTATCACCACGTGTCTTGAAGAAAACCTGAAAATGAAATATAAAGATAAGAACATTTTCATTTTTACGGACAGCCAAGCAGCCATTAAGGCACTAGAGGCTGTCCGGATAACATCCAAAATAGTATGGTACTGCCACTCAGTTCTCCTGAAGCTCTCAGAGTACAACACCGTTAAAATAATAAGGGTACCAGGGCATGCAGGTATAGAAGGTAATGAAAGGGCAGATGAACTGGCCAGAAAAGGAGCAGAGATACATTTAGTAGGCCCAGAACCTGTATGTGGGATCTCTTACAGACAAGCCCGACATGTAATAGGTAAATGGGTACAAAAGAAGCAAATAGAAAACTGGAAAAAGACTCCAGGTTGCAGACTTGCAAAGGAACTGATAAAAGGACCAAACAAGAAGCACACTAAACAACTTCTACAACTTAGCAGAGGAAATATAAGATGGGTAGTGGGACTATTGACAGGACACTGCCATCTTAAAAAACACCTACACAGAATTGGAGTAATAAGAGACAATATATGTAGGAAATGCAATGAAGCAGAAGAATCAGCTGAACACATACTTTTTGAATGTGAGGCGCTGGGAAGAACTAGAATCTCCACACTGGGGCTGCCGGGTGAAGAAAGAGAGAAAATCCTAGAGGACCCAATAAGATTGATCAGCAGCTTTGTGAAGGGAGCAGAGATATCCAGGTGGGAATGAAGGAAACACATGGTAGCAAAAGATCTTGGAGGTCGACGCTAAACAGGAACTTGGAAAACGAGAGGCCCCATGAATAAAAGAAGAAGAAGAAGAAGAACCTAACTTTACCTAACCTAACTTCACCTAACCTAAGCTAACCGAACAAACCTCGCCTAAGCTAACCTAACCTAACTTAAGCTAAGCCAGAGGCTAATGCACATACACAAAGTATATAAGGGCACACGCAACTATCCTTATGCTAGTCTTATAGACAGTAAGGTAAAGCTACCACCATGTCTACTGTGCAAGATGTTCACTACTCACAACCAGCTTAGGATTACAGTCAGTTAAGTTTTAAAAAGTAAAAGCTTTTATTCATTCTTTTTCTTTCCCTAGGCTTAACACTAGCACTAGGGCATAACCCTAGCATATAGGTAATACATGTGTTATACTATACTTTTAACTACCTAGTTTTAGCTAACTAACGGCAATTTCTTAAAATTACTATAGGTTAACTGTTGGATTAGGAGTGGGAGGTGGGTAGTAATTAAAAAAAGTACAAGCAGTGACCATACCATAAGTGTTTATTCATTTTAATAGTATATTATGCAACAAGCCTATAATGGCTATAATTAAGACACGAGTATATTTATCAAACGAGCGTATGCGAGTTTTATAATTTCCATACGAGTGTCTTAATTACCATTATAGGCGAATTGCATACGACTGTTTATGTTCGACGATAATTATTATAACTATTTTATGTTCGAAGATATATATTCATAAATATCTGTCGAGATTTCGCCAGTTTTATGTACTGAACAGAGCGCATGAGACGCACAGAATGCCTTGTATTTTGCCATGGCCTCTCTCGATTACCCCACTATAACACTAGACAACGCAGTTCAGAAGGCCTTGGAACTCCACGCAGGTGCGATGCTAACCTTATCTAATTGGTCAAACAACTGTTTCTTGAGCTGTGATTGGTGGGAGAAACTGTTTCATAATGAAAAATAGTGTTATGATGACCATCATTATGATACAGTTTTCTAACACATAAGAGTCAGGGTCGAACATAAATACATTTAGAATATTTACACATAATATTTTTTTCTTAATTTTTTGTTATAAATTGTACAGTTGGTTTTCTTTTTGTGTTTTAATATTTTTTATTCTTAAGTATGAATACCATTTTTTTCTTTTCTTGTTGCTTGATTGGTGATCTTTTCTATTTTTAGTGCTATTGTTCCACAGTAATATATTTCCTGTTTGATTTCATGATTTTCATATCCATAACTTAACCCTTTAAGCATGGTCAATGGTTGAGTAATAACCATAGGCATGTGTAGCTATACCATCAGAATCAATTACTCCTTTATCATCACCAGGACACAAAGCAATTTTATTTAGTTTTATAGATGACTAGCAGTAGTGCGCTGCTTCGCCCTGTGGATTTATTTGTTTTATGGATGATAATGAATACTGCCTAGTACTATAGAACTGGCACATGATACTTAAACTATCAGAAAAAAATATAACACTTTGTGGTGGTGGTGGTGGTGGTGGTGGTGGTGGTTGTAGTGAGGGGGATAAGCAGTACAGTATAATGGACGTAACATTTAGATAATTTTCCCCTAATGATAATGAATAGGGAAACGGCTATTTACCAACTACAGCACTGACAGATGTAATTTACAAACAAATTTCTAAAAATGATTAGAAAGAGGAGTAAGTGAAATAAAAGACACTGCCTAGGGCCTATATCTCATTGTCTGTTATAAATGTAGAGACCAAAGATGTCGTATTTTGTCGCATAGCCGTAGGAAAATAATCAGAACACTATGGAAAACTTCGGCTGTCCCGAGCTCCTGAGGTAGCAATAGTATCATTTGTAGCCACATAGCGCTCAACGATAAGTTTCGGAATAAATGAAGGTAAATTTGAAAGCACCAACGCTTATTGCAGCTGATAACCTTAATGTATTACACTAACACCATTGCACTTATACATATGCATAATATGTTCATGATGATAACTGTTTTAAGGGGCAAAAGAAATCATTTTGCACTAATTACTCCCCGTGACTGCAATTTATAAGCAGCGCAAGATTTAACAATTCTCGCAATTCTGCACCAGAACACTGGTAGGGGCGACGGGATGCAGCCCGAATTGCCAGTCAACAATAGACTTATTAAAATACTCTTACAGTTACACTACTACGGACATGAATGATTCTAGGGCCTTAATACATGGTTTTCAAGTTCAGTTTGTTTATTATTCTAAATGTAGGGAATGGAGATCGTTGTCCAAAATATCAAGTGAACAGTGTTACCAGCAGGGTTTCAAAGTGTATGTATAATTTGGTGCAATTAGGAGGAACGGTGTAGATTTGTGATAAAGGGCCTAAATGCAGGAAATGGAGTGGTCTGTCCGAATTTTAAAGTGGGCAGGGTCACCCGCAGGGTTCCAAAGGGTAGTTGTACAAAATGTGATTCAGATCGGTGAAACGGTGTAGATTTGTGCCAATAGACCTAAATGCAGGGAATGGAGTGGTCTGTCCAAAATTTCAAGCAGACAGTGTTACTCGTCGGGTTCCAAAGTATAAGTATGTGAAATTTGGTTCAGATCGGTGAAACGGTGTAGATTTGTACTGGGCTCGTAATTACCTACCATTACTGCTCCATCCCACGAAGACTGCCGGATCGTAGAACCTGAAATTCCCCGGCTAGAAAAAACCCAGGTCCTACTCACAGGTGAATGGGATGATAGGGCACAAATTCACCTAATAAGGGAGCATTACGAAAGACCATGGCCACAAATGCTAACGAAGCTCAGAGAATATGAAATTCCAATGAAAGAGCATCTCGGAGGCGTGGAATACCCCGATATACCCAGCGATGGCCTTCCTAATACACCCTTCCACCACCTCTCTAAAACATCACGCCATGAATACTATTAACTAAAAGATATTTATTCAGAAAAGGTGAACAATAAACAAGAAAATAAATTTCAGCCTTCAAAAGAATGCTCAAATATACCCTTCCCGTAGGGTAATATATTCAGAGAATCAACGAGAAAACTCGTGTCTAACCTGACACGTTAAAGCAAAAATCTAAATAGCCTCTCACATATGAGCAAACCCAAACAAATTATATTAGGTTATCGCACATCCTAAAATATGTCACACTTCATTCGCCAAAGTGTAATATATACAACATGATCAAATATGAAAATTTCAGCTATATACAACAATTATAAAATTCCATTACTGCATCACGTATGCATTTTCATTCCATTAATCATAGATTAATATTTTTCAAGTTAATATTTTATCAATGACTTGTTTTTATTTCTTTGACTTGGCTTGTTGCAACCTAACAATTCAAAATTTAAATTCATACTATATTGTTTCAAATTTGTCGTAATCATATTTAAATCCAACAAGCGATGAAGCTAATTGAAAGTTTTTAACTGACTCGTCCATGTAAATTATTTCAACATAATTAATTAATTAATTAATTAATATTAATTTCATTTAAGATAAACTATCCATCTGGAATAATTTCAACACAATTTAATGCTTAGAGTGAGTATAGCATTGAGGTATAAAATGTATGTGACCAAACAGCTGATCATACATCCTATCACAAGAATCTATCAAACAATTACACGACGACGTAAATTTCCATAGAAATCTAAAAAACTTGGCTCTCACTGGCTCAATTCCAACAATAAATCCACCATGAAACAAATTCATGTCTAAAATCCATAATAATAAAATTAGCAATACCCGCTTGTATGCAGAATCATAATGTACACCTAAAAATGGTGACCTCCTACTCTATATTACAATCAAATGTCAGTATCACTCATCAGTAATCACAAACATTCATAATAAATTCTTAATCTCATATTTATACCGCACATACTGAAGTTCACTATCCCACTTTGAATCGGAATCCATTAACTTTGTTGAAATATACTCAAAATGGCATAAAATATCCTTACTGTGTTAAAGTCTTGCCTCACAATATTTCATTACATATTATATTCTATTATTATTTTATCTAGACTTTCTTAAAGTCTCTTCTGAGAAATTGCGTATAAAAGATATTTGCTGCTCGTCAAAATATCTTTAATCAAATGAAAAATTGATAATAATAATTACTATGTTATTAAAACTTAAGTTACAAAATTGCACACAAAATATGTGGCTTACTAAAAAAGAAAATTGGTCAAATCAAATATATAGTTCAACACTAATTCAGATGGACTCAACATGCCTAACAATGCCCCCTACGCCATGAATCTTAGTTAACACAATTAAGTTAATTCTAATTGATTCATTAGGACGCACTGTAAACATATCTTGCCTCTCAGAAATTAAGTGAAGTTCCTACATGGATAACTGAACAAAATCCTAATAAGACCTAACTTCAGAAACACACTGTATCGAAACGATCTAAGAAAAATTCATTAATAGTGTGTTCATTCAAATACTGAATCATTTCAATGTCAGCGCAGAGTGCATGTACAATAAACCACTCTAATCGGAGATATAAAAAAAATTATAGTCCAGTCATAATTGACCAACACGTGTGAACTCACACACAAAATAGTTCCAAAAACGATTGGAAATAAACTATCTTCCCCTATAGATTTTTCTGCTCGACAATGAAAGTAAGCAAAAACTACAATTAAATTAATCCAAAATAATTGTCACAAATTTAAACAACTGGATGCATTTATTTAATATAAATCAAAATTCGGGTAGGCAAAAGTCAGAAGCGACAAAATGTCGAATCTAGACTCCTGTCTAACCATACTACAAAACAAAACTAACTAGGGCACTTATGGTTACTTGAAAATACTTTTATGCTACTACTGGAAAAAAAACTGGATTACTTCTACCTTCAGCCACGTTCTGATGTGTTAAAAAAAGGATATAGCCATGTGCCATGGTAAAGATCCTCGACCTCCTCCAAGACACAAATTCCATACTCCAGTGGTCTCGGTACTCGAACTAGGAACACGAGTATCTCCATGTCCCTTTACGCCATCTCGACTATACGCCACTGTCGAGCGATAGCAGTCCGATTCAGGAACACGAACACGCGTCTTTCGGTTGAAAAGTAACAGTAAGCAGAAGTAAGCAAGCATTTGCTTCGAACCATATGTAATACTCATCTTATTCAGATATTCGTAATATATTTTCACAATGCTTAATAGCCTGGCACAGAAAATTGTGTCTTCAGACCACATGTTGTGATATGATTAACCTGAGAAGTCTCTACTGCATTGCAAACGTAGTGCTTGTGTCTATGGTTTAGCCTACCATGACTAAACACATATAAAAGTCTTTGAGCGTTCCCGCCGATGTCTGATTGTTCAACATCCTGTACGGGAAATAATGTTCCTCTTGCAAAAGAACTAGGCAAGTATGACAGCTCGTTCTATTGTCCCACTCAACAAGCGTATAACGAGACACAGTTCTCGCACGGGCTAACTGTTCACAATAGCTGCCATCGACACATGTTTTACTGTAGCTGTAAGTATCCTTCCGCAAATAGATAAAATGTGAAATGTTTCTGCTCATTTATACATCGGAGTCTTGCGTGAAATATGAAGGTGCTTGTTCTCCATATTCATGTGCTGAGAATATACAGCTTATTCGTAGTTTCACCGTACGTGGTTTCACGGTTCGTTTTGCCAAAACTCCCGGAACACGACGTTACACTTATAACACACCCGTATTCCAAATTTGGTTCCGCTTCGAATTCCTTTACAATCTTGTAACTCCACACTTGTTGCATAGCTCATCAAAGCTGTTACCTCCTCCTCTCGGGTATCTTGGTTCGACTTTGCTCTCCGCTAGGGTGCAGTATATACGTTTTTCCAATATTAAAGGCTTCTTTAAAATGACATAAATACATGTATACACATTCAAGCATTCTGACATGTTATTTAGACTCAATCCTACTGCATAAAATACTTCCTTTTGCCTTAGTGTTCAATTCATTTTCTATATACGGGTGTCGATATTTCCTTGACGTCACGAAGATCACTTGTTGTGTTATCATGACTCCATTCTTTCCCATGACGTGCTTTGAGCAGTCTCGCGCATCCTCGGCTACCTTCGGCCTCCTCCCCATGCAAGCCATTTACATAGCGGTAAACACCACCTGTTCCTGCGCCGAGCGCCGTTCGAAGTTCGTCACCTAGTGGCGCGCGAGCTATGAAATAAATTATACAGTACCAAAGGACCTAAATGCAGGGAATGGAGTGGTCTGTCCGAAATGTCATGCTAACAGTGTTACTCGCAGGGTTCCAAAGAGTAAGTATACACATTTTGGTCCAGATCGGTGAAACAGTGTAGATTCGTTCCAAAGGGCCTAAATGCAGGGAATGGAGAGGTCTGTCCGAAATTTCATGCAGACAGTGTTCCTCGTAGGGTTCCAAAGGGTAAGTATACAAATTTTGGTTCAGATTGGTGAAACAGTGTAGATTTGTGTCAAAGGGCCTAAATGCAGGGATGGAGTGGTCTGTCCGGAATTTCATATAAACAGTGTTACTCGCAGGGTTCCAGAGGGCAAGTATACACATTTTGGTTCAGATCGGTGAAATGGTGTAGATTTGTGTCAAAGGGCCTAAATGCAGGGAACGGAGTGGTCTGTCCGAAATTTAAAGTGGACAGTGTTACCCGCAGTGTTCCAAAGGGTGTGTATACACATTTTGGTTCAGATCGGTGAAACGGTGTAGATTTGTGCCAAAGGGCCTAAATGCAGGGAATGGAGTGGTCTGTCCGAAATTTCATGTAGACTGTGTTACTCGCAGGGTTCCAAAGGGTAAGTATACAAATTTTGGTTCTGATCGGTGAAACGGTGTAGATTTGTGCCAAAGGGCCTAAATGCAGGGAGTGGAGAGGTCTGTCCGAAATTTAACATAGCCTAAACTATTCCTCTTGAATCTGGCTATCATATAAAAAAAGAATTTTTCGAATCCGACTGGTAGTTCCAGAGATTAGCGCAATTAAACGCAAAAACACACAAACACACAAACTCTTCAGCTTTATTATATTAGTATAGATATGTTATGTTGTTTAGAAGCGTTAATGTTCATTGGTATTCTTTTTACCTCGTTTATCATCATACAATCCTTATAATCTTGAAAGCTTATACAATTCTTGACAACGCCTCTGCTAATACCTGTAACCTTTTTTTTTATTTCTATGCCATTTATGTCTAAAGCATACATTTCAGCTCAAAGTCCAACAAATGCTTTAATAATACGTCCACAAGCCTCGTCTTTAAATTTTCCCAACGTTTTCTTGTTTGATGTAGAGTACAGTAACATGTTATGTGATTAGTGGGATAATCAGATGTGTCCGGGTGTTGTATAAAATTCAACTTGTCTTGATATACATCTTGGGTGTCAACCAATTAAATGAACGAGTCGGTATCCATATACATGAGTTTAAGATTTTCCATCATAGTGCTGGGAATACATTAGAGTTTTTGGAATATCCAGTATACACATTCCAATATATATATATAGGCTTATTAAATATAATGCTACGTTTAGCCATTTGGAAAGCAGCTAGGTTAGGACCATAAATTGTTCTGTCGATAAATGTTAGCTTTGCTATTAGGTTTTGAGCCTTTTTGCTGTCAGTCACAAGACGTATGTCTATTCTTTTACGAATATTTTCCATTGTTTTTCTAAAAATTCCATTGTTAAATAATTTGTACAGATTTTTCTCAAGATCATTTTTGGCTTGTTTTCGTAGGTTGTTAATAAAATCAACGTATGACTTTAGCCACGGTCTCTGTTGAAACTTTAACACACGATGAATTTTTATCAATTTTAGTCCATGATCTAGAGCCTGTTTAAGTGCCATGTAATGAACAACGTACCGCCTTCGATTTCCAAAATGAGGAATTAGTTTTTTTAGAGGCGAATCCTTAGGTTGTGTACACTCTGGTAGGAAAGGTAAATCGTTGTGTAGATCATGACGGTCACATGGGTAAACAACATCAACGTATAGAATGTATCCAACAGGGTCGTCTTCTTTTAGCGTTTCTAGATCAACAGTATCTGGAGAAACCCACCAAAATCCACCGTAAGGGAGGGAGTGACACTTAGCCCACCCGTATTGGTTGTTGGCATCATCATAGGTAATAAACTGTGATGGTTTCTCAGAATCATAGGTTTCCATGTATTTATTGTTAGCTTCAGCATACCGATGAGACACCTGACATATGCCTCCACGTATTTCTGACTCGATTAAAAGAATCTGATCGTAATCCTGTAGCGATTCCAGTGAAAAGGAGCATATTTGGTGAAGGAGATGTACCGTACTTTTCTTTGTAGCTGGGATAACGTCCACTCTCTCAGTAGTCCATCCCAGCTGCTTTACATTGAGAGTTGCATCATATCCACTCATATTATGTAGAAATACAGGAACGGGGTTACGTGTTTTACACCTCAAATTACAGTTATTATGGGCACTTCCACGGTATTCGCCTGTATTATGGCAATGATCTCGAACTTTCCAGTCCTCTTTGGTAAATGGTTTATGACACAAAAAACAGGTTTCAGAACATTGGAACTCTGCTTCTACATCATACGTTAAAAAATTTGGAACATTTAAGCTGTAAAGGCGATCAATTTCATTAGCTATTGAGACCAAACAGTCCATAAACCTTTCTTCAGCGTCAGGTCCACGATAAATAAGAGGTTGGCTTGGAAGGTTCGTCTTTATGTGATCCACAGCTGGTGAGGGTTTAACATATATACCAAAGCTCATAGGAACATGACTCTGGTATGGAACTGTATAATGTGCCTCAGGCTTGGGTAGACATCTTTGATATGGTAAGAGTATACTTTCGAATAGATAACGTAAGGTATTCTCAGCATTTTTTCCACATTTAAAAACTTGAGAATTGGGTTTTAATAGGTATTTCAACCCTAGCAATGCCATGCAGGGCACACAAAGCTCTATGTTCTTTCAATTTGTCCATCCCTTGTTGTCCTTATCGATTATCAAAGTGAGTAAAACACCGTTTACACGTATATATCTTATGTCCATGGCGGGTAATCTGATGTCCTACAAGTTTATCAAAATCTTTGATAAAGACGTAGTGGTTCTGGCCGGATGAAGAACTTAGCAGAAGAAGGTCACGATGGTCTTGTAGCTCTTGATCAACCACCTTTAGAGTAAACAGTTTGTTGTCTTCTTCTAGTCCAAATACATTGATGGATATGTCGTTGGCTTTTTCAAATTTGGGAATGTCAGCAAGCAATGTAGGAAACGATATTACTGAAAAATCGTTCTTGTTTTCCAGATCCTTGTGTTTACTAATGCGTTCAGTTTTCGTTTTTACCAGCTTTGCTAACGTGGCATACATAAAACACCTTTCATCTTTCAAGTTTTGAGGATTAATGCAGGCTTTTTTTGCTTTTACAGCCGCTGGTAATGGAATATATGTGCTTCCAAGCAAGGGATTATACTTATTTATTTTTAATCGTACTCCTTCGATCGCTAGCAAAGTCCAATCACTGCCTTTTAGCTCAGATTCCTCCATTTCCGTAGTTAACTTTTAAAATTGTGTTTCCAAGAAACTACTTAAGTCTGTTTCCAAAAATATGGCCTGATTACGTGTTTTAAAAGCACGATCTGTAATTTCATTGGTAGACGTATGAATAAATCTGCATTCAGCCACAAGATTAACTTTTATCGACTTGTGGTTTGCTAGTTATTTCTGCATAGCTTGCATTATTTGCTATTTGGACTCTTTAAGGTATGGATTTAAATCCTTACACGTATCACAACGTATAAAGTAGGATTTAAGACGACCTTGAAAAGATGTTTCATAATCAGTAAGTCCGTTTTTGTCAGGAACCATTGAGAGTAGGTAATGTATTGCAGGCTCAATTTTTTTTCTTTTTGCTGTGACAAAGCATTACAACATTCTTCATGGCGACGTCCGTTGTAGGCATTGTTAAATTTACTGCCACAAGTTTTGCACTCATGAAATTCACCACGCGATACATCGTGACACTTCCTATGATAGTCTCGAAGAAAAGTCTATCCACACTGTTTGCACATATAGCTTGGAATAGTTTCTTCCATTATGGATGTTGTTTTCTGCCAACAGGTGCTTATTGCGTATGACAAGGCTGTACAATGGTGGGTGAGGCGGTCTTTCACGATGTGATCACTGTAAGGGTAATAGTCAACCGACAATATTCGTATACCCTAATCAAGGCCAACAGAAGCTTACTGCGTATGACAAGGCCGTGCACTGGTGGGCTAGTCAGTCTTTCTTGCTAAGGGTCCCCTATATACCCTAGACAAGGCTATGCATGTTAGTTCTGAGCAATTAGTGGTTAATTGTATATTGTGTTTTTATACAAAGCTTATACAAGCACGTCTTGCACGCGGTAAAACTTCGCGAAATAGTCACAAGCAACACACAATGTAAGTTTCCGCTACCTAGCGGTGGTGTATTCTTGGAATACACGGTATGAGAGAATATAAAGTTTAATGCTCTTTGCTTGTTCATTCCTTCCTCTTTATCAAACACCAACAGTGATCTTCTATTTTCTCTTTGATGGTCATGTCGCTTATATCTTTTGTTAGTCTGTTCTAGATATATATCTTCCATGACCCTCCTAGCGTCATCTAGCAGCGAATCTCTGAAGCTCCTCAATTCCTCCTAGTGCAAGAGGACTTCCTTTTCCATCTGGCCACCAGATCTCGTTGCCATCGCCAGCTATTATCTCCATGAGCAAGAGAACTTCGTCTACTTTTTCACTCACCATGCTGTGCTAGTATCGCCTGCTATCAACTCTTTGAAGACCATCTCCTCAAGAGAATTTAATTTCTTATGTTGGTTATTCTGATATGTATTCCTTTTGTCTCCTACCCCCACTCCTTTCCCTTCCTTGGACTCTCTGTGCTTCGCTGAGTGGGCCTCACTTCTAAGTCGGCAGTTGACTCGGTCAGTCAAGGCTCAACCAGAGCCAGTCTCCTCAAACCAAGAGGCACTCTCTACTCTCTACGCCATGTTGGCACATTAGATATCCGTCAAAGGGAACTTCACCTTCGACATGCAACCAAGATAAGTACAGCTTTAAGGTTTTAACCTCATCTTCATCAGTCTTATTCTCTACATGCTTTTATTGATTATTTTATAGACAACGTGAGATTACTTATTTGGAGCGGTAATCATTCTTCGCGGGATTTGCCATGTTGAGCTTTTGTCTGTCTAAGCCAACCTTAACAGAAAGTAGCTTTTCTTAAGCTATTTAAATGAGAAATCTTCTCACCACGTGGGATATTATCTAATACCCGCTGTCTATAAATCACCTAGCTAATTCCTCCGCTGGATTAACTTTGGCCCCATTCTTCTATTAAGATTGTTCTGGAACCTTCCAGATCCTGTACTTTATCTACAAATCCTGCCGTCATGTATTTTTCACTCACTTGTGAGAATACTATTTAAAATTGAAGAATCTCACTTCTGAATTAAAGCTCAATAGCGAATTTTCTTCCACCGTTGGAATGTTCTATGGCGCATTTAATTGTAATCCTCAACTTTCTCAAGCAATAGACTTTCGCCTATCTAGTGCAACCAGTCCTTTTTCATCATTGCAATAACTTTCTTTGCCATAAACTTTCGTGTTACTACAGTGAATTTTTCATCTATTCAAAAGACTATAGTGAAATTTAGTGCTTGCCCAACTTTTCTACCGCGTCGCGATCGTCCGTTTACATTAAATAAGGCCATGAACATTTATCCTCAATCCCAATCGATCTTTCCTAAACCTTCTACTAACAAACCATATTAATAAAATTATAACTCTGGATCATTTCCAATAAGGTGTCACTCTAACGAAGTGCCCTTCCATCTTGCTTTTTTTATCATTAATTAATTTCTGTATAACTACGTGTTTTATACACGGTTCAAGCTTACATTGTTTCTACCTTATAATCAGGGAAAACAATTCTTTCAACTCTTGAGTGAGTTATTTCTAGGTCTCACGAAATGGAAACTGCCCCATTTGGCTCGTGATTCCTACTTAAACATAGGAGGTCGAGAACCTTCCTTTTGATTCTCTCTTCAGGTTTCACAGTAAGTGACCTGCCCTTATTTGTATATTAACCAACAGTAATTCTGTATAAATATAAGAAGTTATAGGAACTTCTCCTTCATTCTACCCGCTTTCTTTTTTGTTATTTTCGAAGTTGTAACTTTTTTTAAAGTAGTTACCTGGACATTTCTTAAAGTACACTCCTTGTACTCAATTTAATGTTTAAACTTTAATCACTTCATTTGTCTTTTTTAAATCTTACAAAGATTTTAGTACATATATAAGGTTTGAAACCTAAAGAATTGTTAATTGCCTGGAGCAAACTTTAAAAGTTAGGAGGTCTGCGACCCCAAATTGTTACTAAAAATTGAAACTATATACTTGTCAAATTTATTAGACTCTTTTGCCTTGTTAAATAAATTAAATATTTGTTTTTGGATTTATCATTTCTCTAATACAACGGTTAGGTATGATCCTGTCTTCCTTGGCTCTCCCTACTCAATGCCATTAAATCTATTAATAGGGCTTTCACCACTCGTTGCATTTGAGCAAGAACTCTTAGTGGTAATCTCGTTAAAGTTTCTCTTAGCTTTAATAGCTAATTCTAACTGGCCAGTAAGGCAAGTAAAGCTCGCTACGCCAGCTACCTGCTTGTGGAGATCCTCTCCGAAAACTTATGGTTGGTTTTCCAAAAGATAAGTGTTTCTCTTTGTCTAAACTTTTAGCGGGCTCCTTGCTGAGTAAAAGCTTAGCCATTTCCAAATGTAACCATTGGTTCACTTACCAAAATTACTCCCCAAGGTATAATTTTTTATCACTATCCTTCCTGGAAGCACTTGGTCGCTTTTTCAGGAACTCTATAACTTCGAAAACTGGAAATACCAAACTTGATTCAAATTATTGGCATTTTTCGAATTACTTTGCAAAAACGAATTTCTTTGAACAGACATACAATAAATCTGTTACTCTCAGTCTTGCCAGACCATCACCCTTCCCCATAGTAGGCATATGCATGCTTGAGAGGGAATACGCTAAAGCCTTTCTCTGGCAAACCGCCCAAGTCCTAGCTGCGGTTCCCGTCAGCTTCGACCAGGTCCTTACCCACTTTAGGTATCAGAGAGCGGATTTGCGGTGGCAACCGCCTCTAAGTGCATTTAAAGTTAAATTCATAACTTTTGTGGGACTCTCCTCCTATTTTTTCTATCCTTTTTCTCCAGTCCAAATCCTATCTCCTTTTCTTAATCATCTTCTCTTGGTGGTTAGGTTATTCCTCAGCCAATAGTCTACCCAAAATTTGGTGCCGAAACCCGGGAGAGTCCATTTTCTATTCTTATTCTTTTTAAAAGTGTCATTTGACAATACCTTGCAAATTATTAATATCTGCTTTGAGTCTTTCAGCTATAACCACATCGTGCAAAGTCTGTAAATGGGAAAGGGGCCGATCCTGTCTCCTTTGGTGTGTCCCGTTCTTTCTACTTATTTGCTGCTGCCAGCTTGACAGCATTTCCAAGGTTCCACAGTTTCGTGAGTTGCATTTCAATCTATTTTCTTTAACATGGCTCCTACTGAAAAGGATAAGGATGAAAAACTTACTTCTAAACGAGCATCCTATAAAGGGCAAATTACCCGATTCAGAAAGTACATAAAAGAGTTTGATCCCTCAGAAGCTCAATTAGACTTGTTGAAACATCGTGTAAGGGATTTTGAACGTTCTTATGAAAATTATTGTAACATTCAAACTGACATAGAAACTTGTATGCTCAATCAAACCGAAGATCGAGTCGAAGTAGAAAACCAATATTACGAAGGCATAGGTTCTGCTTTCAAAATAATACACCAACTCGAAGAGGAGCAGAAAAAGGACGCTTCTGTTCTTGGTTCCCTTCACGAACCACAAAATTCTTTCCGTGATGGTACTCACAAGCCCAAACCAATTTTACCTAAAATTGATTTACCCCATTTCTCTGGAGATGAATCTACTTGGGATTCTTTCTATGAATTATTTTGCTCCCTTGTTCATGACAATGAAGACATTCAAGTCATTTACAAGTTTCATTACTTGAGATCTATCCTCCGAGGTCAAGCTTTGCAGTTAGTCGAAGCACTTCCTCTACGTGCCGAAAATTACCCCATTGCCTTTAACTTATTAAAAGAAAGATATGGAAATTTACGGTTACGTATTCAACGCCATATGAAGGCTCTATTCAACCTACCTGCGTCACAGCACAATGACGTCACTAGTTAGCGTACTCTAGTTTACACTACACAACTTCACGTTAAGGCTTTGTCCCAATTAGATCAACCCACTGAACATTGGGATACTTTCCTAATACATTTAGTGGCTTCTAAAGTTGATGCTGCTACCCTCAAATCTTGGGAAATTGAACTTTCTAAAGAAGACGACTACTCTTACGAGCATTTAGTCACTTTCATAAACGCTAGATGCGAACTCTTAACCGCTCTAGCTAATCAAAGTGAACTCGGTAATTTTCCCCGAGTTCCAAATTTGAATTGATGTCTATCAAACCTAAAAGCGAACGCTTAGCGTCTAATACCCAAAAACCCGGGTCCAGCTCATCTAAATTTAAATCAAACTCTACTGATTACCCAACTAGGTCTAGTGAACGTCGTGTTGCTAGCTCTATGGTTTTAAACACTCAAAGCGAACCCCGTAAGAGTTTAAACGAACCTTTAAAGTGCATACTTTGTAAAGATCCCCATGCCCTATACCTCTGTAAATCCTTTAAAGAAATGTCAGTCGACAACAGAAGAAAATTAGTTTCCCAGAACAAACATTGCTTCAATTGCCTAGCGCCTACTCATTCTGCTTCTAATTGCAAGTCCACAAGACTTTGCTACCATTGTGAAAAGGCTCATCACACTTTGCAACATCGTCATGATCAGGCAAGGTCATGGACAGCATCTACTTCTCCGAAAAATGATAGTGCTAACAGTTCTAATGCTTCATCGTATATTCAAAATGCCAAGTCCATTCGCAGTGCTCAAGTATTGTTGTCTACTGTCCAAGTCGAAGTTCTGGATAACTTTGGTAACTGGGTCCGTGCACTCGGTCTTCTAGATTCAGCGGCAACTCATGGTTTTGTGTCTAATTCCTTGATTAGAAAACTAGGCCTCCCTGTAAACCCCACTTCTATCAACGTGTCGGGCATCAACAGCTAAAAATCGCAAGCTTTACAATTCTCGAAGCTAACCATAAGAGATATTTGTCATAGAAACAACTTCTTTAAACTTAATTGTCTAATTCTCAATAGCATTGGAGAAGACACTCCAAGTCACTCTGTGGATATTTTAGGGTTAAACATTCCCTCGCATTTAAGGCTAGCCGATCCTTTGTTCAACATGCAAAATCCTATTGACATACTCTTTAGTGCCAATGTTTTCTGGAATTGCCTTCGTAAACAGGTTCGCAAGTTATCCTCAAACGTGGTCGCCAGAGACACTAATTTTGGATGGATCGTCACAGGTCAACTTCCCCATTATTCTCCCCAACCCGCATCGCAATGTTACTTCTCCAATACTGACTTGGAACAGTTCTGGAGGCTTGAAAGCGTTGATCCTCCTAATGTAACCTCTTCAGAAAATGAATTCTGTGAGCAACTTTTTTTGAACACCACCACTCGTTCTTCTGATGGCTGGTTCGTTGTTCAAATGCCAAGATTACATAATCCTCCCAAACTTATTAACTCTCAGCCCAAAGCTCGAAAAGCTCTCTTTGCTATCGAGAGCAAATTCAAGAAAGAACCTCTTGTTAAGCAGCAGTACACTGATTTCATGGATGAGTATGAAAGCTTAGATCATATGGAAGTTTTTAACAAATCTGATGATGAATTGCACCCCCCATTTGAAACGGTTTATTTAAATCATCAACCCGTGTGGAAAAACCCTCGTGTAAAAGATAGAATCCGAGTTGTTTTCAATGGTTCATCACCCGACGTTAATGGCAACAGCCTTAACGACACTCTTTACTCTGGTACTGCTATTCAGTCAGATCTATCTGCTATACTCTTAAACTTTCGATTATTTCCCATAGCTGTCATAGCTGATATAAAACAGATGTACCGTCAAGTTTTAATTCAACCGGAACAACGAGATCTCCAAAGAATCTTGTGGCGTGATGAAATCAGTAAGCCCATTAAGGTATTTCGCTTAAAAACGGTTACTTATGGCTTAAAACCCTCTGCTTTCCTTGCTATCCGATCCCTACACTTGTTAGCCTCTCAAGATGGTCATTTATTTGATTCTAAAGCTTCTGAAGCGCTAACCACGTCATTCTATGTTGACGATTATTTGCAGTCCTTCCCCACTCTGGAGGAAGCTTCTCTCGTGTCTTTAGAACTTCAGGCATTGCTAAGGAATGGAGGTTTCCCACTTCATAAGTGGAATTCCAACGCCCCTGAGTTTCTCGCCCAGTTTCCCATCGAAGACGTAGATCCTTCTTCTGTCGAAATTTGTGGAAACTCCGAATCCATAAAAACTCTAGGAGTTCATTGGTGCACTAGCACTGACACTCTCATCTATAACGTTTCGCTCGCAGAAGAGCTTCCTAACACAAAAAGACAAATTCTCTCTGAAATTGCAATTTTTTTTGATCCGCTTCAATTCCTTGCCCCAGTTATCGTTATAGCCAAACTCTTCATGCAAGAGCTGTGGTCGCTCAAATGTGAATGGGATGACACGGTCCCTCTTTCTTTTCTTAATCATTGGCTCTCGTTTCGCAGCAATTTGCTGGATCTTTCCCTTGTTGAAATTCCCAGGAATTTAATTAGCTCTCATTCTAATGCATCTTTTTTCCTTCATGTGTTCGCAGACAGTTCCGAAAAAGCTTACGGTTGCTGCGCATATTTAGTTTATCACGGTTCATTATATGGATCTTCAGTTTCCAACCTTGTTTGTGCCAAATCGAAGGTCGCTCCTCTTAAAACTATCACTTTGCCTAGGCTTGAATTGTGCGCTGCACTCATGGCTGCAGAACTAGTTAAGAAATTACGGGAAGTATTAAAAGTCGAATTCTCGCAAATCTATCTCTGGAGCGATTCCATGATCACCCTTTCTTGGATCGCCAAGAACCCCTCTCACTGGCAAACTTTTGTTGCAAACAGGGTTTCCAAAATTCAAACTCTTTCTTCTGGATGTCAATGGAGGCATGTGTCCAGTGTTGATAACCCAGCCGATATTATTTCTCGTGGTTGTTTACCTTCTCAATTTGCAGCTTACCAGTTGTACTGGCATGGGCCCTCGTGGTTACTCGAAGACTCTTCTTCATGGCCTTCTAAACCTCCAGCTACAAACTCCAACTTGCCTGACGCTAAAGTACCTCTATCCATTGCTTCGTGTCTTATTTCCAACGCTTCTCATCCCTTGTTGTCCCGCTATTCTTCTTTTCATAAATTAATACGAATTGTCGCCTATCTCCTTAGATGGAAATATTTTGTGGTTGACCAACCTCTTCTCCCCAAACCACACCTTACCAATCATGAATTGAATCTCGCTACCATTAAGGTTTTACAACTGACACAGCAAGAAGCCTTTTCTTCTGAATTGTCTTTACTTTCTTCTAAAAGGGATCTTCCCAAATCCAGTCGTCTTCGTGCTTCGGCCCCGTTCCTTGATGACCATGAGTTACTCAGGATAGGTGGAAGGCTCTCGCAATCTTTGCTCTCTGAGGACAAAAAGCATCCCGTTATTTTGCCTTCCAAACATCACGTAACTTCCTTAATTATACGTGACTTTCATTATCGCAATCTGCATGTTGGTACACGCACTCTGCTTTGCCTCTTAAGGGAAAAGTACTGGATTATAAATGGAATTCATGAAGTTTCTTCTGTAATTAACAAGTGCATTCCTTGCTTCAAAGCGAAACCTAAAATCAATACTCAATTAATGAGCGATCTGCCCTCTTTTCGCTCTTCTCCTATACGCCCATTTGCTTTAACTGGTGTGGACTATATGGGTCCGTTCCAATATCAACGAAATTCTCCTGAAGCTAAACGCAAATTGTTAGGTAAGCTTTATGTTTCTCTCTTTGTTTGCATGGTTACTGGCGCAATCCACTTGGAACTAGTAACGAATGCTTCTACTTCTTACTTTTTATCAGCTGTCTCTCGCTTCACTGCTACGCGTGGTGTTCCTTCAGAGATGTTCTCTGATAACGCTTCCACTTTTCAGGGCGCAGCTTCCCTGTGGAAGAAAGCTCTCACTTCCTCTCCTGCCATGGAACAAATTTCTAATTTTTCCTACTCAAAGGGTTTCAAATGGCGCTTTATACCTCCCTACGCTCCTCATCACGGTGGTAGGTGGGAATCTTGCGTAAAGCTCACTAAACGTCATTTAAGGAAAGTCTTAGGTAATCGCATTCTGATTTATGAAGAATTCAATTCACTATCCGTTCTGATCGAGGGTGTAGTAAACTCTCGCCCTTTAACTCCTCTTTCCAATGACCCTGATGACCTGCTTCCACTTACACCTGGTCATTTCCTTATCGGCACTTCTCTGTCTGCTCCTCCTCCTCTTCCCAATTCTTACAGGGATTCTAATCTACCTATCGTTTGGCGTAAATTTGAAGCCCTCCGTAATTCTTTTCGGAAGAGGTGGAACTTGGAATATTTAACTTCCTTGCAGCGGAGACAGAAGTGGTTTCTTTCCAGTCCCGACATCAAAGTGGGGGACTTGGTCTTGGTTAGGGATGTTTCACCCCCCCCCCCCTAGTATGGATCTCTGGTAGAGTAACCGAGTGTTATCCTGGAAGAGATGGGAGAGTCAGGGTGGCCAAAATCTTGACCACTAATGGTCCGATCACAAGACCACTTTCTTTGATCGCTCCATTACCTTTAAATGTTTAACTGCTTATTTGTTCTCTGTTGGTGTTTGGCCCTCCCAGTATGGTGTATTCTTGGAATACACGGTATGAGAGAATATAAAGTTTAATGCTCTTTGCTTGTTCATTCCTTCCTCTTTATCAAACACCAACAGTGATCTTCTATTTTCTCTTTGATGGTCATGTCGCTTATATCTTTTGTGAGTCTGTTCTAGATATATATCTTCCATGACCCTCCTAGCGTCATCTAGCAGCGAATCTCTGAAGCTCCTCAATTCCTCCTGGTGCAAGAGGACTTCCTTTTCCATCTGGCCACCAGATCTCGTTGCCATCGCCAGCTATTATCTCCATGAGCAAGAGAACTTCGTCTACTTTTTCACTCACCATGCTGTGCTAGTATCGCCTGCTATCAACTCTTTGAAGACCATCTCCTCAAGAGAATTTAATTTCTTATGTTGGTTATTCTGATATGTATTCCTTTTGTCTCCTACCCCCACTCCTTTCCCTTCCTTGGACTCTCTGTGCTACGCTGAGTGGGCCTCACTTCTAAGTCGGCAGTTGACTCGGTCAGTCAAGGCTCAACCAGAGCCAGTCTCCTCAAACCAAGAGGCACTCTCTACTCTCTACGCCATGTTGGCACATTAGGTATCCGTCAAAGGGAACTTCACCTTCGACATGCAACCAAGATAAGTACAGCTTTAAGGTTTTAACCTCATCTTCATCAGTCTTATTCTCTACATGCTTTTATTGATTATTTTATAGACAGCGTGAGATTACTTATTTGGGGCGGTAATCATTCTTCGCGGGATTTGCCATGTTGAGCTTTTGTCTGTCTAAGCCAACCTTAACAGAAAGTAGCTTTTCTTAAGCTATTTAAATGAGAAATCTTCTCACCACGTGGGATATTATCTAATACCCGCTGTCTATAAATCACCTAGCTAATTCCTCCGCTGGATTAACTTTGGCCCCATTCTTCTATTAAGACCGTTCTGGAACCTTCCAGATCCTGTACTTAATCTACAAGTCCTGCCGTCATGTATTTTTCACTCACTTGTGAGAATACTATTTAAAATTGAAGAATCTCACTTCTGAATTAAAGCTCAATAGCGAATTTTCTTCCACCGTTGGAATGTTCTATGGCGCATTTAATTGTAATCCTCAACTTTCTCAAGCAATAGACTTTCGCCGATCTAGTGCAACCAGTCCTTTTTCATCATTGCAATAACTTTCTTTGCCATAAACGTTCGTGTTACTACAGTGAATTTTTCATCTATTCAAAAGACTATAGTGAAAACTAGTGCTTGCCCAACTTTTCTACCGCGTCACGATCGTCCGTTTACATTAAATAAGGCCATGAACATTTATCCTCAATCCCAATCGATCTTTCCTAAACCTTCTACTAACAAACCATATTAATATAATTATAACTCTGGATCATTTCCAATAAGGTGTCACTCTAACGAAGTGCCCTTCCATCTTGCTTTTTTTATCATTAATTAATTTCTGTTTAACTACGTGTTTTATACACGGTTCAAGCTTACATTGTTTCTACCTTATAATCAGGGAAAACAATTCTTTCAACTCTTGAGTGAGTTATTTCTAGGTCTCACGAAATGGAAACTGCCCCATTTGGCTCGTGATTCCTACTTAAACATAGGAGGTCGAGAACCTTCCTTTTGATTCTCTCTTCAGGTTTCACAGTAAGTGACCTGCCCTTATTTGTATATTAACCAACAGTAATTCTGTATAAATATAAGAAGTTATAGGAACTTCTCCTTCATTCTACCCGCTTTCTTTTTTGTTATTTTCGAAGTTGTAACTTTTTTTAAAAGTAGTTACCTGGACATTTCTTAAAGTACACTCCTTGTACTCAATTTAATGTTTAAACTTTAATCACTTCATTTGTCTTTTTTAAATCTTACAAAGATTTTAGTACATATATAAGGTTTGAAACCTAAAGAATTGTTAATTGCCTGGAGCAAACTTTAAATGTTAGGAGGTCTGCGACCCCAAATTGTTACTAAAAATTGAAACTATATACTTGTCAAATTTATTAGACTCTTTTGCCTTGTTAAATAAATTAAATATTTGTTTTTGGATTTATCATTTCTCTAATACAACGGTTAGGTAAGATGCTGTCTTCCTTGGCTCTCCCTACTCAATGCCATTAAATCTATTAATAGGGCTTTCACCACTCGTTGCATTTGAGCAAGAACTCTTAGTGGTAATCTCGTTAAAGTTTCTCTTAGCTTTAATAGCTAATTCTAACTGGCCAGTAAGGCAAGTAAAGCTCGCTACGCCAGCTACCTGCTTGTGGAGATCCTCTCCGAAAACTTATGGTTGGTTTTCCAAAAGATAAGTGTTTCTCTTTGTCTAAACTTTTAGCCGGCTCCTTGCTGAGTAAAAGCTTAGCCATTTCCAAATGCAACCATTGGTTCACTTACCAAAATTACTCCCCAAGGTATAATTTTTTATCACTATCCTTCCTGGAAGCACTTGGTCGCTTTTTCAGGAACTCTATAACTTCGAAAACTGGAAATACCAAACTTGATTCAAATTATTGGCATTTTTCGAATTACTTTGCAAAAACGAATTTCTTTGAACAGACATACAATAAATCTGTTACTCTCAGTCTTGCCAGACCATCACCCTTCCCCATAGTAGGCATATGCATGCTTGAGAGGGAATAAGCTAAAGCCTTTCTCTGGCAAACCGCCCAAGTCCTAGCTGCGGTTCCCGTCAGCTTCGACCAGGTCCTTACCCACTTTAGGTATCAGAGAGCGGATTTGCGGTGGCAACCGCCTCTAAGTGCATTTAAAGTTAAATTCATAACTTTTGTGGGACTCTCCTCCTATTTTTCTATCCTTTTTCTCCAGTCCGAAACCTATCTCCTTTTCTTAATCATCTTCCCTTGGTGGTTAGGTTATTCCTCAGCCAATAATCTACCCAAGCGGTGCATATGAGCACTCACTGAACTACCAGCATGCTACCTAGCGGTGAAGATGAGCACTCACTGGACTACTAGCATGCTTGCCAATAATGGGCGCAATTGTTCTTACCACTAACAATACACACAGTGGATTTTCTTTATCGTTTAATACAAATATATCTTGTTTGGATGACGTAACAAAACGTTAAATGGCGCAATTGTATGGGAATGTTGCATTACCTAAAATGTAATAATATGCAAGTGTTTAACATTCAACCATTGCAGTAGCGAACAGGTTGTAACTTGCAAAATTGTATAATTATTACAATTGTGGGTAACTGTTTAAGAATGCTATTTAAGCCAAGGTCCTAAAATATAAATGTAAATAAACAAGACCCTTACTTTTATACCTAACCAAGCCCAAACCGAACTATACCCAACAAAAGCCGAACCAAAACTGAACCAAAACATAGTCGCGCCCATGTCAAATCACGCCTACTATCAATCGCGCCTACTATTAATCGCGCCTACTATCAATTGCGTCTACTATAAATCGCGCCTACTATAAATCACAACTACTATCAATCACGCCCAATTTTGTCTACCTGCTTTT
This sequence comes from Meconema thalassinum, assembly GCA_946902985.2. NCBI lineage: Eukaryota > Metazoa > Arthropoda > Insecta > Orthoptera > Tettigoniidae > Meconema > Meconema thalassinum. The sequence goes on along the minus strand of OX336389.2, from coordinate 462,974,432 downwards.
ACACCACACTTTTGCTTTGATATTTGCACCCACTTTTTGAGTTATTTGGTCTTGGAAAGTATCTCAGCCCTTTTTATCACAGCATAATGCTTACAGCGGTATTTGTAAGCAACAACAACAACACACTAAAATTCCAAAAAAACAAAGTACTCTAAGGTTAATCATTGACTCTCAACTCTATATTTACATTTAACCCTCGCCTAGTCAAGAATATTATATTTTTTTAAATATTTCAAAAACGTTGAATTGGAAAAGTAGGCTATATGTTTAAACTAAAATCATATAAAGTCATATGTTAACTCCTACACCTACCTCTATCCCACTCTCAGTCAAAAAATAATATTGTATTTTTAATTCTTTTCTAAAAAAATATTATAAAATGGGCTATATTTCTAAAATTAGGAATTTTAGAAAAACGTTTGTTTGACCTAAATGACTGGCCTTTACCCCCTCTACCAACAAACCAAGTCCCAGGTCTCTAGGACAAAAACCAAAAAGTTCAATTTTGAAAGTAGGCGATATTTCGATAACCAAACATCCTAAAAAAGTCTCATATTGTGCCCGTTTGACGAGGATTTCTGGGAGCCACAGACCTTAAATGACCCTTCCGGAACCCTCATCCAACGAGAAGACATATAGGACGGGGAGGAATGCATTCTTGGACAGGGAATGCACAAGGAAACTGTACTCGTGGGTGTCGGATATAATGAGAAATCAAAACTACCTGTCCTGAGGAATACAAACACAAAAAATACAATAAAGAGGCCAGGCTTACATTTAAATCGCACTTGTTTTATTCAAAAAGTGGCAGACCCCTAACCTACTTCAGAGAGGTTAAAAACGGCTAGTCCGTGCTAACCAGTTCAAATATGAATTTACTCGTCTCCGTGTGAAAAATCCTAAAAATTAAATCTCTCGAAGTCCTACTAAAAATGAAGAGATCAACAAACAAAGCTAAGAGAATGACACGTAATTCATCCCTACACAATTACTTCGGAGATTGCAATAATAATAATAATAATAATAATAATAATAATAATATAAGCCTGAATTTACAACACAGAAAGATATTTACTTGTTTACAATGCAACTAGTTCGTTACATTTACTGCACAATAAGTTTAAAGACTATGCTATGATGGTGCCATCTCTAACATTTAACGTTACAGTAATTTAAGCTAATACATATCGTACGTTAACAGTAGCAATGATGCAAACGAGAATCGTTTCATCCAAAATTTATTACAAAGCAAAATCTAAGCACATTCTGAACCTAACAGATTAAATGGAAAAACTAATCGAGTGTACAACACAATTTTATTTCAATTCAACCTTTAAATTTGTGCAATTGGCGCCACTGACCTGCCTGCCCGCAGCTTCACTCTTTGTGAAGTTGGGTCATGAATGTATGGGAGAGAAAATTATGTCGTCAACTGCATGAGCAATTCATGGCTAATGTTGCATTATCAGATTAGCTACCGTGTTTAAACACGTAGTTAACTGATCGTCGTCTCACAATAAGGAATGCCTAAAATTGTATTTAAGATGTCGGAGAATACCAAAATCTAAGCATTGGTCATCTAGGTTTCGTTACGTTTAGTGGGTTTATTTATGTTTACAAATATTTCCTAACACTTCATTTAGGTTTCAGTTTAGACAAAAATCCAGCTATTTGATTATTATGATATTATTTATTAAAGTCATCTTTAGTCCTACCAGTTTCTCTGTATTTGTTTAGTGACCAGGTTAATCTCGAAAAGTGTGAAAAATTGCTGTAGATCAAACCAACATCAGGCTCATAGTTGGAAGAAAAACCTCTCTCCAAACCTCCATGTGAACATATAAGTGCTTCTCAATAACACTCGGCCCGTCGGTCGTCTTGCTCAGTCCACGAGACAAAAATCGTACACGTCGCTGGCTCAAATAGTACCAAAAAGCGTACCTTGCAACTAAGGGTAATCAGATCCTACCTCTGTTGTGCTCAATAAATGTAACAATGGTTTTCACTAGCCTTATACAATTCCAGCCTGTAGACAAGATTATGATCAGCTGTACAAATCAGCTATGGATTTTAATTGTATTCTTAAACGTACTTAAAGTGAGAATGGACTGTGATTGTATCAGAAACTTATGCAGTCGAGAAACATGTGTTATAATAAACCTGGGTCTTCCTTATAGTTACAAAATGACCCCTCACATCGAACCCAAGATAGCCTGCTTGGCTCATCTTAATAATTACAGCATTGGTTCATAGTTGTCAGATTTTCAATTGATAAAAGTAAATCAAAGAAACGCTCCCACGTGTTGGTGCAGCGTCAGAACAAGTTTCATGCGGTGGCTGCTAGCATACAGTTCACTGCCTTCTAAACTCATACACTTATTAAAGAGTGCGTTGCGTTTGCGACCACTAGGTCAGTAGAAATGACATTTTCCGGGCTTCGGTCTTGAAAACATCTGGGCACAAGGACTTACTGTATCCAGTGGAATGCACGGCTGGCATGATTATATAACAGAATATTTTTAGGTAAATGGGCTCCATTCGGCGCACTGTTCTCGGCTCTCAAAAATGTATTTACAATGAAAATGGCAAGAGCGTTTGTCCCAGGCTCTGGCAAATGATACGGTTTAGTGTAATACTAAATAGCTTTGTGAAATAAAGAGATAAACCCTGCCTAAGAATGTGCTATGTAAGGTCTTCTATAACTAATCGTCCTCGCCATGATCGTACATAATAAAAGTATCGACATTCAGTCGGACTCATGTGACTTTCTTACACGTCTCCAGCGAGTAGGCATTGCCTGGTCTCCTCGGCAAATGCTGTGGCATGGTTATGGTAACCAAAAACTCCATCCTTCCTTCAATAAGCATCATCCGTCGCAATTTCCATCCATACTGGGATTTTATTCCATAATAGCCTCCATGATTGTTGGAATAATTAGCGTGTCCACGTGGCGTTGAACCAATAAAGTTAGCTACATAATGGTGAAATATTTGACGTTCTCACTGAGTTTAAATACGTTGTGACTTTGCTTTAGTAAATCCACTGATTCTACACTCATATAGCGGGTTGTTGCAAAGAATGGCCATGTGTTCATCTGCTCACAGACTCGAAATAGCAGCGTGTGCTACTAAACTCACTCAAAACTTTTGTGTAATTTAAACACACACTTTTTACTTCAAACTGGAGCGATTTGCCCAGGGAAAATTCACCTATTAAATACTGGTGAGTGTTACACAAAGCATTATAATGTTTTAACAATTTAAACAGTTTTCACTCCATCAGCAACCATGTGCTCCTCACTATGTTCGTTTCCGGGTTGTCGGAAAAATCCCCAATTTCATGAATATTATTAATTCACTTTAAATCACTGTTCCAAATATTTCTGGCAGCTTTGCTGCGTGCATTAGCACGTTATTACTCACTCGATGATAATTGTCGAACGTGGTATTCGTGGATTCAGATAACGATTATCAATCACGTCCATACAGGACCTCGCCTGCTATCGAAGTGTGTTCATCCAAAATCTGGATGTTCCGATCATGTCACCAGTCAAGGGTGCAACTATATACATTCTTCGCATTCCCTGCGGGGTTATATCTTCATTTACTTTTACTAACAAAAATCATATAATTCTCCAGTGCTTCAAAATATGTACAAACATCTCCTAATAAATCTAGTCTCCAGGAAAATATAAAAAATTCAACATTGGCGGCGCGGCAACTTGTGGTGCTTCAAATTAGAGTCGCTCCCAAAGAGAGAGTATTGTTGCTTGGGAGTCCTCGGTTCATCCACAGAGGTTATACTCTTCATGAGCCATCGATGTCATATTGCAGATGTGAACTCGGGCTTAATATCTAGCCTCAAACGAATGGTCTTTAAGTCCTTTATCGTTAGACCAAAACTTTACATTTTTTCAAACAAAGTCCAATTTTCAAAATTGCCTATATTTTGGAAACTAAGAATTTTACAAGAAAGTTTGTTTAACGTAAATGAAAGTTCTGTCAAACTTGAAAATTATAGGAACGATAACAATAATTTTCAAGAGTTTGACACATTCACTGAAGGTACCGTATTTGCTAACCTATTTTCTAGGAGAAACTGCAAGAGGTGAATAGCGCCAGAAACAGTCCGGAAATCTTCTCGCATATACAGAATCTATAATTCGGTTGTACGTTTTGCTTTGTTGAGGAATGGATATGATTAACAGGCTTTGTGAAGAATAGAAGGTAGAAACTGCTTCTCATACGTGGCAAAACTCTCTGATGAGAAAAGATTTCCTGCAAGAAGGTAATTAGTGAACTACACCGTTCTTTGGCGTGAAATATTACTCTATCACAAATCTCTTTCGCAGCAACATTTTCTTTGTAACTTGGCCGGTGGAGGTGGTAGGTTATTACTGAGTACTAACTCTACCTAAGGGAAGATGATGAGAGAGAAAAGGAGGTGGGTTTAGGAGTGGAAACACGTATCGGTATAGAGGAAGAGAATCCAACACAAAACAGAAGAAAAATACGGATTGAGCAAACGGTTCCACTTCACAAAGCTAGTGAAGCACCCAAAATGTGTGGGGACCTGTCTACGGCTAACGGGGAGTGCAGCGAGAGCTGGGGTCGCCTGCGAGCAATCGCTAAGTGCTCTTTCCCTCCCGAGCAGATATGCCGGTACTATGGGGAAGGGTGATACTCTAGCAAGGTCAGGTATGCCAAAAGGAAAGAACCAAGACACTTTTACCTCAAAAGGGTAAGATTTTAGAAAGCCTTTCGAAATGCTAGAAGAATTCGAATTTGTCGTGATAATTTTGTTTCTAGACACTTGGACCACTGACAGAACGACCGAATGCCTCCAGAGTGGGAAGCGATAAAGCAACTTTATTGCTTTTAGCAATCGTTTTATTATTGTTAATGGAAACTTCAAGAAAGTACCAATTGTTGCATCCAAAGCAGGCTAAACTCGTACCCAGCAGGGTGCTGACTAAAAGTTTAGAACAGAGGAACACCTCGGGCGTAACTTAAACAAAACCAAACTTTTGAATGTAGACCACAAGTCAGAGGGAAAATCTCTACAAGTAGGAAGCTGGCGCAGCAAGCTACAGTAAACTTGCCTCAATGGTTTACTAGAATTAGCCAAGATAGCTTAAAGAAACTTTATAAATGTTGTTATTGGAAGTTTCGTTTTAAACGCAACAAGTGGCAAAGTTTTTATTGATTCAGTGAGTGCCTTTTTTATTTTGAAAGATGAAATGATTTTGGGAGAAGAATCGGGGAAGAGAAGGTCCTGCCTATACTTTGTTCTAGTAATAGAGATAGCAAAAAAGAAAAAAAGAAATTTATTTAACAGATGATAGAATTGGAAAATTTTAACAGTACTTAGATCTGTGATCTTATTTTGAGTTAAAGTAATACTTTAGCTATTTGTAAGATTTCAAGGTCTTAGACCTAATGCGCAAACAATATTACATAATGTACAGGTTTCGAACCTATCACAAGCACTAAAATCACACAAGGATTTTAAAAGATGTGCTTACAATTGAGAAATTAAAGCATATAAAGAGACTAGTATATGTATTAAACTTTAGATTAATATTTCTTTGTATTGGTCTTTAGGATACCAATTACTTAGAAAATGCCCTTTTTGAGCGAAAAGGCTGTAAATTCCTGAGCAGGCAGGATAAAAGAAAGAAATTAATAAGCGGTTGCTATGACCTCTAGCATTTAAACAGAATTGAATATGTGATACATTTAAATTGGGCAGGTCACCTTTTGTGAAACCTGGATTAAACAATTTAACAATTAGAAAACTAGAGATTCCTGATTACAACAGGAAAGATTACATATTTATGCAGAGTGAATAAATGGGACATGGTGCAAAATTGGGAGGGCGCTTAATTTTAAGCGAGGCTCGTTGTAAATGACTAAATAGTTAAATTTGTTAGTGAAAGGTATTTGGGAAAAAGGAGATAGGGATTATAGTTCTGACCAATTTTTATTGCTCTCGTTCGAACGCGGCGCGGTAGATAGATGAACGGACACTGTTTTGCACTAAAGTTTGTTGATAGGTGTTAAGATTTTCACTATTGTAGAACTGAACGTTCATAGAACAAGAGAAAAGTTATTGCAGTTTATGGAAATACTTGGTTGAATTTGATCATGTTTTGTGCGTTGAGGAAGTTTTAAGTTACAATTGATAACTTTAGGTTTTCAGCAATTTGACTGTATTGAGCGTATTTCTTCACGGTTTGAAGTATTATGGAAAATTCCTGAACTGTAATGACAGTTAGATGGAGCGGTAAAAATCTCTCGAAGGCAAGTTAAGTTTTAGAAAGTTATTAAAGAGTTTTGACAAAAATCCCACGGTGAGAGAAAGAATCTCTTTTATCTCGTACAAGAAGTACTAAATTTAATTATCGAAAATAAGCTTTAGTTATCTTGAGCATGACAGAAAATCTAGTGGTGGCCGTTATTGCACAATATTAGAAAATCAGAATATTTCTTATAAATCCATTGAAGCTTTGCAGTTTAGATTAAAAACTCATTAAAATTGTTTAAAATCACTGTACTTAACTTTGCATGCCGAGCAGGCGATGGTTTCTTGTAACCGTTATTAAAATCAGACATGGTGTCGATTTTTAAAATTGCCTCATGGAGACAGGAGGCTGGCCTCTAAGAGGGAGCACCAAACTGTTCACTTGGCGACTAGACTAGAAGTGAGAGTGAGCAAAAGCAGCAAACGAGGGAACTAGGTGGGCCAAGAAGAGGGGGAAGTAGACAAAGGAGCATATATCAGAATGGGAAACATATAAACAATAAAAACTTTGTACATACAATTATTTCTTCATGGAGTAGGGTCTTTATGGAAATGATAGCTGGCGATGAGGACGACGCCTGTTGGAGCGTATGAAAGTCCTCTTGAGCTCGGGGAATCCGAAGAACTTAGGCGGGTTGCCGCGAGATGCCGCTAGGTAGATTTCATGGAAGATGCACATCTAGAACAAACTTAAAAAACAACTTAGGCACATGATTTGAGAAAGATAGAAAACGGAGGGTCGCTGATGGTGTCTGCATGAAAATAAATGAAATAAATGAAACTAAGGAAAAGGAAAGCAAAGAGCAGCAATAGCCAACTCTGACTAGACGTGTATTCCACAGAATACACCAGGAGGTAAGGCGTCATGTTCATCACCAATTTAATTAATTTTACGGTCCCTAGTTTTTTAATAGCAGCTTGGAAATACGAAATTCGAAATTGCATTTCTGGCCTCGAGAGGGTTTGATGTTCTCTTTTGCAACAGCTTATACGAGATGTCTACGTGAGGCATAATTTGGTAAAATACGGCCAACCTTAATTGAAAAGTTGAGTGCTCCAAGTTTAAACGCAATCCTCTTGCTTGCGTAATTGTAGATGGCTGTCGAGAAGTACTTTCGAGTTGTTCCAGACACTCAATAAGGGCGCTTCTATTCCCGTACACGACTTAAACGGTCCTAGATTTAAAATTCCACCTTGTACTGGATGCATGAGGAACCCTCCTGCCGACAGCGTCATTCAGCAACACAAATCGTTGTGGGGAGTTATGAAAGAAGCAGGGTATTTCATTCAGATCTGTGAAGAATATGCGTACTTCGGTATTCTGACTCGTAGCTCGTGCCATAATGAAGTTCAACATATGAGCGTAGCAGTGAACATACTTAAAGTCTTTCCGAATTAGTGCTTGAACTCCTGAATATCAGCCACTCATTACGTTTGCTCCGTCATAACTCAGTGAAATTAATTTATCCGGATTGTCTAATACGATGTTTAAAGTATAGTTCAGTCATTCTGCTAATGTTTTAGCACTATGATCATCGGGTGAAGGAAAACTCCAGAATCGTTCAACGGGTTTGCTACTTGGAAGAACGTCACTCAACACGATGACCAACTGCGCAGCCGTTGATACATCGGTGGTCTCGTCTGCTATTATCGAGATAAAGTCCGCTGAGAATATTTCTTTCTTAGTTTTCTCATGACAGATTTCAAGCATACACGAGAGTAATTCATTTTGAATTTCTTTCGAGGTGCCCCTAAAAACTGTTGCTTTAGACATATGATCTCTAAGCGCAACATCTACCTCTGAACTAAAATTGGCGAGGCCTCAAAATATGCCAGGATTTGAAGATTCATTTGTCTCATCATGTCCACGAAGTGCTAACTCGAAGGCACCACAGAATTTTACACAGTCAATGATTTTTGATAGTACCTAGGTATATAACGATTCTTCCGCACTTGATCATTATGTCTTTCCACAGATTGCCTATAGGCACTGTCAAGTTGCTGTCGAATATCATGCCTTCCCAGGAGATGAAATTCAAGCTGAGCAATCATGTGTGATTTTGAACTTTCATGTTTCTTTATTTTGTGAGACAAATGGCAAGGTCTGTGACACCTACTTTTGTCCAGTATCATTCTCCATCCCCATTTGAGAAACACAAACACGGAAATCAGAGAATTCTATTAACAATATCACACCCATAAATCCATTCTGCTCTCTTGTATATGTCCGGTTTAAATTTCCGAACAATCCTCTTATCTTTATTTTTTGTCTTGTTTGTTAAATCAAGATCCGTCATTGGCCGCCCTACTGCTTTTATCTCTATTTTTACTCCAACGTAAGATAGGGAAAGTTAGTTCTCATAAGCCTTTGGACACTATTTAAAGCCATATTGTTTCTCCCTACCTGTCGGGCTGTCGCACACGCACACACGAAAAAATAATAGAATTACGCAGTCACTAATTTCACGCAGTTAATTGGCACAAGGCAATACTGAAAGTAATTTACGTTCCTGCTCCTGACAGTGTGATTAACTTAAACCTGAGAAAATAGTGGAACTACAGTAGCGAGTTGGGTTACTCCGGAGCATAACAAGACCCAATTTTCTGCTATTTTATGGGGATTTATTTCAATCTAACTGAATCGTTTATTTAATTAGCCTTTAAATACAGCAAATAGCAAGGAAGTTTCATTTATATTGATAAATTCACGGATAAATTAAGGGCGCATACATACAGTCTAATGTGGCAGCCATGAAGCACCCTTTCAAAAGCGCGGCCACTTTCGCTGTATGTTCCCATTGGCCGCATTATTTTACGAACTCGTCAAGAGATGGCGGAGAGTATAACTTTTCCGCAACTTTGAAGGGCTTGTGCTGGGCTAGTGAAAGAATTCAGCTATCTTAATGCACATGCGTGTGGGATAGATACACGTTAGGCTTGTATCCACTGTTTCCTTTCCCTTCTAATTCCCGCTTCATGTCACATCCCCATACTCTACATTACTTGCCTATACTCTGCAGGAAGGATTGGATAAGACTGGGGGTTCAAACCAGATCATGCGCCGGCTCGACAACTTCGCGCTCGTTATCTGCATTTGAACACCGTGCTCTTTTCTGATAAATATTTCTGTTACGTAGAGGGACAAAATCTATACTAATATAACAAAGCTGAATAGTTTCTTTGTTTGTTTGTGTGTTTAAACATGCTAATCTCTGGAACTACCAGTCGGATTCGAAAAATGCATTTTGTATATGATAGTCAGAATTAAGAGGAACCGTTAATAATGTTATTGGTTTTACGTCCCTTTTAACATCTGTGGCTTTTAGAAACGCCGGGGTGCCGGAATTTTTCCCCGAAGGGGATCTTTAACGTGCCAGTAAATCTACTGACACGGCTCCCTCGCATTTCCGCCAGGATTTGAACCTGCAACCTTGGGCCCAGCAAGCGAGAACGTTACCCCTGAGCCACGCAGCCAGACTTAAGAGGAACCGTTTAGGCTATGTAGCATTAGGCTACACCTCACAGGTAACCTTAAAGATAGATTTTTGTTCAGTAAGTCGGAAGACCAAGCGCTCACGAACAGCTTTATCCGCGTGCGCTGGCGTTATGGTTAGTGATACGTAAACCGTTTCACCGATCTGAACCAAAATTTGTATACTTAACCTTTGGAACCCTGCGAGTAACACTGTCTACATGAAATTTATGACAGACCAGTCCATTCCCTGCATTTAGGCCCTTTGGCACAAATCTACACCTTTTCACCGATCTGAACCAAAATTTGTATAGGCTACTTACCCTTTGGAAACCTGCGAGTAACACTGTTTACATGTAATGTCGAACACACCACTCCATTCCCTGCATTTAGGCCCTTTGGCACTAATCCACACCGTTTCACAAATCTAAACCAAAATTTGTATACATACCCTTTGGAACCCTGCGAAAAACACTGTCTGCATGAAATTTCGGACAAACCACTCCATTCCCTGCATTTAGGCCCTTTGGCACAAATCTACACCGTTTCACCGATCTGAACCACAGTCTGTATACTTAGAACCCCGCGGGTGACACTGTCCACTTTAAATTTCGGACAGACCACTCCATTCCCTGCATTTATGCCTTGATCAAAAATCTACACAGTTCCTCCTAATTGCACCAAATTTTACATACAATTTGAATCCCTGCTGGTGACACATTTAGTATAACAAACAAAATGAACTTGAAAACCATATTAAGGTCCTAGAACCATTCATGTCCGTAGTGGTGTAACTGTAAGAGTATTTTAATAAGTCTATTGTTGACTGGCAATTCGGGCTGCATCACATCGCCCCAACCAGTGTTCTGGTGCAGAATTGCGAAAATAGTTGAATCTTGCGCTGGTTATAAATTGCAGTCACGGGGAGTAATTAGTGCTAAAGGATTTCTTAGGCCCCTTAAAACAGTTATCATCTTGAAAATATTATGCCTCTCTATAAGTGCAATGGTGTTGGTGCAATACATTGAGGTTATCAGCTGCAATAAGCGTTGGTGCTTTCAAATTTACCTTCATTTATTCCAAAACTCATCGTTGAGCGCTATGTGGCTATAAATGATACTATTGCTACCTCAGGAGCTCGGGACAGCGGAAGTTTTCTAAAGTGTTCTGATTATTTCCCTACGGCGCTATGCGACAAAAGACGACACTATTGGTCTCTACATTTCCAACAGCCAATGAGATATAGGCCCTAGGCAGTGTCTTTTATTTCACTTACTCCTCTTTCTAATCATTTTTTAAAATTAGTTTGTAAATTGCATGTGTCAGTGCTGTAGTTAGTAAATAGCCGTTTCCTTACTCATTATTATCATTATTATCATTACGAAAAAATCACCTGAATGTTACGTCCATTATACTGTACTACTTATCAACCCCACTACAACTACAACCACCACCACCACAAAGAGTTATATTTTTAAAAAAATCTGTTAGTTTAAGTATCATGTTCCACTTCTGTAGTAGTATTCATTATCATCCATAAAACAGATAAATACACCGGGCGAAGCCGGGCACTACTGCTAGTGCTAAATATATTGTCAAATTTAGTGGGCGTTCATTGTGCCATTGCGACATAGCAGGAACCGCCACTGATTTCTAGATAGCTACCACACCCTACATTCGAGGCAATCTGTTTAACATATTCTAACCTTAGTCTACTCCTACAGTTCTTGTCCTCGACCCTTCCTTCCATGACTAAGCTTGCCATTCCTGGGTGGCTTAGTATGCGTCCTGCCAATCTATATCTTCTCTTAAGCTTGCCACGGTGGGTGAGTGGATAGCGTGTCGGTCTACTAACCCCAAGATTGCATGTTCGCTCCTGGCCATGGTAAGTGATTTTTGAAAGGCGGCAAAAATACGACACGCATGCCATACGATGTTGGCATGTCAAAGAACCCATTTTAATTCAGTAGGCCGTGTTCATAATGGCAAAATTAATCTCGGGATTTTCCGCCAAACAAAGTTCCTCATTTCTCTACTAGAAAGCGCTATAGTGTTCAAGGAGCTTAGATACGGTATCTAACCTCCTTGACTTTCATAGTGATTCAAGGAACAATGAAATTCGACATGCAAGCTACCCTCTGGGTGCAAATTACAAAGGTTGCACCCGGCACCCGAGGCCATACGATATTATTATTATTATTATTATTATTATTATTATTATTATTATTATCTCTTCTCTTCGTTAACAGTCGCCAGAAACATCTCTCCCCTCCCACTCGTCTTAATACCTCTTCGTTTGTAATCCTATCTACCCATCTGATCTTCATCATTCTCCTGTAACACCACATTTCAAACGCATCAATTCTCCTCTTTTCTGTTGCACCAATAGTACAAGTTTCACTTCCATCGAGTACCACGCTCCAGACAAAGGCTTTCAATAATGACTTCCTAATACCTAAATCTATATTCGATGTCAATAGATTCCTTCTTTGGAGAAGTGCTTTCCTTGCCTGTACTAACCTGCTTTTTATGTCCTCTTTGCTTCGTCCATCACTTGTTATTTTGCTTCCTAAGTAACAGAAGTCTCTTACTTCCTTTAGCTTTCCACCTGCACATTTGATGTCCTTAGAGGTTTCTGATTTACATTTATTAATTTTCATCATGAATTCTTTCCTCAAGACAGAGTCCATACCAATCAAAAACTCATTCAAATCGTCAGGCTTGTCGGCCAAAATGACGATGTCATCAGCAAATCTCAGAATTGAAATTATTTCTCCTTGAATCTTCACTCCCACTTCAAATGTTTCTCCAATTTCCTTCGTTGCTTGTTCAATGTAAAGATTGAAAAGTATGGATGATAAGTTGCAGCCTTGCCTGCACCTTTCTGAATGCAAGCTTCTCTCTCATGTCCTTCAGCTTGAATGACTGCTGTATGGTTTCTGTATAGATTGTAGATCACCCTTCTATCCCTGTACTTTATTCCAATCGTTTTCAAAATGTCAAACAATTTAGCCAAATCAACGTTATCAAAAGCCTTTTCTAAGTCTACAAATGCCATGAATGTTCTCTTCTCTTTCCTTATTCTAACTTCCAAAATCAGCCTAAGACTTACAATAGTACAGCTTCCCTTGTTCCTATATTTCTCCTGAAACAAAACTGGTCTTCACCCAACTCCGTTTAAATCTGGCTTTCCATCCTCTTGTAAATTATTATAGACAGGATCTTTGAATCATGAGTAATCAAGCTGATTGTACGGTAATCTTCACATCTGTTAGCTGCTACTTTCTTCGGTATAGGGATGATAACATTCTTCTTGAAATCAGAGGGTACCTCACCTGTCTCATAAATCCTACACACCAAGTGAAATAACCTGATCAGACCATCATCACCTATGCAGCGTAGCAACTCAATCGGTATATAATCTATGCCTGATGCTTTGTTCCTGCTTAAGTCTTCCAATGCTCTGTCAAATTCTGGTCTTAATATTAAATCTCCTTTCGCATCCTCATCAATTTCCTCTTCCCTTTCCATTACATGATTCTCAATCTCCTTTCCCTTATACAATCACTCTATATAGGCTTTCCATCTCTCACCCTTTTCTTCCCTATCTGTTGGAGGCTTTCCATCTGTGTCCTTAATATTACAGCACTTAGCCTTCTTTTCCCCAAAAGTATTCTTAATCCTTCGATAAGCTGTATCCACTTTTCCTAATTTCAGACAATTTTCTATACCTGCACATTTCTCTTTCAACCATTCTTCTTTCTCTTCCTTGCACTTCTTGTTAACCTCATTTCTCAGACGTCTGTATTCTGCTTTCCCTTTTTTATGTCTTACATTACCGACAGTAGTGGCTACGCTGGCTAAAGCGCTGCGTTAGGTCATGGGGCCAAGCTCTCTGCTGACTCTGTAGACGCGTGGGTTCGAGCCCCACCGTCGGCTGTCCTTGAAATGGTTTTCCGTGGTTTCCCATTTTCAACACCAGGCAAATGCTGGGACAGTACCTTCTGACAGGCCACGGCCGCTTCCTTCCACATCCTTGCCCAGTTTCATTCATCTTCATCCATTCCATCTCTCATCCCGACGCGCAGGTCGCCCACGGGCGTCGAATAGAAAGACCTGCACTCGGCCTCTCAGGAGGCCACACGACAAAAAAAAACTCTTACATTCTTGTGTTTCCGCCATTCATCCATTAATTCTAGTATACCCTGAGTGATCCACTGTTTTCTACCTATTCTTTCTTTCCTACCAATGTTTTCTTCTGTGGATTTTGTTATTTCATTCTTCAAAAGTGCCCATTCGTCTGCAATTGAAGTTTGTTTCGTTTTTTTTTTGTTAGTCCTTCCTTTATACGGTACTCTTCTTGAATCTTTCGTTTACATCCTTCTCTTTCAGTCTGTCTATTGCCCACCTTTTTGGCTTTTGACTTTTCAACGGTCTCATCTACTTAAATCTGCATTTCATAACAACCAGATTGTGGTCAGAATTTATGTCAGCACCGGGATATGTTTTACAATCCAAAATCTGGTTTCGAAATCTCTGCTTGATAACGCGCTGTATCTCCTGGTCTCATCCATGTGTATATTCTTCTATTGTGGTTATTGAATAAAATGTTATCTCGGTGCAGAACTCCATCAGCCTGCTTCCTCGATCATTCCTTTCACCTAATCCGAAATCTCCTACTATCTTCCCTTCTCTTCCTTTTCCTAGCACAGCATTCCAATCTCCCATTACTATAACATTTTAATCACCCTTGACATACCTCAGAATTTCATCTATTTCAACGTAGACCTTTTCAACATCTTCATCATCAGCTTGACTGGTAGGCATATAGACTTGTACCACTGTGGTGCACGTAAGTTTTGTATTGATTTTAACTACAATAATCCGTTCACTATATTGCTCATAATAGTCCACCCGCTGTCCAAGTTTCCTGCTTAATATGAGGCCTATCCCCGCATAGCCGTTGTTTGGCTTAGTGCTAATGATCCTGTAGTCTCCTGAGCAACAGTCCTGTTCTTCTTGCCAGCGCATTTCACTAATCCCAACCCAATCCAACCTCAGCCCATCCATTTCCCTTTCTATTTTTTCTAACCTTCCACTGCCTAGCAGACTTCTAACATTCCACGCTCCGATCCGTAGAATGTCAGATTTCCTCTTTGTCACTTCTGTGATGTTAACCCCCTCTCGAGTAGTCCCCACCCGGAGATCCGAACGGAGGACTAGTTTACCTCCGGATTGGAATTTTACAAGGGAGGAGGCCATTATCACATGCAATTATCCATAGAAAGGTGCATATCCTCGTGAAGAGCAATTCGGCTGTAGTTTCCCGTTGCTTTCAGCCGTGCAGCAGAACGCTGTGTAGCCATTAGTTGGCTAATGTTATCTATATCTTAACCTATGTAAGGCAAGTAAAGAATTGATTTATTCTGAATGGCTGCTGCTCCCTTTCAGAATAAAGTAATAGAGCAATTCTACTAACAAAAATACTAACCTTCTACTAACAACTAAATACCAAAATTCTACTAACGAAAAAGGCTTAAGTTCTACCAACAAAATACTACCACTATACCAGTCAGTCACCAGGCACGCTCACATGGACCCTCGCACATCTTAGTCTAATGAACTATATCTAATAAACAATGTAACTGTCACCAGACACATTCACATGGACTCTCACACATCACAGTCTAATGAAACAATGAACTATATCTAGTAAACAATATAACTGTCACCAGGCACACTCACATGGACCCTCCCCCATTACATTCTAATGAAACAATGAACTATATCTAATAAACAATGTAACTGTCACCAGGCACACTCACATGGAACCTCACACATCACAGTCTAATGAAACAATGAACTATATCTAATAAACAATATGTCACCAGACACACTCACATGGGCCCTCATACATCACAGTCTAAATATGGGAAATATGTCCTATGCATTATAGGGATGTGTAGCACAAAATTAGAGTGATTTTATTATAGTTATTGCTGTTGTTTTAAGGGGAGGAACAGCGAGATCATCTGCCCCATACACATTAAAGTACTGTATTATTAACATAAAACGCGATAATACAGCAAGCACATTCAACCCGATAGAGCTACAATACCTATTGTACATTTAAACCTCCATTCAGTGTTGTAGTAGCGTAGCCTAGGGACGTAAATGTAAAAAATCAGTGTTACCAACATAAAAAGTGTCAACAAAACATTCTTAAAAAGTTACTAAATCTAAATGTCATCAAAAATATCATTTTAAGTGCACTAGTGGTCAATAATAATAATAATAATAATAATAATAATAATGTTATTTGTTTTACGTCCCTTTTAACTACTGCAGCTTTTAGAGACGCCTGGGTGCCGGAATTTTGCCCCGAAGGGGATCTTTAACGTGCCATTAAATCTACTGACACGGCTCCTTCGCATTTGCGCACCCACAAATGCTAGCTGGCTGCGGCCAGGACTCGATCCTGCAACCTTGGGAACAGCAAGCGAGACCGTTACCGCTGAACCACGCAGCCAGCCACTAGTAATCAAGGGAACAATACCCTTGCACCTACATAAATATCCAGTCAGGAGCAGCAATGGCTGTTCTGGAAATTCCGTCTGGACGAAGTGGCAGCAATTGAATTGCACGAGACACCTAAACATGTGTGTAGCACGAATTCCAAGACATGGAGAACGCTCCATTAAACTTCATAGAGATTCCTAAGAAGTGCGCTCCGTAATAAAGCACCCTGATGCTGACGCAACATGGAGCACGAGCGCGAGCGGTTTGTTTGAGTGTGATGCAATCGTCGCGTCGCGTCGCGTCGCGACCACGAACTCCGTTCTGGGAAGTGACTCCTCACTGTCTCCAGTCTCCACCATAGGGCAGGCGCCGCGCCGACTTCACGAATGCATTCTGCTCCCCCAAATTAAAAAGCCCTCCCTTCTTCCTATAATATTACTGGTTTATTTACTGTAATTTCTGTTTACCATATGTCTCTATCAATTTGCCCTATTTTCATTAGTTTTTGCAACTTTGTTTATTGTGTTGGAAAATATAATTAAAATACTTTTCATGCAAAGAGAATGTTTATATAATTATTGATTTTCATGAATAATAATCAAAATATCACTTTTTATAATGTACACAAATATAAATGACCCCCCCCCCCCCCCCCGCCACGAAATAAATCCTGCGTACGCCACTGGAAGTGCGAATAATTGCCAGGAAAATCTGATGGGTGGAACACAAGGAGGAACTCGATAGGAAGAGATAAAGAGTAAGTTTACGATGTACAAGTTCGTACGTGCCAAATGAGATGGTGAGATCACATAGAATGAGATAAGATGTTCAGTCAAGAACATACAGTCTACTTTATCCTACATGTATGGGTATAGTTATAACTCTTTGTCCTTATCAAGGAGTATAATTGAATGTTCTTGTGGTGAATGTTAAAGTTGTACTCTATATAAGACTCCTGGTTTACTAACTTGAGTAATCCTTCCTATTCATCCAGAAAAATTCATTGAATCATTATAAAATTACATCCAACCACCATCTTAAATGTATGGAATTGCTTATCTTGCGCCTTCTACATGGAGAGCCTCTTATGTGTGACTACATAATGTTGCGTTTTGTCATTGTACCTGTAATAAATAGTAGATTGTCGATATCAATGTCTCATATATTCATAATGGCGGCTACGTGGTACATGCAGTTTTATAGTCATGTGATTAATGCAAGCAAGGTATTTTACTGTTTCTTCCTTCTTACAAAATGTCGTGTTAATTGCGCAATTGGATCTCGAGTTGTTGATTTTGAAGTGTTAATAGTATGCTCAGCCACCATCTTGAAAATAAGGAGTCGCTGGTCATTTGCTTTGGTCATACGAAGCGACATATAAGGTTCTACAGTGTTACTGAATTTCATTATTATAGCTCTAGGATACATACAGTTATTAATTTATTTAAAAAACTAATGATGGCCACTGTGTGCTATATTCAGTGTGATAATATTCTGACTAATGCATCTGAGGGCTCTAATATTATACTCACCTTTTGACAACATTAGTCTAAATTACCCTATTTCATTCAGAGTTGTCAAATTTAATGGTCAAATATTTCGCACAGCCGCCATCTTGAATGTTCTTGTATGTTCTAGTATATTGGCCATATAAGGCCACACATACGGTCCTATCCTGTCACTAATGTTCGTTACAATAACTCTTAAATGTTGAGAGTCATTTATTTTTATACCAGCAACCCGACCCGGCTTCGCCCGGGAACAGTTATGAATGCATTACGTGATAAGCGCTTTTTCTTCCAATGAACAACGACCAATATCCGTTTTAAGCCTCGGAATGATGGTTTAAAATCACTGACTGAACTATTAATTATATTATCATGGAGATGCATGTGCAACAAATTCTTGTCACACATAATTTAAGAACGGCGAGGTGCATGAAACACAAATCCCCCTTCCGTCCAATCTTAACTTGACTGTGAATTTTGCGGAGCGAAAGGTTCACAGGCGAAATGAAGAAAAGCCGAGTTGCACTTCCAGGGAATCTCCAAACACATCCACTCTTCTCTAAAGTTTTTAACTCAACACGACTGGACAGTTTGCTGCTGGTTGTATCTGGGGCAATAAGCTCGTCCGCTAGCAAAGCTGTAACTGGGGTGATAGACTCGCCCCTAGATAGCTCGTAAACTGTCGCCTCAGTAACTGAATGGAGATTGTTGGAAGAAGTGAAAACGAAAAAATACTTATAGTAGGCGATGTATTGAAGATAGAGATATGCTCTCCCGTGCTTTTTTGTAGAACTTTTCATGCTGAACAATTCATACACTCATAGTATATAGATATGTTTAACGGTTTGCGCAGCGTAAGCTTAAAAAGCGCACGGACGCCATTTTTGTTTCGACCGTTTCACTGAAATCGTCAGCGCTTGACTTCTTTTGGTCACAAATAAATTATTTTCTACCGAAACCTTCCTCGAGATATCCTTTACAGAATGGTGAAAACTACATCAAAAGCCATTCAGTGGTCCTCGAGATTACCCATGACATCCAAGAATCGGGGACTTTGTTTTATACTAAGTAGAGATTATACGCCAGTCAGTATAATTTAATATAATATAATCCCCCTTTCGTCCAATCTTAAATTGACTGTGAATTTTGCGGAACGAAAAGTTCACAGGCGAAATGAGAGTTGCACTTCCAGGGAATGGCGAGGCGAATGAAACTCAAATCCCCCTTCCATCCATTCTTAACTTGACTGTGTTTCACAGGCGAAATGAAGAAAACCTGAGTTGCACTTCCAGGGAAACTCCGAACACAACCACCCTTCTCAGAAGTCTTAACTCAACACGACTCAACAATTTGCTGCTGACTGTATCTGGGGCAATAAGTTCGTCCGCTAGCTAGGCTGTAACAGGGATGATAGACTCGCCCTTAGCTAGCTCGTAAACTGTCGCCTCAGTAGTTGAATGGACATGGTTGGAAGAAATTAAAACGTATAAACACCTATAGTGTGCGATGTATTGAAGATAGACATATGCTCTCGCGGACGTTTTTGTAGAACTTTTCATGCTGAGCAATTCTTACACTCATAGTATTTAGATATTTTTTAATGGTTTGCCCAGCGTAAGCTTACAAAGCGCTCGGACGCCAGGTTCTTTTTCGACTTTTCCACTGAAATCGTTACTGCTCGGCTTCCTTTGATCATAAAAAAATATTTTCTACAGAAATCGTCCTCGAGATATCCTTTACAGAATGGTGAAAACCGCATCAATATCCATGCAGTGGTTCTCGAGTTTACCCGTAACATCCAAGAATCGGGGACTTTGTTTTATACTAAGTAGAGATTTGCTAATTTCAAGATGGCGTATGCGAGAAACATACAGTCTCATTTTATTAGCATCTTGACAACAGAGGGTCCTTATATAAAACTGAATGTAAATACTGTGAACATTGATTCATTGGATCATAAGTTATGGAATATAATGTTTGCATGATTCTCAAGGCCGCTCTTTTGAAATTATTCAGCTGACAGCCTTGTACTTAAGGCACCGGACGCTCCCCACAAGAAGGTATATGTTTTCAAAATTTGGTAGAGATCTGATGATTAGTTTATTCATAATTTGATTTAAGCGTTCAACATTTGAGTGGACGCCATTTTATTTTGGTAATGATGGCGGTGATATAAAACATTACATTGAGGTGTCCTTTAGTACTCTAGTACTACCACCTCTGTACCAAATTTGTTTCAATTCGCTTTCGTCATGTTAAAATTGATCGGGGGACCGACATACAGTACACACCTACACAGGCAGACACACGGACATTTGACCCTTGTAGATATCATTAGCCTACTTTCATTTTTTGCAAAAATCGAAAGCATGCTACATAAATGTACCGGAGTGGCACTGCTTGAGCTTTTAGTTCTCGCAGTAACGAGGCGCAGGTGCCCTTCATAAAAATGGAGGTAGCGTTCAGTTCGCTACTCCTGTGGGGGTCCGGGCGGGGACACCGAGAGCCCGCTGATGAGCCAGCTTGGTGTCCTAGGCGAAACCTCATACAAGACACGGAACAAACCTACGAAAATTGCGGAGTTTTAATTCATAGGCCGTGAAAGCCAATATACTATCATTTTGGAAGCCTTCATATGGAGTTTATGGCTGCTTGAGCTTTTAGTTCTCGCAGTAAACAGGCGCAGAAGCGCTTCATAAAAAGGGAGGTAGCGCGCAGTTCTCTACTCATGTGGGGGTCCGGGCGGGGACACCAAGAGCCCGCTGATGAGCCAGCTTGGTGTCCTAGGCAAAACTCCACACAAGACAAGGAACAAATCTATAAAAATTGCTGTGTTTCAATTCACTGGCCGTGAAAGCCAATATACCATCTTTTTGGAAGCCTTCATAGGGAGGTTATGGCTGCTTGAACTTTTAGTTCTCACAGTAAAGAGGCGCAGGTGCGCTTTGTAAAAAGGGAGGTAACGCGCAGTTCGCTACTCCTATTGGGGGTCCGGGTGGGCATACCAAGGACCCGCTGATGAGCCACCTTGGTGTCCTAGACGAAACCCACACAAGACACGGCACAAACCTAGAAAAATTGCTGAGTTTCAATTCACTGGCCGTGAAAGCCAATATACCAGTATTTATATAAAACTATCTCAATGCCAAGTACTGTGACCATTGATCCATTGTATCATAGGTTATAGATTATAATGCTTGCACGATACGCATGACCGCCATCTTAACATTATTTGGCTGATTACCTCGTAGTTTGGGCACAGGACGCTTCCTACTTTAAGGTATGTTGTTCCAAAATTCGGTAGAGGTCTGATGATAAGTTTTGTCGTAGTTTGATTTTAGCTTTGAACATTTGGGTAGCCGCCATTGTGTTCTAGTTAAAATGGCGGTGATATAAAACATCACACTGAGCTGTCGTTTGCTAGTGCCACCACTGTACCAAATTTGACTCAGATCAGAATTAAATTTCTTGGCAGAGCCGGGAACCGAACTCGGACCTCTGGGGTGACAGCCAGGAATGCTAGCCGCTACGCCACGAGGTGGTATATCTTGTTCTTATGTATGCAGTTGGGAAGGAGACAGCTTTGGCGTTAAAGGAGGAACCATTTGCCAGAAGTGACAGGTGAAAACCACAGAAATCCATTTCTAGAATAGGCTATCTGAGATGGGAATCTAACCCATCTCTCCTGAGTTGTACTGCCGAAGCTGAGTAGCCTATATCAACTTCCAGCCCTCAGAGGAGAATCCATTTTCTAAGCAAATTCGGGAATCGATCTAAGTCACATTGCGTACAAAGACGGCATGTTTAACAGGAGAATACAATGTAGTTGGAGATGTGTCCGGTGATAGCTCCCATTCTATCTGGTTTCATCCGCCTGTTTATGGCGTGATTTGTAGAAGTGTTAAGCGCTATTGTGACTGTAGGCCTAATTAGAACAATTAGTGTGAGCAGCATCTTGCTGCTGTAAGAGTTCTCCTTGTTCCCATGTTGGCACGTAGCCCTAGCACCAATTACTTGTACATGAGGGAGGTCTCTCTTCCTGCACGTCACGGCCTACACTAGGCGGGCGTGGAAGTTGCTCTCAACAGGACACACTGGGACACCTACATATGAGCGGGAGTGGTGCTTTAACGACTTGCGATCCTTATACATTTACGATGAAACTCACTAAAATCAACTTGAGGGTTTTCAACGTTTTGGATAACATGTTTAGGCTACTAATCCAACCTATGGACATAAAAATATATCCATATGTGTTCCCTTGCTAAACCAAAATATGCAAGGATTTAAAAAAAATGCAAATCAAATCAGTCATGGACAACTTTCTAGCCTTAGTCCCAAGCACCTTATTCTGATATTAAGGTGACTGTGTAGCGCAGTTTGAAAGGCTCCCCACTCCAGTGTTCAAGATAATGGGATCGAATCTCAGCACAGTCAGTTGGCAACTGGGTTGCTTTAATTTGCGGAACACGTACCTGTCAGCCAAGTTACTAACATGATAAAGAAGCTTTTGGTAAAATATCAGCACCCCAGCTTCCCTAAAATCACAGCGAGAAAAGTCTATTTAAATATCTTAACTTCGCTGGCCACCATGTTGGATTTGTACTTAGCATGTTTTAAGCGTCACATAGCTGAACGTACCTTAGCATTCTCTGTCACCAAACAAAATTTCAGGGAGATATCAGTAATAGTTTCAAAGGTATAGAATGCTGGGGAAATACTTTGCGTGGCCGCCATATTGGATTGGAAAAACGTATTTAAATTTGAAAGATACGGTCGGGGTTCGATAAAATTGTACTATGTCATTCCCGTGTTTCATTGTAATCACTCCAGCCGTTTAGATTTTATCAGGGACGCACACACATACACACAACAAAGGGTAATCTCATGAGCCTATTTTCAGCCTATTTTCATTTATAAAAAAAATAGGCTTATGAGATCACCTTTTGTCTGTGTGTGTGTGTGTCACCCTAACAAAATCTAAACGGCCAATGCTTTTTCAATGAAACTCCGTAAGTACATACCACTACCTCGTCTAACCTAAAACGTGCCTTTCAAATTTCATTACTTTTCACCAATCCAACATAGCGACCGCTCGAAACATTTTACTGGTATTCCATATCTCCGCAACGGTTACCGATATCACCCTAACATGTTGAACAGTGATAAAGAGTAGCCTACTACTGCCAGTTCAACTATGTAACTTTCAAAAACCTTTTGTGTACAAAACCAACATGGCGTCCAAGCAAAGTTACAAAATTCAAATTTGATTTTCTCGCGATTTAATCATCCAAGCGCAGTGAAACTTAACACGGTAATTGTATATACAGAAATTAATGTACTGGCATCCAATTTATTTCAATTGTTTTCATAACCTCGAGGTGGTGGCTGGGCGAAAGTTTTAAATTATTTTTTATTTCTCGTGTCCTAATCAATCGATTGAATTGAACGTTTAAATACTGAACCTACGCAATAATCTTCATATAATGGTGCATAACTGTATGGCCTACATATATTACAATCCAACATGGCGACCATCCGAAATATTTAGACGGATCTCAATACCGTATCTACAAATCTTTTACAGCAATCAAACTGAAATGTCGTATGTTGATAGAGGCTATTTAAGTTCACCTGTAGGACTCTCAATAGCCTGCTGAGCACAAAACCAACATAGCGTCGACGCGAAATTCAAAAATTTAAATGAATTTTCCTCGCAAATTTCTGTCCGAGCGATGTGAAACGTGGCACGGTATATCTTCACACTAGCCTTAATATACTGACGTCTAATCTAATGGAATTTTATGAGAAGTTCAAAATGGTGGCTGTGCATTTTTTTAAATCTCGTTTTTATCTCTCGTGTTCTAATCAAGCAATAGGAATGTAGGTTAGCATAATGAACTAACTTATCATTAGAATATTCATCTGCTGACATATAATTCTATAGCCTATATATGAAACAATCCAACATGGCGTCCATCCAATATATTCCACCGGGTCACAATACCTCCGAACCCGGGAGTGGTGGCGCGGGGTCTTTTGTGACCTGGCGCAAATTGATATTGTCAGTGTGTAATTGTTTCTGAACTTAGAGACCTTGGCTGCCACATACCTCTCCCCACTTTCCTTGCCGTTAGTCTGAGGTCAGTTAGAGGGATTATTGTCTACAGTGCAATACATTATCTCGTTAGACCCCGCGCCATTTTCATGAAGAGGATAATTATTTCCTTCCAGTAGCGTAGCCTAATTTTTTGGAAGGGATATACCTCAGGAATAGTATTACGTAGCTAGCCTGTCAACTGAGTTCTGCAAAGTAAGGTGTTTAATAAAGATTATTTCTGTGCACGGTAAGTTGTTATTACCCATTTAAGATTTGATTGCCGCTGAGCATGGCTGCGCCACTGCTTGTTGATTATTGTAGCAGAGCCCCGCGGGGTAAAGAGGAAGACACAGTGATGACACAGTGAAGTCTGCACATAAGTCAAGCAGCATTGCACGCGCTACCTGTCTTAGAAGCGCAGATATGTGTCACCGGAGCTCATGTCACGACGGACAGCTACTGGAGCTGGTACACGCGCAACTGTACCTGTCAACGTGTGACACAAGTAAACAGAGAATAGTTCCCATCTCGACCGCCGGCAATCAATTCGTGAAAGGGTTATGCTTTTACAACATTGATATGCTGTGAAGCTAATTAATATTGGATATATGCATTTATTTTCAATAAGTTATCATGTAATTGAGTTAATACACCCAATACATCAATGTATGATACATAAAGCTTAGTAATTTTGTCATCAGAGCAAGTTCCGTCATGGGGTCAGAATGTCCCCCACGCCTCCTCTCACGTTGCACCAACGAGCGCCACCTGTCCAGGGTTAAAGGAATCAAACTGAAATTTTGTATGGTGATAGAGGACTTTCTAAATCTTGGGAAACACAAAATCAACATAGCGGTCAAGTGGTTTTCAAATATTTCAAATGATTTTTCTCGCGATTTAATCACCCAAGAGCAGTGATGCTAAGAACAGCGAATCTTTATTCAGAGCTTAGTAGGCTATAGGGACATCTCATGTTCAATTGTTTTCAAAAATTCGAAATGGCACCAATTCGAAATCTTAAAACCTTTTCCGTAATTCATACTCGTAAAAGCCGTGCTTTTGACTTTTCTTAAATTATACTCCCGTGATGCGTTACAAAAAGATCTTTGTTAAAAATCAATTTTCAAAAACCACGTTTATCCGGAAGCGGAGAGTAGACAACGCTTGCATTAACTTGCACGGAACCATGGATGGAAGAGTGCGAGGATGGAAGTACTGTACCTAGGATGCCAATAAGTTGATTAATGGAAACCGAATATACGGAAAAGGGAACTGTTAACAACGAAGTGAGTGTTTCAGAAGTTAAAACAATGATCCAGCTGACCAATGAGTTAAATCATCTTGTACGCAACGGTAATCTGCGATTCAAAATGCGCTGGCATGTCGCGAAATGCGATGTGTTATCAGACCTACTGTAAATATCTAAGACTCGACGATCGAGGTTTCCCTGATGAGGTGGAAGCCAGTGGAAGTGTGACTGAGTTTGGGTAATATAGGTTGCCTGTTGTGTAAATTGTAAACAAAGATATCATAACAATGAGACCACACGTCTCTGACTTTAATCGAAAGAAACATTTACTTCAGGGAAAGATATCTAAAATAAACATTACACTTGACCAGAAGAGTCCAAACATAATTGTGTGTATTAAATCGCCTCTTCCAGTGCCACCAAAATACTGTATTTATACAAGGTTGAATTCTCAAAATACATAAAAACCAAACAGGGAAACCACCTCCATGTTCAATGAATATAATGTCTTGGGCATGAAGGATCAGTGACCAAAGCCGTCGCTATCACTCAATAAAAATAACAGTGGCTTCGGTGGCGTAGTTGGTAGCATGCTGAACTTCTGTGCCCAAGATAGTGGGTTCAAACCCGGCCGAAGTCGTCGGATTTTTAAGAGCGTTAAAATCCTTCAGTATGCCTTCCTTCGGAGAGGAAGTAAAGCCGGTGGTCCCATGTCATAGATTTATGGCATGTAAAAGATCCTTTCACCGACTAAACTTGTGTGAAGCTAAATTGTTAGGTTAGATTTCGTCGGAATGCTTTATCAAAGTTCCAACGTTCACCACTAGGCATCACTGATATCTGGTAGTGAAAGTTGGAACTACTTGCAATTGAACGTAACTTGTAGCTCACCCTAAGGGTGTCGGCTGGAAGCAGCTACAGACTCAGGCGAGCCGAACATGTCCTTGGACACTCCCGGCACTAAATGCCATACGATAAATAAAAAAATAAGAAAATAAAAACAACAATCATAATAAAACCTTCAAGAGTCAACAACGTCCTCATCCATGCCCAATTCTATTGCCTCAGCGGGACTGTGACGTACACGCCACGTCATTGTCATTTTATGTGAATACCTAACATACCACGTTGGGTAAGGAACATTTAGACCAAACTAAGGAATCATACCCCAATTTCTACCTGCCCTGGAAATAATCTTGGTCTACGACCAATCGAAGTTAACGCTAACATGCACAACAACGCACAAGATAAATATTGCGAAAGCACTTTTAAGGAGTGAATACCTCCCATACTGCAATTTACATTTAAAAACGTTCTGAAAACATAATGATAACTTAAGGAGCATTCCCACGATTCCCGTCAGAAATTGGGAATTCAAAACATTGCGAGAGCCACCGCCAGTTCATTGTGGTCCTTCCTTCGTGCTTCCGTAAGACATGGTACCCCTGTGAACATTTCTCGTGCGACTCATTGATTCCGTAAGTTCTGCGCCTGAAAGTAATTGTTCTGTGCTAACTTGCTATACCTCTAGTCACCTCAAGACCTAAGCAGTCCCTTTGATGTTCGGGCCAGTGAAGTGGCTAACGCGCCTAGAAATAGTTCTCACTTTACCTGCTTACTTTTGGCGTACAAGATTTTCCAACACATGTTGCTATATTTCCATCAGCTGGCTAGATTACTTTTCAGAATTTCCTGTGTAAATATCATTTTCACGTTAATTGGGACCGTTGCCAACTTTGCTTTTTGATGTGATGAATTGTTATTAGATTAGATTAGATTTTTATTTATCCATTTGATCAATTACATGTATACAATACATTTTTGATATAGGACACGTCAGTAATTACATCTATAAAATAAAAGAACTTACAAGTATAAATTACTAATACAATAACTATTTATAACTTATTATAATAAGAGATCTTAAGAGATACAATCTTATTGGACAACTATTTACACCTTACTCTATTATCAATCACGATGTGAAAACTTAATTCTACAAATACAACAACTTACAGTTAGGTATTACAATTAAAATAGAAAAGTAAAATATAATTATAGATTTCATCGTTCCTTTACACGAAGATATTCAACTACAGAGTAAAAGCAATGGCACTGCAGATAAGCTTTCAACATTATTTCAAAGGTTTTTATTTTTGGAGCAAATTTTATATACTGGAGTAGTTTATTGTATAATTTAACTCCTGTGTGAAAAGTTGATATATGCTTGTGTGTGTGTTTGTGTGTGTGAAATATGAATGTTTTGATTTTGTCTTGTGTTATGCCTATGAATATCATTGTTTGTTTTAAGAAAAACGTCTTTATTCATTAAATTCTAAAAAAAACATAATCCTTTCAAAGATATGAATGCAGGACCCAGGGAGGATGTTTAAATATTTAAGCAGTGGTCTGCATGATGGTCTAGTGTTTACATTTGCCATAATTCTAATCGCCCTCTTTTGTATCCTAAATGTGCTTAGTACATCTGGTGACATACCCCAAAATATGACCCCATATCTTACGTATGAATGGAAATAAGCAAAATAATTATTTCTTAATGTGTGCATGCTTGTGCAAGTTTTCAAAATACGTAACGCAAAGCACATCGAGTTCAGTTTAGTATTCAGATATTGTATGTGTTTATTCCATTTCAAGTCATGTTGTATCCATACTCCTAAAAACTTTGTTTCTGATTTATTTTCAATTTGATGATCATTTAATGTTATATTGGGCTTCGCAGTATTCCTATTCTATATAGTGTGGAAATTTAGAGATACTGTTTTTTTATAGTTTATTATGAGGCGATCATCTTGTGACCATTTGGTTATCTCTTCTGTAACGGAGTCAGCAGACTGCTGTAAGACCTGCTTAGTTTCTCTTTTTATTACGAGTGTTGAATCATCCGCAAACAAAATTTCCTTATGAGAACGAACGTTCTGTGTTATATCATTGATATATAGAAGAAAGAGTAGTGGGCCCAAAACCGATCACTGGGGTACTCCAAATTTAATAATTCCCTCATTGGACAATGTTTCATCATCCTTATGTCTCAAGCTTACTATTTGTTTACGCCTTGTTAAGTAAGACTCTATCCATTTATTAGCTAGACCTCTAATACCATATTGATTTAGTTTTGTAATGAGGATTTTATGGTCAACAACATCAAATGCTTTCGATAAATCCAAGAATAGGCCAGTTACATGTTCCTTATTGTCAATTAATTTCAGTATACTATTACTACATTCATAAATTTCTGTCTGTGTAGATCTTTCCGTTCTAAATCCATGTTGTGAGTTTGATAGTATTTCATTTTTTCTATAAAACTTATCAGTCTCTTATACATGATTTTTTCCACAGTTTTTGCAATACCAGTTGGTAAGGTAATAGGACGATAGTAATCTCATTCAACTTTTGAACCGTTCTTGTGCACTGGAATTACATTTGATAACTTCATAATATCCAGTTACGTTCCTGAGAGAATTGAACTGTTTATTAAGTGCGTAAGTGGATTTATTACATTGTCTGCACATATCTTTAAAATTGCATCAGGGATGCCATCAATGCCAGCACAGAATTTATTTTTAGCTCTTTTATAACTATTCTTACCTCTTCACATGTGACATGATTTATAAATAAAGAATCACTGCATACATTTATTTTATTATTAGAATTTAGTGTATTTACCTGTGATTTATTTAATATTTTTTGTGGAATTTCCAGAAAATAGTCATAAAGAGTGTTTGCTATTTCCTCTGGATTATTAATCACTTTATTATTGCAGGTCAGTATAATGTTCCTTTGTATTTTAGCAGATTTTCCAGTTTCTTTCTTTATCATAGACCACATAGCCCTGTTTTTATTAGATGATTGAGAAATAAAATTACGAGGGCTGTTTTTAAGTAATGGCCGTTTTTTTTAGTTAGTGCGCACTCCGCAACAAGCGTGCGCGCTACCTCCCGGCATCCTTTGCGAACAAGCAGGCGTCAGTTGCAGCTGTGTAGCTAACCTGTCCGCTGAACTGTGCATCTTTACAATGTTCAAGATTATTGATTCGCCCGCCGCGTTTGAGGTACGATCTGTGATACGTTGTTTGATTGAAAGAAACATGTCGGCTGCAGACATTCATCGTCAGCTTTGTGAGGTGTATGGTGATAATGCAATGACGGAAGGTAAAGTGCGAAAATGGGTACGCGAGTTCAAAAGTGGCCGTGACGATGAACGCTCAAGTCTGTGATCACAGATGACTTGGTGAATGCAATTGACACGAAAATTCACGAGGACCGAAGATTCATGATAACCACTATATAAATGGATTTTCCTCAAGTATGAATTCTTGGTTGCCAGAGCAGGCGGCAAACTTTTATGCAGAGGGATTTCAGAACTTAGTTTTAAGGTATGACAGGTGCCTAAATAAACAAGGCAACTATGTAGAAAAATAGAGGAAGGTATGTAAAACCTAAAAATAATTGTGGTTTCAAAATATATATATATATATATATTTTTTAGTCAATTTACCCTCTAGGTTGGTGGTTCCCATGGACTCAGCGAGGGAACTCACCACTACCGCCTCTATGGGCAGTGTCCTGGAGCTTGGAACATCTGGTCGGATGGATACAACTGGGGAGGTGTGATCAGCACTTCGCCCAGGCGGCCTCACCTGCAAAGCGAACAGGGGCCTCATGAGGGATGGGATGGAAGGTTGGGATGGAGAGGCTAGGAAGAGGGAAGGAGGCGGCCGTGGCCTTACAGTAGGTACCATCCCGGCATTTGCCCGAAAACGAAGTGGGAAACCACGGAAAACCACTTCGAGGATGGCTGAGGTGGGAATCAAACCCCCTCTACTCATTTGGACCACCCGAGGCTGAGTAGACCTCGTTCCAGTCCTCATACCACTTTTCAAATTTCGTGGCAGAGCCGGGAATCGAACCCAGGACCTCCGGGGCGGCAGCTAACCATGCTGACCGCTACGCTATGGAGGCGACTCAAAATAAAATGTTCGGTTATTTTTTAAAGAAAGAACGGCCCTTACTTAAAAAACAGCCCTCGTATCATTATGCATTTTCTTTGCTAGTCGCATTACCTTATTTGATAAGCTAGTGTATTTTTTGTAGTATAAATTGAATTCAGGTGTTGTTGATGTGTAACATCTTTCCGCTCGGTTGCTGGATAGTTTTGTGGGAGTGATTTTGAAAATTGAGGACGGAAGTGGATTCGGAACGATCGAGCTGGCAGTGGTGGATCGAACGAAAGTATGCACTGCCCGCTCGATCGAACGAACGGAAGTGTACTAGCTGGCAGTGGTGGAAAACGGAAGTATGCACTGCCAGCTCGATCAATCGAACGGAAGTGTACTAGCTGGCAGTGGTGGAAAACGGAAGTATGCACTGCCCGCTCGATCGATTGAACGGAAGTGTACCAGCTGGCAGTGGTGGAAAACGGAAGTATGCACTGCCCGCTCGATCGATCGATCCAGCGGGCGGTGGTAAGACCCAGCTGGCAGTGGTACGAGAAACAATGATACCACGACGTTCTCTCGGCCGTGTGTAATGTATATGACATAGGGATGGGCGCGACTGAAGCCTGGAATCGAGAGTGTCGACTCGATCGACTCCGAACACCGGTCTCGGTTCGCATGAAGCCTCGCGACTCCACGTTAATCTGATGCGTATTGCGGGGCCGCTTCGCATGAAGCCTCGCGACTCCAAGCTCACGTGATGGGTATTGCGAGGCCACACGGTCCCTTCGCATAAAGCCTCGCGATTCCAAGCTAACCTCATGAGTAATAAGGCCCGGATAGTTATGTGTTTATATATATTTATTTTTACTAAATATTTTCTATTTATTTACATATATTTGCCGTTTTTATAAATAAATACATATTATGGCGAATTTATTCGTAAGTAGGCTACATATTTCCTGTATTTGGTGGTATGTCGCACTCCTTATATAAATGCTGCCGACATTTTCGACCCTTGGCAATTCCATTAATTTGCCACTCTATTTCGTGAATGTACCCCTGTCTCTGTATTGTAGTAGTATTTCAAGACAGGAATTCCCTGGCCATTAAGTAGACTATAGCAGGGGGGCTGGAGAAGACTCGCGACTCCAAGCTCCCCTGATGAGTATTGCGGGGTCGCTTCGCATGAACACTCGCGACTCCAACTCACCTGTTGAGTATTGCGGGGCCGCTTCGCATGAACACTCGCGACTCCAAGCTCACCTGTTGAGTATTGCGGGGCCGCTTCGCATGAAAACTCGCGACTCCAAGCTCTCCTGAAGAGTATTTCGGGGCCGCTTCGCATGAACACTCGCGACTCCAAGCTCACCTGTTGAGTATTGCGGGGTCGCTTCGCATGAACACTCGCGACTCCAAGCTCACCTGTTGAGTATTGCGGGGCCGCTTCGCATGAACACTCGCGACTACAAGCTCATCTGATGAGTATTTCGGGGCCGCTTCGCATGAACACTCGCGACTCCAAGCTCACCTGTTGAGTATTGCGGGGTCGCTTCGCATGAACACTCGCGACTACAAGCTCACCTGTTGAGTATTGCGGAGTCGCTTCGCATGAACACTCGCGACTACAAGCTCACCTGTTGAGTATTGCGGGGTCGCTTCGCATGAACACTCGCGACTCCAAGCTCACCTGTTGAGTATTGCGGGGCCGCTTCGCATGAACACTCGCGACTACAAGCTCACCTGTTGAGTATTGCGGGGCCGCTTCGCATGAACACTCGCGACTCCAAGCTCACCTGTTGAGTATTTCGGGGCCGCTTCGCATGAAAACTCGCGACTACAAGCTCACCTGTTGAGTATTGCGGGGTCGCTTCGCATGAACACTCGCGACTACAAGCTCACCTGTTGAGTATTTCGGGGCCGCTTCGCATGAAAACTCGCGACTCCAAGCTCATCTGATGAGTATTGCGGGGCCGCTTCGCATGAAAACTCGCGACTCCAAGCTCACCTGTTGAGTATTGCGGGGTCGCTTCGCATGAACACTCGCGACTCCAAGCTCACCTGTTGAGTATTGCGGGGCCGCTTCGCATGAACACTCGCGACTACAAGCTCACCTGTTGAGTATTGCGGGGTCGCTTCGCATGAAAACTCGCGACTCCAAGCTCACCTGTTGAGTATTGCGGGGTCGCTTCGCATGAACACTCGCGACTCCAAGCTCACCTGTTGAGTATTGCGGGGCCGCTTCGCATGAACACTCGCGACTACAAGCTCACCTGTTGAGTATTGCGGGGCCGCTTCGCATGAACACTCGCGACTACAAGCTCACCTGATGAGTATTGCGGGGCCGCTTCGCATGAACACTCGCGACTACAAGCTCATCTGATGAGTATTTCGGGGCCGCTTCGCATGAAAACTCGCGACTCCAAGCTCATCTGATGAGTATTGCGGGGCCGCTTCGCATGAACACTCGCGACTCCAAGCTCATCTGATGAGTATTTCGGGGCCGCTTCGCATGAACACTCGCGACTCCAAGCTCACCTGTTGAGTATTGCGGGGTCGCTTCGCATGAACACTCGCGACTCCAAGCTCACCTGTTGAGTATTGCGGGGCCGCTTCGCATGAACACTCGTGACTCCAAGCTCATCTGATGAGTATTTCGGGGCCGCTTCGCATGAACACTCGCGACTCCAAGCTCACCTGTTGAGTATTGCGGGGTCGCTTCGCATGAACACTCGCGACTCCAAGCTCACCTGTTGAGTATTGCGGGGTCGCTTCGCATGAACACTCGCGACTACAAGCTCACCTGTTGAGTATTGCGGGGCCGCTTCGCATGAACACTCGCGACTCCAAGCTCACCTGTTGAGTATTGCGGGGCCGCTTCGCATGAACACTCGCGACTACAAGCTAATCTGATGAGTATTGCGGGGCCGCTTCGCATGAACACTCGCGACTACAAGCTCATCTGATGAGTATTGCAGGGCCGCTTCGCATGAACACTCGCGACTACAAGCTCATCTGATGAGTATTGCGGGGCCGCTTCGCATGAACACTCGCGACTACAAGCTCATCTGATGAGTATTGCGGGGCCGCTTCGCATGAACACTCGCGACTCCAAGCTCACCTGTTGAGTATTGCGGGGCCGCTTCGCATGAACACTCGCGACTACAAGCTCATCTGATGAGTATTGCGGGGCCGCTTCGCATGAACACTCGCGACTACAAGCTCATCTGATGAGTATTGCGGGGCCGCTTCGCATGAACACTCGCGACTACAAGCTCATCTGATGAGTAATGTGGGGTCGCTTCGCATGAACACTCGCGACTCCAAGCTCATCTGATGAGTATTGCGGGGACGCTTCGCATGAAGACTCGCGACTCCAACTCACCTGATGAGTATTGCGGGGCCGCTTCGCATGAAGACTCGCGACTCCAAGCTCATCTGATGAGTATTGCGGGGACGCTTCGCATGAAGACTCGCGACTCCAACTGACCTGATGAGTATTGCGGGGCCGCTTCGCATGAAGACTCGCGACTCAACTCACCTGATGAGTATTGCGGGGCCACTTCGCGTGAAGACTCGCGACTCCAACTCACCTGATGAGTATTGCAGGGACGCTTCGCATGAAGACTCGCGACTCCAACTCACCTGATGAGTATTGCGGGGTCGCTTCGCATGAACACTCGCGACTCCAACTCACCTGATGAGTATTGCGGGGTCGCTTCGCATTAAGCCTCGCGACTCCAAGCTCACCTGATGAGTATTGCGGGGGGCACACGGTCGCTTTTTTCCGAATCTCTCATTATTATTATTATTATTATTTACAATCATTGTACCAAATTGTTGTAATATTGCACTTTAGGCAGGTTGTATTACTATTATTGTTATAAATAATAATCATCATAATAAACACAATAACAATTACACCTACAACATTACCGATGATAACCCGAAACAATCTTCCATGTTTGCTGGCTAATAATCCTACTGTATTCATCGTAACACAAGGTATCAAGGGACGAACGTGGATGGATAACAAGACCGTCACAATATATGAGAGGCCTGTGCGCACATCTTAAACAAAGCAATTAACAAACCATAACATAGGCCAAATCTTACATTAATTCAACACCCAACATTTGTTATTTGAGACACGTAAATGAAACACCCTACAATGAAAGTAAAAATACACACACAGTGCCAAGAACTTCGTAATTGGTATTCGACATTCCATATAACGATCCTGCCGGCAAAATAAATATCCCATCACTATGCTGCATATTCTCATACTGTAGAATCCTACAGTAGATCATAACAAAGAACGACTATGCATATAATCATTATATTGAATCGTTTTGCAGGTTATAATAGCTTGCCATGCATTTCAATACCAAAAAAGTATAACTGGCAAGCTAGCAGCAAGATTTTGTCAGCTGTATTGGCAACTCCAGCTATCTGATATGACATCTAGCGGTAAAAATGAGAAACTTACCAAGTAGGGTACATTTGTCACGTGGTGACTGTTTGTATATGGTTTCTTGTATTGGTAAACAGATCGTGGTAAATTGTTCGTGTCTTTATACATAAGTAATAAGTTTTACTCGTTGATAGAGTGAAAAATGAGTAAAAGCAAAGTGTATTGCTCAGTTTACGACTGTAAGTCGATGTATAAGAGGGCTGCGGATATACGTTTTCATCACTTTCCAAAAGATGCAAATAGCAATAGCCGAAATGTGATGATACCTAATAATACCTAATAATAATACCTTTCCACCCCGGGAAGGATCTAACACTTGTCGAGGTAGACAGACAGAAGACCTGCGACGTAAAGCCAGCGAAGGTTATTTAGTTTAAAAACAGCTGTTACGATGGGCGCGCTGGTAAGATTGAAGTTACTTGAATAATTAATTAAATAATTAATTATTGGCTGCTTGGTAGGGAGAAGGGATGAGTTTAACTTGTATTAAAACTCGGGGGGCGACAGGAATTGCTTGATATGGATGGTTAAAAGGTGGGTTTGGTGTTGAATATTTGAAGGGTAGCGGAATCACTCATTCTACAGTGCCCACGGGGAGGCAAATTAGGCCTATATGACTCGTATTGGAATAGCTCGAATATCGAAGAACTTAGCGATTACGAGGTGTAGGCTTGGCGGATCATCAGTTTGACATCAATTCACGATATAAGTCGGAGCTTGGAACAGTGGCGTCTGATTTGCGTGGATGCTAGTCTCGGAATGATAAAAGTAGCACAGCTTCGGTGTGTTATTTATTTGTTTATGTACCGTATTTCTCTATTTGAATGTCCTCGGCGTTGACTCAGGATCGACATTTACATTATATTGCGCATAATAGTACCGAAATAATGTCCGAAGTGTAGCCCTGTGTAAATTTGAATCAGCTGATCTACATCACCCATAAAAACTGATGCTTGATAATATGCAAATGACACCAAAAAATCCAGTGGAACACACAAATTAGATCACGTGTATCGCACAGTTATACATATATACAATTAAAAATAACACTGTCATTACTTTAGAGACCATATTTACTGATTATAACCGAAAAATAAAAAGTGTTCCATATCAAACGCGTGTTATTGGCAACTCCAGCTATCTGATATGACATCTAGCGGTAAAAATGAGAAACTTACCAAGTAGGGTACATTTGTCACGTGGTGACTGTTTGTATATGGTTTCTTGTATTGGTAAACAGATCGTGGTAAATTGTTCGTGTCTTTATACATAAGTAATAAGTTTTACTCGTTGATAGAGTGAAAAATGAGTAAAACAAAGTGTATTGCTCAGTTTACGGCTGTAAGTCGATGTATAAGAGGGCTGCTGATATACGTTTTCATCACTTTCCA
Source organism: Meconema thalassinum (assembly GCA_946902985.2). Lineage (NCBI taxonomy): Eukaryota > Metazoa > Arthropoda > Insecta > Orthoptera > Tettigoniidae > Meconema > Meconema thalassinum. The sequence continues at coordinate 462,938,462 of OX336389.2, read as the reverse complement.
AAAGATGCAAATAGCAATAGCCGAAATGTGATGATACCTAATAATACCTAATACCTAATAATAATACCTTTCCACCCCGGGAAGGATCTAACACTTGTCGAGGTAGACAGACAGAAGACCTGCGACGTAAAGCCAGCGAAGGTTATTCAGTTTAAAAACAGCTGTTGCGATGGGCGCGCTGTTAAGATTGAAGTTACTTGAATAATTAATTAAATAATTAATTATTGGCTGCTTGGTAGGGAGAAGGGATGAGTTTAACTTGTATTAAAACTCGTGGGGCGACAGGAATTGCTTGATTTGGATGGTTAAAAGGTGGGTTTGGTGTTGAATATTTGAATGGTAGCGGAATCACTCATTCGGTACAGTGCCCACGGGGAGGCAAATTAGGCCTATATGACTCGTAGTGGAATAGCTCGAATATCGAAGAACTTAGCGATTACGAGGTGTAGGCTTGGCGGATCATCAGTTTGACATCAATTCACGATAAAAGTCGGAGCTTGGAACAGTGGCGTCTGGTTTGCGTGGATGCTAGTCTCGGAATGATAAAAGTAGCACAGCTTCGGTGTGTTATTTATTTGTTTATGTACCGTATTTCTCTATTTGAATGTCCTCGGCGTTGACTCAGGATCGACATTTACATTATATTGCGCATAATAGTACCGAAATAATGTCCGAAGTGTAGCCCTGTGTAAATTTGAATCAGCTGATCTACATCAACCGTAAAAACCGATGCTTGATAATATGCAAATGACACCAAAAAATCCAGTGGAACACACAAATTAGATCACGTGTATCGCACAGTTATACATATATATAATTAAAAATAACACTGTCATTACTTTAGAGACCACATTTACTGATTATAACCGAAAAATAAAAAGTGTTCCATATCAAACGCGTGTTATTGAGTATTTTAAACCCTACTTATCCAGACCGACCGCAGCGCCCCAAGTGTTAGTTTGAGTTGCCACCAGACCGACCGCAGCGCCCCAAGTGTTAGTTTGAGTTGCCATGTTCAAGCAGTTCCAAAAACAGATGTTAGATGGCGTTAGTGCATCAGTGGAGTCGAGACTGGAGCCGAGAGTATCGGTTCCAGCGGCAGCAGTCTCGACTCTTCGCGACTCCGTTCGCAACCCATCCCTAATATGACATACTGAACGGAAAACGCTCATGCGAACTCTGGTGTCAAGTGACTGAAACAAATGGCATGGTACATGTTCGAAGTCTTCGTATCAGTATTTAAATGGTAAAATGCCTTAATATCAAACATTGTAAGTAGTCGGCATTGCCGGTATTATGTTTCTGCACAATGGCTATTCAAATATTAACCCACATAACGGTAATGCAGTCATCAATATAATATAATCGTTATGGTTATACGAGAATTGGGCAAGCCTTCATGAACTATTACTGAATACATTCTCTTAACTCACAAGAGGGCCTATTCATAAGGCATTTTAAACTCAATTTCACGCAGGAACATTCTCGAAACAAGCAAAATATCAATGAAACTTAATTCCGTAATGCAGTATTATTGGAACGTGGAAATATGTCACCATCTTGTGCACAAAATGTGCGTAGGCGAAATAGACGTGGAGGTAGTGCTTATGACTGTGAATCTAGAGATCTTGGGTTCAAATCCTGGGCGGGGTAGATATTTTTGCTACCAGATTATCATTTTAAACGATATTTATCATATCAATATGACTCATTTTAACAGAATCCATATGAAATTACGTGTTGGTCTGTGAATGAAGTGGACCTGTTTATAAGGAATTTAAGGTTATGAGCTGTGTCGCGTGTATTAATCTAGTTGATCCATATCGTATTCTTTATTTAGGCTAGTGCTGGTGGTAGCTACAAATCATCTAATAAAATGAGTTCCGTATTATAAACTACAATATCTGTAAAACACTCTCTTTCACAATAGATTAATATTTGTGCCAATAATAGTATAAAATACCGGTGTATCAACAATGTCACGTGAGGTTTCTTCTATGTCAGATGTTACACATCATATGCGACTACTGTAAGGTTCGTAATTTTTTTTTGGTATTGTATATATCATTTGTGTAGAAATGTCTTTCTTTGCCATGAATTTCTAATCCCTGTTGTTATCCAATTGCTAGTGTTGTTATTTTGATTAGTCCTTTGTTTAAAGGGGAATGCTGTTTCAAAATAGTGCTTTAGGGTACTGTTAAATGCATTAAATTTATCATTTATATTTTCTAGTTTATAAATTTCTGATCATGTTTCCTTATTTAATAAGTCATTGAAATATGTAACATTTGTTTCAGTGAATGACCTGCACTTTGATTTTATTCCATTATCATTATTATTGATTGTTTCGGGTACTTCAAAACTCAGTATATCTCCAGGGTGGTCACTAAAACCCGGACAATAGACTTCTATTGAATGGTGATATTTATCTGTATTTATAAAAATTTGATCAGGAGTGGTTTTACTAAATTTCGTAATTCTTGTTGGGGTATTTACTGTAGGTTTCAGTCCTTAGGAAATTAGTAACTGTGTTAATAATTCACAATTTCTATCACATTTTAAGAAATCCACATTTACATCCCCAAAAATTATTATATCGACATTTATTTTGCTCATGCTATTGAGTAACAATTCTAATTTGTCTACAAATAAACGAAAATTTCCTGACGGAGAACGGTATACGCATACAATTATTAACTTGAACTGCTGTATTTTTACGGCAGAGAATTCAAAATCATGTTCCATGATTAGATAATCATGAGCTGTTAACTGTTCATGATCTAAATTATTTCTTAAGAAGATACAAATACCACCATGGCTAATATTAGATCTAGAGTATTTACTAGCTAGTGTAAACCCTGGGAATTGAATTAATTCGAGTTGTTCCTCTTTCAGCCAATGTTCTGAGATACATAGTGCTGAGATTTCTTTAATTTCATGTTTAAGCATTAGATTTATGTAATCAATTTTATTATAGAGAGACTGAACATTCTGGTGGTATATTTTAAATTTGTTACTTTTGCAAGCTTGTGTTGGTGATTTATTTACATTATTATTATCATAATTGTTATTATTATTGTTGCTAGACAAATCCGAAATACCATTGTTGCACTCAGTTAAATTTGACATCAAAAGATCTGAATGCCAAACCTCACGTTTGGCTTCTTTTACCAGTTTCCCTGCTTCCACTCTAAAGATATTACTGTTGAACTATTCTTACCATTTGAATTTACAATTTTGCAGATTTCATCACCAAGATACTCTTTTCCTAACCTATTTAAGTGTAGGCCTTGCCGAGTGTGGAACTTCCTGTCTAATTTACTTGCATCTATAATTTGGACATTTGGAAAACTCTTACAAATTTTATGAATTTTTCCATTTGTAGCCTCTATTTCTACATTTACACATGATTTGGGAATTAAGTCATATCTCTGCGGAATGTTTACTATAATGACATTTGTGTTATGCATGGACGGCAACGTACCCTTCATAACTTTGACTACCTTTTTACTCTCGTTTCTGTACACGTCGTTTGCTCCAGCGATGATAACAGCAAAATCCTTTGAAGCTAGGGACGCACAATCTCCTACCATCCCGTCCGTGACAGCTGAAATGGGAGCTCCTGGTTTCACTGTCGAAGTGACCTCCATGTTTACGCTTCTCTCCAGAACGTTTGCTGCTATATCTCGCCCGTGACTATCCGCAAATATCCGCATCTTCCTGGATATTCTCTTTATCACTTTCTTCTTTTCTTCTTGAACAAAGTCATCATTCTGTTCGACGAGCGCTCCAAATGAATTTGAGACGGGAATTTCATTTACTCCATTTTTAGGCCTAGGCTTATTCGATCTTACACTACCAGCAACCACTGTTGACCAAGTTTCCTTGCTTTCTTCTCTGTTTCCTTTTAATTTATTCATCTCTTCCATTAACTTAGCAATATCTTCCTTTAGCAGCTTTAAAATGTTTTCATCTTTTGAGGACAGTTCGTTTCTCAGGTTATGACATTCGCATGACGGTTCCGGTACATTTCGACAATCGGTTTCACTCTTCTCTTCATTCAATTTTAGCTGAGACCTTGTGATGATTTTATTTGCATTTTTTACTTTTATTTTGCACGATGAGCATAAATCCGTAACGGTTACACTACCTGACGAGACACTAACACTGTTTACTGACGCCATACTACAGATGTAAGTTAACCTAGATGTTTACACCAAATTTCACTAAATTTATTTTGATTATTACTACCTAAATGAATTAATCTAATTACCTACTGATAAAGGAGAATATATATCTTCCAATTGGGTGAAATCTCGTAAAAGCACCACTGCTCTACTTGGTTCAAACAGTGATTGTTGCAGTCAGCGTGTGTGAATACAGTTTTTAGTGGTATTTGGAACGATAAGCAGAGTAATTCAGTACTAATTTGATATTATATTACATTTTGTTTTATAAAAAACCTTGTTTGGGTGGCAAAAGAGCACCCGAGTTATTCGATTTTATGGCGAATCCGGCTCAAAGGTTGGCAACTCTGTTACGATTGCACAAAATTCCACAAGTAGACAAAGTGTTCAAACTTCAGCTGTAAAGCTTGAATCACCAATAAAATTCAAAGGTAATGAAAGTGGAGAGAAGTTGAGTGAAAGGTGCAGACAAATGATTTTGAATGTACAGTATATATAATAGTAGGTTGAGAGATGACAATCTCGAATTTTCATGACGGAAAAAAGAAGGAACATAGAGAGCAGATACGCGGAGGGATATTTTCCTCAGGACTTGACCTGACGATTGGTATACCCGGTCTTGCGCTACGAATTATGGATACGTAACTGTTGGTGGCTGTCGTAATGTTTTGAATTCCTGATTTCTGACGGGAATCGTGGGAATGCTCCTTAAGTTATCCTTATGGTTTCAGAACATTTTGCAATGTACATTTCAGTATGGGAGGTTTACTCCTTACAGGTGTCTCCGCCATATTTTCCTCGTGGTAGCTGCGCCATGGTCACTTTCAAGGGAATGCGTACACTCGCCTACGAGGAGAGTGAGCGGGCTTAAAATTCCTAATTCCAACTGTAAAACGGACGAGCATTGTCCCATGCAACTACATTATCCACATAGTAGTTGCCAACATAACTGGAGTCTCTGGGAATGTGGGAAGCAATTAATTAGCTCCGGTTTTTTATAAACGGCCTTAAATGTAAGTGTGTTTGAAGGTAACTGCTAGACTTATAGGTATATTCGTGTCTGTTTGTGAAGTGCTGTAGCCTTGTGGGAACCGATTCTGGTTCATGATGGGAAATGGACTAGTTCGAATTCACTTGGGATGTTTTATTTTTATCTACCAGCAGTAGGAATAGGCAAACCAATCAGATTTCAAGATGCCACATATCTATTATTATACACAGGTACGTCTACCTACAACTTACGGCACGCCAAGGACCTCACATACGTGAGTGTGTAATTGCTCTCGTTGAACAACGATAACTAACCTCAACAGATGTTAGACGACGCAACGGCATCCCACAGAGCATGGCGACGCATTGAATAAGACGTTTTTCCGAATTGACCAGGGGACGTAAGCCGACGTGCTTGATTGGATCTGTGGCGGGTCTCAAACAGGAAAATGGACAATCGCTTCATCATTGAGGCCCACACGACACCGTTCATGAACGCCGTGTAGCTACGCCATTTGTGGCTCTTCAGTCAGTCTACACGATTGTTCCCAATGAATGGGCGGGGTACAAGAAATAAATATGTAACCACACTCCTGGAAAAAATACATGTATTAATTGGATTATCACAAATAATGGGGCAATTTAGGATTACGCGTTTCAACCCTCAAGTGGCCTTCATCAGATCCTGATCACCGGGTAGCGGTTAAAGTTTATACTAAATAATTAATTTATTTGAATGAAAATCCACTGCCTGCTTCCAGTCTCCGACCGGGTCAGGAATGGAATGAATGAAGCCCCCATCTAGCGGCGAGGATATGAACTGTGCCGGCTGCCGAGGCCTGACGCACTCCTCTGGGGCAATGATTAAATGAATGACAGATGAAATGAAATGATAGTGGAGAGTGTTGCTGGAATGAAATGTTGACAGGGAAAACCGGAGTACCCGGAGAAAAACCTGTCTGCCTCCGTTTTGTCCAGCACAGATCTCACATGGAGTGACCAGGATATGAACCACGGACCCAGTGGTGAGAGGCCGGCGTGCTGCCGCCTAAGCCACGGAGGCTTACTAAATAATTAATTTATTTATTTAATTTAATTTAAGTTGCTACTGCAGTAATGTAGTATCAAAATACTATTTGCACTGTACTTACTCAACTAATGAAGTTTCAAGGTGTTGACTTACCGCTTGACCAGTCACTAGCCAACTGATGAGATACGCGCCCAAGCTACGTTAGGTGTGCGTGACGTCATGTGCGACCTCTGTTATCCGAACTTTGTAACTGAGGCTGTAAAATGATTGCCACTGTGACTGAACTGATTAACTGAGGTTGGAATGACTTTTTTGAAAAAGGGTTATGTTACGGGTTCTGGGAAACTTACATACTATCGCAGGCCAATTTACATCGTCTACCACAGCATAAGAAACGTCTCATATAGGCTGCCACCCAGACTAATAGACGATTATAGGTTCCATGCGATACTACCCATATTCAGGTCTCGGTTTTTATACAAAATAAACACATAGTGAATCCTTCTCCTATAACATATTTTCCTAACTACGCCATGCAACGCGTTTTCTCGTCAGCTCGAGGACGGTCTTGAGACGCCTTATTGAGACAAAGTTACAACCCGGCGAGTGCCTAAGAAACAAACGTTCACCGATGAGCAGAAAGTGCACCGTCTTTAGTTTGCCGAGGACAACGTGTTACTTGATTGATCGAATGTCATACGTTTTCCTCGGCAAACGATGGGCCCTTACGCGTGCGTCGCTCTTTTGCAGATACAATCCAGCATACGAGGACGAACATTGGAGCTCTGGCCGTGTACCTGTTGTGTGTTGGGGTTGGATGAGCTCTCGCGTAAGGAATGTTGCACAGAATCGACCAACGTCCTCATGAACACGCTCTCACCGCCCGGCAATATGTGCACATTTTACAGAATATTATGATCCCTTACATGTGTACATTATTGGAGTGAAAACCGCATCGACACAAATTGTTTAGGTCGTTCAAAATGATTGAAACTCTCCTCAGAAAAGTATCAGTTAAAATGCGGGATAACACAAACTTTATTTCAGTGGCGTTGCCATTGCGCACATGGAGAACAGTGCAGCGTCATTAGTGGCGGTGTGCGGGTATATTCGTGGACAATGCTCAGGCAACATGGATGAACAACGGTGAACTGTGTGGTTTCATTCGGGGAAAGTAATGGGGCTGCTTCACATATTCATACCAGGTTAGCAGTCATATTTGGTGAGGGAGCACCAAATTGCAGAAGCATTTTTCAATGAATAGGAGCTTAAAACATGGCGAGGACTGTGCGGAAAAAGGCAACAGCAGTGGACGTCGAACAAATGCGCAGAAACCAGATAATACCAGTACGTGTTCGACTTGATACTGGAGAGCAGAAGATTGAATTTCCATGACTGATGTCCACTTTGCTGTGTAAGGTAGATCCACTCGTCCATCCACCGCGCTGTGCTCGTGAAGGACTGATATCCATTTATTTGCAACTGTTTTTAGCCTATTTTCATTTTTGAACAAGACGTTCAGTAAACAACATATAGCCTACTTTCTCCTAAATGCATGGGTATAGTTACACCTCTTTGTCCTTTTCAAGTAGTATAATTGAATGTTGGTTGTAGTAGCCTATTGAAATACAACGTGCTATACGGATATTATACTTGCCGGAGACATTAAGGCAAACATCGCTCTTGCGGACATAGACAGAAGCCATAGGTTAGGCCCCAAGATTGGGACCAAATCCAGGCCAATCATAGTAAAATTGGCGACGTATCGTGCTAGACATGAATTGTTTAAAAACAAGAAACATCTCAAAGGTACCCCGGTGACAATCAGGGAAGATCTCACAGCCACAAGACTAGCGATTTTGAAGGCGGGAATTGCAAGATTTCAGCAATCCAACGTATGGACTTACGATGGCGTAATTTACGTGAAGAAAACAGATGGCAGCAAGCACCGTGTTACAAAGATGTGTGAGTTACCCAAAGCTTAAAGTAAGGCCACTTAACATATAGCAATAGATTGTTTTAGTAAGCAAAAGTTGGTACACCCTCTAAGATAACCCACACCACAATCTGTCTGTCTCTCTCCCGCATAACTGTTCATTGCATACCTCCCCTGCCGTGTTGCTGGTGCTATTTCAAACTGACCTTTCACTTTCCTCCCCTCAACAGCTGAATTCCACTCCACCCCTCCCTCCACGATATCTCACAATAACTTGACCGCTAACACTTAACACTTTTCCTCATTCAATTGTATGAACACTTCTGAGGAAACATCCAATACAGTAATTAGTATACCTTACTAACAGATCTCAACAGCTGACTAATTGTAAATATCCTGTTCCTGTCAAATATTTCTGTGTATGACTTTATTTAATGATGACTTAGTAAGATATCAAATTCATACAGAAGTAGGTAGAAAGGTAGCCAGATTCAAGAGGAATAGTTTAGGCTATGTTAAATTTTGGACAGACCAGTCCATTACCTGCATTTAGGCCCTTTGGCACAATTCTACACCGTTTCACCGATCTGAACCAAAATTTGTATACTTACCCTTTGGAACCCTGCGAGTAACGGTTATAGGACATATCGTACCACGTACATAACGTACCACTGGACATTACGTACCACTTGGCTGGCTGATTATCTGCGAGGAGTCAGCTAATGACTTTAAAATATTTAGGAGAGGACATAACGTACCACTTGAAAGAGTGGGAAGTATTTCGGGTGCTTGAAACCCTAACCGCACGGCCACTTGCTCGGTTGTGCTCAATTAATCCTTGTAATAAATACGTGGACAATAACATAACATAAAATAACATACAATATGATAAGTTTTGGGATTCCCATTACACTTTATACAGGCTTTGGTCTGGCAAAATGTTTATAATCATTTTTGCGTGTTTAAAATCAGCTGGGGTTAAGCTCTCGTCATTTTTCGTCTTCTTTACAAATATATATATATATTGTTATTGGTGGGTTTTATATCCTAGAAAATAGCAAGTTCGTCATGGGTTGTTTCATTCTAAGTGAATAGCAAGTTCGTCATGTGAAGTTTCATTCCAAGTTCTGCGAATATGAGAGAGCTCTCAAGCAAGATTTCAAGTTTCCATTCTGTACATACCGCTTCATTATTTTCTCAAGACATTCATCATACTTGACGTACTTGACGTTTCTTCTTTCTCTTTGAACTTTCAATGTACAATTCATACTTCATGAAGGCGCAGTATGTCTTATCTCCCTCTCATTTCAAACATAACACCACGTCTTTTATTCTGGGATTTGGCCTTCCTAACAGTGTGTTCAAACGGTTGTTCCAGCCCTCGATAGACTTCGTTGTCCTATGACGCCTTTGGTGACAGTTCCACAGTTCTATTGGAAAGTCTGGGTTCTCCAGCCAATTCTCGACAAAGTAATCAAAAAACAGAATTAACTTGGCAGACTCTGGAGCTTCAGAGTGAATCTCCATCCAGCCATCTTGTACATCCTCTGATTTATGAAAGCTAGTGCTGCGCACATTCGGATGTGGAGCCGAATATCCTCGTTTTCACGGTACTCAGTGAGAGCTCTGTTTCTTGTACATTGCGCCAAAGACATTTTTCCATATGAAAAAAGCATCCATTTACTTCTGCTGAAGGTAGAACTTCACAAATCGCAGCCATGGCCGCCATTTCATAATCCATATTCACTGTTTCTGGATTCCACTCCGGAACAGCTTGACGGATTAATTGAAACAATCGAATGTAGGTTTCTTTCTGATTGTTGGGCAATATTGCAAAAACAACGGGATTGTCGTTAGTTTCTTCATCCGTAATCCCAAAATCCGTATGAATGCTGTATATCTGTGAAAACTGTATAGGCTACTAGAACTCTTAATGGTACCATCCACGAAAAATATTTTAAAACATTGCAAAATCACTTTGCCCTTGTCACCACTGAAAACTATAATTCTGTCCTCTTCTCCATCGTCGGCCAGAAGGAAAGAAGTTCCGTCAGCCATCTTCAGGGTTTCATCGTCGAAAACCACTTCTTTACGGTTGTTCGGTTGTCTGGTTTTCCCTTGCGCATTATATCTCTTCCGACGTAAGGTTCTTGTAATTGACTGCTGACTGGGCATTTTCGCAACGAAGTCGTACCCTGTAGGAAATGACAATAACATTAATAATAATAATTTAATATGGAAACGATAAGACACAGGTTAGAAATGTAATTAGGTGTAGAACGATACCTGCTCATAAGAATGTATTGTGTTGAGAAATAAAACAAAGTAAAATAGAGAATTTGGTGATCAGAATGAAGAATTACACTAACCTTTGTCGTGACGATCGTCCAGAGCCTGGTTGTGAATTTTTGAAACAGGAGTTTCGTCTTCCCGCGCCCTTTTCTTCGCCCATTGCGTCCATTTCTTTACTTCTAGCTGCGCATCGTTCGGAACTCCACACACAAGACTGTTTGATGGGCCACTAATCACTTTATCTCCTCTTGAGTATATAACACACACAACACTTCTCCGTTTGTTGCTTTACACAAATCCAGGTAACAGTATCGTCCTTCACCTGAAGTTTCTTCGTGTATACGTATCCGTCGAAGTGCACACATAAACCGCCCTTATTCGTTGTACACAACTCCATGTTACAATACCAAAATGTTTAAAGCCGCACAGTGTGATCGCCACTGATGTTTGTGTGGTAATGAACCTGTAACTGGAATGCCCGTCTGACATCGAGTGGTACGTAATGTCCTAGCGTAAATATTTGGGGATTACGGGAAAACCATTCTTAGGTAGATGACGACCTGGATGGTACATTATGTCCACGAAAATCAAGTGGTACGTTTTGTCCGTGGTACGTTGTGTCCGGACACCGCGAGTAACACTGTCTGCATGAAGTTTATGACCGACCAGTCCAATCCCTGCATTTAGGCCCTTAGGCACAAATCTACACCTTTTCACCGATCTGAACCAAAATGTGTGTACTTAGCCTTTGGAGCCCTGCGAATAACACTGTTTACATGAAATTTCGCACAGACCACTCCATTCCCTGCATTTATGCCCTTTGGCCCAAATCTACACCGTTTCACCGATTTGAACCAAAATTTGTATACTTACCCTTTGGAACCCTGCGAGTAACACAGTCTGCATGAAATTTCGGACAGACAACTCCATTCCCTGCATTTAGGACCTTTGGCACAAATCTACACCGTTTCACCGATCTGAACCAAAATTTGTATACACACCCTATGGAACACTGCGGGTAACACTATCCACTTTAAATTTCGGACAGACCACTCCATTTCCTGCATTTAGGCCCTTTGACACAAATCTACACCGTTTCACCGATCTGAACCAAAATGTGTATACTTAATCTTTGGAACCCTGCAAGTAACACTGTTTACATGAAATTTTGGACAGACCACTGCATTCCCTGCATTTATGCCCTTTGGCCCAAATCTACACCGTTTCACCGATCTGGACCAAAATTTGTATACTTACCCTCTGGAACACTGTCTGCATGAAATTTCGGACAGACCACTCCATTCCCTGCATTTAGGCCCTTTGGCACAAATCCACACCGTTTCACTGATCTGAACCACATTTTGTACACTTACCCTTTGGAACCCAGCGAGTGACAGTCAACTTTAAATTGTGGACAGACCACTCCGTTCCCTGCATTTAGCCCTTTATCACAAATCTACACCGTTCCTCCTAATTGCACCAAATTATACAAACACTTTGAAACCCTGCTGGTAACACAGTCCACTTGATATTTTGGACAACGCTCTGCGTTCCCTACATTTAGAATAACAAACAAACTGAACTTGAAAACCATGTATTGAGGCCTTAGAATCATTCATGTCCGTAGTAGTGTAACTGTAAGTGTATTTTAATAAGTCTATTGTTGACTGGCAATTCGGGCTGCATCACGTCGCCCCTATCAGTGTTCTGGTGCAGAATTGCGAAAATAGTTAAATCTTGCGCTGCTTATAAATTGCAGTCACGGGGAGTAATACGAGCAAACAGATTTATTTTGCCCCTTAAAACAGTTATCATCATGAACATATTATGCATCTGTATGGGTGCAATGGTGTTGGTGCAATACATTGAGGTTATCAGTTGCAATAAGCGTTGGTGCTTTCAAATTAACCTTAATTTATTCCGAAACTTATCGTTGAGCGCTATGTGGCCATAAATGATACTATTGCTACCTCAGAAGCTCGGGACAGCCGAAGTTTTCCAAAATATTCTGATTATTTTCCTACGGCGCTATGCGACAAAAGACGACACTATTGGTCTCTACATTTCTAACAGACAATGGGATATGGGTCCTAGGCAGTGTCTTTTATTTCACTTACTCCTCTTTCTAATCATTTTGAGAAATTTGTTTGTAAATTACATGTGTCAGTGCTGTAGTTAGTAAATAGCCGTTTCCCTATTCATTATTATCATTATTATCATTCGGGGATAATTACCTAAATGATACGTCCATTTTACTGTACTGCTTATCACCCTCACTACAACCAGCACCACCACAACCACAAAAAGTTTTTTTTTCTGGTAGTTAAAGTATAAACAAATAAATCCACCGGGCGAAGCCGGGCACTACTGCTAGTATATATAATATTTTCGATTGAAAATATACACTACATTATACTGAACATTATAAATCAATAAATACAAAAAAAAAACGAAGTATAAATATCATTAACGTGCTGGGATTTGATCCACGAAACTTTAGACTATCAGCCCAGGTCGGTATACCATTGCGCCACGGACGCACTACGTTAATAGAAGTTTAACAACTGGTTTAGTATAACAGTATCATACGAAGTACGTCCAGAAAGTAAGTTCCGTTTGGTAATAACATTAAATTGTGTACAGATACAGAAAAATTATTTATTGCACAAAATTCTACAACTCTTAAACTACTTTTCCACATAACTGCCAAAATGTTGCAGGCATTTGCCGTAGCGTGGCACGAGTTTTTGTATACCTTCTTCATAGACGTGTGCCGCCTGTGTCTTCAACTAGTTGTACGTTCCACGGCAGCGCAGTTCCGCATATGCCCGGTAGACGCTCTGTATCAAGGAGAAGAAACGTGCGTCATTTGGAGAGCGCTGTCAGCCACGTACGCGATGTTGTGCATGTTTACTCGTACAATGTCGGTGTTGATTGAAAATCCCGCCGCTTGTGAAATCAGATCTGTAATTCGTTTTCTGAATGCTAGGAAAGTGAAACCAATTGAAATTTATCGGCAAATTTGCGAAGTGTATGGACAAAATGCGATGAGTGATTCAATGGTGAGAAGATGGGTCCGACAGTTCAGTGAAGGACGTAGTGAAGTGCACGATGAAGAACGAAGTGGGCCTCCATCTTTGGTTACAGAAGAACTGGATCAAGCGATTGATGACAAGATCCGAGAAAACCGCAGGTTTACAATTAGTGCAAGGAAGGAAGGAAGATTGTAGTTTTACGTGACTGTGAATCTTGTGATTATGAGCCACGGGACCTCCTTTTTACGTGGAATCCGAACCACAGGACATGGCATTTCACTTCGAAAATCTCACATGCATTGACCGGGTACAATTAGTGCTCTCGCTATGGAATTTCCCTAAATCTCACGATCACTAATTCATGAAATTGTTACCGAAAAACTGAACTTTCGTAAACTTTGCCGACGTTGGGTACCAAGGATTCTTACGGAGCAACACAAAACAAATCGAATGGGTAGTGCACTTCAGTTTTGACCCGTTATAATGAAGGTGGCGAAGAATTTCTGACACAGATAGTCACAGGAGATGAAACTTGGGTTTCTTACGACACCCCTGAAAGTAAGCGGCAATCAATGGAATGGAGGCACACTTCATCTGCAGCAAAGGTTAAGCCGAAACAAATCTTGAGACCTCGGAAAATGATGTGCACAGTGTTCTGGGACTGGAAAGGCATCTTACTCATTGATTTCTTACCGCGTGGTCAAACAATCAACGCAGATGCTTACTGCGAGACACTTAGGAAATTGCGCCGCGCAATACAGAATAAGCGCCGAGGGTTGCTGTCAAAAGGTGTTGTTGTTCATCACGACAACGCACGACCACACACTGCAAATGTGACGAAAAACCTCCTACAGGGATTTGGCTGGGACGTGTTTGACCACCCTCCGTACGGCCCTGACCTCGCTCCTAGCGACTTTCATCTGTTCACACATCTCAAGTCTTTCCTTGGCGGTCAACACTTCAACAATGAGGACGAGCTGAAAGAAGATGTTTCCAACTGGTTAAAGACACAGGCGGCAAACTTCTATGAAGAAGGTATCCAAAAACTTGTGCCACGCTATGACAAATGCCTGGAAAAGTTCGGCAGTTATGTGGAAAAGTAGTTTAAGAGGTGTAGAATGTTGTGCAATAAATAATTTTTTTGTATCTGTACACAATTTAATTTTATTACCAAACGGAACTTACTTTCTGGACGTTCCTCGTATATTGCGTTGAAATCAACGATTTCATTAGCGTTTTCTGCCGTTTCTATAAACCATTTGATACTAAATATGTATTACTAGCGGGCCCGTGCGAGAAATCTCCCATGTTCATAAACAAGCCTTTCCCAAAAGGTTGTGCAAATCGAACACTTCTTACAAAAATTGATATTTAAGAAATTAGAATGCAATTTGTCACTGATAATGTCATTTGTGTGCTGAGTGTGCTGTAACACTCACCGGTTGTTCGATAATTATGAAATTATAGGATTCGAGTACTCATTCCTTTGATTTACTGTTTCTGAAATCCATGCAAAATGATAAAGGAAAGACCTCATAATGTTAAAATGACATGAAACGGGCGTCACAGCGACCAAAATGTGAAGTGGACAGCAATTATGGAGTGAATTTTCATACATCAACTGTATCTGCAAATCGCACACTTAGTACATTATTTTAAAAGTCATTTTCTAAAGAAATTATTGATATTTATGAAATCAGAGTGCAATTCGTCACTGCTAATGTCTAATCTCTTTCATTTGAATGCTCATTTTCACGATCGGGCGCTTGTGAGTGCCGCAGGAGGGATCTATACTACTGAAATAATATATATGATATTGCTCAGTTCATTCCTAAAAGGATATACACTTATGAAGTTATGGAAATATATGGATTTACTAGCAAATACAGCGGCCATTTTGACAACGGGACGGCACAGCTCCACAACGATATGGCAAGGTTAGTCTCTTCTACGGTTACATGTTCTGTTGTAATATGCTAATAACCTACCGGTCACCTCCTTGAGGATAGTTTAAACCTCCCTATGTACGATATGCTGAATTGTTGAGACAAGGCCTTGTTGAATCGTAATTTACGATTAGGCTATAATACATGCATGATTCATACATCCGCCATCTTGAAACTATTTGGCTGATGACCTTGTAGTATGGGCAAAAGACGCTTCTCACATGAAGGTATGTTGTTGCAAAATTTGGTAGAGATCAGATGATTAGGTTATTCGTAATTTGATTTAAGCTTTGATTATTTGTGTGGCCGCCGTTACGTTTCCGTCAAGATGGCGGCGATATAAACCATGACACTGAGGTGCCCGTTGCTAGTGCTACCTCTGTACCAAATTTCGTTCAATTAGGTTTCACTGTGTTTGAATTGATAGGGGGGATTCTATATCTATATCTATATCTCCGAAACTATTACTGATATCACCCTGAAAGTTTGTACGGTGATAAAGAGCACTGCTAAAAGTTCATCTAAGATACTTTGAAAAACCTGTTAAGTACAGAACGAACATGGTGGCCAGGCGAACTTGAAACTTTTAAATAGACTTTTCTCGCGATTGAACCATCCAAACGCAATGAAACTTGGTACAGCAAATGTCTATACACATTGTAATACAATGGCATCTATTTTAGTTCAATTGTTTACATAACGTCAAGTTGGTGGCTGTGCGAAATATATCACCGGCATTCTATATCTCCGAAACTATTACTGTTATCACCATGACATTTTGTACGGTGATAAAGAGCGCTAGTAGCTACGAGTCTTCCAAAAACCTGTCAAATAAAAAACGAACATGGTGGCCAAGCGAAGGTGAAATTTTTAAATAGATTTTTCTCGCGATTTAACCATTTGAACGCAGTGAAATATGGTACATGATGATGATGATAATTGTTGTTTTAAGGGGCCTAACATCGAGGTTATCGGCCCCTGAAATATGGTACAGTAAATGTTTATACACATTGTAATGCACTGGCATCTAATTTAGTTCAATTGTTCACATAACCTCAAGATGGCGGCTGTGCGCAATTTTAAAATTAATTTTTCATTTCTTGTGTAATAGCCTAATGGTGCGATCGAAGTGAACGTTTGAATAATGAACCTACGCAAAAATCGTCATCTAATAGTACATAACTCTATGGCCTACATATATAAAAATCCAACATGGGACCATCCGAATTATTTAGACGGTAGGCCTACTCAATATCTATTAATCTATGATAGCAATCGAACTGAAATTTTGTATGTTGATATAGGCTATGAACATAAGTTCACCTATGGGACTTTCAATAACCTGGTGAGCACAAATCCAACATGGCGATGACGCGAAATATAAATATTTAAAGGACATCTCTCGCGATTTAACCATCCGAGCGCAGTAATACTTGGCACGGTAAATGTTTGTACACATTTTAACCCACTAGAATCTAATTTATTTCAATTGTTCTCATAACCACAAGATGGCAGCTGTGCGAAATTTTAAAATATGGTTTTTATTTCGTGTGACCTAATCATGCGATTGAAGTTTGGATACTACACCTACACAATAATCTTCATGTAATAGTACATAACTCAAAAATCCAACTTGGCGGCCGTCCGAAATATTTCTACGAATCTATTACAGCAATCAAACTGAAATGTTGTATGTTGATAGAGGCAATTAACTTAAGTAGAATATATGAAAATAGGCTGTATAGTTCTTCACGGAACTACTTGTTTGATATCCACTTCACTGAGAAAGGCAGGTCACCTCGTCAATCCACCGCGCTGTGCTCGTGAAGGACTGATATCAACTTTGCAGTGAAAGAAGGTCAACTTGTCCATCCACCGCACTTTGCTCGTGTAGTAGTCTACTGATATCCACTTCGCTGTGAAAGGCAAGTAAACTCATCTATCAACCGCGCAGTGCTTGTGTAGCACTCTACTGATATCCACTTCGCTGTGAAAGTCAAGTCAACTCGTCTATCCACCGCGCTGTGTTCGTGTAGTAGGCCTCGTGTACACTTCTCTGTGAAAGTCAAGTCAACTCGTCTATCCACCGCGCTTTGTTCGTGTAGTAGGCCTCGTGTACACTTCTCTGCGAATGGCAAGTCAACTCGTCCATCCACCACGCTGTGCTCGTGTAGTACTCATATCCACTTCGCTGTGAAAGGCACGTATACTCGTCCATCCACCGCAGTGTGCCTTTGAAGGACGGAGATCCTCATCTCTGTGTAATAGACCCTAAATGCCACCGTACTGAGTCGGGATCGAACCCAGCAAGTAGGCTAGTCAAATACGTCACTCAATCCATCACGAAGGAAGCCTGTTATTAAGTGCATTTTCGGAAGTCAGCACCAAGCAACGAGGACAGAAGTGCTTATTGGCACCAAGGGACGGTTTCCTGCTCTGAGGATCTAATCATAATAACCCAAACGTTATGAGAAGAGGGGACTGAAGCATACTAAATGACATGGGTCACTTTTACTACTCATCAGACAATGATTGAGACAGTTCAAGCCTGGGTATCAACGAATCTTATACTGCAATAAGTGAGGAAAACAAATAATACTCGTAGTTGTTTTTTCATTTGAGGGTCTCGGAACATCTTGGCCATCAGTCCCGTGTACTTAGGTGTATGTTGAACTTGTCTGATAACTTGCACTCCTTGCACGTCCCGGGACTTGAAATAAAGTACTATCTTGGAATTTTCCTGGAAAGAGTGTACAAAAACAAGGGGAAAGAACACACTCAGAATAGCTACTGTCAGCTTTGGGATTTGAACCTGCAATCTCCGAACTTGCTGCAGCTTCCCTCGCGGCCGTGGTGCACGATTTAACGAGCACGGCTACGCTGCGGTGTACACACACAATACATGGTAGGCTACATGAGGAAGTATTGCTGTTGTATACGTGGGTGATTAGATTTACAGTAGTATTCTTTGGTTGGTAAATAAAGTGTGTCTCCCTACCTCCAGAGCGGTTGATTTTCTCACAAGTGAAATATTAGGGGAAAATCGGGCTCCTTAATGAAAATGAAAATCCACAGCCTGCTTCCAGTCTCCGACCGGGTCAGGAATGGAATGAATGAAGCCCCCAATCTAGCGGCGAGGATATGAACTGTGCCGGCTGCCGAGGCCTGACGCACTCCTCTGGGGCAATGATTACATGAATGACAGATGAAATGAAATGATAGTGGAGAGTGTTGCTGGAATGAAATTGACAGGGAAAACCGGAGTACCCGGAGAAAAACCTGTCTGCCTCCGTTTTGTCCAGCACAAATCTCACATGGAGTGACCGGGATTTGAACCACGGGCCCAGCGGTGAGAGGCCGGCGTGCTGCCGCCTGAGCCACGGAGGCTCGGGCTCCTTAATATGCGGAGCTATTTTCTTTCACTTTTCAATGTGTTTTATCTATATGCTAGTCCATTTTCAACATCAAAGGAAACATTCACTTATACTAAGAAAACCAGTTGACAAATTCTATCATGCTTCGCTCCGTGGTGAAGTGAGAGAGAAAGAACGGTATTTTAGATTATTTTCAAAATTAAAATTAGTTAATTAAGTAGGCATTTGCCTGCAGGTGCTGGGGTAGTACGCCTGCCTCTCAACCGGAGGCCCCGGGTTCGATTCCCGACTCCATCAGGGATATTAGAAACTGACGTGAGGGCTAGAACGGGATGCACTCAGCCTCGTGAAGACAATTGAGTAGCTGTCTGACAGTAGGGGACCCAACGCGCTGACCACGCGTCACTCCAGAATCTGCAGGCCAAATGGTTGGGTAGCTGTCGCTTGGTCGGCCTAGGCTCTTCGTGGACTGTTGTGCCACGAGGTTTAATTTTCAACTTGTTATTGCTTCTATTTAGGGCTTGGGACATCGGCCCGGTATAGTGTAGTATTGTGGTGACTGAATATTTACGGTCTAGAGTCGGGGTTGGTACCGTGGGACTTGAAATTAGGTACCATTTGATTGTAGTGCCAATGAAACATATAGCCTACGTTGCAACGACAATACTCAGCTTGGTCGCTGCTCAAGTTGAGGCTAGATCTTCATGAATGCAGTCCTGGGGCGTGAATTACAGTCAGAGTTGATATTGTTAGTCTTGTCGTGAACATTATTTGACAAATCAGATAGCCTTAGAGATCAGCCATGTGGTATAGTGGCTAGCATTCTTGGCTGTCATCCCGGAGGCCTGGGTTCAATTTCCGGCTCTGCCAAGAAATTTATTTCTGGTCTGATGGCTAGAACGGGCTACGCTCAGCCTTGTGAGGCAAGACTGAGATGAGGCTGTTTCAATTCCTACCTCGGCCATCCTAGAAGTGGTTTCCCATCTGTAAGCGCCGGAATTCGAACCTACGATCTCCGAACTTGCTGCAACTTCCCGCATTGCCGTGGTGCACGATTTACGAGCACGGCTACGCTGCGGTACAATTGCACAGTGTTACCTTTAATGTGTGAACTCACTGATGTAATGCCGTATACAGTGAAAGCGTCTTATACGAGTCTTTCACCGTGACCAAATGTCGTCACTTTGTCTGCTTCATATTGTACATTACCGATTTTAACATAACTTATTATATTTTCAAGATGGCACTTGCACGATCAGTTTGATATTCTTTTGATTAGCGCTGTAATTTCATCTCTTATATGACTCTCATTTTCTAAGTTTTGTTGTAAATCCGCTATTGCATTCTGAGTAATTGAGATGAGGCATGTTTTATACTACTTCCAGCCTACCAAGCTTCATGTAAATGCCTTACTTGCACCATCCTCTTATGGAGTCGTTGATCTTGTACCTTGTGCAGAAAACGTATCTTACGGGAACCTACTTACTATATTTCATCATAGTAGATCCAATGGATGGTGGGTTACAAATTCAAATATCTTTCATTTTCAAGATTGCAGCTGCACGCTATATTCGGTGTGGTAGTCTTACGACTAATGATATTGAAGCCTCTTATACGATACTCCTCTCTTCACGCTAATTCCACAATCCACATCCTGAGTTATTGTTTTTAATATTTTATAGTAGACTACGCTCAGTCATCATCTAATATGTATGGGTTCACTGAATATTTTCTTGGCATAAGTAGTCACTCATAAGTAGTCTAGCTTATTGCCGAGTTTCGTCATTGTAGCTATAACAGATTGTGAGTTATCGATTTGAATGGCTCATATGATCAAGATGATGGCTGCGCTCTATATTCAGTTTGATAGTCTTATGGCTAATGCTAGCGAGTTCTCTTATTTGATATTCCATTCTAACCAAGTCTCGTATTAATTGCGCAATTACATCCTGAGTTATTGATTTTAATGTTTAATAGCACTCTCAGCCTCCATTTCCTAAGTATGGAGTCGATGATATCTTGTCTGGGCACAGAAAACTAATCAAGATGGTGGCTACGCGCCATATGGTGTGTGATAATTTTATGACGAATACTAGCGAGGTTCTTATAGTACACCCTTTTTATACCATGTTATGTGTTATTTGCGCAATTGCATTATGTATGCTATATTGATTTTAACATTAGAATAGAACGGCCAGTCACAGTCTTGAATGTGGAGTCACTGCTCTTTTGCAGTAGACATACCAAGCCACTTGTACGGTTGTGAGTTATTTATGTTAATGTCCCATATGTACAAGATGGTGGTTGCGCCCTACATTTAGATTGATAGTCTTGTAGTTAATGCTAGCGAGGTCTCTTATTTGATACTAATTTCTAAATGGGTTATAGCTACATAACAGTTATTTTTTTATATTCTATAATTTCAATATAGCGGCAGCGCGTAGTATTCAATCTCCTAAAGTCAGCACTTGGTCAGCATAGGTACCTTAAATAAAACTCCCATTATACCAACTGTTGTGAGCATTGCTTCATTGGAGCATCAGTTACGGATTATAGGCCTATAGTCCGAATGTTTCGCACGGTCGCTATCTTGGAATGATATTGCCGATAACCTTGTGCTTTTAGCTTCTAATCCTATCCAACAAATTGTTTCATAAAAATTCAGTAATGTTCCGATGATTAGTTTAGACAGTATTTGATTTAGGCCTTGAACACTTGGGTCGTCACCATTTTGTCTTTGTTAAGATGGCTGCGTTATAATATATGGGATTTAGGTGCTCTCTACTAGTGTTACCTCTGTACCAAATGTTATTTGAGTCGGTTTTATCTTTGCGAATTGGTAGATTATAAGAGGGGGCAGACACAGACATACAAACAAAAACAGACAGACAGGCAGACGGACATTTTCGCCGTGTAGATCTTATAAGCCTACGTTCATTATTTTCTGTAAAATCAAAAGTAGGCTATCAAAGAACAATAATTAAATTCACACTGTGTATTACTCGGTTTAGGAAATGGTTTCAGATTGCTTCACGTTGTAAATTTGATAGGACTGTTGTGACACTGATAGTACTGTTTGCAGCACGTCATAGACTTGGAATGGTTACCCTGTCATGCAGGAGGGGATGTTTGAAGGTCTGTACTATCTGTTAGTAAATATTATGGCATTACCTAACAGTTGTGTATCCAGGGAGTCAAGCGGTACTGAGATTAGGCAGGACAGGGACAACACAGCTTTGTTTACTGAAGTCCTAAGTTGAACAATGCAGCCTTCCCACGTCATACAGTGCGTTCGCTTCCCCTTGTGGCCAGACGATTCGTTCACTTCCCCCGGCAGAACGAGCAACAGTAATGCAACAATGGTGGTTTCCGTAAAACAGTCATTTTACATTTGCCTGTGCATAGAAGACGTTTCGTTTATCTCTACAGTGTGTAAAACGTAGTGCAGTGTATAATACGTGTCATAGGTGTATTGTAAAATCCATGTATATGACAAATTACGTGAAATTCCCGCCTGAACAAAGAGTGTTCATATATGACACGTACGTAAAAACAGAGTAATGCAGAGCGGTGTGTAGGCAATTTAAAGAAAAAATCCCTACCGTTCCAGTTCCAAATAAAGAGACTGTCAGTGGTCTTGTTAATAAATTACGGACAAGGGGAATCCTAAACGCTGCATGTCCTAAGCCAAAGAGCAGGTTCCTGAGGGAGGAAAAACTCGTTGAAATTAATGCATCATTCTCTCGCTCTCCAAATAAGTCTCTAAAACGTGTTGCAAAGCAAGTGAGTGTTTCGAAGACCTTAGTCCATACGGCTACTAAAATTTTAAAACTGTAACCATACAGAGTAACTGTAGTTCAAGAATTACGACCCTTTGACAATAAAGAACGCATCACCTTCTGTAATTAGATTTTATACAACATTGTTGACGGCATTGTTGATCCGCAGTGAATAATTTTCTCTGATGAGGCGGTTTCATTTAAATAGTCCCGTCGTTTTACAGAACAACAGATACTGGAGCACAGAAAACGCCCAATTCATTCTCTAATGTTTGCCTGGGAATAGCCCGGCCGCAGGGGAAGCGAACGCACTGTACATGTGTAATATGGACCACATCAATGTTCCTTCTCATGAGTGTAATGGAGTAGGGTTCAGAGGATTGCAAATAGCAAGTCCTTAATTGAGAAGGGAGCCTGAAATATAGACTTCCATACTGTGCCCTTGCAGAGATGGACCAAAAGAGTACAATACTGTAGGCTAATACTTTCGACTCGCAGCTTCGAGTGAGCGTATCTACCTCGTGTTGATGTTGTTTAGTAACTTGCGAATTCGCAGTCATTTATCCCCGGTATATATATAGCCTATATATGTATGATTTATCTGAGAACCTGTGTTATTGTAATGCCTGCAGTAGTGTGTATACTGTATTCGTAATTGGGGCTAGGATTGGGAAAGAGGTAGCCTTGGCCTAAAGTTAGTAACCATCCCAACATTTGCGTCGAGTAGAGGTGGGACTCAACGGAAACCCATTTCTAGGATGGCTGATGTGGAAATCGTACCCACCTCTCCTCAGTACTGCCTCACGTGGCTGAGTGAACCCCAGGCTGTGTATTCTCTCGGAATGGTGGTATAGTAAAATAAATAGAGTCAATGTGTAGAAAAGTCAATAAGGTGAGTAGGTAATATAGGGCGGTTCTGGCTCAGGGGCTAATGGGCAAGATGGCCGCCGCGCGCAACCAGCCTTATGTTATTCTTATGGAGGGGTCATTCAGAGCTGGCGCAGTGGCTAATGGGCAATATGGCCACTACGCCCCGAGACCGTGAATGACTTTACAGGGAGAGGTTGGCCGTGTAGTTGCTAAATGGAATATTTATTATTATTATTATTATTATTATTAGGTAATTATTAATTGATCATGTGCAATTCAGACCAGCTTTATATTGTCAGCCACTTAGTGTAGTGGCTAGCATTCTTGGCTGTTACTGCTAAGGCCGGGTTCGATTCCTGGCTCTGACAAGAAATTTAATTTCTGGTCTCACGAGTGGAACGGAGTACACTCAGTCTTGTGAGGCAAAAGTGAGAAAAGGCGGGTTTTAATTCATACCTCTGCCATTCAGCCTAACCCAACTTCATTTAACCTCACCTAACCTAACCTAGCCTAACCTAACCTAACCTAACTTCAAAGTAATAGCAAATATGAGAGCAAATGTGAGAGCACACATAATAAACTAAGTTATAACCTAACCTAACCTAACCTAACCTTACCTAACCTAACGTAACCTAACTTCAAAGTCAGAGCAAATATGAGAGCAAATGTAAGAGCACACATAATAAACTAAGTTATAACCTAACCTAACCTAACTTAACCTAACTTAACCTAACCTAACCTAAAAGTGCGAGAAAAAAAATGTGAGCAAAAAGTGTGAGCAAAAAAGTAAGAGCAAATGTGAGAGCACAAATAATAAACTTAGTTATAACCTAACCTAACCTAACCTAACCTAACCCACAGAAACCTCATTTAAAGATTTTAGATTTTGCATTTTAACATTTTACATTTTAACATTTTAGATTTTAGATTTTTTCATTTTATATTTTTTAGGTTTTACATTTTACATTTTTGATTTTTTGTATTTTAGTTTTTAGTTTTTTTTAGATTTTACATTTTAAATTTAAGATTTTTTGATTTTAGATTTTACATTTTACATTTTCCGAAAAGAGTAAACTACAAGGTCACATACCTAACCTCACTAAACCTAACTATACCAAACCTAACTTAAGCTAATCCAAAGGCTAATGCACATACACAAAGTATATAAGTGCTCATGCAACTATCCTTATGCTAGTCTTATAGGCTACTGTACAACAAGATCACTACCCCAACCGAGTATTTTTTTCTTTCATTTTGTTGTTTACGCATTTGTCAATTTTCTAATTTCCCATTTTCAGTTTTTTTAATGTTAATTTTAAGTTTTACAATTTCATAATATGGAAACATGGAATTTGCATTTTGTTGTTTACACATTAGTCAATTTTCCAATTTTCCATTTTCAGTTTTTTTATGACAGTTTTAGGTTTTTCAATTTCATAATATGGAAACATGGATTTTGCATTTTGTTGTTTACACATTTATTAATTTCACAATTTCCCATTTACAGTTTTTAAAATGTCAGTTTAAAGTTTTTCAATATCATGATATAGAAACATGGATTTTCCAATTTGTTGTTGTACATTTGTCAATTTACGAAATTCCCATTTACAGTTTTTAAAATTTCAGTTTAATGCTTTTTCTATTTTGTCAATATGGAAACATGGATTTTCCAATTTGTGTTTTACATGTTCATTTTGCATTAGGAGTGGAGAGAGGTGGGTAGTAATTAAAAATGTACAAGCAGTGTCCATACAATATTTTTTATTTTAAATACATGTACACTATTTACACATAATACATTTATATATATATATATATATATATATATATATATATTATTTTTTGTTATAAATTGTACAGTTGTTTTTATTTTGTTTTCTATTTATATTTATTTTTTGATTATGATTACTATTTTATTTTATTTTTGTAGTGTTATTGTTTTATTTCCTAAATTGTTTTATGTATTTGCTAGTTGCAGGCAGAAGATTTTGATATTCATAACTTAACTCTTTAAGCATGGTCAATGATTGAGTAATGACCATAGGCATGTGTACCTATACCATCAGCATCAATCACTCTTTTATCATCACTAGGACACAAAGCAATTTTGTTTAGTCTTATAGATGATATGTCATGTTGTTTAGAAGTGATAATGTTCATTGGTATTCTTTTTACATTGTTTTTCATGACACAATCCTTATAATCTTGAAAGCTTATACAAGTTTTGACAACACCTTTGTTAATACCTTTAATCTTTTTGATTTCTTTACCATTTATGTCTAAAGCGTACATTTTAGCTCTAAGTCCAACAAATGCTTTTATAATTTGTCCACAAGCCTCGTCTTTAAATTTCCCCAACGTTTTCTTGTTTGATGTAGAGTAACATATGTGATTAGTAGGATAATCTGATGTGTCCAGGTGTTCTAGGAAATCCAACTTGTCTTGATATACATCTGGGGTGTTAACCAAATAAATGAACGAGTCGGTATCCATATACATGAGTTTAAGATTGTTCATTCCATAATAGGGTAGCAGGACATCATAGTGGTGGGAATACATGAGAGTTTTTGAAATATCCAGTATACACATTCCAATATATATAGGCTTATTGAATACAATGTTACGTTTAGCCATGTGGAAAGCAGCTAGGTTGGGACCATAAATTGTTCTGTCGATGAATGTTGGTTTAGCTATTAGCTTTTCTGCCTTTTTGCTGTCAGTCACAAGACGTATGTCTATTCTTTTACGGATATTTTCCATTGTTTTCCCAAAAATGGCATTGTTGAATAATTTGTACAGATTTTTCTCAAAATCATTTCTGGCTTGTTTTCGAAGGTTGTTATTAAAATCAACGTATGCCTTTAACCAAGGTCTTTGTTTAAACTTTAACACACGATGAATTTTTATCAATTTTATTCCATGATCTAAAGCCTGTTTTAATGCCATGTAGTGAACAACATATCGCCTTCGATTTCCAAGATGAGGAATTAGTTTTTTCAGAGACGAATCCTTAGGTTGTGTACACTCTGGTAGGAAAGGTAAATCGTTGTGTAGATCATGAAGGTCAGATGGGTAATCAACATCAACGTCTAGAATGTATCCCACAGGATCGTCTTTCTTTGGTTTTTCTAGATCAACAGTATCTGGAGAAACCCACTGAAATCCACCATAAGGAAGGGAGTGGCACATAGCCCACCCGTATTGGTTGTTGGCATCATCATAGGTAATAAACTGCGATGGTTTCTCAGAATCATAGGTTTCCATGTATTTATTGTTAGCTTCAGCATACCGATGAGACACCTGGCATATGCCTCCACGTATTCCAGACTCGATTAAAAGAATCTGATCGTAATCCTGTAGCAATTCCAGTTCAATGCCTGTGTAAAGGAGCATTGCCTCGAAACTTAAACCAGGCGAAGTAAAGAAGTGTGCAGCATCCACTCGGTGTGTTTCTAGTGTTTTGTTTCTAAACGTTTCAAAGCTGTCTGCAAGAAGGAGTACATCTGATGTTAGGTAGAGGTCACTATATTCCCCTAGAGTTTTAATGTTGAACTGATTCCAGACATTTTTGGCATGTTCATAGTCTTCTTGACTAACATCTTCTTGACTTAATTTGTTAAAGAATGCCTCTTTTGGAGGTAAACACGTTTCACATAACTTTTCCCATGAGTCAATGTAGTCATAACAAAATACCCCTTTACGAGTCATGAGCATTGCATTTTCTTTTCCAAAGTACTTGTCTGTTTCAGGGTATAATGTTAAGTTGGAAACTAAGTTTTCCAAACTACTCGGCATTAACCGAAACGTATCCACAAATCTAAGCTTAACATTTCCTACATATTTGGTAAAGGAAATGTACTTTTCTTTGGAGTTAGCGATAACATCCACTCTCTCAGTAGTACACCCCAATTGCTTTACAATGAAATTTGCGTCGTAGCCACTCATATTATGTAGAAACACAGGAACGGGGTTTCGTGTTTTACACCTCAAATTACAGTTATTGTGAGCACTTCCACGGTATTCCCCTGTAATATGGCAGTGGTCTCGAACTTTCCAGTCCTGTTGGGTAAATGGTTTTTGACACAAATAACAGGTTTCAGAACATTGGAACTCTGCTTCTTGAGCCTGAGTTAAGGCCTTTGGAACATTTAAGCTGTAAAGGCGATCAATTTCATTAGCTATTGAGATCAAACAGTCCATAAACTTTTCTGCAGCGTCAGGCCCACGATAAATAACAGGTTGGCTTGAAAGATTTGTCTTTATGTGTTCCACAGCAGGTGAGGGTTTAACGTATATACCAAAGCTCATAGGAACATGACTCTGGTATGGCACTGTATAACTTGCCTCAGGATTAGGTAGACATGTTTGATGGGGTAAGAGTATACTTTCAAAATCTGCATAGATAACGTAAGGTATTCTCAGCATTTTTTCAACATTTAAGAATTTGACAATGGGGTTTTTAATAGGCATTTCAACCCTAGCAATGTCATGCTGGACACACAAAGCTCTATGTTCTTTCATTTTTGCCATTCCTTGTTGTCCATATCGATTATCAAAGTGTGTAAAACACCGTTTACACGTATATATTTTATGTTCATGGCGGGTAATCTGATGTCTTACTAGTTTATCAAAATCTTTGATAAAGACGTGGTGGTTCTGGCCGGATGATGAACTTAGCAAAAGGAGGTCGCGATGGTCTTGCAGCTCTTGATCCACAACCTTCAGAGGGAACAATTTCTTGTCTTGTTCCAATCCAAATACATTAATGGATATATCGTTGGCTTTTTCAAATTTGGGAATGTCAGCTAGCGATGTAGGAAACGATATTACAGAAAAATCATACTTGTTTTCCAGGTCCTTGTATTTACTAATGCGATGAGCATCCTTTTTAACCAGTTTTGCTAAAATGGCATACATAAAACACTTTTCATTTTTCAAGTTTTCAGGATTAATGCAGGCTTTTCTTGCTTGTATAGCTGCTGGTAATGGAATATATGTGCTTCCACGCAAGGGATTGTACTTATTTATTTTCAATCGTACTCCTTCCACTGCTAACAAAGCCCAATTACTGCCTTTTAGCTCAGATTCCTCCATTTCCGTTGTTAACTTTGTAAATTGTGTTTCCAAGAAACTACTTAAGTCCGTTTCCAAAAATAGGGGCTGATTTCGTGTTTTAAAAGCACGATCTGTAATTTCATTGGTAGATGTATGAATGAATCTACATTCAGCCACAAGATTAACTTTTATCGACTTGTGCATTGCTAGTTCTTTCTGCATAGCTTGTATTATTTGCTGTTTGGACTCTTTAAGGTATGAATTTAAATCCTTGCACGTATCGCAACGAATGAAATAGGATTTAAGTCGACCTTCAAAAGATGTCTCATATTCAATAAGTCCATTTTTGTCAGGGACCAATGACAGTAGGTAATGTTTTGTAGGCTCTGCCTTTTGTCTTTTAGCTGCCGACACAACATTACAACATTCTTCATGACGACGTCCATTGTAGGCATTGTTGAATGTACTACCACAGGTCTTGCACTCATGAAATTCACCACACGATACTTCATGTCGCTTCCTATGATAGTCTCGAAGAAAAGTCTTTCCACACTCTTTACACATATAGCTAGGAATGGCTTCTTCCATTATGAATGTTGATTTCTGCAAACAGCTGCTTACTGCGTATCACAGGGCTAGAGGTTGGTCAGTGAGACGGTCTTTCACGATGTGAACACCGTGAGAGGTAGTAGTCAACTGGTGATATTCTTGTGAAGGGTCCACTAATATACCCCTAGTCTAGACCAACAGCTCTTTACAGCGTATGACAAGGCTGTATACTGGACAGTGAGACGGTCTTTCACGATGTGAACACTGTAACAAGTAGTAGTCAACTGATTATATACTTGCTAAGGGTTCTCTAATATACAATAGTCAAGACCAACAGCTACTTACTGAGTAGTACAAGGCTGTACAATAGTTGTTTTGACAGTCTTTCACGATGTGGTCACTGTGAATGGTGGTAGTCAACTGATGATATTCTTGATAAGGGTCCTCTAATATATCCCTGGTTAAGGGTAACAGCTGTTCACTGCTTATGACAAGGCTAAAGACTGGTTGCTTCAACGGTCTTTCACAATGTAAACACTGTGACAGGTAGTAGTCAACTGAAAATATTCTTATGGCCTACTCAAGGTTATCAGGTACTTACTGCATATCAAAAGGCTGTACACTCATGTGTGTTAGGCACTCTTTCTTGCTAAAGGACCCCAATATTCCCTACACAAGGCTATACATGTTAGTTCTAAACACTTAGTGGTTAATTGTATATTCAATTTTTGTACAAAGCTTATACAAGCACGTTTTCATGAGGTAAAACTTTGTTAAATAGCTGCATGCGACACGCAAAGTATGTTTCCGCTATCTAGCAGTGACTATGAGTACTACTTGAACGACCAGCATGCTACCTAGCGCTCCATTTCAATACTCGCTCACTGAACGAACAGCATGCTATCTAGCGGTCGATATCAATACTCACTCAATTACCAGCCTGCTACCTATCGGTCAATATAACAACTCACTCAACTACCAGCATGCTACATGGCTTTTTTGGTCAGTTTTTTGTTGGCTTTTTGTTGGCTTTTGTTGGCTTTTGTTGGCTTTTTGTTGGCTTTTTGTTGGCTTTTGTTGGCTTTTGTTTTAGCTCTTTTATATTTGCTCTTGCTTGTGGGGGCTTATTTGGTCTTGGAAAGTATGTCAGTCCTTTTTTATGGCTGTAAAATGCTTACAGCCATGTTTGTAAGCAGCAACAACAACAACACACAAAATTCCAAAAAAAATCGAAAGTACTCTAAGTTTTATCAATGACTCTCAACTCTTACACTTACCTCTATCCCATGCATAGCCAAAAATTAGTGTATTTTTCAAATTTTTCAAAAAATATTTGGAAAGTAGGCTGTATCATTAAACTAAAAATCCTGAAAAGACATATGTTAACTCCAACACCTACTTTTATACCCCTCTCAGTCCAAAAATAGTGTATTTTTCAAATTTTCCAAAACATATTTCCAAAATAGGTTATATTTCCGAAATTAAAAAGTTAACAAAAATGTTTGTTTGACATAAATGAATGGCCTTTGTCTCCTCTACCACTGTACCAAGTCCCAGGTCTCCAGGACAAAAAAATAAAATTTTTAAAAAGGGTTTTATTTCCAAAATTAGGAATTTTACAAACACATTTTTCTGACGTAAATCAATGGTCATTACCCCCTCTACCCCCCACACTAAGTCACATGTCTCTAGGACAACAAAAATAAAATTTTGAAAATGGGCTTATATTTCCAAAATTAGGAATTTTAGAAAAACGTTTGTCTGACGTAAATCAATGGTCCCTACCCCCTCTATTCCAACACCAAGTCTCAGGTCTCTAGGTCAACAAAAATAAAATTTGGAAAAAATGGTCACTATTTTGGAAACTAGGAATTCTACAAAAAAGTTTGTTTAACATAAATGAAAGGTCTCTATCCCTTCTACCTGTAAACCAAGTTCCAGGTCCGTATGACAAAAATGAAAAACTTCAACTGGGAAAGTAGGCGATTTTTCATATAACCAAACATTCTAAAATGTGTTCTATGGGCTTAAAAGAATGGCCTCTATGTCCTTTATTTTTTTAAATAAAACTTTTTTATTTTTTACACTTTTTTGAAAAAGGTTCAATTTTTAAAATTCTATATTTTGGAAACTAGGAATTCTACAAAAAACCTTCTTTGACATAAATTAATGGCCCCGACCCCATCTACCACCAAAATAAATTTCAAGTCTCTAGAATGAAAAATAACAGTAGGGGGGTGAGTCCACGCGACGGCCATGACACTGGTTAGAACCCCCCTCACCTCCCTACTGTTATTTTTCATTCTAGAGACTTGAAATTTATTTTGGTGGTAGATGGGGTCAGGGCCATTAATTTATGTCAAAGAAGGTTTTTTGTAGAATTCCTAGTTTCCAAAATATAGAATTTTAAAAATTGAACTTTTTTCAAAAAAGTGTAAAAAATAAAAAAGTTTTATTTAAAAAAATAAAGGACATAGAGGCCATTCTTTTAAGCCCATAGAACACATTTTAGAATGTTTGGTTATATGAAAAATCGCCTACTTTCCCAGTTGAAGTTTTTCATTTTTGTCATACGGACCTGGAACTTGGTTTACATGTAGAAGGGATAGAGACCTTTCATTTATGTTAAACAAACTTTTTTGTAGAATTCCTAGTTTCCAAAATAGTGACCATTTTTTCCAAATTTTATTTTTGTTGACCTAGAGACCTGAGACTTGGTGTTGGAATAGAGGGGGTAGGGACCATTGATTTACGTCAGACAAACGTTTTTCTAAAATTCCTAATTTTGGAAATATAAGCCCATTTTCAAAATTTTATTTTTGTTGTCCTAGAGACATGTGACTTAGTGTGGGGGGTAGAGGGGGTAATGACCATTGATTTACGTCAGAAAAATGTGTTTGT
This sequence comes from Meconema thalassinum, assembly GCA_946902985.2. Taxonomy (NCBI): domain Eukaryota; kingdom Metazoa; phylum Arthropoda; class Insecta; order Orthoptera; family Tettigoniidae; genus Meconema; species Meconema thalassinum. Next base: position 462,906,518 of record OX336389.2, on the reverse strand, counting down.
AAAATTCCTAATTTTGGAAATAAAACCCTTTTTAAAAATTTTATTTTTTTGTCCTGGAGACCTGGGACTTGGTACAGTGGTAGAGGAGACAAAGGCCATTCATTTATGTCAAACAAACATTTTTGTTAACTTTTTAATTTCGGAAATATAACCCATTTTGGAAATATGTTTTGGAAAATTTGAAAAATACACTATTTTTGGACTGAGAGGGGTATAAAAGTAGGTGTTGGAGTTAACATATGTCTTTTCAGGATTTTTAGTTTAATGATACAGCCTACTTTCCAAATATTTTTTGAAAAATTTGAAAAATACACTAATTTTTGGCTATGCATGGGATAGAGGTAAGTGTAAGAGTTGAGAGTCATTGATAAAACTTAGAGTACTTTCGATTTTTTTTGGAATTTTGTGTGTTGTTGTTGTTGTTGCTGCTTACAAACATGGCTGTAAGCATTTTACAGCCATAAAAAAAGGACTGACATACTTTCCAAGACCAAATAAGCCCCCACAAGCAAGAGCAAATATAAAAGAGCTAAAACAAAAGCCAACAAAAGCCAACAAAAAGCCAACAAAAAGCCAACAAAAGCCAACAAAAGCCAACAAAAAGCCAACAAAAAACTGACCAAAAAAGCCATGTAGCATGCTGGTAGTTGAGTGAGTTGTTATATTGACCGATAGGTAGCAGGCTGGTAATTGAGTGAGTATTGATATCGACCGCTAGATAGCATGCTGTTCGTTCAGTGAGCGAGTATTGAAATGGAGCGCTAGGTAGCATGCTGGTCGTTCAAGTAGTACTCATAGTCACTGCTAGATAGCGGAAACATACTTTGCGTGTCGCATGCAGCTATTTAACAAAGTTTTACCTCATGAAAACGTGCTTGTATAAGCTTTGTACAAAAATTGAATATACAATTAACCACTAAGTGTTTAGAACTAACATGTATAGCCTTGTGTAGGGAATATTGGGGTCCTTTAGCAAGAAAGAGTGCCTAACACACATGAGTGTACAGCCTTTTGATATGCAGTAAGTACCTGATAACCTTGAGTAGGCCATAAGAATATTTTCAGTTGACTACTACCTGTCACAGTGTTTACATTGTGAAAGACCGTTGAAGCAACCAGTCTTTAGCCTTGTCATAAGCAGTGAACAGCTGTTACCCTTAACCAGGGATATATTAGAGGACCCTTATCAAGAATATCATCAGTTGACTACCACCATTCACAGTGACCACATCGTGAAAGACTGTCAAAACAACTATTGTACAGCCTTGTACTACTCAGTAAGTAGCTGTTGGTCTTGACTATTGTATATTAGAGAACCCTTAGCAAGTATATAATCAGTTGACTACTACTTGTTACAGTGTTCACATCGTGAAAGACCGTCTCACTGTCCAGTATACAGCCTTGTCATACGCTGTAAAGAGCTGTTGGTCTAGACTAGGGGTATATTAGTGGACCCTTCACAAGAATATCACCAGTTGACTACTACCTCTCACGGTGTTCACATCGTGAAAGACCGTCTCACTGACCAACCTCTAGCCCTGTGATACGCAGTAAGCAGCTGTTTGCAGAAATCAACATTCATAATGGAAGAAGCCATTCCTAGCTATATGTGTAAAGAGTGTGGAAAGACTTTTCTTCGAGACTATCATAGGAAGCGACATGAAGTATCGTGTGGTGAATTTCATGAGTGCAAGACCTGTGGTAGTACATTCAACAATGCCTACAATGGACGTCGTCATGAAGAATGTTGTAATGTTGTGTCGGCAGCTAAAAGACAAAAGGCAGAGCCTACAAAACATTACCTACTGTCATTGGTCCCTGACAAAAATGGACTTATTGAATATGAGACATCTTTTGAAGGTCGACTTAAATCCTATTTCATTCGTTGCGATACGTGCAAGGATTTAAATTCATACCTTAAAGAGTCCAAACAGCAAATAATACAAGCTATGCAGAAAGAACTAGCAATGCACAAGTCGATAAAAGTTAATCTTGTGGCTGAATGTAGATTCATTCATACATCTACCAATGAAATTACAGATCGTGCTTTTAAAACACGAAATCAGCCCCTATTTTTGGAAACGGACTTAAGTAGTTTCTTGGAAACACAATTTACAAAGTTAACAACGGAAATGGAGGAATCTGAGCTAAAAGGCAGTAATTGGGCTTTGTTAGCAGTGGAAGGAGTACGATTGAAAATAAATAAGTACAATCCCTTGCGTGGAAGCACATATATTCCATTACCAGCAGCTATACAAGCAAGAAAAGCCTGCATTAATCCTGAAAACTTGAAAAATGAAAAGTGTTTTATGTATGCCATTTTAGCAAAACTGGTTAAAAAGGATGCTCATCGCATTAGTAAATACAAGGACCTGGAAAACAAGTATGATTTTTCTGTAATATCGTTTCCTACATCGCTAGCTGACATTCCCAAATTTGAAAAAGCCAACGATATATCCATTAATGTATTTGGATTGGAACAAGACAAGAAATTGTTCCCTCTGAAGGTTGTGGATCAAGAGCTGCAAGACCATCGCGACCTCCTTTTGCTAAGTTCATCATCCGGCCAGAACCACCACGTCTTTATCAAAGATTTTGATAAACTAGTAAGACATCAGATTACCCGCCATGAACATAAAATATATACGTGTAAACGGTGTTTTACACACTTTGATAATCGATATGGACAACAAGGAATGGCAAAAATGAAAGAACATAGAGCTTTGTGTGTCCAGCATGACATTGCTAGGGTTGAAATGCCTATTAAAAACCCCATTGTCAAATTCTTAAATGTTGAAAAAATGCTGAGAATACCTTACGTTATCTATGCAGATTTTGAAAGTATACTCTTACCCCATCAAACATGTCTACCTAATCCTGAGGCAAGTTATACAGTGCCATACCAGAGTCATGTTCCTATGAGCTTTGGTATAAACGTTAAACCCTCACCTGCTGTGGAACACATAAAGACAAATCTTTCAAGCCAACCTGTTATTTATCGTGGGCCTGACGCTGCAGAAAAGTTTATGGACTGTTTGATCTCAATAGCTAATGAAATTGATCGCCTTTACAGCTTAAATGTTCCAAAGGCCTTAACTCAGGCTCAAGAAGCAGAGTTCCAATGTTCTGAAACCTGTTATTTGTGTCAAAAACCATTTACCCAACAGGACTGGAAAGTTCGAGACCACTGCCATATTACAGGGGAATACCGTGGAAGTGCTCACAATAACTGTAATTTGAGGTGTAAAACACGAAACCCCGTTCCTGTGTTTCTACATAATATGAGTGGCTACGACGCAAATTTCATTGTAAAGCAATTGGGGTGTACTACTGAGAGAGTGGATGTTATCGCTAACTCCAAAGAAAAGTACATTTCCTTTACCAAATATGTAGGAAATGTTAAGCTTAGATTTGTGGATACGTTTCGGTTAATGCCGAGTAGTTTGGAAAACTTAGTTTCCAACTTAACATTATACCCTGAAACAGACAAGTACTTTGGAAAAGAAAATGCAATGCTCATGACTCGTAAAGGGGTATTTTGTTATGACTACATTGACTCATGGGAAAAGTTATGTGAAACGTGTTTACCTCCAAAAGAGGCATTCTTTAACAAATTAAGTCAAGAAGATGTTAGTCAAGAAGACTATGAACATGCCAAAAATGTCTGGAATCAGTTCAACATTAAAACTCTAGGGGAATATAGTGACCTCTACCTAACATCAGATGTACTCCTTCTTGCAGACAGCTTTGAAACGTTTAGAAACAAAACACTAGAAACACACCGAGTGGATGCTGCACACTTCTTTACTTCGCCTGGTTTAAGTTTCGAGGCAATGCTCCTTTACACAGGCATTGAACTGGAATTGCTACAGGATTACGATCAGATTCTTTTAATCGAGTCTGGAATACGTGGAGGCATATGCCAGGTGTCTCATCGGTATGCTGAAGCTAACAATAAATACATGGAAACCTATGATTCTGAGAAACCATCGCAGTTTATTACCTATGATGATGCCAACAACCAATACGGGTGGGCTATGTGCCACTCCCTTCCTTATGGTGGATTTCAGTGGGTTTCTCCAGATACTGTTGATCTAGAAAAACTAAAGAAAGACGATCCTGTGGGATACATTCTAGACGTTGATGTTGATTACCCATCTGACCTTCATGATCTACACAACGATTTACCTTTCCTACCAGAGTGTACACAACCTAAGGATTCGTCTCTGAAAAAACTAATTCCTCATCTTGGAAATCGAAGGCGATATGTTGTTCACTACATGGCATTAAAACAGGCTTTAGATCATGGAATAAAATTGATAAAAATTCATCGTGTGTTAAAGTTTAAACAAAGACCTTGGTTAAAGGCATACGTTGATTTTAATAACAACCTTCGAAAACAAGCCAGAAATGATTTTGAGAAAAATCTGTACAAATTATTCAACAATGCCATTTTTGGGAAAACAATGGAAAATATCCGTAAAAGAATAGACATACGTCTTGTGACTGACAGCAAAAAGGCAGAAAAGCTAATAGCTAAACCAACATTCATCGACAGAACAATTTATGGTCCCAACCTAGCTGCTTTCCACATGGCTAAACGTAACATTGTATTCAATAAGCCTATATATATTGGAATGTGTATACTGGATATTTCAAAAACTCTCATGTATTCCCACCACTATGATGTCCTGCTACCCTATTATGGAATGAACAATCTTAAACTCATGTATATGGATACCGACTCGTTCATTTATTTGGTTAACACCCCAGATGTATATCAAGACAAGTTGGATTTCCTAGAACACCTGGACACATCAGATTATCCTACTAATCACATATGTTACTCTACATCAAACAAGAAAACGTTGGGGAAATTTAAAGACGAGGCTTGTGGACAAATTATAAAAGCGTTTGTTGGACTTAGAGCTAAAATGTACGCTTTAGACATAAATGGTAAAGAAATCAAAAAGATTAAAGGTATTAACAAAGGTGTTGTCAAAACTTGTATAAGCTTTCAAGATTATAAGGATTGTGTCATGAAAAACAATGTAAAAAGAATACCAATGAACATTATCACTTCTAAACAACATGACATATCATCTATAAGACTAAACAAAATTGCTTTGTGTCCTAGTGATGATAAAAGAGTGATTGATGCTGATGGTATAGGTACACATGCCTATGGTCATTACTCAATCATTGACCATGCTTAAAGAGTTAAGTTATGAATATCAAAATCTTCTGCCTGCAACTAGCAAATACATAAAACAATTTAGGAAATAAAACAATAACACTACAAAAATAAAATAAAATAGTAATCATAATCAAAAAATAAATATAAATAGAAAACAAAATAAAAACAACTGTACAATTTATAACAAAAAAGAATATATATATATATATATATATATATATATATATATAAATGTATTATGTGTAAATAGTGTACATGTATTTAAAATAAAAAATATTGTATGGACACTGCTTGTACATTTTTAATTACTACCCACCTCTCTCCACTCCTAATGCAAAATGAACATGTAAAACACAAATTGGAAAATCCATGTTTCCATATTGACAAAATAGAAAAAGCATTAAACTGAAATTTTAAAAACTGTAAATGGGAATTTCGTAAATTGACAAATGTACAACAACAAATTGGAAAATCCATGTTTCTATATCATGATATTGAAAAACTTTAAACTGACATTTTAAAAACTGTAAATGGGAAATTGTGAAATTAATAAATGTGTAAACAACAAAATGCAAAATCCATGTTTCCATATTATGAAATTGAAAAACCTAAAACTGTCATAAAAAAACTGAAAATGGAAAATTGGAAAATTGACTAATGTGTAAACAACAAAATGCAAATTCCATGTTTCCATATTATGAAATTGTAAAACTTAAAATTAACATTAAAAAAACTGAAAATGGGAAATTAGAAAATTGACAAATGCGTAAACAACAAAATGAAAGAAAAAAATACTCGGTTGGGGTAGTGATCTTGTTGTACAGTAGCCTATAAGACTAGCATAAGGATAGTTGCATGAGCACTTATATACTTTGTGTATGTGCATTAGCCTTTGGATTAGCTTAAGTTAGGTTTGGTATAGTTAGGTTTAGTGAGGTTAGGTATGTGACCTTGTAGTTTACTCTTTTCGGAAAATGTAAAATGTAAAATCTAAAATCAAAAAATCTTAAATTTAAAATGTAAAATCTAAAAAAAACTAAAAACTAAAATACAAAAAATCAAAAATGTAAAATGTAAAACCTAAAAAATATAAAATGAAAAAATCTAAAATCTAAAATGTTAAAATGTAAAATGTTAAAATGCAAAATCTAAAATCTTTAAATGAGGTTTCTGTGGGTTAGGTTAGGTTAGGTTAGGTTAGGTTATAACTAAGTTTATTATTTGTGCTCTCACATTTGCTCTTACTTTTTTGCTCACACTTTTTGCTCACATTTTTTTTCTCGCACTTTTAGGTTAGGTTAGGTTAAGTTAGGTTAAGTTAGGTTAGGTTAGGTTATAACTTAGTTTATTATGTGTGCTCTTACATTTGCTCTCATATTTGCTCTGACTTTGAAGTTAGGTTAGGTTAGGTTAGGTAAGGTTAGGTTAGGTTAGGTTAGGTTATAACTTAGTTTATTATGTGTGCTCTCACATTTGCTCTCATATTTGCTATTACTTTGAAGTTAGGTTAGGTTAGGTTAGGCTAGGTTAGGTTAGGTGAGGTTAAATGAAGTTGGGTTAGGCTGAATGGCAGAGGTATGAATTAAAACCCGCCTTTTCTCACTTTTGCCTCACAAGACTGAGTGTACTCCGTTCCACTCGTGAGACCAGAAATTAAATTTCTTGTCAGAGCCAGGAATCGAACCCGGCCTTAGCAGTAACAGCCAAGAATGCTAGCCACTACACTAAGTGGCTGACAATATAAAGCTGGTCTGAATTGCACATGATCAATTAATAATTACCTAATAATAATAATAATAATAATAATAATAATAAATATTCCATTTAGCAACTACACGGCCAACCTCTCCCTGTAAAGTCATTCACGGTCTCGGGGCGTAGTGGCCATATTGCCCATTAGCCACTGCGCCAGCTCTGAATGACCCCTCCATAAGAATAACATAAGGCTGGTTGCGCGCGGCGGCCATCTTGCCCATTAGCCCCTGCGCCAGAACCGCCCTATATTACCTACTAAGGTGAGTTCTTAGTTGTGATCTATTGTATCCTGCAAGAAAGGCGTTAGTGTAGCGACGAAACTCTCTCTATATCGCTCAGTATTTTAGCTGACCTTGCTGCATGGTGCCGGCCCCGTGGTGTAGGGGTAGCGCGCATGCCTCTCATCTGGAGGCCCCGGGTTCAATTTCCGGCTCCGTCAAAGATTAGCCTCCTGAGGACAAGAATTGAACCACTGTCTGACAGTGAGGCATCGCCCCGGGCGGTCACCAAGATTAACGGCCGATGGGACCCTGAGCCCTTTTTATCCCATAATGTGTAGGCCGAATGGCTGGGCAGCGGTCGCTTTGTAAGTCACGGCACTTCATGGGCTGTGGTGCCTTGGGGTTTGGTTTGGTTTGGTTGATCAGTGGTTTCATGATACCTCATACAGATAACTGACATGAGGATAGCACAAACAAATACCTAGGTAGATACTCGTAATTAAGAGATGTAGGGTGCGTTAGAATGTACACCTTAGACGATGCTGTTCGTGTGAGTCGACTCACACAGTGGGGTCATGTGTAGAGAATAGGGAAAGAGAGATTACGTAGGAACTTAATGAATTCTACTATAGAGGGTAAGAGAGGCAGAGGTAGAACAAGTACGCGATGGCTGGATTCATGACTTAACGTGTTTAAGCACACTGCTAACTGCCATGTTAATTGGGGATCATGGAGGCGTCTCCTTCGCGCCGAGAGGCTTGTATAACAGACTGGTGCTGGAAGGCAAGACATTCTCAAATTAATATGAGTTATTTTTATTATTATGTTATTACTATAATTAATGTTATTATTGTTACAGTGGGACTTGGGTAATTCGAAGCTGAAGGGACCAACAAAAATTCGAAGTTATATCTTTTTGGTTTGGTTTTAGGCCCAATGGATAAGGTCAATCTTTCAATAGGTAAATGCTGTATTTGTTGAAATGTGTTATGTGCTAAAGGAATACTGTATACGCGATATTTGAACAATTTTAATTCAGATTGCATTTCACTAGGAACTACAAAAGATTGCAATTGCTTTCGGGTGCACAGTAGCAGCATGTTCATTATGTAAAACATAAGTTTTAGAAAGAATTGTGAAATGTCTCATTGGTTTGCAGAGTTTAGGTTTCTTTTTAGCTTAAAAAATTGTTCAAGTAATTTAAGTGACAGTTTAGTGAGAAAAATATCACTCTCACTATTCCCACAGTGAACAGTGCGGGAACGTTCCACTAACGTTTTAACGTTATAACGTTTTAATATCTATGTACAAAAACTTCCAATTAAGGAAGGTAAACTTCGAATTATTCACGATCTTGTTCCATTGATTTGATTCGAAGTTCAAGGGACCGACAAAAATCTTCGAATTATGGAAGTTGGAATTATCCACGTCCCACTGTATTACAGGAAATAATAGTCTGTCCCCTCCTGGCCTGTCGGCTGATCTTGTGCAAGCTTGATATAACCAATGTTAACTTAATGTGATGCAATGCCTGTATCAATCATCCTTAAATATCTACGTTCCATGTAGTTTTCTTTAACATGCAAAGTAATCATTGAACATGGACGATGTTTGTGCAGAAACATACTTGCATCTTACCCTTGACGTTTCACTTACTTTTTATTACAGGATGTTCACTCTTCACTGAAATAGTGAACTACGGAGGTGTGCAAATTATTAGAATCAAATTAAGAATTTAAATGGCACAATTTTTTATTCAAAATCATTTTATTGATCATCTGCCGGCATCTTTTGTAACCCTACTTAGTAATGTTTTCTCTCTTATCATCTTTCACCCTTTCCCATAAGGAATTGTGTCTGGAAAATTTCAAAATTGGGTATTCCGAAGGATACCTGAGCTAGGCTCGTTTTGAATTTTTTCATTGACTTTGGAATGTACCCTATAAGTCAGGTGATTTCAAACCATAGTTCATGAATCTTTGAATATTCCAAGATATGATCATCAGTAGAATGACTCCAAAACCCTCAGCTCTAAAATTAGACGAAAAGTACAATAAAGTAATCAAAAGAAAACGTGTGGCATTTTGCAATAGCAAAGCTTCTTTGTTATTGTAAATTCCACAAATTAATTTTACTTTGAGTTTCTTAAAAGAAAATATAATAAATTAAGACACTTGGTTAAACATTGGAAATAATTTCACCGCCTTGCAAACATACATATTTAATGCATTAATCCATGAAAAGTATAAATGTTATTTTGTGAGTCTATTAATTTGCACACCTCTGTAAAGTGCATCAGAGACTATACTCCCAGCAATCTGGGAATGCGGCTGGTCCACTTGCACACCTCCCGACCGCATTCACACAGCCACAGTTGTTACCAAATTATAACCGTTTGTGTGTTTGTTGTGGTCCATTAGAGTCATTTCTACGTTGTTTTGTATAATGTTTCTTGTAATGATGTATTGAATAAAATTGACATAAACCACTTTACGATAAAATAACAACTTAAACACATTAGGGTTTGATAGGCAGTAGTGTTTTTGTGACGGTTCTAGCCCCACCGCTACCTCTCCACAACCACTCCACCACTAACCTAAACTAACTTAATCTACGCTAAGCTAACCTAACCTAACCTAAGCTTACCTAACCTAAGTTAAGCTAACCTAACCTAACTTAACCTAAGCTGTGGGGGTTGTAGAGTTGGTTTAAAACAGTGGTTCTTAAATGGTGGTCCGCGGACCACGGGTGGTCGGCGAGTGCCTCGGGAGTGGTCCGCAGGAGAATAGGGTCCATCGGCACGTATAAAAGTGGCCAATAAATGGGGATTTCGAAAACGATGTGCGTTGAACGAGAATCGTCCGAATGTATTCGCGGCGATGACTATCAGGTTTTGAGTTGAAATATCTTTAAAATAAGTGTTATTGAGGAAGGGTTACAACTGATAATGTGTATTGGGGGAGGGGGGAGAAGGGGTGGGGGAGGGGAGGAGGGGTGGTCCGTACATGATTTAATTTCACGCTGAGTGGTCCGCAGAATTCTACGCGTTCGGAACCACTGGTTTAAAACCTCCTACTTCTCCTCCTCTTCCAAGATGGCGGCCATAGCTTCACCTAACCCAACTTTATCTAAGCTGTGAGGGTTTTATGCCACTACCACCGTTGGAATAGCTTAACATATCACGGAGCAGCCTCGGACGTTGTAGGAAGCAACCTTAGCTATTTTTAGAAGTTGTTTTCCATGGATGTTCCATGCAAATGCAGGAGTGGTGGACATAACTTGAACCTTTCATCACTTAGCCAAAACTGAAAGAGATTTGTGAAGCGATAGCGGTACATTGGATCAGGAATGGGGAGTTGGACTGGAAGCAGGTGTGGTAAATATGATTTTAGCAGAGACAAACAGAATCCTGTCACTTGGCAGCGTATGACGTCACCATAGAGACAAGCTGAATCCTGTCACGAGGCAGCGTATAACGTCAGCATGTGATCCAGGTGTACGCGTGGGAACATAGGTGTTTATCATTCTACGATTCTGTCAGCGAAACATGAATCAAAGAGTTTCTTTCCATATGTTTTAACCACTTTTGCACCAGAAAGTGTTTTGGAAACGCTGTCTTTTGTAATTCTTCCACCTAGAAACCTCCTTGTATAGGTTGTCCTGTGTCGTCTTGGAGTAAATAGGTGACTGGATTGAGTAGTTTTACTTTACAAATGCGAAAAATCTCTGTGTCCCAGTTGGGAGTGTATGCTTTGTCGAAAACAGTCCTGTGTTTACTGATCCGTAATGCACCCGTAATTTGGAAGGTTCATGATGAAAATGACGTTAATTTTTGAGCCCATGCTACAGTTTAATATTGCAATATAAATCTCGGAAGTTGGCTCAAGACGAGCTTTGATAGCGAACGCAGGCCATGGGAGAAACCCATCACGTGATCAGAGACGCCCCAGAATATTCTCGATCATTGGAAAGTGCCTAGCAACAAGGAAATAGCGCGAAATAATACCAGTTAATTGTTATAAAATATATCATTGGATATATGCTTTCAGCCAATGAGAGGAGGGTTTATGGAAGCAGATATGGATTTTTACCTAGTTAATGTGATTAACTATGCCATTTAAGCCCTATGAAACAATTTTACTCCATTGAAAACTTCAAGAAAATTAAAAGAAGATATTACTACTACTTTGAATGACGCAAAAGGGAAGAATTTCACAGTAATAAGCATTATTACAAGTGAGCGCCACTAATTGCGCGGGACCAACAATGGCGCGGAATTTACGACGAGCTGAAGGGGGGACGACTTCTAGAAGTGTGCTTCTCTCGACTGACCTCGCAGCGACAAGACGTGTTACGGAGGGTAGTTCATTCCCGTTGACACGATACTGAGCGCGCTCCTACGCGATACAAGATACGGCGGTGATACCGGCTAATAGTTGCGAGAGCCCCACATCAAACTAAGTGAAGTTGAGCGGTGGACATTTAGGTTAATAGCGAATAAGTTTTCGACTTTGTGAATATTTAAGAGTATACATTAAACTTACCACATGATAAGGCTTCACCTCGAAGAGATTTAGGAAAATCTATCGAGAATTTTGAAAGATATAAGATATTTTGCGTTGCTAGCAAAAGTGTTTATCTCAGAGCAGAGAAAGTCATTTAGTGCAGCGCGACTTTAACACAGGCAAGTCCACGTTGCAGCAACGCGTGAGTAGAGTGGTCTTGTATGAACATTGTGACTTTTTGGTATATGAACATTATGATGGCTACAGACAATTATAATATGGAATTGGTTTATGACATTTCTAATATGTGTGGGATGACAGATTAAACTATTACGCGACTGGGATATGTTGAGACAGAGTTATGAATAACAATATGGAACAACGTTAAGAAACATTGAGAATATCTATAACATCTAGAATGATATAATGCCGAGGCAACATGATACATTAGGTACACTTCCATCCAGTACATTTAATGTATTTGCATGTACATCTATTCTCGAGTATGAGCAGATATAATCTTTCATTGACCAACCAAATGAACATTAACATCTACGATAGTGAATCGACATTCAACCTACAAATTTATTTGTAACTGTGATGCTATCAAGAATAGATTGCTCAACGGTGATGGAAGACTTTCGAGCGATGTCGACTATTGAAGATTCATCAACGGGAAGACGGAAGATAGAAGGTACCAGGCCCGATGACTGTTCGAGATGGAATCCACGTTCGAGGAACGATGTTCGATACCTGGAGGAGATAAATATGCCGAGAAGGAAACCTTTCCATTCTCGAGGTCGCAGCTCTTATCTGATGGTGTGGACTGGGTTTGATTTCAACAAATCATACCTGGATGATGAACCAGCTGGGTATTTTCTAATACCCGACAATGAACTTCAATTTTCCATGAGACCAAGGTACAAATGTTTTTCATTATCCTAGAGTTTGAGTATGTTTAACGGCATTTGTGGACAACAATTCTCCATATTTATTTCATGTATTTTCACTTCGATGTTTTTAGTAAGTTTTATTCTTCAGTTTGCATAGAATGATAGCCTTTCATTATCTATAATTGGAAAGTTTTATGATTCAGTTTTTGAACTGAAGTCAGCTGTTTGAGAAATTTATTTTCCATTGGGAAAATATTTAAGGAAGTTATTATTCGACGATTTCGATTTTATTCAAAGCTTCAGACGTTTTGTCTTTGATATTTTTGGTAAATTCATTTTGTATAAATGAATTTGGGCATTCTTTCTGTAAGAAGAATACATAGTTAGGAGAAGAAATCTACGTGTAATATAATGTGAAACATCACTTAATATTATAAACAATTCTTCGATCTAGCAAGTACGTTTGTTATGAATACGACGTGAATTTAAACATTTATGAACATTCTTTGTGTTGAATGAAAATAAGTTCAGTTGATGACAAACCAATATTTATTTCAAGGAAGGCTTTGCTCTTCAGTAAATGTAAATCATTTGAGACATATCTATTGAAAGATAAGTTATCCGACCTTAGGAAAGTTAGACAAAACGTTTTCTGGTCGTGAGCAATCCTTATTGAGCGATATAATAACACGATATGTTATTAATGCATAAATGTAACACTACGTTATTTGTCAAAGTAGTATTGCAACCGTGCACATTTTAGGAAAGACCAGTATGAAAGAAACTTGTGTATTTTTATTAAATGTCTAGAGACATTGTGTGTTATGTCCTAGTAACTTCGTTTAGTAATCCTTTAAAGATCTATCAATATTCGTTTGAGAACGACCAATGAAATGTAGAACAGATATTGCTGTTCATTTATCAGCTGTGTATTGTAGCGACACTAAGATCAATGCTAGTAAGAAGGTATGCCAGTACAGTGGAACAATTGTTGAGAACAGTTGAATTTATATAATGTGCGTTTTGTAGTAGAAATATACGGAGGTTTTTGTCGTATATAGTTGCTTGGAATACGAGGGAGATTCCGTGTTCGTTGTTATGAAGTACTGTGGTTTTAAATAATAGAAGCATTGTTGTATTATGAGTAGAGTCAGGGAAGACTCCTTTATTTGTGATCAGATCTACGACACGAGAGTCGTTTATAGGCAGAACAATGATGGGAAAAGATATAAGATCCCTGTTCTCTGAACCATTATTAATTTTATTAAACTGGATTTGTAATAACAATGAACTTATCTTAAATGATCGGTCATTTGTATACCGATAAAGACTTTTAACCTGATATGTCATGAAAGTGGTTTTATCATCTGAAATAAGAATGATATAGTAGATTAAAACTATATGGAAGGAAGGAGCTTTAATAATAACGCGGTCTTATCACTCAAGAGTGAGTCTTTAAAGCGATAGACGGTTGTATATAGTGTAAAAAGATTTTCATTTGTTAATATTTAGTAAGTGATAATATTTTTAAATGTTTTTGATTAGATTATAGTTTGAGAGAGCGAATGTTTTCTATATGTTTGAGTTTTATTGTTAATATTGTGTGAATGAAAGCTTCGTTGGTCTAGAACAACGGTAGCGAATGTAAGTATGATTGTTTATGAGTATTAATGCGTTTAAAAGAGAATTTGTTTAAATAGAGCTGTTTACGTAAATTTGTTTTCGTTTGAAAGACGAGTCGCCTCTGCGAGGTTCAATGTCTCGCATTGTGTGTGCTCGAAGCCAAGTCTAGGCCAGGTGGGCCGACAAGCAGGTCCCGTTTCACGGCGAGGCCGAGTGTAAACAGTTGAATCGCGGTTCTCACAGCTGTGTGGAGAGCTGACGAGCAGTCCATTGATAATATAACCTGTTACAACTCTGTAGGCAGGCACGCGACAGTAGTATGTCTGGAATTTTAAACGTTTTACCAGTCTTAATGGAGAACGAGTAATATGTTTAGATTTGTTTTAAAATTGTTGCAGACGGCAGAATCATTTTCTTTTTCTTTACCTTTATGTTAGTATGAATGCAAGGAGTTTTAATGAGCGTCAGTGGCGTAAATGTATATTTATTTTAGGGTGTTATTTTGTGTGAGATTGTTAACTAGTTTTAATTAATAAATTTATATTTTATATACGTCCTATTTCGCTGTTCCTTTATTATTCTATTAATGGAGGCGTGTTTTGGAACAGCCTAAAATAGATAGGATGTCCTTTCTATCCCCAACATAGACCCAAGAAAAGCAGGTAAGTTGTACACTACCGCATAACAGATAGTTTGTTTTATCCATAACACGTCGTAAGACTACTGTGTATAATCTTGGAGGGCCCGCTGGCGGGAGTGTGATAAGATCTTTAGCCGGGACTATCATTATTCTAAAATCCAGCCGTGCTTTGGATGTCCGGCGAGTACCTCCTTGATTTTACCAACACCAACACGAAAGCGATGACGTTGTGAATCAGCAGTTTTATGGCGTTAAAAGTTTATCCAACTGTGGAATATTTTTAGTTACAAGAATTGGTTTCATGTTGATGGTTCCATGTTTGGTATCATTACACTGTACCACTAGGCGGTCCACAAGATCAAGCCTATGATAGGTTTCTCTTGCGGTAAATTCAGGCCACATGTTAGTCTTTAGCGTTTGATTGAAACGTTCCATGACACTAGCCTTTAGATTACTATAGGTAGAATAGTGATGGATAACGCATGGTTTGAGGAAGCTAGAGAACGTTGTGTTGAATAACTCTTTCCCTTGATCTGATTGGAGCAGACTAGGTTGTTGTTTGAACCGTTTAATAATATTATTGAATGCAGCGATGACTGTAGGACCTGACTTACGACTCACAGGTTCAGCAAATGCTATTTTGGAGTAGACGTCAATGACGGTGAGCAGATAGCGCACACCATCGTTAGCGATAGCCTAGGGAATCATTTCAACCAAATCAGCTTGCCACAAATCGTCAACTCCTCGTGTAATGACATGTCGATGACGGTAGAGGTGAAGAGCTGGTCTATGTAACTCATGAGCAATGGCCGATTCAACAGGCGATGGGGTGTTGCCACGTTGACCCATCACACAATCATACCAGCATGACAAAGCTTCTCTTCTATTTCTAATAGTTAACCTTCATGACCAGTATGACCAGCCTGTTTAGAGGCATGAAGAGCTGTAGGCGTTCGACCAAGGTATTTGGGTCATTTCAATAAGTTACATCGACGAGTGGTTTTAATTTTTTAAACGCAACACCTGAGGCTGATGTTCCACGGCGAACACTCTCAGAGGTTGGAAACAATTTTGATATAATCGTTTTTATTTGATACTCCTATTAGCGTTAACCCCTGTGGAACGGGTATAATTACGCCCATAAGCATTTGTAGCCATTAAGATAGATTTATACTTTTTGACATCATTTTGGGTATAATCATCTAGAAGAGGGGCACGTGAAAATAGAATTTCTAGAAGGCCTGATGTTAAGTTATACGATAAGCACATTATCACTAATTTTGATATCGAAATCACCAATTCGAAAACAATCCTCGTAATAGCGATCACCATACGTGGTATCGGTTGTGTTTTAGTAAATAGATCTTTGAGGTAGGGTGATACCAGAGATCCGTAATTCTTTACCAGAAGGCTTTTTAGCTGGGCTTTATATTCAAGTGTAGACAATCTTTCTGATAGAGTTGGTACTCTGGAAGTTGAAGGCGTTTCAGCAATCATTGATGTTTTCATAAACTGAGGGAGTGGCGATGGTTTTACAGGCGTAAACACCTCATCCTCAACATCACTATCCTGTCCTATTTGTTCCACTTCCACTGCCACCTCATGGATGGTCTGCGTTGCTTTCGACAGAGTTGTAGGCTTTCCAGATGTGGAGGAATGCTTGAACATGGCTTTTAGAGGAGATGTTAAATGTTTTTCAACGAACAACTCACTATCAGAACGTGACCGCTTTAATTCACGAAACTTGCGGCGAATAATATTCTGAGCCTCGATAACGCGTTTCTTTAACTGAACTCTGTTGTTGCTGCCATTGTGTCTGAACAAGTGACGTTTCATAAAAAGGTGCAGCTCTTTAAATATGAATAGAATGGTCAAACCCCATGCGGTAGCGTCCTTGGTTAATATCACTCTGTTTATTAATAACAAGACAAGCATGTTGGCGATCATTCTAACACGTAGCACACAACTGGGTTCAAGTTTGAACGGTCATATCGGGGTTCACATGATCATCATACACGTGACGTATGTTTCGTTCATCTTGGCGAAGGAGAACAATCACTTTGGCATTATGACGAATTAACTGTTTGGGTATTCGTGAATAGGTTTGACCGAGATAGAAACAGTCAATATGCTTTTGACGTACCATGCTAAAGTAGGCCTGGAAAATAACTTGTCGTTCCGTAGACACATCGTCAAAGTTCACGAGTGAATCGGGGTGAATACTGTCTGGAAAGATAGCATCTTCATGTGCTGTGAAGGTTAAACAGCTCATGTTATTGTGGTGAAGACCCATCATCACCAGTTCCAAAGAGATATCGAGCGGTTTATAGAGCGATTTGGCGAAAATACACATATTTAGAAAGCGCACGCCGCTTAAAGCAGTGATGAGGGTAAGCAAAAGATTTGTCCTTGCACATCCTGTGGGTCCAACAATGAGACAGCGAATAGAAGATGATATGAGTTAGCCGTGAGGTTGTTCAGACGATGCTGTGAAGAGGTGTGAAACCAAGTCTCTCACTGGGAGTAAGTGTTGTTGCTTAATAATCTTCATAGTGACTAATCGTAAAAGATGCTAGTACGGTCTCTATATACGTGGAACCAAGGACCGTTACGGGGACAGTCTAACCATGGAAGTGTTTGTACGAGCATTTGTAACTATGGCCACGGTCACCTCACTATATGATCCAAAACAGGAGACAGATCCAGCTAATGAACACTATGTTGACGTTTCTGTCATACCACGCAACTAAGAGGGTGATCATGACATTAAAGGAATGCGATAAACCCATCTAAAACATCCTCAAGTCGTTACAGATGCATGTACTAAAAGTATGTCGATACATATAGCTTACGACGTATCAAATGAAATTATGATATGCAGAATTATCGAATAATTAACGTGGCTAACCCGGTTAATAATCAAGATGTGTGCACTAAATCCTACATGTCTGTTTATGCTCTAATGGTGAACATGGATAAAGAGTTTGATGTACAGCAACGTCCACTAACACAGCTACCTCTTCCCATGGCCAATACGGATGCTGTTAGAATGGATTATGTGGATAATAAAGATAATGAGCTACGTAGCATCATGCCAAGCCAAACTGTAAATTGATATATGGCTGATGATAACCGCCTTGTACACGTGGCTGATCCTGAAGATGATCAGGAAGTCTGTACAAAACTGTTTTTAGCCTCTGAAGTGGTAAAAGTGTGTGAAATCGGGTACGACGCTCTACATATGAAGCAAAGACGAATAACTGACGTTTTAGACCCCATACAACCCCATGACGTAACAACCAAACAATTTGTGGAACATTATGTATCCTCGTTTATTAAAACACGACCCCACCTATTCCTATTTCGAATTACAAGCCGATTGCCGGTGAAAGACACTAAGGAACTCACTTACGTTCTACCTTCGGGATCTACCACTTACCGCTTGCTATATAATGGAAACATTCGTATTATGGATCATACACCAAATATGAGACATTTATCGATAAAATTAAACGACAGGGCTATGCCATTACTTATTTATCAGACATTTAAAGCTGATGATAAATAATCCTTTCAACTCCTGCTTACGCTCGATGGAAAAGAGGCTGGAAAAAACATAAATGATTTTCCACTGTATATAGAACTTGAATATACAGCCAACTTGAATTAAATATGAATGGGTTCTTTCCCCAGAAAAGTGTTAGTTGTGACTAAACCTTTCATATGAATGGATGTCATCTATGGTGAAACAAAGATACGGGGTGAAAAAGTCAAGAAAGCCATCGCAAAAGGGTAGCTTTAAAGCTATTCATAATGCTGCACGTGAGGATCGTGAGGAGAAAAAATAAAGTATTGGGCATTAAACGAGCGCTCCAAACGTGCCTGAGTAATTCCTGTTCCGAAACGAGGGGGAATTTTACCCGCTCCCTTTGCTGGTCTAGCAACCCTGGGATCCCTGATCGGTGGAGCAAGTGTGGTAGCACGAACAGTTAAGGCCGTTAAAGAGGCAAAGCAACAATTGAAAGAGAGTGAAAGACATAATAAAACCATGAACGCCATAGCCCTTCACGGTAAGGGAGTTAACCTCACAGTGGCCCCCTATAAGAAAGGACGTTTAAAAAATTTACTGCCACGAAGAGCCATTACCCATGAAGAAGTAACAAGATATGCAAAACTTACGAAGATTCAACACTTTAGAGGTGTATTTATGCGTAACCGATTACCGTTACGTTCATAGAAGCAGGAACGTGCTGTCATTAATTTAGATGATAGTCATGGTCCAGGAACACATAATGTGGCCTACGTAAAGCATGGTTCCACCGTGTGGTACTTTGACAGTTTGGGAAATCTCCCTCCTCCCGTAGAGCTTGTTCGCTATTTCGGAGGCAGTGTAACAATATACTATAATGTGAAAGGAGTGCAAAAGTTTGACACGCAATAGTGCGGTCGTTCATGCCTCGCTTTCCTATATAAGACCCAGCCCAGGAGACAACGTGAGCGTTATGACAGCTGAAAGTAAAACGTTTACAGTGCATGGGCAAGTTGCTGAAGTTTCCATTGACTTTTAGCCTCGTATTGAATTGGGACAAAGACCTTACGTGCTAGGACTAGCGTCCTTTCAAGGCTATAATAGAATTTGCAACATACGTGAAAACGCAAACGACAAGTACTACGTTTATGATTCTATGTCAACCCTACCACCTGGCGGATATGCCATAGATGCTATTTACGAACACATCTACAAGCGTAACAATGTGGTTTTAAGACATTTCTGGGGAGAACACGCAAGTTTGAACTCGTAGGCAACAACGTGACTTATTTCTGCAGTATTTCATCTTCATTTAAGATTGATTTTAAATCTCAACGAGATTCCATTGGTCCCTAACTAGGCATTTTACCTCAAGGCCTTGAACCAAACACGATACATAAATCAGATCACGAGGTGAAACTGGTTGAGGACCATCACGTCTCCGTTACGTGTAATATCATTACCGACGTCTACACCAATCAAAAACCATCCCATTCACTCTACGATTTTATTGTCACATCACCCTGTGGCTATATCATTCGTGTAAACCCTTCGGTGGTGCTGTATCATCCCGTGAATGTGACCAACATTAGTAATATTACTTAAAGGCTGGTGAATAGAAACCAACAACTCATCCAGTTAGATTCTTACACATCTGTGTGAAGTCAGTATGAAATAGGTGTACTCGTATAAAGCAACAAAACCGTCTAGGAATTGTGTTAATTTTTTGCAACGTGAGTACAGGTTAACACGTGCCAACAAGCAAATATTACCACACCTGGGGTACACCCTACACCAACATCATGAATTCCATCCTGGAGGTGGTCAACCCAATCGAAGTACAAGAGGGCATCGTGAGAATTGAACCTCGTTCCTATCAACCACAGACACCGGGACTAAAAACAATGATGAGATTCAATTTGTTATTAATAATCAAGACATTTACAACCAACTCCATGAAAGTGTCATTCAGATTGAAGGTCGCATCACAAAAGCGGGTGATTCCACACCAACAAGATCAACGTTAGCCCACCATGCTTTGGCCTTTCATTTTTCTGAGGTACGCTATGTGATTAATGATATTGTGGTGGATAGTACTCGAAATGTAGGCATAACAAATCTCATTAAAATGAATCCCTCTTATGGGAGTGAAGAATGTAAAACACTTTGTATGGCTGGTTGGTGCCCCGACTGGATGATTCACAACGATTTAACATTTACAGGATTTTGACCACTCAAGATAATTTTAGGCTTTCCAGAGGACCACAAGCGTATCGTGCTAAACGCAAGGCAAGTGCTTTATCTTGTTAGAGGCAGGTGTAATTATAATGCACTCAAGAGTGCCGATGGATTCAAAGATTCAACTGCTGCGCCTCATATGGAAAATCGTAAGAAACTGGACATGCTCAAGATTGTTGAAAATGATTTGGCTTTATCCATGCAATTTAGAAGCCGGGCGTTTCATGAGTACCCACTATTACCAACTGCTCTTACACAAATTTAATGTGAAAACTGCACGCTTCACAAAGGGACCTTTCTATGTCTTGGTTGGCTTTCAAACCAATCGCAAATATCAACAAACCAAGGATGCATCCCAATTTGACCATATACAATTGAGAAATAGACGTCTCTTCCTGAATAGCGCTACTTTTCCCAATGAAAGATTAGATTTAAACTTTTCAAAAAATAAATTTTGTGGACTCTACGACATGTTTTCAAAATTCCAACTATCCTATTATCAGAAAGAGGAATGTCCAACGGTAGCACTTCATGAGTTTAAGGCAAAGGCCCCACTGGTGGTGTTTGATAGTTCCTATTTGGAAGAAGCCGTAAAGGTGACCAATATTCATATCTGGATAGATTTTGAAACTCATGGCAACGTTCCACTAAACACGACAGCCTATTGTCTCATCATTAACGAGAAAAAACTGTATTACCACCCACTCTCGAATCAAGCGGCTAGCTTATAAATATAAGGTGAACAAGAGGACTGCAGCTCAGTCACGACGTATACAAGAGAGGCATGTGATGTCACACCATTGAATTTGAAATCTGAAGCATATTGTTTCAAGACATTTCCATCGTGGACTGTTCCTTTCATTAACCCCCAAGGATTGGCAGCTGCTGGTTTCTATTATTTGAGGAGATGTGTTTTTGTTGTATTGAACTAGGATGATGGGAAGAGGGTGATGAGCCTTTTTAGGAACATCAGCGCTGGTCACCAGCATGTTCATACCATCGTCAAATGGATGTGGGTAATATACCATGGAATCCAAATTACCCGTCAATAGTGCCCCGGAGTGATTGTGAAAATTATGATAGCTGTGGACCATACGTTGACCCATTTACTAGTGTAGAGCAAGGTGAAGAAAGGACCAATGTGGAGACACTACCATTTAAGACAATGGGGTACTTTCCCTGTATATTCTGGAGTCGGTCTGTTGGATATCCGAAGCAACAGCTGGATTCGTAGACCCTGACTGCTCCGGCGCAAAATACTAGTCAAGGATCTACTTCCAACTAGACACTCGCGAATATACGTGGCGGAAATTACGATACAACTGTGAATTACATGAAAAATGCACATAACTCGAAGTAGAACACCTACCTTTATTCTCGGGGATCTCGTGGTCAGCCTCTGGACCTAAATTGGGTTTCACAGTTGCATCTCCTTATGTCTAGAATAAATCCTGACTACACGGCTTCTAATAAAACTAAACGATTTAATAACAAAATGTAAACTAGGGCTAAACATCCATACACTAAAATAAAAACACACTCCCATTCTCTCATCTCTACATTCACGCCACCGATAGAACTGCGTTCTATGAACGTTATAATAAAATTTGGGGTAGCTTGTGTCAACACATCAAGCTGTACAACAATTACACACCCCTGTGCATTTACATTCCTCTGGCACGCTCCAAAGAACATCTGGGCGCTAGGCGCACGTGACCCTCGCCTCGCGTCCGATGACATAACATAACCCGTTACACTCCCAGTGCTAGCTAGTTTTAAAAAAAGGGCAAGCCTGCCGCCTGCAACAACTCTCTCCATTTGTGCGACCTGTCGTGGCCTTGGCTAGAAACGAGTTTTAATCAACCCCTCGCTATTCCGGCCTGGCACACAAATGCACTCTCCATAACAATGAAAGCTGTGTTAAAAATTAAACAGATTCACGTCAGACAAATACGTGAACTGTACGCAAATCCTACACGCTATTAAGATAAAACTTCTAAACACACTTTCATTCATACTCTCGCATTGTGACGTCCCAATGGAGTTCATTTCATTCATACTGAACAAGAAATAAACCACATCCAGTCACATACTCATTCATACTCTAACCTCTACATTAAACAAACTATAAACCTCCTAAAACTAACATGTTATACACTCGATTGGCAAATAATAAAAGTTAACACTAAAAGAATTTATAATGACGCTTATAGCATCAGCTATAGTCCTTTCAAAATAGTAGCGTCCATACACCTGAGCCTGTGCTCTGATCTAACAGTCCTGTCAAATACAGTGAACTGAGATCCATAAAATCTTCAACATCTCCAGAAATAACCACCACCAGTCTCTCCTCTCTGATCTGGTGTCAAAGTCGTTTAAATACATTCGACCACTCAAGATGAAACATATGTCGTTACATATTCGGGTTTAATAATCTCGATAAGAGTATAGCATAACAGATGTCATTATCTATTTCCCGTTTCAGTTTCAACCGTGACCCTTCATGTCCTCTCTAGTCCAAAGTCGTGGATACAAAATAAGGAGTACTCTCTACTCACACCTTAATGCCTTGCCAAACTCAAGTCATGCCCACGCAATAACTGTACTATAAAATACGGAAAACACCCTCGCAAACCCTCGTATGCCAACTACATACGGAAATCTATACACATAAAAACCACTATCAAAGGGTTATCACCTTCACTTCTTTCAAACTTGCATTCCTTAAAACGGGCATAATTCCTCAGCGTTGTCACCACAATCGCTGGTCCAATGAACAATAACAACAATTGTTAAATCATTAATTTATACATCTTAACGACCTTAGGACTTTACGATACTAACCTCCTCACTTATTACTCTTGAAACGATACTCTGTTAAGTATAAACTGCCATGCATACATTTAATAAAAATACTACATCTCATCTTCATACTTCTGGGTTCGACTTTATCGAAGAAGGAATATTATGTCTACAACGTGACATGATATTACTCCTCGTAAATATTTAATCACATCATTAAATCTGTGTGTGTCCAACAAGAATCGATCACGACGAGGATATCAAACGATAATTACCCGAACGTCGGATGATAATAAATCTTCCAAGAAAATTCTATCCTCAAATAAATTTAAATGACTGAAAGTCCATAGCTTTCTTCAATAAAACGTACAATTAGTCATATTCGTATTCTCTCCATTCAGAACGAATGTCGATATTTCACAACATATCACTACCAAGATCTTCTCTTGACGTTTCTTCTCGACGGATAAAATGACCAAATTAAACTAATAAAAATTAATTTAATGGGTAACATAGACGAAAATGTCTATCACCTGAATTCAGAATGAATTCAAAAACGTCGAAAATAAATTACTGTTCCTTAAAGGAAATGACAACAGCTTGTTCCTCGAACAAGAAAAAAATAATCTCAGTTCAGAAAATGGATTCCTAACAAACGAAACTAAAGTGTCGCAAGACGATCACTATAATAAATTTCGAAGAATAAAAAGACTATACATGGAATACATAAATATGGTGTCGAAATATGGATAAAGTATTTGCTAAGAAAATGTCACTACAAGCTCTAACTACAAGGTTAGTGAACACTGCTACCTGGTCTCGAAGTCTGGAAGATCAAGATAGAATATTACAGAATACTCAGTTGTTACATCTCCCAAAGATCTGGGCTGGATCCTAGCTCGTCTCCAAGAACTCGTGACCTCAGTGAAGGAACGAATTCCCCTACTGGAAAACAGCAAGCTCCGACCGGGATCGAACTGCGGGCCTCCAATCATCATCTTCCTTGTGACCGGGATAACCCTGGACCTCTTGATAATCTTGATGTTTCTTCTTTCTCCGTCAAAGCACAGACTCATCATAACAGTGAGTAGCGTCGAAAGTTCGGCTTTCCACTTCGAAAGACATTCTAAAAGAAAGTCATGGACCTCACTCGCATAACGAACATTCATGTAGATGGAATATGAACATCGTTCTTTAGTCGCTGATGTTAATGTTGAGCTCATGTTTGAAGAGAATGCACTAGAATAGATTTGTACACCAAGTCTCATGATCGCTCATTAAGTAGACATTCATGAACAGTCTCCTCTAACGAAGCTCCATCGCTGACTATATTGCTTCTATCTGCTTATACTCCTAGCGCACATATTAATTTAGTGCATCATACTCTTCATAATAGTAGACTGAATATTGTTCTTCACTATGGAATACATCTCCATCCTATTTGATGTAATACAGTTCCCCACAAGCAATGCTAACATACACACCCGTACTAACTTGTGGCTGTTGCATGCGCTGTCGTCGCTAGGACAGAAGTGTCTTATCGCGCTGGAAAGGAACACTTTTCTCGCGCTTCACAAAACTGCTTATAATTGCTGAAATAATTTTCACAAACTTCTGAAAGTTCGTTATACACAATATCTGATAGCAAGCTACAAACTGTAGTTGAAATAATGTCTCTGAAGCCGATCAGACCGAAGTGATTGCGGCATATAAATCCCTCGCAACTTCACTTAGATTCAAGGCGCGGTAATCTACTAACACTACCATCGCTTATGCCTTGTCTCCACGAGTCCACCTTCTACACGCTCGGTGAAACACTCGGAACTCTCTCTCTTCCAATAGCACACGTCTGACCTCTCGGACATTCAGATACATAAGAGCCTCGTTGCTTGGCATCTCCCCTCCAAGTCTACCGATTCTCGCCGCCTTTTTGAGTTCCCTCTCAAATTCGCGCGAGCTCTAGCAAATCGCTTATTCCTTCCAATAGCGACCTGCTATTGACTTTAAAATATTTCCAATATTTTATTATCATATTCTTCTCTTTTCCAATACATAAAATCTCTCGCTAGGGACTTAAATGAATTAAATATCCATAAAAATTTAGTTGCTGGAACTCCCGTCTTCTCTAAAACTTCTTCCTATTGGCTGTAAGCTCGTATCCAATGGGATAATTTATAGCAATATTTAAACAAATCCTGGGAAAATTCGCTGTTGCTAGGTCGATTCCAAGCTTCTGGAAATTTCCATTGCGCAATACAATCACGTGACGGAATTTCCCTCCTGCTCAACGTCGCCTCACGTCTGGTTTCTGCCAAGTTCCAGCCATCATATTCCTTGGTTAAATTTTATCATGGGCTTCGAAAAAAATGTATTATTCCCATTTTCATCCCTTATAATTCATTTTACGGGGGCAGTACCATAGATGCCATGGACGATATAGACATAGATGACAATGTTGCATGGATTGGTATAGACCCTATACTAAAATTATAAAATGTAGACCTTGTCATGAATTCTTGATAAATAAAATTTTGTAAACCATCTGTTGTTTATTTTTTCTTACTGTTCAGGGCTTTATGGGGAATCAAAACAAGTTTATACTCAAAGAGGTGGCCATTATCGATTGCACCACGCTTTGGGAACCTAAACTAACTCATCGTGTGTTTAAACCACCTTTCCCCGTATATTTGTAGACAGTTAAAGACAAAAGACAACCCCATTGGATACAAAATCATTTGAGGTTACGATGGTGTGAAGGAACCACTCCCTATAAATACATATCCAGAGTTATGAATGTGCATTTATACACGGCGGATGTTGTATTTGTCAAGAGAAATGGAAAACGTGAATGGTTTCTAGGGTTTCTGTCTCCCACCTGTGAATGCATCGATCTCGTGTATCCAGGCTGTCCTTCACTACAAAGCCTCATCCTCGGCACACCAACATGTGAGAAGGATAGCAAAGCCCTTCTTCATGAGTGGAAGCTGTTTGATTGGTTGACACGAGTTGCATGCCGGGAAGTGGTGGGTATCATTAAAACGGAAATGTCACTTGCTCCCGCCAGTAGTGTGATCGATACTAGTGAGCTATAAAGACCTTAATCATGTCTGTCTGTTCCATGATGGACGTGAAAGATAATTCAATATAACGAGCTATTGTGACTGTTTTTGTGTGTACAAAACGCTCAACAATTTAAATTGAATGTATTACCAATATTAATTATTTTTTGCGTTGCGGCTAATGCTGTGAAAGAAATTTGGGATAGTGTACCCAGCGATTGGTCACGTGATCCTCTTTCGTCAGAATTGCAATCCTGTGACATCTACGAGCATCATCATCAAGTGTTAATCGCTAAAATACCCTCTTTGCGCCAATGTCCTACATGTCAGCTTGTAAAACTGTATTAGTGACATAAAACCCATTGTAAAGACACATTTTATTCATTCCAATGATATGATGGGTAGAAAAATGCAACAACGTCCGCAGCAGCGGAATAAGAACAACAGTGTACGTCACCGACTAAACAAGATGTCCAGTAAAGAACATATAGCCTACTTTCTTCTAAATGCATGGGTATTGTTATAACTCTTTGTCCATTTCAAGGAGTATAATTGAAAGTTGGTTGTAGTAGCTTGTTGAAATACAACGTGCTATACGTATATTAAACATGAATATGAGGTGCCCTTTGGTAGTGGTACCCCTGTAAAAAAATGCATTCAATTCGGTTTCACCGTGTTTCAATTGATGTGGGGAATCGATTTGCACACATACATGGCCACCATCTGTAAACTATTGGGCAGAAGACCTAGTAATTTAGTCAAATTTTGCTTACCACATAAAGGCATGTCGTTACAGAATTTGGTCGAGATCAGATGATTAGCTTGGTCGTAATTTGCTCTAAGCTTTTAACATTTGGCTGGCCGCCATTACGTTTCCGTCAAGATGGCGGCGATATAAAACATGACACTGAGGTGCTTTTTGCTAGTGCTACCTCTGTACCAAATTTCGTTCAATTCAGTTTCACCGTGTTTGAAAAGATAGGGGAAATCTATTTTCTCACATACATGAGCGCCATCCGCAAATTATTGGGTTGATGACCTTGTAGTTTGGTCGAATGATTCTTTATCCTTAAAGGTATAATATTGCATAATTTAGTAGAGATCACATGATTAGGTTGGTCGTAATTTGATTCAAGCTTTTAACATTTGGGTGGCCGCCATTACGTTTTCGTCAAGACGGTGGCGATATAAAACAAGACACTGGAGTTCCCTTTGCTAGTGCTACCTCTGTACCCAATTTTGTTCAATTCGGTTTCACCGTGTAAAAATTAATAGGGGAATTGGTTTGCACACATATATGGCCGCCATCTGCTAACTGTTGGGCTGATGACCTTGAAGCTTAGGCAAAAGATGCCCGCCGTACGAATATATGTTGTTGCAATATTTGGTAGAGATCGGATCATTAGATTAGTCGTAATTTTATTTAAGCTCTGAACATTTGGGTGGCCGCCATTACGTTTTCATCAAGATGGCGGCGATATAATACATAACAATGGAGTACCCTTTGCTAGCGCTACCTCTGTACGAAATTTCGTTCAATTCAGATTCATCGTGTTTGAATTGATAGGGGGAATCGATTTGCACACATACATGGCCGCCATCTGCAAAGTTATGGGCTGATGACCTTGTAGTTTAGTCAAAAGACGCTCGCCATATTATGTTGTTTCAAATTTGGTAGAGATCAGATGATTAAATTAATCTTAATTTGATTTAAGCTTTGAACGTTTGGGTGGCCGCCATTACGGTTTCGTCAAGATGGCGGCTATATTAAACATGACAATGGAGTGCCTTTTGCTAGTGCTACCTCTCTACCAAATTTCGTTCAATTCGGTTTCACAGCGTTTGAATTGATAGGGGAATCGATTTGCACACATACATGGCCGCCAAGTTTTGGGCTGATGACCTTGTAGTTAAGTCAAATGACGCTCGCCATAGTATGTTGTTGCAAAATTTGGTAGAGATCAGATGATTAGGTTAATTGTAATTTGATTTAAGCTTTGAACATTTGGGTGGCCGCCATTACGTTTTCGTCCAGATGGCAGCGATATAAAACATGACACTGAGGTGCACTTTGCTAGTGCTACCTCTGTACCAAATTTCATTCAATTCGGTTTCACCGAGTTTGAATTGATGGGGGAATCGATTTGCACACATACATGGCCGCCATCTGCAAACTATTGGGCTGATGACCTAGTAATTTAGTCAAAATATGCTTACCACATAAAGGTATGTCGTTACAGAATTCGGTAGAGACCAGATGATTAGTTTGGTCGTAATTTGCTCTAAGCTTTGAACATTTGGGTGTCCGTCAAGATGGCGGCGATATAAAACATGACACTGAGGTGCCCTTTGCTGGTACTACCTTTGTACTGAACCCAAATTCAGCCCAGCTTCAGCCATTGACTGAGCCGAGGATCGAAACGACTTGCAAACCTATTGATTTAAGGAGTGGACATTGGAAATAGGAATTTATTTTATTCACAGATATGTTGTGGGAAGTGAATAACAGTATTTGGAAAACAATGGAAAATTTTGGATCATTTGGAAATATATAAATTTGGAAATATTTCAGTGAATTATAATTTAGCCAGGGGAGAGTCAGATCATTCGATGCTGGAATATGTCCGAGGCTTCAAGTTAGCACGCTCAAGACCGGTTTTGGTTAGTTGAGTTGACAACAACAAGATTATGCACACGACTCTATGATAAGAGGCTAGAACAGGGAGGTTTTTGATGATAAACCAACAGCCAATCAGAATGGATCAGTTTATTTTTGAGGGAATTGCTATTATATCAAATTTGCTTATATAACGCAAGATTAGCATTTCTACAGATCCAGAAGAGTAATCGAAGTTAATTTGGAAGAACAGAATTATGTATTTATGGATAGGAGAGGAGTTATTAGCGAAATTCTGTATAAAAGGACTCGACGCGAGGCTAGAACCCAGTCGAGACTGCCACGCGCGAGATAGTCAGAAGGGGAGAGTTGATTCCTACTGATATTCTTGAAGCGACCGGACCTGTTTGTCAAAGCGTCACGAGTGAGCGCTATAGTAATTGAAAGTGCGGCCAGGAGATTCCACTGGACTGCTAGGAGACGGTGCGATTGCCGAGGAAGATATGGAGATCCCGGTGAAACAGCAAAAGCATTAATTGACTATTGAAAGAAGCAACTTTGAAACATAACGCATCGAAAAAAGACTTCGCTTATACAAGTTATATACGACAATAGAACGAGCAGCTTTACCATTAACAAGCTACAACATTACTTCAGTATATATCCTGAGGCTTGTTCATCTATTATTCACCATGATGACCGACTCAAGTCAGAGGGGATATTTGCATTCTACGATTATTGAGAAGATTACAATGAACTACTAAATCATGGAAGGAGGTTAATCTACATTATGGAACGGGAAATTCAGAGTTGATCTAGAAGACCATGGATCGATGTCACCGCTACTGCACAACCTACTTGCAGTATTTTGAATACACCGTTAATGCTACTCAAATGTCCACTACAAACATGAAGAGATATCAACCGAGGACGCTCAAAGCTACTTTGATGACGAGATGCCACATGAAGAAGAGGGATGGAAGATTTCATCATTGCGGGTTCCAGTATCTAGACCTCAAGTCGAGAAGATACAAGAATCAGACTGCGGGGAGACGGGAGAAAAGGTGTTCGCGAGCCAAGCAGAGGGGAAGCGATCAGCAAAGTACCACGCTAGAAGCAGCGACTTGATCCAGACGGACGACCAGCGCATGTCAACCCGAGGGAGAAACATCGAACCTATCTAATGAGGTATTTCAGAGGCAGATCGACGGAAAGGTACAGAATTGACTGTTCCACTGTCTCAGTAGTTTGTCGTAGTATTTGCATGTATTTCAAGGGTGACCAATTCATATTATTTTAGTAGATTTCTTTCGCATAACTCATGCTATTATATTGTCTATTTTAGAGATTTATTTGTAAATTTTAATATACGTCAACGTGTGTCGTTTCAGGTGTAATTTTATTAGCATTTGGACTTAGATATTCCGTTTTAGTATTTCATTAGGATCGTTTTGATATACTCACTTTTAGCGAAAACTGTTCTATGAAAGGGAATGCTTCGATCGATATATCTGCGTGATAAGCATTTTAATTCCATCTATGTTGCTAGAATACACCGTTATTCTAATAAAGCACTACTGTAAAATGCTATAATATTGTTAATAACAATTTTAATGTGTCAGAATTTAATTGCAACATTTTTAGATGTTTTAAAAATAATATTGTACAAGAACAATTCCAATTAAGGAATGTCAACATTATATGACGTTAATTAAGGTCATAAACAAACAGTAATAAATGGGAGATAGGATCACATTGTTGACAATGGAAGTCAAGTGATGCTTATAATTAGCAACAATTATTTTGCAATAATTTGCTATAACGAAATTATAGACCAGGAGATTTGCAGATCTACCTGAAGTCTAATATGTATTGAAACAAGTTTAAATATGAATAATTGATTCATAAATGTTTACCAGAAGTGGAAGGACGAATATTATTGTTATTATTTTGGTAAAGACGAGCGGACTACCGTATTTGAAGTTAACACACTATTGTAACGTGGAAATACAAGATGTTGATAAGGTTTATAAACGAAATGTATTACTGAAATTTACGTGGAATATTATACAAGGTGTACAGTTGTGAACAAAAATATTATTGATGTTTAAGGGCACGAGGATATTTAACTTAGAAATGAGGAGGTTAGGAGTGCATCATGAACCGTATTACACCGTTCGTGTTTACGTAGTAAGATCACTGATTCTTCTACACGTTTGTAGCAAGATGAGTTTTTGTATTTAAGGAATGCCGTGTAGTATTAATGTAATGATTATCTTTGAGAGGAAAGGAAAGATGTGTGTCATGTTGAAAGCGTAGTTAACGCTAACATAAGATGTTGTTCACCTATATGAAAGAAAATGAGTATTGCCGTTGGAGCTAAGTATTACTACAGTGTGTTGAAAACGTAACTGACATTAGGAGTGTATTTGTGTGTTGCTCACATCAGTTAGCGTTATTATCAAATGAACGACGTCTGTTATGTAAATGAGTAGTTCCGTCTCGATCTTTGAAACTATTATTATTATTATTATTATTCATTGCTATGACAATCTAGAACTATAATTTACTTAACCGTTTGTTATAAATAGTTCAACTGAATATGACAGAAACTTAAGTGATACTAGAATTTCATTGTTTGTGAATCAGTGTTGGAAAGTATCGTTTGTAAGACAGGAGCGCTTATAGATTGACAGATCACGTCAGATCTAGTACAGATTTTTGAATACCATGCTGGACATGGTTATTTCAGTTATGTAAATATTTTATTATTCTTATAGTTGTTATTTTTACTCATTTTATATTCACGTGTGTAATAGATAGATGTATATAGTAGGGCTATATAATGTAAATATTATTTCTTTAACGAACAGCTGATGCCAGATCAAGCTGCATTTTGTGATCGAGTCACAGGGTGACTGTTAAGTTTATCCATTCGATATTTATTTTGGATTGTAACTTTTTGCAACGCAATTCTTATTGAAAATGCATTTTGAAGGGTAGAAAGTTTATCTAGCAGCTTAAATATTTTTAATTTCAATTTAATTAATTTATTGGTGATAGGGAACGTTACTTGTTTGTAAACTTTTAGTGAATAAATCACAGGCCATAGTTCTGGTCTGTCTGTTTATTTTTATAGAAACTGATCATCTTTTCATTTCGCAATCGACGTGCGATAGTACTGCCAGTTAGTTACTAGTATTCACGTAGTCTCAACTTCACCGTTCACACTCGAGATCCGAGATTCTCGTACTACCAATTTTGTTATGGAATTTGATTTGCTAGTAAATGTGTAACTGATTTGTAGAGTTATTGCATGACTGTATGCGTCAAGGGTTTCATAGTCATTCGCCCAGTAGGGAAGTATTGATGTATCTGGCTGGGTATCGACGTCCTTACTATCCTTTTCCATCTCAGCGGATATGGGTGGTGGCTAATGTGAGATTCGGGCGCAGTACCAAATTTCGTTCAATTCGGTTTCACCGAGTTTGAATTGATAGGGGAATCGATTTGCACACATAAATGGACGCCATCTGCAAACTATTGGACTGATGACCTTGTAGCTTGGTCAAAGGACGCTTCTCACATTAAGGTATGATGTTGCAAAATTTGGTAGAGATCAGATGATTTGGTTGGTTGTAATTTGATTAAGCTTTGAACATTTGGATAGCCGCCATTACGTTTCCGTCAAGATTGTGGCAATATAATACATGGCACTGAGGTGCCCTTTGCTAGTGCTAACTCTGTACCAAATTTCGTTCAATTCGGTTTCACCGTTTTCGAATTGATAGGGGGGGGGGCAGACATGCAGAGTACACACACACTCACACACACAGACAGACACACAATTTTTGGCCTTGTAGTGATCTCATAAGTCTACTTCCATTTTTTGCAAAAATCGAAAGTAGGCTAAAAATAAATGCCTG
Organism: Meconema thalassinum; assembly: GCA_946902985.2. Classification (NCBI taxonomy): domain Eukaryota; kingdom Metazoa; phylum Arthropoda; class Insecta; order Orthoptera; family Tettigoniidae; genus Meconema; species Meconema thalassinum. Next base: position 462,873,513 of record OX336389.2, on the reverse strand, counting down.
ACTGGTCATGGTCTCATTGATAAAATGATTGATTTACTCACCTTTACACTTCATTTACCTGGTTACCCGTACTGTTGCCCAGGAACAAAGTTGGATGCTCGACTTGCTCGAGGTGATGCAGGCATTAACGTCCTCGATACAGCATGTATGGCTCATGACATTTCTTATCGCAATAGCCAACTTGAATCAAGACGTGCAGCAGATAAAGTGCTGTTGAGAAAGTCTAAGCAGCGTGTTACGGCATCTGATGCCTCGGTGGCAGAGAGGTTGGCAGCCCTGGTTGTGATAGGTGCTATGAAAGGAAAATTGATGATCAGTGGGCGTGGACTTAAGAAAAGGGAATAATGGATTTTGTATTTATGTAATGTTGTACAATATATAAAATAAACCTATGATTCGAGTCTACATGTTTTATTTTTTTATTTATAAACAATTCTTTTTTCAAAACTTAGACATCCTAACCGATTCTCTCACTTTACATTTTTCTTTGCATGCTAGTCAACTAGCGCTGACCATAGTGAATCCAATTAAAATAAAACAATTTTACAGCAAAATGTATTACACATCTTCTTTTTACTAAACTACAGTAGTCTAACATTATAAATTATACTTATGGTTAAGTTTGATCAATTAATACAAAAAACAAAATTTTACAGCAAACTGTATTATACCTTATATTTACGGGACTACAGTAGTCTTACATTATACTCACAGTTTTTACAAGAATACCTATACACTGACCATAGTGAATCCAATTAATGTAAAACAATTTTACAGCAAAATATATTACACTTTATCTTTTTACTAAACTACAGTAGTCTAACATTGTAAATTATACTTATGGTAGAGTTTTATCACTGAGCACAAAAGCAAAATTTTACAGCAAATGTATTATACATTATATTAGGTTAGGTTAGATTAGCGGTGGAGCGGTGGCGGAGGCATTAGAATGCGATATGGTGAACATCAGTTTTGAGTCAATTAATAGCAATCAATACAACTGTTTACCCATGCAAGAGAAACTGATGACTTAGGTATAAAGAATCATTTGTTGTCTTCATTACATACAGCAACTTTGTTCAGCAAATTAGTATACAGCTGATGATTTTTGCTTTTAAAAACAAACATTTTCTTAAATAAGATAGGTAAGTTACTGAGTATATAGTTTCTGTAATCGCCTATATCTAACTCATTAATAACAACGCTATTTTTACTCCTTTTTATTTTATTACAACATCATCTTCTATCGTCATAGAGCTGCATGATTTTGATTTAGTGCCTACAACACCAGCACATTCATCCTTAAATTTTACAAGAACCCTTTTGTTTACTAGAGGTAAATGATAGATATTATTCTTGGAATAGTTACTTGTATCAAACCTATCTAGTTCAGTTTTGATATAGTCATAAATATCATTAGTTTTAAGCTCATAAATAAAAGAATCTGTGTATATATAGAGTAATTTAGCATTATCAAGATAGTTTTTCATTATATAATCATAGTGAAATTCATACATAACTGTTTTTGACAATTTATTCAAGAATGGTGTAACCACATGTATGGGTTTTTGTAAGTTACTTTAACCCTGGAACAGTACAGTGTGGCACTCAGTGCCGCAGAGAATTTTCGTTCCCCGATTACGTTATGTTGGTACGCCTGAAAAGCGGCCATCTCCTGTGACTTTTACTTGACATTGACTGTCTTTCAGTCAATGTGTATACTTCTTAGCAGTGACAGTTATTTTTACCCAAAACAGTGTCTCCAGGGCATTGAGTGCTCCTTCTGGCCACGATCCAAGGACACTAAGACCACTGTGGTGTGCTCAGAATGCAAGAGTTTTGTGCGTAAACATCATAGCTTGGTGTTTTGTAGTGAATGTGATAAGTGAAAATGATGATTATGATTATGATTACCAAAGAAAGAATATCTACAATAACATTGAAATATTGCTAACATTTTTGTTTTTATTATATTCACACAGTTATTTTCATTTTACAGCCTTCATAGTTAAAGTAGTCTGTGCTACAGGGTTCATTTTACTCATTTGTAATTGCAGTTATTAGTAATACATAATTTTAATGGATCAGAGTTGTGTTTCTGGAGAATAAGGGTACTGTTCCACGGTTAAGGCAATTCATTTGTGTTTCAAATAAATCCTCATGAATAAATCAACAGCTACAAACGTTAGGCTTACTTATTAAGTTGTTCGCACCATACATTTTACCACCATTCTCCCACTTTGTTATCGGCTTCACATCAACTCGCTTATCAACATTTTCCATAGTCTTCCCAAAATCGCTATTAATCATAAGTTATAAAAATCTTTTTCAAAATCATTTGTTGACAATGTTCTTAAATTATTGTTCGGGTCAATATACGGCTTGAGCCATGCTGACTTATTGAATTTTAGTTAACTTTAAGCTATGCTGTAGACACTACTTCAAGTTTTGATAATTACATTTATCATTCATATTAGCAATTAATATTTTCGTTCGCGATGTGATGTACGGAGATTTCATATTCTCAGGACAAAATAGTAAATCTATATGATCATCATGTAACTCTTTAGGATACTCGAGATCAACCTCTAAAATATAACCTTTATCGTCGTTATCATCTAGAGTGCTAACATGTAAAACATCAATTTCAGGTTGTGTCAGCCTGCGAAAATCTTTCAGTGGTATATATTGGTTATTTGCATCGAGGTAGACAATACACTTTGACTGTTCACAAGGGCCACAACTAGGCCTAGGCTTGTATTTATTATGCGCTTTAGAATATCGTCCACTACATTTACTTAATCCACCTCGAATTGATGACATTATAAAATTAATCATCTCAATATCAGTCATCAATTCTAAATTTACTTTCGTTTTTTATTTGAAAATTAAACTGAAACTTAACCCAGGAGCGGTAAAATACTGACAAGAGTCAAAGTCATAAGTTTTGATACAAACATCCCGGAAAATTTCAAGAACATCTGCTAATAATAACACACCTGTCATCAAATATATGTATAAAAATTCACCTAAAGTTTGAATGTGGAACTGTGTCCATACACGTTGTGCATGTAAGCAATCGCGATCACTGTTATTACTTGAGTTTGAGGAACTGTAAAATACGTCCTTTGGTGGCAAAGAACACTCCTCAAGTCGATCCAGCCAGTTAATATATTCACAAGGGAATATACCCTTTCGGCGACTCAAATTAAAATCATTTACTTTAGGAAACACCCGTTGTTTTTCACAAAACGGATCTGATTTTAAATAACTAGCAAGCTTATCGATACTACTCGGCATAAAGTGGAATAAATATAAAAATCGCAGCTTTACAATTCATTCATTGTCAGTTTTGATATATTCTGTAAACGATACGTATTGTTCCTTATTATTTGGAATCACATCATATTTTTTCATCTAAAGCTCCAAACTCTTTAACGATAAAGTGCTTATCATATTTGCTACCGTTATGTAAAATGACTGGAATGTAAATAGTTAATCTATACTTTAAATTACATATAAAGCAATTAGTTTCATTTTCAAAACGCATTTGCTGTGATGATGTTAGTGGGTCTATTGGAGTTATAGTATTTAAAATGGAGGATATACGGATAACATAATTTTCAAGACTTCCCATCAAAATTTTAGGAGCATCAGGTCCTCTATAGAGCACGACGAATTTAACGTGTCATCATAACTACATTTAATATAATATGCAAAGCTAAAAGGTTCATGAATGTGAGTGATGTTGTTAAAAGTTTGGTTGGATTCGATAAACATGTATTTAAAGGACTTAACCAAGATTCAAAATCAGCATATATAACAAATGGCACTCGAAGCTGTTTTCCAAAGTCCTTAAATTTTAGAATGTAATTTCCAGGAGTAGGTATGACTGTACGAATATGATTACACCCCCATTTTTGATGCTGAGATAGTTGATCCTCTTTCTTTAAATATAGCAAACAGCTAACACACAGCCATGATTTGATAGCTGACTACCAACAAGTCTACTTAAATGTTTTGTCCAAGAATAGTGGTCATTTTAACCTTTGTTTACGTATAATAAATTTATACGAGTATCCTTCTTTCTTGAGTATAATATAGATGACCTACTAGACTCTTATTTCCAATTCCATACACATTAATACTTACATTGTTCAGCTCCTCAAAACGTGAAATGCCTTTTATCTCCATAGGAAACCCCATTGCTTTTAAATACAACACTGAAGAATAGTGAGTATAAGATGATGTTATCTCCGCATGCCTCACTGCTGGAAGGAGAGCTGAGGTTACAACCCACGCAAAATATGTATGATCACTATTCAAAACGTTCATAACAGCTTTCTTTCGTTTAATCCATACTGGTAAATCAATGTATACTGATGCTCGAAGGGGGTTATATTTATCAATGTTGGTTTCTAAATTCAGTACTTCAACCAACGCCCAGCCAGACTCCCTTTCCTGGAACTCTTTGCTCATCGCAATGTGAAAACTTGAAATATCTTGGTACATATCACTGATATTAGTTGATTCACTAACAATTATGTTTCTTCTATTAAAGGATTTGGTATCTGTTATTTCAACCTCACTCCCAGTTCTTACATATAGCCCAAAGAGTTCGAAATTTATTTTAAATGGTTTATGTTCCACTAGAGAACTATCCAGCAAGCCGAACACACTAAGTTTAACATTCTTTAAAAATGTTTTTTCTTTACTATTCAATCCGTACACAACAGCTTTCTTTCGTTTGATCCATACTGGAAAATCAATGTATGATGATGCTCGAAAGGGGTTATATTTATTAATGTTGGTTTCTAAATTAAGTAAAGCAATTCGAATTTTAAACACGCTATCAATTTGTTGAATATTCGCAGAATTTATTTCATGACAACCGTTGTTTTTATGATTAATGCTGCGTCAATGTGCATGCATGATTGAGGAAGGTATATCAATATTACATACGTCACAATGCGCTATCGAATGTTCATTATTTTTCATTAATTTTGCTATTCAGCTATTTTTGCAATCTTCCAAACTTTAACGCCTTCGAGCATTTATTTGAAGACGATCACTCTCTACTTTATCACATTCATTCAAAGGTTCCACACTATTGATAGTTTTGCAGTTTTTAATTCCTGTTGTTCATCATGCACTTCAACCATGTGGGATTGATATCGCTTTACACCTGAAAAAACAAGTTTGCAAACTGGACACGAAAAATGTGATGAACTGTCATGTCGTACAAGACTATCCAGTCTGTTAAATGTACAATGACTGCACACAAATATTTTAAGGTTATGTTTGGCAGTTTTATGTCGTTTTAAGCTGTCAGGTCCCGAAAACTGTTTATTACATTCACCACACTTGAACATGATGAACTAGTTTATATCACAATTTAGAGTTAATGTGCTCTCTTACCGGTAGTGGTTGACAACAAATTAATAATTGGTTAGACTTAATACCGTCTGCTTTTTTTTCACTGTGACACTGTCATTAGATTATCTCAAAGATCACTTTCCAAATAACCTATGACAAAAATCACAATGTTAAAAATACAAAATAAAATTATAAATATACACATATTTTTAATTAAAAATAACCCCTGGTACTACAGTCCATGAAGGGCTTAGCCTACAAAGCGCCCGCTGCCCAGCCATTTGGCCTGGAGATAGTGGGGTGACGCGTGGTCATCGCATCGGGTCACCTCAGCCGTTAATCTTGGTTTTCGTGACCGGAGCGCTGCCTCGCTATCAGACAGCTACTCAGTTGTCCTCAGGAGGCTGAGTTCACCCCGTTCCAACCCTCAGGTCAGTCTCTAAAATCCCTGACGGAGCCAGGAATTGATCGCGGGGCCTCCGGGTGAGAGGCAGGCACACTACCCCAAAACCACGGTGACGGCACATATTTGTAATTACATGTAATAAAAGACTAATGTATAGTATTAAAAACTTCTAAAATAGGAAAGGTTATTAAACAACGCCATCACCCAAGGTCGTTAGAGTATATTAGGCAGGCCATTCCCGTCCGCTGCGCTCTAATTGTCTCACCGCGCGTGACGCGGAAGGGAGGACTCCTCAGGCTGGCAGCAGCTTGGTGCCTGTACTTCAACAGTAGCCCCAAGGATGGTACACTCAATAATTCATAATACCTCAATAAATTATTGGTCCAATGAGAGTAAACGATAATCGCTACTGTACATGTAATAAGTTATAAATAAGGTGCAGTATTAAGAGGAAAAGCAACCAGGTACTGTATATTGTTAGAATTAACTACTGAGTACATACAGTATAAACAATAGAACAGCTGTTAGCTTAAGTGTTTATACAACTCACATATTGATGACTTATTACTTGTTTAAGGAGGTCGAAGCTACACGCATTCGTCTCTTCTTCTATGAATACTTCTCCATGGCCTGTATTTTGCGTCTCTTGTTGAGGTGGCGTATTTTGATGAAAGTCCGTGTCCTAACGTAGGTCTTCTATCGTCTTCTTCTGAAATTCTGAGCCATCGTCGAACACGAAACCTTCATCTAGAAATTGATTTCTTAAGAATTTCAACAGATGGGGTACATCACAGAAAACTCACACATTTCTGTTAATGTCCACTTGATTGCTGAAGAAACTTATATTACTGTTAACATGCAGTTCCTTCCAGACTTAAGAGTTTTTCCCTCCCATATCACTAGTTACTGCGACATTACGAATGTCACAACCCTCAAGCTGGCTAATAATGTTTTGTAACAACTCTGAAGTCATTGTCTCATCGAAGTCATAAAAAGCGGGCTGCTTCCATTTAGCAAACAGCCCTCGGACCATAGCTACCTGGACGTTACTGTGGGGCCCTAATATGCGATCGTCTGATGAATCGTAGAATATTTGGCCGTCAATATTCATTTCATCAAACGTCAGAACTGCAATTTTTTGTGAGTCCTTGTAATTTGCTGCACTGGCTTTCACAGACAAAGTACCTCTCTCAGAATTCCAGGTCTGCACTCAAATTGCCGAATCTATTTCTCTAGAGTTGAACGGCATGACAGTGTAATGTTGTGTTTTCTCAAACATTCGTATGCTTTCTTCGAAAGTGATCTTAGTGCGAGGGCATTTGCTATGTCTTCTGGAGATCATTTCATCCTCTTTTTACCTCCTAATAAACATCGAATCTGCCCTGCAGTAAAACTAGTGTAGAGAGCTTTTACCATCTCCCTTTTAAGAGCACCCATATGTACTTTCGCTGAAGGTGATTGTCTTTTCATTGATACAACATATCTTGGGGTTTTGAGTTTTCGAAGAGCCACTTCCCTTCGTCTTAAATCCACATGTATGTTTTCCAAAACCTCGACCCTTTTTCGGAGTTGTATAATTTCATCATATTGCAGCGATTCAGTGTTAGTTCCCTGATCAAGTTTCCGTTTCTTAGGTGGCAAAGTCTCCAAAGTCAATAGTGCCCGTTTCCTCACGTTCCTAGCTTTATAACGCGTTTCTCTGCCACTGGTGACCTGTAGAGTGTAAATAAGAGTTGTATTTCATGATTTTTACAGCATGTACAAGAATAAAAACTAAATTGATAAATAACAAATACTAAGACTACCGTAATTACCGTAATTCTAGAGAATCGCACCGCATTATGCTGCATCAACTCTAGGCTGACAAATAAGTACTGTAGCTTCCTTTGAGATAGTAGATTCCTTAAAATACCGATAAACCTATTTATTGAACCAAATAAAATTACTCGTACACTCAATAATTAAACAAATACCCATTCTGCAATTTGGTCCACCAAGCTGCATGGGCTGTTGCTTGATTATGTTGACGACGTCTGGGTTATCGGCCCCGTTGTTGATTGAGCCGTGATTTATAATAGACGGAACAGCATCCGCACGCAATATTTTTCTCTGTGGTAATCCCAAAAGTTAATTTTTCAAATCTCGATCATAGTCTTCTGGACGGAAATGTATAGAACACACTCGAGCGTTATCGGGGTTGAATTTGTCACTTCGCTCACAGCGTAGCACCCACACTCGTCTGAGCTCCTCTCTTCTTCTTGGAAACCTGTGATACATAACATCAGTACCGACGGTTTTGGACCACCACTGTGCGAAAGCACAATTTACTTTGTATTTACTGCTTCCACTCATGGTTAACCACAAGGCAGGATAAAACAAATCAAATAATATGCAACGGTATTCTAGCTTGACGCGCGATTTTCAGCAACTATGCATTCTGCTATTGCAAGTCAACTACCTTATGGTGACAGCATGTTCCCTCCGTGTGACGTCACCAGCAAGCAAGATGTCACATGATGAGAAGCGCGGGAGATGGGAGTAGCCCTCCCCTCCAGTAACGTGTTGTCTGTTCAAAAAACAAATCAACCGTACAGAACCTCGCTACAACCAGTGTTGTACTGTTATATCAGTTCCATAAATAATAAGTCTACTATTTTAAAATGGATAGAACAATTTTGCTAGTTATAAAATCTACCCACCCTTACCACAATAGTAAGGTACTGCATTTCAAATCCTCTTACAACACTATGGTCACAAGTAATCTGTAGAGATAACGTTAACTGTCGTGCAAGTGATTCAACTATAAAGTGAAAAAGACCTTCCCCTCCCTGGCTTTTCATACCCGTAATCGAGTGCATGCCTAGACCATTCCCACGGCTTGACAAGTTGGTTTATGTTTTGCTGATGCAATTGTAGAATTATAAACACCTATGTTCCCACGCGCACCCCTGGATCACATGGTGCGTCATATGTTGCCTCGTGACAGGCTTCTGCTTGTCTCTGCAAAAATCATTTCTCACACCTGCCCCCAGTCCAACTCCCCATTCCTCATCCCAATCTCGTTCAGTTTTGGCTAAGTGATAAAAGGTTAAAGTTATGTCTGCCACTCCTGTATTTGCATGGAACAACCATGGAAAACAATTTCTAAAAATAGCTAAGGTTGCTTCCTATAACGTCATAGGCTGCTCCGTAATATGTTAAGCTACTCCAGCGATGGTAGTGGCATTGAAACCCCCACAGGTTAGGTTAAGTTAGGATAGGTTAAGCTATGGCCGCCATCTTGGAGGAAGAGGAGGAGGAGAAGGAGGAGATTTTAAACCAACTCTACAACCCCCACAGGTTAGGTTAAGTTAGGTTAGGTCAGGTTAGCGGTGGAGCGGTGGCGGTGGGGCTAGTACCATCAACTCCAAGATGGTGACTATAAGGGATGTTTCTGTGGATAGCACCGCGTTTTCTTGCAAATATACCGGTATAAAAATAGTGGTTTAACCCAGAAGCGTGTAAAAAATGGTATTCAGTGTGTCAAGTTCCAAATCTGGTATCATTTGTCGTGTTTATCAGATGATACTTGTTCGGGAAATGATGAAATGATGTTTCGACGCTTGTGAAGACAGCTTGGATTTATTTACAAAAAAATTTGTTTGACATAAATGAATGGCCCTGAACCCATATACCACCAAAATAAATTTCAAGTCGCTAGGACAAAAAATAACAGTACGGGAGCAGTACCGATTTTGCACCCCCCCCCCCCCTTTCCACCTCTCCAACTGACGTCACATTTTTCATTTTTGTCACACAGACCTGTAACGTGGTTTACAGGTCGAAGGGATCGAGACCTTTCATTTATGTTAAACAAACTTTTTTGTAGAATTCCTAGTTTCCAAAATAGTGACCATTTTTCAAAAATAATTTTCTATTGTCCTAGAAACTTGACATTTCGTATGGTGCTAGACGAGGTAATGACCATTGATTTATGTCAAACAAACTTTTTTGTAAAATTCCTAGTTTCCAAAATAGTGACAATTTTTCAAAATTCATTTTCTTTCGTCCTAGAGACCTGAGACTTGGTATGGGGATAGAACGGGTAAAGACCATTGAATTACGTGAAACAAACTTTTTGTAGAATTCCTAATTTTGGAAATATAGCCCATTTTCAAAATTATATTTTTGTTGACCTAGAGACCTGAGACTTGGTATGGGGATTGAGGGGGTAAAGGCCATTGATTTACGTCAGACAAACGTTTTTGTAAAATTCCTAATTTCGGAAATATACCCTATTTTCAAAATTTTATTTTTCTTGTCCTAGAGACCTGAGACTTAGTGTGGGGGGTCGAGGGGGTTAAGACCATTGATTTACGTCAGACAAACGTTTTTGTAAAATTCCAAATTTTGGAAATATAACCCATTTTCAAACTTTTATTTTTGTTGTCCTAGAGACCTGGGACTTGGTACGGCGGTAGAGGGGGCAAAGGCCATTCATTTATGTCAAACAAACATTCTTGTAAACTTTTTAATTTTGGAAATATAACCCATTTTGGAAATATGTTTTGGAAAATTTGAAAAATACACTATTTTTGGACTGAGAGTGGTATAGAGGTAGGTGTTGGAGTTAACATATGACTTTTTAGGATTTTTTTTAATGATATAGCCAACTTTCCAAATATATTTTGAAAATTTTGAAAATTACACTATTTTTTTGACTAGGCATGGGATAGAGGTCAGTGTAAGAGTTGAGAGTCATTGATAAACCTTAGAGTACTTTGATGTTTTTGAATTATGTGTGTTGTTGTTGTTGTTGTTGTTGCTTACAAACATGGCTGTAAGCAATATGCGGCCATAAAAAGGACTGACATACTTTCCAAGACCAAATAAGCGTCAACAAGCAAGAGAAAATATGAGAGAGCTAATTTTAAAGCCAACAAAAGCCAACAAGAAAAGCCAACCTAAATCTGACAAAAAAAAAAGCCATGTAGCATGCTGGTAGTTGAGTGAGTTGTCATATTGACCGATAGGTAGCATGCTGGTAGTTGAGTGAGTATTGATATCGACCGCTTGATAGCATGCTGGTCGTTCAGTGAGTGAGTGTTGAAACGGAGCGCTAGGTAGCATGCTGGTCGTTCAAGTAGTTCTCATAGTCACCGCTAGACAGCGGAAACATACTTTGCGTGTCGCATTTAGCTATTTAACAAAGTTTCATCTCATGAAAAACGTGCTTGTATAAGCTTTGTATAAAAATTGAATATACAATTGACTACTTAGTGTTCAGAACTAACATGTATAGCCTTGTGTAGGGAATATTGGGGTCCTTAGCAAGAAAGAGTGCCTAACACACATGATTGTACAGTCTTTTGATATGCAGTAAGTACCTGATAACCTTGAGTAGGGTATAAGAAGGGTATAACACCCGCAAGTTTGCCAACGGAGTCAAGTGGCACCCTGCCCAATACCAACTGCCCCATTCTACATCATAAAACTAACCAACATCGATCTTGCCAAAGCCAATCCCCGATCCTTGTACACTATCATTTCTTCATTCACCCCTGACCTCGCATCCTACCAGCTGGAACTCCAGAGGACGAGAGAGGGCTATAATATTAAAACCAGCAAACCCTTCTTCAATCACCTGGTGCATGCAATTGGACTGCAGAAATTTGGAGCTCGCACACAAGCTAAAAATCTGTCGAACCTTCAACCTTCCCGCCCCTATGCCCCACCCTCCCGCCCCACCCTCTACTATCAGTTGTTGTCTACGGCGTCGACCAAGAATATACGGATGATGAAGTGGCCCAACAACTACTTCTCCAAGGACATACCATATTTCGAGCTATCCGCATCAAGAACAACGCGGGACCTACCACGCTCATCCGCATCCTCAGTCGGGACACAGCCACATTAGATGCACTTCTGCGGGATGGAGCAGTTATCTATGCCCCGTCTCAGCACCCCAAAGGATGAGGTGCGAGAAGTGCCAAAGATACGACCACGCCCCAGGAGCACCATGTGTGCAACCCCAGGTATGTGGTATCTGCAGTCTAGATCACCCAACTGCTATGTGCCAAAACCGTGCAAATCCTAAATGTGCCAATTGTACTTTGCCCCACCCAGCATTCAGTTACAAATGCAAAGGTCGACCTGCTCCTACACCCACCGAAACAGAAACCGTGATACCAGTCGTCTCCCAAGACCTCCCCACTCCTGCTCCCTCCTCCGCTCTCCCCTCACCTAGCACAGAGAATATAATCCGTTTTATGTCAATGGTCTTACAAAACTGCCTTCCCTTCCAACGTCCCCTCATTACCCAACACATACAGACGGCCGCCCGGTTGGTGTTCCATACCCACGTGGATATAGCTTATTCAGGTAATAGAATGCATTATGCATTCTTCCCACTTGCCAGTATTCCACCAATAAGCTAAAGTGACATTACAAATTTATTACGATAACATCAGGTCACTGCGCGCCAACTGGGTAACTTTCGAATTTGCCATCAAACAGCACTCCCCGGATATCTTTATCTTAAATGAAACTTTTCTTAACCCCATCCAACAGCTGCACTTGCCCCCGTTCACTATCTACCGTGCAGATAGGCCATCTGGTGCGGCTCGGGGAGGTGTAGATGTTGGCATCCATTGAAATCTAACAACAAAACAGCATTTCTTCAACTTCCCATATAACTTTACAGAATACCTCATACTTGAAATTTTCTCTCCAACTAAAACTTTCACCATAGTCACCCTCTACTTAGCACCTCAAACCCCACCTCCTATAGATTTTCTCCACTATATTGATCGTACCTTCCCTAATTATATCCTAGCCGCTGATATCAATATAAACTCATACAATGTTACAGAAAATAATAATTTTCAACAGCTACTTGGCCAAATCCGAGGAGTGCTGGTCCCTTTTCCAGCCCACACCATTCCCCATACAAATTCCACACCGGACGTCATTATCATACCTCCCACCCTCTGTCTAAACCCTCCAGTCAAACTCTTACCCTATAACGGAAGTGACCACCTCCCTGCAATCATTTCCATTCCAAACATTTTCCCCCGTTTTTCAGCCCCAAACCGCCCCCCTCCAACCCGACTATTTAAGAAAACCAATTGGAATGCATATCGAGCTACCCTAACTGTACTCCTAGAAACTACTACCCCACCAACTTCCCTTCCCAATCTCCAAAGCCTCATATCTGAAACAGAAACCGCCCTCCTGGCCGCAGATCGCCTCCATATTCCACGCCATTCCAGACACCCAACAAAACCTCCATTACCTCCAAAAGCGCTACAACGTCTACTTCTCTCTCATGATTATTACCGCACTTATATCCGTACCCGGGATCCGGCCGACCTACACCAACATCGTCTTCACCACCGACATGCAAAATCGTATATCAAAGCCATAAAACGCAAATATTGAACCGATGCCTGCACTCGTCTCTCCGACACTCCCGACCCCTCAAAATTTTGGCCCACCTTCCAACGTCTGACGAACACAAAATCCCTGTCCCCTACATACCCAATCCGAACAAACAACTCAGTACCAACTTCCTTTCAAGAAAAAGCAGATATGTTTGCTACCCACTTCCACTCCGCCTTCTCCCCTGTCCAAAACCCTAGCTTCCGCAGTCAAAATGAGTCTCTTATTCCTAGATTAGACAACCCAGTACACACACCCGACCTTATACCCTCCTTCGATCATTTTGCCCAAATCCAATATGACCATCCTCTAAACCACCCCACCACTCCAGACGAAATCACTTGCATTCTTCATCGACGTAAAACAACTGCTCCAGGACTAGATACACTCACTTATAGAAATATTCAAGAATCCCCACCCCTTCTTATTTCTATCCTCTGCCTTATATATAATACTATGCTATACACCGGCTTTTATCCCTCCCACTGGTGCAAAGCCACCATCAAGCTATTCCTAAAACCCAATAAACCCCCCTCAGACCTACATTCCTATCGACCTATTAGTCTCGTCCCGGTACTTTCAAAGATATTCGAACTAATCCTTGCTCGCCTATCTGGAATCCTTCCTCCTCATTCCAGAGTCCCAAGCCGGCTTCCGTCGCCGACGCTCCACAAACGACCACCTCTTCCACCTCACCTCCTCAATACACGCTTACCTCAAACCCCGGAAAAAAGCCGCTCTCATATGCTTAGACATTGAGAAAGCATTTGACACTGTATACCTACCAGTACTCATGTTTAAATTACGCCATCTTCCTCTCCCGCCATCCATCATTCGACTCATCTATAATTTCTCACACTATCGCACTGCATCCATTAGCCTACGCACAGCCCAGTCCTATACCTTCCCGCTCAGAGCAGGTGTCCCTCAGGGATCGCCCCTTTCACCCCTCCTCTATCTCCTATTTACACATGATATACCTCATCCTCTCCCCCCCCCCCCTTTGATTATATCAATTTGCCGATGACCTAGCCATACTGGGCCTGGCCCGAACAGCTCCTCTCCTCACTCGACTTCTCCAAACATACCTAAATACACTTCAAGACTGGTTCAACTCCTCCCATATTACTGTAAACCACACCAAAACCCAATTTTTTGTCTTCCGCCCAAAATCCCGCATATGCCGACCCCGAAATAAAATCCAACTTACTCTCCATTCCCTCCCCCTAATCGAAACAAACATTATAACGTACCTAGGCATCACTTTTCAACATAATTTCAAATGGAACCATCATCTTAAAGATATCTACCGCCGTGCCTTCCATCGGCTTGCCGCCACCCGAAAACTCATAGGCCACACCTGGGGCCTAAAAGCCCCCCAAATCCTTCAGATTTACCAGACCTTTATACGTCCCGTTCTTTTATATACTTCTATATCCTGGATTACCGCTGACCCCCCTCTTTATTTCAACCTTAGCAAGCTCGATAGACATGCCTTACGCATAGCACATCACCTACCCTATGATACCCCCTCCGCCGATTTTACAACCCTGTACACTTTCCCCTCCATCCTCACAACAATCCATAAAATTCAACTTGAATATCTAATAAAAGCTAGCAAGGATAATTTTCCCTTTTTCCAAGAAGCCCTCTCGATTTCCCCCTTAGCCCAAGCCATCCTTCATGACAACCGCACCCCATCCAATTCACATCTATTCCCGCCCCCAATCACCTAACTTCCTTACCACATGTTCACCATTCGCTGCCCCGCCCCACCAACCAATCATAAAACAACGACTCCTTATCCTTCTTCCAAACAAATGACACATTTGGGCGGGTGGCTTTCCTTGCCCTGTAGAAGCCCAGTGAGCCATAGGCATACAGCCTGCACTAATATTTTCCTTTTCTACAACTGCAGTACCACATATCTGTTTCTAATATTTGTTTTTCTTAATTTTCTTTGTTTCTATTCTTGTCATGCCCACTTCAACCAGTACAAATAATCAAGTTTAACTGCTCCTCCCCCAGATAACGCCAGATATAGGGCTTTATATATAAACAAAGCAACGCCACGTGTGTCCTAATAGTGCTAAAGTGACTTCAAGGAAACAATTCGTGTGAAATTAAACCTATCAATCTGTTGCAAATAAAAATTAAGACACTACTGTTAGGACAGATGAACTCCCAAATTCAAATGAAATATTTATATCTGTACTTATTATTTTTATGCTCTGTTTGTGTCTTACCCAATGTATAAATGTTTGTACTTGTATCTGGAAACAAATAAATGGGGGACTAGTGGGAAGTCGCCCTGGGCGGAGTGTGGGTGGGGGGCCCTCCTTGGGGGCAGCTTTGCGGGTAGGGGGGGCCTCTGCGCCACCATCCATTCATCTCAAAAGTCCAGTGTACGTTATGACGTACTTCAGCTACATTCATAATTCAATAAACAAACCATCCTATGGCCTAAGGGCTACTAGTTTAGACGACGGCCCGCCTGCTCCCGCGCTTCGCGCGGAAGCAGGAATTGAAATAACACATTTATTATTATAAGAATATTTTCAGTTGACTACTACCTGTCACAGTGTTTACATTGTGAAATACCGTTGAATCAACCAGTCTTTAGTCTTGTCATATGCAGCAAGCAGCTGTTACCCTTAACTAGGGGTATATTAGAGGACCCTTAACAAGAATATCACCAGTTTACTATTACCTCTCATGGTGTTCACATGGTGAAATACCGTCGAAACAACCATTGTACAGCCTTGTACTACACAGTAAGTAGCTGTTGGTCTTGACTATGATATATTAGAGAACCCTTAGCAAGTATATAATCAGTTGACTACTATCTTTTACAGTGTTCACATCGTGAAAGACCGTCTTACAGTCCAGTCTACAGCCTATTCATACGCCGTAAAGAGCTGTTGGTCTAGACTAGGTATATTAGAGGACCCTTAACAAGAATATCACCAGTTGACTACTATCTCTCACGGTGTTCACATCGTGAAAGACCGTCTCACCGACCAACCTTTAGCCCTGTGATACGCAGTAAGCAGCTGTTTGCAGAAATCAACATTCATAATGGAAGAACCCATTCCTAGCTATATGTGTAAAGAGTGTGGAAAGATTTTTCTTCGAGACTATCATAGGAAGCGACATGAAGTATCGTGTGGTGAATTCCATAAGTGCAAGACCTGTGGTAGTTCATTCTATAATGTGTACAACGGACGTCGGCATGAAGAATGTTGTAATGTTGTGTCAGCAGCTAAAAGACAAAAAGCGGAGCCTACAAATCATTACCTACTGTCATTGGTCCCTGACAAAAATGGACTTATTGAATATGAGACATCTTTTGAAGGTCGACTTAAATCCTATTTCATACGTTG
The DNA here is from genome assembly GCA_946902985.2 of Meconema thalassinum. Classification (NCBI taxonomy): domain Eukaryota; kingdom Metazoa; phylum Arthropoda; class Insecta; order Orthoptera; family Tettigoniidae; genus Meconema; species Meconema thalassinum. Next base: position 462,856,929 of record OX336389.2, on the reverse strand, counting down.
TGATACGTGTAGGGATTTAAATCCATACCTTAAAGAGTCCAAACAGCAAATAATACAAGCTATGGAGAAAGAACTAGCAAGTCGATCAAAGTTAATCTTGTGGCTGAATGTAGATTCATTCATACGTCCACCAACGAAATTACAGATCGTGCTTTTAAAACACGAAATAAGGCCCTATTTTTGGAAACGGACTTAAGTAGTTTCTTGGAAACACAATTTAAAAAGTTAACTACGGAAATGGAGGAATCTGAGCTAAAAGGCAGTAATTGGGCTTTGTTAGCAGTGGAAGGAGTACGATTGAAAATAAATAAATAAATAAATAAATAAATAAATAAATAAATAAGTACAATCCCTTGCGTGGTAGCACATATATTCCATTACCAGCAGCTATACACGCAAGAAAAGCCTGCATTAATCCTGAAAACTTGAAAAATGAAAAGTGTTTTATGTATGCAATTTTAGCAAAGCTGGTTAAAAAGAATGCTCAACGCATTAGTAAATACAAGGAACAGGACAACAAGTATGATTTTTCTGTAATATCGTTTCATACATCGCTAGCTGACATTCCCAAATTTGAAAAAGCCAACGATATATCCATTAATGTATTTGGATTGGAACAGGACAATAAACTGTTCCCTCTAAAGATTGTGGATCAAGAGCTGCAAGACTATCGCGACCTCCTTATGCTAAGTTCTTCATCCGGCCAGAACCACTACGTCTTTATCAAAGATTTTGATAAACTAGTAAGACATCAGATTACCCACCATGAACATAAGATATATACGTGTAGACGATGTTTTACTCACTTTGATAATCAATATGGTCAACAAGGAATGGAAAAATTGAAAGAACATAGAGCTTTGTGTGTCCAGCATGACATTGCTAGGGTTGAAATGCCTATTAAACCCCATTGTCAAATTCTCAAATGTTGAAAAAATGCTGAGAATAACTTTCGTTATCTATGCAGATTTTGAAAATATACTGTTACCCTATCAAACATGTCTACCTAATCCTGAGGCAAGTTATACAGTGCCATACCAGAGTCATGTTCCTATGAGCTTTGGTATATACGTTAAACCCTCACCGGCTGTGGAACAGATAAAGACAAACCTTCCACGCCAACCTGTTATTTATCGTGGACCTGACGCTGCAGAAAAGTTTATGGACTGTTTGATCTCAATAGCTAATGAAATTGATCGCCTTTACAGCTTAAATGTTCCGAAGGCCTTAACTGAGGATCAGAAGCAGAGTTCCAAAGTTCTGAAACCTGTTATTTGTGTCAAAAACCATTTACCAAATAGGACTGGAAAGTTCGAGACCACTGCCATATTACAGGGGAATACCGTGGAAGTGCTCACAATAACTGTAATTTGAGGTGTAAAGCACGTAACTCCGTTCCTGTGTTTCTACATAATATGAGTGGCTACGACGCAAATTTAATTGTAAAGCAATTAGGATGTACTACTGATAGAGTGGATGTTATCGCTAACTTCAAAGAAAAGTACATTTCCTTTACCAAATATGTAGGAAATGTTAAGCTTAGATTTGTGGACAGGTTTCGGTTAATGCCAAGTAGTTTGGAAAACTTAGTTTCCAACTTAACACCATACCCTGAAACAGACAAGTACTTTGGACAAGAAAATGCAATGCTCATGACTCGTAAAGGGGTATTTTGTTATGACTACATTGACTCATGGGAAAAGTTAAGTGAAACGTGTTTACCTCCAAAAGAGGTATTCTTTAACAAATTAAGTCAAGAAGATGTTAGTCAAGAAGACCATGAACTTGCCAAAAATGTCTGGAATTAGTTCAACATTAAAACCTAACTTCAGAAGTACTCCTTCTTGCAGACAACTTTGAAACGTTTAGAAACAAAACACTAGAATCACACCGAGTGGATGCTGCACACTTTTTTACTTCGCCTGGTTTAAGTTTCGAGGCAATGCTCCTTTACACAGGAATTGAACGGGAATTGCTACAGGATTACGATCAGATTCTTCTAATCGAGTCTGGAATACGTGGAGGCATATGCCTGGTGTCTCATCGGTATGCTGAAGCTAACAATAAATACATGGAAACCTATGATTCTGAGAAAACATCGCAGTTTATTACCTATGATGGTGCCAACAACCAATACGGGTGGGCGATGTGCCACTCTCTTCCTTATGGCGGATTTCAGTGGGTTTCTCCAGATACCGTTGATCTAGAAAAACTAAAGGAAGACGATCCTGTGGGATACATTCTAGACGTTGATGTTGATTACCCATCTGACCTTCATGATCTACACAACGATTTACCTTTCCTACCAGAGTGCACACAACCTAAGGATTCGTCTCTGAAAAAACGAATTCCTCATCTTGGAAATCGAAGGCGATATGTTGTTCACTACATGGCATTAAAACAGGCTTTAGATCATGGAATAAAATTGATAAAAATTCATCGTGTGTTAAAGTTTAAGCAAAGACCTTGGTTAAAGGCATACGTTGATTTTAATAACAACCATAGAAAACAAGCCAAAAATGATTTTGAGAAAAATCTGTACAAATTATTCAACAATGCTATTTTTGGAAAAACAATGGAAAATATCCGTAAAAGAGTAGACATACGTCTGGTGACTGACAGCAGAAAGGCAGAAAAGCTAATAGCAAAGCCGACATTTATTGACAGAACAATTTATGGTCCTAACCTAGCTGCTTTCCACATGATTATACGTAACATTGTATTCAATAAGCCTATATATAATGGAATGTGTATACTGGATATTTCAAAAACTCTAATGTATTCCCACCACTATGATGTCCTGCTACCCTATTATGGAATGAACAATCTTAAACTCATGTATATGGATACCGACTCGTTCATTTATTTGGTTAACACCCAAGATGTATATCAAGAGAAGTTCGATTTCCTAGAACACCTGGACACATCAGATTATCCTACTAATCACATATGTTACTCTACAACAAAATAAGAAAATTTAAAGACGAGGCTTGTGGACAAATTATAAAAGCATTTGTTGGACTTAGAGCTAAAATGTACGCTTTAGACATAAATTGTAAAGGAATCAAAAAGATTAAAGGTATTAACAGAGGTGTTGTCAAAAATTGTATAAGTTTTAAAATTATAAGGATTGTGTCATGAAAAACAATGTAAAAAGAATACCAATGAACATTATCGCTTCTAAACAACATGACATATCATCTATAAGACTAAACAAAATTGCTTTGTGTCCTGGTGATGATAAAAGAGTGATTGATGCTGATGGTATAGGTACACATGCCTATGGTCATTACTCAATCATTAACCATGCTTAAAGAGTTAAGTTATGAATATCAAAATATTCTGCCTGCAACTAGCAAATACATAAAACAAAACAATTTAGGAAATAAAACAATAGCACTACAAAAATAAAAAAAAACAAAAATTAAAAATGTTATTCATAATCAAAAAATAAATAAATTAGAAAATAAAAACAACTGTACAATTTATAACAAAAAAGAATATATATAAAAATGTATTATGTGTAAATAGTGTACATGTATTTAAAATAAAAAAATATTGAATGGACACTGTACAGTTTTAATTACTGCCCATTTCTCTCCACTCCTAATGCAAAATGAGCATGTAAAACACAAATTGGAAAATCCATGTTTCCATATTGACAAAATAGAAAAAACATTAAACTGAAATTTAAAAAACTGTAAATGGGAATTTGGTAAATTGACAAATGTGTAAACAACAAATTGGAAAATCCATGTTTCTATATCATGAAATTGAAAAACTTTAAACTGACATTAAAAAAAACTGAAAATGGGAAATTGTGAAATTGAACGAAATGCAAAATCCATGTTTCAATATTATGAAATTGAAAAACTTAAAACTGACATTTAAAACAAAACTGAAAATGGGAAATTGGAAAATTGACAAATGTGTAAACAACAAAATGCAAAATCCATGTTTCCATATTATGAAAATGAAAAACTTAAAACTGACATTAAAAAACTGAAAATGGAAAATTGGAAAATTGACAAATGTGTAAACAACAAAATGAAAAAAAAATACCCGGTTGGGGTAATGATCATGTTGTACAGTAGCCTATAAGACTAGCATAAGGATAGTTGCTTGTGCCCTTATATACTTTGTGTATGTGCATTAGCCTTTGGATTAGCTTAAGTTAGGTTTGGTAATGTTAGGTTTGGTGAGGTTAGGTATGTGACCTTGTAGTTTATACTTTTCGTAAAATGTAAAATGTAAAATCTAAAATCAAAAAATCTTAAATTTAAAATGTAGAATCTAATTAAACTAAAATCAAAATACAAAAAATCAAAAATGTAAAATGTAAAATCTGAAAAATGTAAAATGAAAAAATGAAAAATCTAAAATGTTAAAATGTAAAATGTTAAAATGTAAAACTAAAATCTTTAAATGAGGTTTCTGTGGGTTAGGTTAGGTTAGGTTAAGTTATAACTAAGTTTAATATTTGTGCTCTCTCATTTGCTCTTACTTTTTTGCTCCCACTTTTTTGCTCCCCACATTTTTGCTCCCACTTTTTGCTTCCAGTTTTTTGCTCCCACTTTTTGCTCCCACTTTTTTGCTCCCACTTTTTACTCCCACTTTTTTGCTCTCACTTTTTGCTCCCACCTTTTTGCTCCCACTTTTTGCTCCCACTTTTTTGCTCCCACTTTTTGCTCTCACTTTTTGCTCACACCTTTTGCTCCCATATTTGCTCCCACTTTGAAGTTATGTTAGGTTAGGTTAGGTGAAGTTAGGTTAGGTTAGTTTAGGTGTGGTTAGGTTTTAACTAAGTTTATTATTTGTGCTCTCACATTTGCTCTCACTTTTTTGCTCACAATTTTTGCTCTCACTTTTTTTTGCTCTCATTTTTAAGTTAGGTTAGGTTAGGTTAAGTTAGGTTAGGTTAGGTTAGGTTAGGTTAAATGAAGTTGGGTTTGGCTGAATGGCAGAGGTATGAATTAAACCCGCCTTTTTTCACTTTTGCCTCACAAGACTGAGTGTGCCCCGTTCCACTCGTAAGACCAAAATTAAATTTCTTGGCTGAGCCAGGAATCGAACCCGGGCCTCCATGGTGACCTTCAAGATTACTAGCCGCTACACCACGAGGTGGACAATATAAGGCTGGTCTTGATTGTACATGATCAATCAATAATTACCTAATAATAATAATAATAAATATTCCATTTGACAACTACATGGCCGACCTCTCCCTGTGACGTCATTGGCGGTCTCAGGGCGTGGCGGCCATCTTGCCAATTAGCCCCTGTGCCAGCTCTGATTGTCCCCTCCATAAGAATAACATAGGGCTGGTTGCGTGCGGCGGCCATCTTGCCCATTAGACCCTGTTCCAGAACCGCCTTATATTACCTACTAACCAAACCTCTCATAATATCATAAGTGGTGATTTCAACATAAACCTTCTTGATAAAAATTATAAACATGTACAATATTTTAAACAATTAGTAAGTTCATTTAGCATGATACCACTTATTCACGAGCCTACTAGAATTACAGCACATTCAGTAACATGCATTGATAAAATTATTACAGATTTTCCATTAGACAAGTGTGTGGCAGTGAACTATGATATTGGTATTTCTGACAACCATGGCCAAATGTTTATAGGTAATATTGGTCTAGCTGAGAAAATAACCCCAAGTAGCATGTGCAGATTTGTGAACCGAAGGAACATAACTCAAGGTGGAACTTTATATTTTCTAGATGTTCTTAAATGTAAAATTGGGAAAGAGCTTATGAAGCAGAGCATTCTAACAAAAAATGGGTACAATTTATGCTATTATTCAGTCATCATTATAACACAATTTTTTCGATTAGTAAGTGTAAAATAAAATATTATCTATTAAGTAACAATAAGTGGATAACTAAGGGAATTAAAGAGTTACAAACAAATATACACTCATTAATTCATCGAAACAGAACATACAAATCAACACAGCTCTCTACATTAATCACAGTCCAGAGAGCCAAATTAAAAATGCTAGTAGATAAGGAAAAGAAAGCATATAATGATGACAAAATCAAATCCTCTGACAACGTTAGTAAAACTTCATGGAAAATAATTAACAAATTCCGAAATAAGAAATGTAAATAACAATAAATCAAACATAAAACTTTAGCAAGACAATACAACCCTATGCGATCCAGTAGATATTTGTGAAATCTTTAACTGTTATTTTATTAAAGTAGTGGACAAATTAATTAATTAATATAGGAAATAGAAATCAACCTGAAAATGTAATAGATCCAATGACTTCAAATACGTATACGTTATTTTTACTTCCAACAAATGAAAGCGAGGTGGAAAGAGTAATTGATTCCCTGAAAAATAAATCCTCAACTGGAATGGATGATATACTAAGTTGTCCCAATACATAAATCAGGCTCAGCAAGTGACATATCTAACTACAGACCAATTACCATTCCTTCAGAGTTTTCAAAAATATTTGAAATTATTTATCTGGATAGACTAAAGGCATTCATAACAAAACACCATCTGCTATCACAAGTTCAGTATGGATTTCAAAAAGACCAGTCCACTACGGATGCTGCCTCGAAGGTAACAAGTACGTAACATAGTAGATGCCATTAACAAAAATGAAGAAATTGTAGCTATATTCCTATACTTATCAAAAGCTTTAGACTGTCTAAATACTAAGTTGCTGCTAAAGAAACTGTACAGTTATGGTCAAAGAGGTATACCAGCAAAATGGCTAGATTCATACTTAACCAATCGTAGTGTGTCCACATTTAACGTGAAAATTTACTAATGTGAAAGTATCTCACTATTTAAAACTCACAACTATAAAACATGGCATACCACAGGGCTCTGTGATAGGGCCATATCTCTTTCTACGGTATATTAATAACTTGCCTGATATTTTAGATAATGAATGTGTGAAGACTGTACTATATGTAGATGGCATTACCATTTTAATTAGAGGTGAAAATTACAAAATCTTACAAAAAATATTACATTTGTAAATCATAAACTAGAAACATACTTAGAAGCTCACTATCTAAAAACAAACATTAAACAGACTCATTATCACTTTAGGATGTATGCTCAAACACTTCCAGATATTAATATAAGTATTGTACTCAACCAACAACAAATAGACACCACCGATGAACAAACCTTTCTTGGTATGACAATGGACAGATCTTAGTTGGAAAAACACACAATTAAACTACAATCTAAATTAAACAGTGCAATATTTGTATTAAAGCAGCTAAGACAGGAAGTTAACATTAATATCCTGTTATCAAGTTATTATGCTCTGTTTCACTCCCACCTGGTTTATGGTATAAATCTATATGGCAGTGCAGCAAAAGAAGTTTTAAGCAATATTTTTATCCTGCAGAAGAGAGCAATCCGTGTCATGTTTGGTATACACCCTCTAACATCTTGTAGGGACTATTTTAAGAAAATCCGAATAATGACATTACCATCATCGTACTTACTCAATAGTTCTATGTATTCTAACAGGAAATGCTAATACTGTAAAATATTCTGATCTACATTCGTACAGCACTAGAAACAGAATGGAAGTTCACTGTCAATATTATAGAGGAACATTCAGAAAAAAAAACCGTGTATACTACCTCCAAATGTTTTAACTTGTTGCTCCTGACTCTAAGAAATGTCAGCACCATTTCCACATTTAAATTAAAATTTTAAAAAGGCTCGCAGACAAGGCAATGTATTCCGTAGAAGAATTCGAGACAATGTGCACAGAGATATGAGGGCTTGTTTTTGTATATTGTTCATTGTACCTGTACCCCTATAATTCTGTATTTTATGATTTGACGACTCCCATATGTATATTAATATATTCATTAACATACTCATAACCCTCACGTGTCCCCCGGATGGTGCTAAGCGAGCAACAACCGTCATGGTGAGACCGAACTGTCGCATACGAACTCTCGGTCAAAGATCAAGGAGGAAAGATACCCAAGTAGGTCCTTCTCAAGACCCTCAAGTTTGAAAAATTGGACCATCATTGCAATTTTACCAACTCAATATGGAAGGCATAAGTAGAGCGAAGTGTGATTACCTATCTAAAAGTATGCAAAATCAGCAAATCGATGTTATCCTACTCCAGGAAACTCATGCCGAAGACGACCTGCAGCTTTACAGCAGAGGAAATATTCAAGGGTTCAAGGCTGTGGCAACAAATAATCACCCAAAGTATGGACTAGCAACCTACATAAGAAATAACATCAGCAACTACGAGGTCCTACCATCTACTTCAAATGACAACGTTTTACAGCAACAATCAGGATGGGTAATCTGACACTCATAAATGTATATAAACCACCAGAACACAACTGGCCATCTCCACCTCTGCCCTCATTTCAACACCCATATAGAATCGCTGAAGACTTCAATAGTCACCACAATCTGTGGGGATACCAAGAAAATGATGTGAACGGACAGAAACTTTTCGATTGGATGGAAACAGAAGACCTCAAACTCATTTATGATGCAAAAGATAAAGCGACATTTGTTTCTGCGCGATGGAAGAGGGACTATACACCTGATCTGAGCTTCACCACGCAGACTACGAACATGCTCAATGACGTGCGTCACATCGTACTAGCCAGATTTCCCCATAGTCAACATCGGCCAATAATCCTTGAGACAGGACTTTTTGTACCCTTCATCCGCTCATACCCAAAACCAAGGTGGAACTTCAACAAAGCCAACTGGTCGGAGTATTCAAAACAGACAGACTCCAAAACAAGATGGATAAAACCTACTTTTGACAACTATAACAGATTTATCGGAGTCCTAAAAGCTGCAGCTAAACGATGTATACCAAGAGGTTATCGTAAACAGTACATCCCCGGATGGAACGCAGAGACAATAGCGATCCTACAACTGCTTCCGGCCATCTACACTCATTAAATGAAAACAGACGTACCAAATGGCAGGAAACTGTGGAACCTCTGGACTTCACACACTCCAGTAGAAAGGCTTGATCATTAATTCGGACATTGGACACAGCAAAAAACACAGTGAGACAAACATGCAGTGTAAATTTGGACGATGTAGCCAATCACATGATAGCTACATCAAAGAGAAGAATGGAAATGCATACAATAAGAGAAGTCAGATATCTTCTGAAAGCAAAAACACAGTCAGCTCCTCAAACATCTGAGTTCCCTGCCCCATTTCAAGTACAAGAAATTATGAAAGCCATGAAAAGCATAAAACCAGGAAAGGCTGTTAGTGTTGATGGTATCTACCCAGAGTTTCTTTTACACTGCGGTCCTGCTACTATTAGATGGCTGAACAATTTCTTTGCTAACATCCTAGAAACAGGTAATCTGCCATTCAAGAAAACTAAGATCATTGCTGTCTCTCAAGCCAAACAAAGATCCTTCAAAAGTTGAAAATTACCGCCCCATTGCCCTTCTGAGTGTGACACTGAAGCTTCCGGAGAGGCTAATCCATAACAGAATCACTTCTACTATCAACAAGGTTGTCCCTATAGAACAAGCTGGTTTTAGACCGGAAAGAGGTTGTCAGGAACAGGTGCTGGCCTTAGCAACTCACATCGAAAATGGATTTGAGAAAAAAATGATAAGTATGGGTGTCTTCTTAGACCTAACTGCCGCGTACGACACCGTCTGGCGGGACAAATTGCTGCTCAAATTCATTAATGTCATTCCATGTCGGAAATTAACCACCCTGATAGGAAACATGCTAAACAACAGATACTTCCAGGTATTTTCAGAGGACTCTACAAGCAAGGTGCACAAAATAAACGACGGACTTCCTGAAGGATCAGTGCTTTTTAATCTATACATACACGATCTTCCAGAAACCAAGTCCAGAAAATTTATTTATGCTGATGACATTGCTTTGATCACACAGAATCAAAACTTCCAAGGAGCACAAGCTTCTTTGACATCAGACTTGAAGATATTAGATGATTCTTTCAAACAAAACTGCTTACAACCAATTGCTCAAGAGACTGTTGTATCAAGTTTTCACCTACGGAATAAAGATGCAAATTACCAATCTATAGTTACATTCAGAGGACAGATTCTCCAATAATGCATTAATCCAAATACCTAGGGATGATCTTAGACAGGTCAATGACATTTTAAAAACATTTGAAGAGCACAGCAGCTGAAATCGAACCCCGGAACAACATACTCCAGAAACTGACAGGGACCTCCTGGGGCGCCAACGCAACAGTTCTCCGATACACAGCTCTGGCTCTCACGTACTCAGTCGCAGAATACTGCTGCTCTACATGGCTTAATAGTGCCCATACCAAAATTGTTGACACACAACTGAACCAAGCAATGCGCATCATTACTGGATGTCTGCGATCCACCAACACTCACTGGCTACGAGAGTGAGTCATGTACCACGTCTAGCGACCCCCTTAATATTCATGACCAGCACGCATCTCCCACTAATTTTGGGTTTTAAATGTAATTTTTCTATTATTATTATTACTCATGGGAAACGCCAGGATTGAATTCTGTTAAAACTTCAAATATACAGGAGGTAGTTGGCCAAGCCCAGAGTTTGACTTGTAGCTCACTTAAAGTGAACATATTTTGCTACTTCCATAACACAGCTCTGATAGCAATTCTCAGAAAATCAGAACATCGCCAGCAATGACCAACTTTTCAAGAAAGGTTAGTCCTGTTCATCGTCACAGGATTTCTTAGAAAACCAATGTGGCGCTAGTTAATTACGCCCACAGCCAGCGCCCCAATAGATATATTATCATTTTCTGTTGCTCTCTCTTTCCACAGCCATATTTTCTATTGTTTATTAACTGAATGGATGTATCCCTTATTGGTGAATCTCATTAGGATGACCGAGTCTACTTCGACTGTCCTCGGCTCATCTCCCCACAAAACTAACTTGATATTTAAGGTAATGTAATGGTCATTTTCGGCCCCTTCACAAACATACGGCCAGCTATGTAGAAAACTGTGTACGCTCTGTCCAAGGCAAGCAAGCTAGGCTTCATGTCATTGTATATATTGTAAAGTACTGTGCCCAATATAGTCCCCCAATATAAGCGCGGTTTGGCAACTCCGCCAGCGCTGTATGTCATCGCTGTGCGCGCGGCCACTACGTTGAGTGCCGTCACGCGTATCTGAATTCTATCTCCGGTAGAGCGCGCTCCGGCTGACCACGTGGTCAGGCCTTGTCTACGGCAACTTGTCAGGTCGAGACAGGCAGACAGATGCTTGTTGTGCGCGTACGATACAGTACTACGTCGTGATGTACGTGAGTGACTTTATATCCGGTCGTGATTGTGAAGGGCCGTGAATGCAATATCACAGTGTATCGGGAGTGGATTGTAATAGTCTATGAAAGACCCTATAATTACATATCGCCGAAGTTACCGTGCGCAATCGAAACATTTGACGGCCGAGTTTCGTGTGCATAATTATGAAAATGCTTTTGGCTTGAAAAGCGAAATAATTAACTTTACAAGCGGGCTACATTACGGCATCTTGTATGAACGAACGTTCGGGAACACTCGAGCACTTCCCATCGTAGGACGACCCGCTAATGCATTGTGTGATTTGAGGATGCAAACGAATTTCATGAATAGCTGTGAATGCTTTCAACTGACTGCCAATATACAGCTGTAAATACTAGTGGATAGAAAGAGTCGTGTTCCAATATGAACTGTGCTTGGCGCAAGGACTTGTAATTTCCAGAATGGAATTACGGCATTTTTCAACTTGTGCTATTGGAGTGTCTGTGAGAAATTTTGAAATGGGAATATTTACTGAAAATATGGAGCATTGAGCCGATACATAGGGGAACGAGATGGAGTGATAGCCACGCCAGAATGAAGCCATGAGAACACCATGATAATTACATCGAGGGAGATGGAGATAGCCACCATGGGGCTGGAAGAAGACTGAAGATGGATTCCTGCAGCTTTGGACTTGGGGGGCGAATGGTACTGGATAAAGATGGGGATTTCTTCACTGGATCTGGAAATTCTTCACACCAGGAACATAGGCCTACTAACATTGTACCATCCTTTCTTATTTCTTTGAGTTGGTGAGCCAGAATATTTCTTCATTTAGTAGTCAGTGGTTTGACTACTCAGTATTACTCTATATCATGGAATTGAGCTAATGTTGAATTGGAAGTAGAATTGAATTTAGATAAGATGGTGAAGTATTGGATTAAGCAAATCAGTGGTGAATTATTTGATTGATTGATGATTATTGATACGTGCAAGGGCACGTCCCTACGCTTTCAAACATGTATATACCCTTGGATTGTAACTTCTCGACATTTGAAACGACCGCCTGGTGACTTGCTTCCCATTTTGAACACGAGATGGTAGCACCTGTCGGACTTTGAAAGATTTCAAATAGTTCCTGGCTCCCCACTAGGTAGTGTGGGCTGCTCCTTATAAAACTCTTTATACGCATGACATAATTAAAAGACAATCATATTCTTCGTCTTAAAACAAATGCCGGTGTATTCATGATACCGCCAAAATTATGTACTTATTTATGACATTGTTGTTTTGAGGTGTCACTCCGTGATTGGACAATATTATTTACATGAAGACAGTTCGGCAAATGACGAGCGTTGCTCCGCCATTTTGTGTAGGCCATAAGCGATCGTGAAGAAAACACAGCCGACTGGTCGTGAAAGGTGTCTCCACTAATGGGGGCTTTTAGCCCCCATTCTCTACGAAATATAAATTTATGCAAGGAAAAAGGAATTGCCTGTTCTCTTCAGGCTGTGAATTCTCATCGTTTCGCCGTGAAGTGGACGTGTGAAATATGACCTGTGATTGTGACCCAAACAACGCATGTGCCGGGTTAGCCATTTTTTGTGAAGCACTTGTAGTAACGTAAAATTATGTGTTAATTATTTTATTATTAGTGTGTCTCCACTGAGAAGGATGTAAGGTACGTTATAAGTATTTTTTTATATTATTGTTATGGAGCTCCGATATCATCTTGTAGTAATATTTTAATTCTGTTCCTCATTTGTTTTATAGGCCTAATTTTATTGCTGTTTTAATTTAGTTTCCTGATTTATTTTTATTTCGTTATTTTTCTTCGTACCTTATGGAGACACATTTCTAGTTTATTTTACGTTTAAATTATTACTTATTGTCTTCTGCCAATCTTATGATTGATATAGTATTCAAATTAATTTATTCATGATCCGGTGCATTTCACTGTTGTAATAGTATTTAGACATAATTATTTTCCGTCGTTCATTTCCTTACGCTGATGTTAAAATTTGTTTTATTAATTGTTTGCCGTAATGTCGATCAGGCATGCCGTTTCCTTGTGTTTTGGTGGCCATGTTATGTAGTGATGCATTATGGTCTCATGGTCAGTCTCTAGGCGTCCACCGCGAAGCTCAAACGTATTTTGGTGTTAACTTAATATATTTTTTTTTATTTTACCTTGTCGGTTCAACCTTGTGTTTTTAGTAATTGTTCCTGTGTTTATCTCCATCATGCAAATTAATAGATTGTTTCCTGATTCAAATTAATTTAGTTAATTCAATATTTTTTTTGTTTCTGGTGAAAGTGTTTATTTTTTATTTTTACATGGATCTACGCATGCCGGATCGCTATTGCATTCCATTGCAAATTGTCAAGCCCTTTCTCAGTATGTTATGCATGTAATATTTATTTTAACCTTTGGGTTGTTTTACATTTTAAATTTTAATTTAAGTCTTTCTTTTTTGGGCCTTGCAAGCAAGCATGTTTGGCGGCCTCTTGCATTCATTGTAAATGATGGTGGCTGATACATGTTCTGTTCTTGGTGGAGGTGTTTTCTTTGAAATTTTTAACAATTAAATTTTATGGTAAATTTTTAATTCTTTGTTGTGGCATTATTTCACCGACGGCAGTTCCGTTGGTTTTTGGGGGGTGTCTGTGGAATAGCCTGTGTGTGTTGTCCCCTTCTACATCTTCCTTCCACCCCTTTTGGAGCTCTTCTGTTGGGACATGTCATCTGGAGGTGATGTTGTTGCGGAGGTGACCCGGACCCCTGAATACAGGTAAGTTGGCCCATCCACGCTCGCCGTACACGTGCCATTTTGGTAGCAGAACGTTGGTTATCGAATTACCGACGTGCTGCTGGCCAAGCGATGGTGTCTCTTCACGTCCCATGTTGGTAGCAGAGCGTTGGTTATCGAATTACCGACGTGCTGCTGGCCAAGCGATGGTGTCTCTTCACGTCTCATTCTGGTAGCAGATCCTGCTCATGTTCACTTCCGTAACTATCCCCTCCCCAGTACCCGCAGGCTGTTTTATGGACCCCTCTGGTGCGGATGGGACGGTCGTTGGTGGGATTTTGTCGGGCCAGTGCACTTAATGTTATGTAAAGCTAATCCTTGTCGTTTGTTGTGTTTCATGTTTGCCTCTGGATATCCATGTGGTATGCTGTATGTGTCCTGTTCTAAACGAGGCGTTTACTCCTGTATTTTACCCGGTTTGTGTGCAACATTCCAACTGAAGAAGCAGCTCGGTGAGTGACTGACATGTGTTCTTGGCATGGGAAATGGGATTTCTTAATGTTCTGATAGCCTATATGCTGCGTGTGAAGGCATCCTGGAGCCCCGTCGGAAGCCTGTAGCCTGATGTTTTGTGCCTATTTTTGTAATTTAGCTCCCTGTTCTCGAGCCAAGCAGGTGATGACTTCTGCAGTCCTGGGCTACGTTTGCATGATGTTTTTGTCGAAATTTCAGGTGTCGAGGCAGTGTTGGTGTTTAAGAAGACTGTTGTGTTCCTGTATGTTTCTTTGCATGATATTCTGTGGTGATATGCTGTCCTCGTAAATTATTTATTATGGAACTGTCACGCCTATTGGTGTTATGGCAAAGTGTAGTCCGATTAAAAGGGCTAACCTATGGAAATCTGCCCGCCCTATGTCCCTATTGTGGTGCCAGAAGGCACATTTAACATGCATGTCACTAATTTTTGGCTAGGAATTCTTCCCAAATTCATTCAAGGTAAGTGTTTGTTTTGAAGTGTTTTTATCGCAGTGTGCGATTTGTAATTTTTTGTTCGTAAACTTACATTATACTGCAATCGTTCTGGGATAAGCGTATATGTTGTGCAAATCATGTCTGTATGCTTGTGTTAACGTTAGATTTTGATTTAGATTTGTAGGGTGGGGTAATTTAGGGTTTGTTTTGTTTGCGGGTTAGGATCGTATTTTTATTAGTTGCTTTCCTTGTAATGTTGAACTAAAGCGAATATGTAGGAGTGTTTTACGTGGAGATATCTACTGTCTGGGGTTAGCTAGGTTAGAAGTATGGGATTCTTTCTTGGTTTGATCCCTGGGCAGGTTGTATATAGGACTTGCACGATCCGAACTGGCTTGGTATGGGACAGGTCTGTTCGATGAAATGCAAGTATGTGTCATGTAATGTAATGTAATTGTAAGGGTATTGTGTTTTTTATTGTATTTGTTTGTGTTATGATATCTCTACGACTACATAACTTGCATATTTGAGTATTAATGGGAATTATTTTTGTGGGTGGTAAAAATTATGTATCGCTATTATTGGAGTATGTTGTGCGATGAATATGTTGTTGTGAATATGAGATCTCAGTTCGTGAACAGCCATAATGTAATGTGCTTTCCTGCTTAATTAATATATATAGGGCCTTCTAAAGTTACTGGGGTTAAATTTCTGTTGGACATTATGGTCATCAGGTTCTGTAAGTCAGCTTGTTTTTCTTTTAAAGCCAGTAATCTGTTGTTGCTGGAAATCTGGGTCACCTGTTGCCTCATGCTAACCGTAAATTACATAGGCCTTCTGTTTTAGTTCATGCTATGGCAGTCTCGGTCATCAGCCACTGTAGTTGAGTAAAATTTTCTGCTTTTGATTAATTATCCTAAATTTTTCGGCTTTATCGTTTGGAATGGTGCGTAAGTGTTCTCTGTTAGCCTCGTCTTTCGACAAGAGCGGCTTGTTTCTCATCTAACCGTATTTTTGGGCCATGTTAGGCATCCTTTGGTTGTACGTGTTCGTGTCTTTAACCTGAACGAGGAAACCTCATTGTACCTCGTGTACTGTTGAACTTAGTTCTTTTTATGTTGGATTTTTCTCACCCAGGCGGATGTCGGCTGTATTCTCATCGGGTGTCGAACCTCGATTTCGTTCCTTGTGTGAGTGTATTGGTGTTTGATTTTCTGCGCTGCCATTTTCCTCTTCGTTTTTGTCGTTTCTGTAACTGCGTTTGAATTCCGCTGTGTCCCCATGCCAAGTAATGCGTGCGGCCACGAACCAACTATGTAGAGGCATACATGTCAGATTAATTAGTTTTCCTATTCTAAACCTTAAGCGCAAAGCAAACAAAGTTTCTAGAGTGCATCTATCACACATTAAGCGAGGTGGAGAGGTGTCTAATGAGGAAATGCTTCCGTAAATTTTGTAAAACGAATTTTGTATAATGTAGAGTGTCCCTAAAATTCATTGAAGCCTTCTGGTATCTGTTCCTTGTGGAATTTTGAATGTAATTGGGTTTGCAAACTCTGATGGGATACAAACTGTATTGTTGGGAAGTACCCATTGTAATGGTAAATTTTAAAAGTGTACCTAATTTTGATGTTTCATAGGAGATGCTAATATGTAAGTTGGGCTCGGTGGGAGACCTAACTCATGGTAACCTTGTATTCCTGTTCCCTTTGGGAATTTTAGTGGTCATTCCTCTACCGTAGTTCCTTCGAAATGTATAGTCATCTAACTCATGTAATCTTGAAAGGTACTTCGAATCTGTAAAAAGGTAAACTTGTTAATGACATTTTGTAAGCACGGATCTAGGGCTTGGTCAGAAATATTTCCTTCATTTAAATTCAACCTTGTTTCTCTTTTGTAAAATGTAGTAAGAAATTGTAATTTTGTAAACTTTTATTTTTTGATATTAGATTAACTTCTATTTTTGTTAATGGCTGCCCACGCGTCGAATCATATCTTGCACATTGCTTCCACCTACTTCGTCTAAAGCGACCTACATTGGACTTATTGAAAATGTTCCTAACGTGTCTCGGACTCTGAAAGCACTGCTGGTGCTGGTGTACTGCATTTCTGAAGATTTTTGGACACAGTGATGCTGTTGACTAAGTGTTTTGCGAGGTGATCAATTATCCATTCCCTGATAATCTGACCCTGCATTCTTCCTAACCAAAACGATGCGGTTTCATCCATCAATTGGAGTTAACTGGTGAACATTATCTTCGGGAAACATCTCTGGTGAATCGACAAGTTAAGGAGTACTGTCTATGCCTAGGCATATTCGTGAACGGTGTTCACGCTTAAGGGAGGGAGACTGATACGTGCAAGGGCACGTCCCTACGCTTTCAAACATGTATATACCCTTGGATTGTAACTTCTCGACATTTGAAACGACCGCCTGGTGACTTGCTTCCCATTTTGAACACGAGATGGTAGCACCTGTCGGACTTTGAAAGATTTCAAATAGTTCCTGGCTCCCCACTAGGTAGTGTGGGCTGCTCCTTATAAAACTCTTTATACGCATGACATAATTAAAAGACAATCATATTCTTCGTCTTAAAACAAATGCCGGTGTATTCATGATACCGCCAAAATTATGTACTTATTTATGACATTGTTGTTTTGAGGTGTCACTCCGTGATTGGACAATATTATTTACATGAAGACAGTTCGGCAAATGACGAGCGTTGCTCCGCCATTTTGTGTAGGCCATAAGCGATCGTGAAGAAAACACAGCCGACTGGTCGTGAAAGGTGTCTCCACTAATGGGGGCTTTTAGCCCCCATTCTCTACGAAATATAAATTTATGCAAGGAAAAAGGAATTGCCTGTTCTCTTCAGGCTGTGAATTCTCATCGTTTCGCCGTGAAGTGGACGTGTGAAATATGACCTGTGATTGTGACCCAAACAACGCATGTGCCGGGTTAGCCATTTTTTGTGAAGCACTTGTAGTAACGTAAAATTATGTGTTAATTATTTTATTATTAGTGTGTCTCCACTGAGAAGGATGTAAGGTACGTTATAAGTAATTTTTTTATATTATTGTTATGGAGCTCCGATATCATCTTGTAGTAATATTTTAATTCTGTTCCTCATTTGTTTTATAGGCCTAATTTTATTGCTGTTTTAATTTAGTTTCCTGATTTATTTTTATTTCGTTATTTTTCTTCGTACCTTATGGAGACACATTTCTAGTTTATTTTACGTTTAAATTATTACTTATTGTCTTCTGCCAATCTTATGATTGATATAGTATTCAAATTAATTTATTCATGATCCGGTGCATTTCACTGTTGTAATAGTATTTAGACATAATTATTTTCCGTCGTTCATTTCCTTACGCTGATGTTAAAATTTGTTTTATTAATTGTTTGCCGTAATGTCGATCAGGCATGCCGTTTCCTTGTGTTTTGGTGGCTATGTTATGTAGTGATGCATTATGGTCTCATGGTCAGTCTCTAGGCGTCCACCGCGAAGCTCAAACGTATTTTGGTGTTAACTTAATATATTTTTTTTTATTTTACCTTGTCGGTTCAACCTTGTGTTTTTAGTAATTGTTCCTGTGTTTATCTCCATCATGCAAATTAATAGATTGTTTCCTGATTCAAATTAATTTAGTTAATTTAATATTTTTTTTTGTTTCTGGTGAAAGTGTTTTTATTTTATTTTAACATGGATCTACGCATGCCGGATCGCTATTGCATTCCATTGCAAATTGTCAAGCCCTTTCTCAGTATGTTATGCATGTAATATTTATTTTAACCTTTGGGTTGTTTTACATTTTAAATTTTAATTTAAGTCTTTCTTTTTTGGGCCTTGCAAGCAAGCATGTTTGGCGGCCTCTTGCATTCATTGTAAATGATGGTGGCTGATACATGTTCTGTTCTTGGTGGAGGTGTTTTCTTTGAAATTTTTAACAATTAAATTTTATGGTAAATTTTTAATTCTTTGTTGTGGCATTATTTCACCGACGGCAGTTCCGTTGGTTTTTGGGGGGTGTCTGTGGAATAGCCTGTGTGTGTTGTCCCCTTCTACATCTTCCTTCCACCCCTTTTGGAGCTCTTCTGTTGGGACATGTCATCTGGAGGTGATGTTGTTGCGGAGGTGACCCGGACCCCTGAATACAGGTAAGTTGGCCCATCCACGCTCGCCGTACACGTGCCATTTTGGTAGCAGAACGTTGGTTATCGAATTACCGACGTGCTGCTGGCCAAGCGATGGTGTCTCTTCACGTCCCAATTATTATTATCATTAATAGCCAGATTTATTCTACGTCTACGAAGGATATCTGATGTAATATTTCACATGGATAGGATATTGGATGTTGGAAGGACATAACCCACATTGCCTTATTCTACGATCCAGTTAATATTTTTCGGATATTCTATAAATCCACCTCAAATTCGGATGATAGGATTTTGCTACTTTTGGACGTTGGAACTTCATAGGAGCAAGCCTATAGTTTTGATCGTATACTTGATAGTCTATTCGACTGTATTTTCGATGGAATATGCTAGATGCCTGTAACTAATTTGATATTGAGAGCTATTGTGAAATTCAGGTTTAAATTCTTGGATCTTAACTTCAGATATTGGTGGCAAATATTATTATGATTTGCTAAGCTTGATTATCAGTTCAATACTTTCATATTTTCTTCTCCCATACTCTTTGCTTTGGGAATTTGAATTATTTCAAGCACGTTTTGCTATTTTTGCTTGAGCGTTTATACATTTGACAGTGCTTCTAGTCAGGCCTACATTATATTATAATCTATACAGGCCAATTATGTGATCGAAGGGAAGCCATAATGATTATAGGGTAATAATTATACATTTTTCTGCACTAAAAGGGTGAAGTTGGTGTGTTTATTTAGAAAGTGAAAGAGATATTTTAAAAAAATAAGAGAATAATTTAAGGTGATAATTCACATATGCTGTGAACAATTCGACAATGGTTTGAAGATTAATCTTGGTGTTTAATTTAAAAAAAGATAGTAGAATAATGAAACACGCGGTGAATATAAAAAAAGATATATATTACTTATAATAATCATTATTGGTGTGCGGTCATTCAAAACGGGATGACTACGTAAAGTATAGGCAAATGATTGTAAATTAAGCATTGATATAAGCGTATAAATGATAGTGTAATCACTTTGCATTTAATCAAGTGGACTATATTACAAACTAACCATCGAATGGGAAGAAACAGAATCACTTAGTTGTCACATATTATTGAAACATAAAATTTGAATTTGGTACATATGATAATGAGGGATGCACATTTGTTGCAACATTATGAGCAATAAGGGTAATGAGACTCTGAAATAACTTGCAAAATAATTTGGATATCATAATATTTGAGACATAGACCTGAGATGAGTGTCTGATAGATTTGGAAAGCATGGATATTCTACTACTAAAATGTATTCCTCTATTTGAAAGAATGTAGATAACAAGTTTTATAATAATTGTGGATAGTGAATTTAATCTTGATTTAGTGGTCAAGCTGGACCAATATTTCTACGGCAATAATTACAGTTAATAATTGGTGATATAGTTAATGACTTTTCTCATTGGTCGCACTAGTTAGAATGGAGATCTATACTTTTACACCGAGGCAAGATACATCTATTTTCTAGATTTTCCTTTAATCATGATCTCTAGTGAGTGTGTTTGTGATGGACTGGAAACACCACCTGACGGACATTCAGGGTGTTTAATGGATCACATAGTCAAATATGACCGAATCTAACCTGTTTTTATTTTATTTAATTTTCTTCGAGGATCTCCTAATTTTATTTATATCAAAGGATAGGACCGAGGAGATTCGTTGACCATTTGAACCTTAATTTTCTTTTTATTTGGACTTTAAATATTTTTCTTTTGCATCGATCCACATCAAGCTTTAATTTAGACCGAATCTCCGAGGCAAGACAGGCTTTAGGGATTTCTATTTTTTGTGTTGGTCGATGAGTTGCCAATAAACGGATGCTTATTTTATCTTATTATTTTTGCTTATCTTCTGATTTCTGTTGTGCTATTGCTTTGATTTAGGTTTGGGAGTGGGTTGATTTAACCTGTTACACCTATATCCTGTTAACCACCCCTGAGACTACTTGAGTTCTCGTATCCACCGGCATATTTTTTTATATTCAAACCCAGACCTCAATCATTTTTGTTCTTTATCTTATATATGTCTTGTGTTATCGGCATGAATTGTGATGTTTTCGCTGGGTCATCCAATTCACTTCCGGTTAACGGGGACAGTACTTGGTGTTGGTTAACCAATAAACAACATACTTTTCAACGTCTTCAGTTCTTTTGAATATTTAATAACTCAGACGCGAGGAGAACCTGTATGGAATTGAAACAAGTAGATTCTCACTCAAGTATCTTAGCAACAAATATAAATTTGATAAGTTGATCACTCTTCACCTAGACAACCGGCTAGAGATCTACAAACTTATCTCCAGTACTAAGTAATATTCCACCTCCTCACCTTAGAAGACTCCAGTCATTGAGGAACACATGGTAGAAAATCCAAAACAATCCATCGCTGCCATTACACTCCGCGTTCCCAGTAACTTCAGCACAGCGACTGAAGTCCAGACAACCATCATGGAGAACAGCAACCAACCTGCAGGACGACAACTTCAACATCCTAGATGCCTGGAATAACAAATGGCAGGAACAAACGTCGTTGACACACCATCAGTTAATCAAAATTCCTTGGATTCGGCCTGCAGGATTTCATTTACCTCGGGGCCAATGGTGCGCAATGAATCGGATAAGAACGGACCAAGGAAGGTGCGCAGCGATCCTGAACCAATGGGGTTGGAAGTCCTCTCCTGCATGTGACTGTGGCGAAGAACAGCAAACTATGGATCACGTAGTCTTCGCATGTCCCCCCAGAGCATTCAAAGGAGCATTGCAAGACTTACACAGGCTGTCCCAAGAAGCCATTGACTGGATTCAACGGTTCAATTTTGGACTCTAGTTCTTCAATCTTGAGACCAAGTGTACCTTAGTGTATATCATTGTATATATATTTGTAAATAATTGTTTTATATATTCCTTATACCATCATACAATAAATAAATTATCATATTACCATGGAGAAATAAATAAATGAATGAATGAATGAATTAATCACAAAACCACTACTATTGGCCGCGTACATTAGGTGACTCACGGAGCGAAAGCACGGAGAGTCCTAATCTCCTGTCGTGTGTGTGTATTCAGTCGAGAGGTGTGCAAGCAGACCTTGTACCTGGCTAGCAGCCGCGTTCTCAGATTGCTAGGAGTATACGTAGCCTACTCTATACAGTATAACGATTTAGAGAAGAGAGCTACAACTGATTACATCATGGGAGAGCTCTACAAACTAGACAGAAAAGCTAAAAGCAAGTTTAGGAATGCAAAAATTGTAATGGGTGGCATTGTGCGACAGGGAGATTTCCCGTTAAGGCGAGTTTAGTCTGTAAATGACCGCATGGACTGGGTATGTGCACAGCTGGGTTTAGTTTACGCAGACGCACACTGCTGGAATGGTGGCCACGACTTCGCCCAAGACGGGCTGCATTTAAATCTAGAGAGCCTACATGACAGGGTTATCAGTTCGTACCGGCTTTCGTGAGGAGGAGCAGGTCCAGAGGTTGCCAGCCAAGGAGAAGAGAAGGAGCTATTTCAGGATATTTGCTGCCGAGGTAAGACTCTAAGATTACTGCAGGTTAAATGTCTGAGTTTGGGAAGAAAATTAATTGAATTTTGGAATCTTGTAGAGAAGTATTCCCCGGACATTGACATTGCTACTGAATCTTGGTTATATGAGGATATCAATAGTAACGAAATACGAAATGTACCGAAGGGATTGGGGGAAGCGAGGTGGTGAGCTGTATATTTGTGTGCGCAAATATAAAGCTAGTTTTTTTAATGGGCTTATACGGATTGTGCAAATGTTATGTGTAGAAATCGCGGATAAAGTAATTAGATTCCCTCTTCAGGTGATAGGGGCGTATAAAGCACCGAAAGATAACTTACCGCTCCTCGACACACTGTATAAAAAAACTTGTATGGGTAATGCTATGAAAAAAGCATAATAATTGCCGGAGATTTAAACCTCCCCAAAGTGGACTGGTCTGGTGAGTCAACTAGCTGTGGTCAAGCTCAGAGCGCTGCAAACAAATTCTTAAGGGAGGGGGGATTTTCCCAAGTAGCTGACTTCCCCACTAGAGACAATAATAACTTAGATGTTTTTCTCGTAAGGCCTGTAGAGCTGTATATTAACTGTCTGAAAGTACCGAGAATTAGTGACCATTCTGGGGCTGAATTAAATATTAGATACGGTGATATTACAAAACTAGGCTCTGATATAGCAAAAATGAAATTCATATTCCAGTATCGCAGGGCAGATCAGGGCAAATTTCAGGGGTATTTGAATGAGATATTTGTAGGATGGGCATCGGAAGGAAATCATATTAATATCTTGTGGACTAACTTTTTGAAAATTTTAAAGAGCGTAGTTGATTTGTCCCACTTAAATTACTGAAAAAATCCAGACCCTGAGTATTACACACGAGAAATCAGGAGTTTAAAAGTGGAAAATTAGGAAATTATACAATAAAAGATATGATAGTGACTAGTATATGATGAAATTTAAGTCCTTATCAACAGAGCTCGTCTCAAAAAAGAGGGCTGCTCATTACAATTATATGCAAGGTTTGCTTGGTTCGGGAGGAGATGTGTGTAAACAAATTAAATTTATGTTAGGAAAAGAAAGGGAAATTCAAATAATTTGTCTATGATAATATCCGGTAACGGTAAATAAATTACTGAGAAACAGGCCATTGCTAATGAATTAAATGTGTATTACGGTAATGTGTTCAATAAATTCAATAGCTGTGTGTTGGACCTTAACGATGAATCAAGGGCCCCCTTTTCCAAATAAACCAGTCAGCAATTATTGTAAAGCTAATAAAGAAATTACGTTACAATATATTGAAGGGTCCTGCTAATATTGTCAAAGTACTTAAACTAGGACGTAGGACCAAGGCACGATACTTGGAGGTGATGTTTAATGTGTCCAACATTAATGCGCAAATCCTGGATGACTGGAAAAGAACTACGGTAGTCCCAATATTTGAGGGAGGGAGCAGACTTGAATTGGGCAACTACGGGCCAGTTAGCCTTGCGTCCATCGTTTGTAAACAGATGGAACATCTCATTACCGTCTACTTGAGGGAACAGAAAAAAACTTTATCATGGTTTAATGATAGGCAACATGCATTTCGGAAAGGTTACTCATGCAAGAGCAAGATGCTATCACTTTCTCAAGATATTAGCGAATCGTTAGACAATGGAGTTTTAGTCGACGCCGTAGTTATAGATTTTGCGAAGGCTTTGATGTCGTGCCGCATGACATGCTACTCCATAAATTAGCTTCAACGAAGATTGATAGAAGAGTAATTTTATGGATCCAAGAATTTTTGACGGATCGTTCCCAGAAAGTGAAAGTCGAAGGCCTATTCTCGGATGAAATTACCGTAACGTCGGGTATCCCTCAGGGCAGCGTAATTGGAACGTGGTTATTTTTGGCATTTATAAACGACTTACCAAATGGGATTCGCATTGACCGTCGAAAGTTTGCGGATGATTGTGTAATATATCGAAAGATACATGACTCACAAGACAACGGAGTACTTCAAGATGACCTGAACCAGGTCTATAAGTGGGCGATTGAAAATAAAATGAAAATAAATACAAGAAAATGTAGTCTCATCAAAATAGGAAAAGGGCTAAGGCAAGATTTTCAATATAACATTGGCTCGGAAATACTTGTAGAATAAGATTCTTGCAAATATTTGGTCGTTCACATAAGGAATGATATGAAATGGAGTAGTCATGTAGGATGTGTAGTTTCTAAAGCTTACAAATCTCTGCACTTTGTAATGAGAGTATTAAAAAGAAGTAGTAGTCTACCTCTGCTAAAGAATTACGATATTTGTCATTTGTAAGACCTATTCTAGAATACGCCTCGGCGGTTTGGGATACATATCAAGTAGAGCTCATCAATGAGTACAAAGAAAGGCCGCTAGATTTGTGCTCAGTAACTTTAAACCCAGGAGCAGTGTGACCCGTATGTTAAAGAAACTTGGGTGGGAATCACTTGAGGCTAGGAGGATGAAATCTGGACTCTGCGCTATGTACAACACGTATACAAATCAACCAGCATGGGGTGAGCTTAGCAAACGTTTGGGGAAGCCCACTTACATTAGTAGGAGTGACCATCCTTTCAAAGCTAAGGGCCGACCACAGCGTGCTAATTATGGTAAATATTCTTTCGTAATCCGTGCCATTTATAACTGGAACTCTCTACCTGCCGCAGTCTTCGAGCCTTTCCCCAAACTTATAGGTGTGTTTAAGAAAAAGCTGACGATTTGTGTAAACACTCCAGTTTAATTGTTATTGAAGTGTTATGTATTATTGTTAATGTGTTATGTATACCCAATTTTCCACCGGCGGACGCATCCCCAATTGCAATTAAATGAATGCATGAATAACAGAACACAACTTTCCCTAACAAGACGTGTCTCAAGATGTTAAACAACTCGACCACCGTACGCTGCGAGTAGCCTATATCGAAAAGCTATCCACCTGTGCGATTCAGGTTGAATCCGTGGTTTAGCCATGGTGTCTTCAATTCCTGGTTTGAGATGAACTGGATAGGAGAACTGATGGTAGAGCTTGGTAGTTGCCTGCTTCAACACTGAGATGGCACTTAGCATGCCTCCCACAACCACCTCCTTCCCGAATCTATGTATATGAAACCGTTGAATTTGCATGCCCGTTCGCAGATCATTTCAGATAACTTTTATGACTTATCCGCTATTGTAATAACGATCAGAAGAATTTTCAGGTTTGATTTCTGCGTGTTTGTGTGTTTACTGTACCAGTCTCCTTCAAAACTCAAAAATATGTTCTTGTGTAGTTACGTGAAGGGTTGGAGTCCTACGTAATCCTCATACATTTTAAGGATTGACCAGCTGTGTCAAAAATAAACCTAACGCATCCGCTTATTGAGACTGGAATAGGAGCATTGGTTTGGAGGGGAGTGATGTGAAACAGGCCAGGGTTAGAGAGTGACGCCGTTACTAGTAACAGTAACTTTTATGAGCAACGAAAATGGTGGTTACTGTTTCAAGATGGAGCAATCGGCTGTCAATAGCACGTGGGAATGGAACCAAACCTTTTCAAGACAAACAATAACCATAAATGAACCGTGGATTTATGATGGATTTGAAAGGTTCAAGTAGGCCTATCGGTTCCTTTGAGCCGTAATAATTATGACATGTCTCTGTATAGACCATTCTCTTGGAGTCCTGAGAATAGGACACTACCCACAATCTTCTGTGATGTACATCCAGCCTATCTAAAATGTCTGTGGAATTAGGCCCGACGCTAAATCAGGGTTTATGAACAATTCTTGGTATATAACGAGCCAAATACAGTAGCTCCTGTATGAACGATATTTTGGGTATGTAATATGAAAAATACAGTTTCTACTAGAGAGCCTGAGAACGCAAATTAGAATTTTAGTATTTACTTCCAGCCTGTTCAAAATGTTTGGGGAGGGGGAGGCATTGGAAATGAACCTCTTGGCAGATGTACGCCAAATGTCTTGTTAAAATCATCTGTGAGGTATTACTTCTCTGGTGAGATTGAAGTTAAAACATGTTTGTGTGGAGTTATGCCATTGTTACGAAGCAGGAAAAAGACAAAGTGGTGGTGCCTTGCCCCTCATACGCCGGTATATTTCATTTCTTAAAATAGGATGTTAAGTGTGCAGAGGTAGAAAATTAGGATGCTTAGTAAAGAACATATAGCCTACTTTCCGTTAAATGTATGGGCATAGTTATAACTATTTGTCCTTATCAACGTATATAATTGAATATTCTTGTATTGAACGTTAACAGTTGTACCCAATATAAGATTCCACGTTTACTAAGTTTTGTTTTAATTCCTCTTTTTCACCCTGTGGAATTGATTGGAAAATTAACAAGTAGTTCAGTGAAGAAATAAATAGCATATTTTATATATCCTACACATAATATTGCCTCTATCAACATACAAAATTTCAGTTTGATTGCTGTAATAGATTCGTAGCTATTAGACCTAAGAATTGTCTAAATATTTAGGATGGTTGCCATGGTGGATTTCTATATATGTAGGCTATAGAGTTATGTTCTATTAGACGTAGATTATTGCTTAGGTTTATTATCCAAACTGCAATCGCATGATTAGGACACAAGAAATAAAAACGAGATTTTAAAATTTCGTACAGCCGCCATCTTGAGGTTATGAAAACAATTGAAATAAATTTGATGTCAGTGGATTAAAATTCGCATAAGCATTCACCGTATCAGGTTTCACTGCGATCGGATGGTTAAATCGCGTAAAACGTCCATTTGAATATTTAAATTTCGCGTCGTCGCCCTGTTGGATTTGTGCTCACCAGGTTATTGAAAGTCCCATAGGTGAACGTTTGTTAATATCCTTTATCAACATACAACATTTCATTTTGTTTACTGTATTGCATTAGTAGATATTGAGAATCGTTTAAATATATCGGAAGGTCGCCATGATGGACTTTTATATATGTAGGCCATAGAATTATAAACTATTAGATGACGATTATTGCGTAGGTTAATTATTCAAACGTTGACTTCGATCGCATGATTAGGACACAAGAAATGATAACTTAATTTTAACATTTCGCACAGCCACCATCTTGTCGTTATGTAAACAATTGAACTACATTAGATGTCAGTGCATTACAATATGTATAAACATTTGCCGTGCCATGTTTCACTGCGCTCAGATGGTTAAATCGCGAGAAATGTCTATTTAATGATTTCAACTTCGCTGGCCGCCATGTACGTTTTGTACTTAAACAGGATATTGAAAGGCACATAGGCAAACTTCTAGTAGGGCCCTTTATCACCATACAAAATTTCAGGTTTGATATCAGTAATAGTTTCGGGGATATAGAATGCCGCTGAAATATTTCGCGCACCCGCCATGTTGGATTGGTGAGACGTAATCAAATTTGAAGGATACGGTTGGGATCGGACAAAATAGTCCTATGTCCTTACCGAGTTTCATTGAAATCGCGCCAGATTTAATTAGGGGACACACACAGACACACACACATACGCACTCACACACATACATACACACGCACACACACGGAACAAAGTTGATCTCATGAGCCTATTTTTTCATAAATGAAAATAGGCTAAAAAGTACGTCCATCCACCATCTTGAATGTATGGAATCGTCTATCTTACGTCTTCTGCTGAGAAAGCTTTCTACGTGAGTCAACATATTTGCTGCGTTTCGTGATTGTAACTGCAATAAAGAATGAATTGTCGATATTGATGTCTGATATATTCAAGATGGTGGCTGCGTGCTATGTGCAGAGTGGTTAACTTCTGACTAATGCAAGCGAGATATTGTGCCCGTTTGTTCCAGGATGTCACGGGGTCGGGGGGCTGAGATCAAGCACCGTGAAAACCCAACACAAACAAACCACAAAGTTCGCTGATATGCATTTGAATTAGTTCCAGCATGAGGCTAATATTCTAAGGGTCGTGGCGGGTTTGGGAAATGGTGGTGTTATGAAACTATCCCATAATTCACATCCGTCATGAATAGTTAAATGTCAAATCTATAAAAAATAATCACAACTTAAAGTAAAAGCGTCCGTCAAAGTTTATTGGTCGCCAAAGATCTCTAACCTACGTCTAATATTGCGGAATGATGTGCAATGTTGAATCTATTCATTACCCTCCTGGAAAAAAATAACAGCATGTGGATAGTCCTACAAATCCCCTCAAGAAGACCTATCCTATGAAACGATGCAATAACTAAGCTAGGATAGTGGTACGAATGAAAATCCCCTACGCAATTATTATAATTGAACTTAAGTATATTAATTAGTGACACGAATCCTAGAGTTGCAACAATAAAACAAGCTAAGCTTAAATGGTACCACTCCAAACATTTTCACTTAAAATTTACCATCTAGCTAACCTGGTCTAAATCCCATTTAACCAATAGAACAAATCTATCCTATTATAAAACTGTACATATTTCTACAAAACAATACAAATGATGCTCCAATGGCATCTATCATTTCATCAACTGTACACTAGAAGAACACTAAAAGTCAATATTTACTTTTGGATCCCTCCAATAGGATCCCCTAATCACATCCAATTATTATAATTAATCAGCGGCTTCTGTGGCGTAGTCGGTAGCATGCTGAGCTTCTATGCCCAAGATCGTGGGTTCAAACCCGGCCGAAGTCGTCGGATTGTTTAAGAGCTTCAAAATCCTTCAGTATGCCTTACTTCGGAGGGGAAGTAAAGTCGGCGGTCCCATGTCATAGAGTTATGGCATGTAAAAGAACCTTCCACTAATTAAACTTGTGTGAAGCTAAATTGTAGGTTAGATTTCGTTGCAACGCTCTATCAAAGTTCCAATGTTCACCACTAGCTGTCAGTGACATCTGGTAGTGAAAGTTTGAACTACTTGAAATTGAACGGAACTTGTAGCGCACCCCATGGTTGTCCGCATTGAAGCAGCCACAGCCTCTGGCGCGCCGAACATGTCCTTGGACACTCCTGGCACTAAAAGCCATACGCTAAATAATAATTATAATTAATCAGTGATCTCATCAAAATCTCACACAAATAATCTCAAAAAACGTAGTCTCACAATTGGTTAGCCTAGCCTCTAAATATTAAGTCTCTTAGCATTCAGATTAGTGAGATATTTTCTTTAAACTTGTAAACTTTAGATGTTGAAGTTCTTCCATCAAATGTTTTATTTATTCGTAATACCCAGTTAAATTAATTACATATTTTATGTACTGTAAATCCTACATCCATGCCTTATTTATTTAGTTTATTTATGTTGATTACTCCCTATTGTGGTTTAATTAATAGCTTGATTGTTACACTGCAATATCCCTTTACCATCAAACCATCTGAGTTCATCATTGATTAGCTGTAGGCTACCGTCAGCTCAACAGCACAAAATTATACGAAATTACATAATGTTGGTGGATTCAATCCCATAAATTTTACATAACACCTCAAGTTCATTCCTTTAACTCTTATCATTTCAGGATTTAATAGTCGAAATCAAGCATTAAATTTCGATTAATTTACATGAGATTAATAGAATATTTTTTAAACTCCTGTAATTTTTTTCAGGATTAGGGAAACACCCATTACAATTGTGTACAATAGTCTAGTGTTGACCGACTGAAAAACATTAAATTTCAATTACTAAGGCAACACTAAAAAATGGCTTCCAACACGATAATAAGGGTTTATGTTCGACCCTGACTATTATATGTCAGAAAACTGTATCATAACGATGGCCATTATAACACTATTTTTCATTATGAAACAATTTCTGCCACCAATCAGAGCTCAAGAAACAGTTGTTTGACCAATCATGTGAGGATAGCAACGCGTCTGCGCTGAGTTCCAAGGCCTTCTAATTTAAATTTCACTGCCTGGCCTAGTGTCATAGTGGGGCAATCGAGAAGGCCATGGTCAAATACAAGGTATTCTGTGCGTCCCATGCGCTCTCCTCAGTACATAAAACTGGCGAAATCTCGACAGATATTTATGAATATTTATGTTCGAACATAAAATAGTTATAATAATTATCGTCGAAGATAAACAGTTGTATGCAACTCGCCTATAATGGTAATTAAGACACTCGTATGAAAATTATAAAACTCGCATACGCTCGTTTTATAAACATACTCGTGTCTTAATTTTTGCCATTATGGGCTCGTTGCATAATGTACTATTAATGACGTAAGTTTCAGCTCTATCATCGTAATGTGCACTCTAAATTCCATAAATATCAAAAATGGCCTTCAATAACGTCTCAAGCTAAGTATCGATCTTCATCCGTATTAAATAACCATGTCAACATAGCATTCCTCAAATATTATCCAACATCAAGTATTATAAAACATCTCTCCTCTATCCAGCCTAAACCCTTTAATATGTTAGCCACATTTCAACTGTAGCACGTATCTTCAAAAAGACCACTATCTAAACGTCGAAGTAGTCTATTATTCCTGCCTCATTCCAAACTTATAAACAACACACCTGTTACTTGGCCTCCCCATCATCTGCGTGGGCGACTATGGTAGCCTTCTCAATGTCAAATAAAATACAATCCCTTACAAGGCTGTGCCTGCTCTCATGCTTGCACTTCGAATTTCTGCAAGCTTTCACATTCAATCTCCTCCTTAACTAATTTTATACACACAACTGGAACACAGTAAAGCAATCTAGCCTACCAATAATGCTCGTACAGTTGCTACATATTCAGCCTATTACAAAAACAAAACAAAAAGCCTGCAGCGAAAATATTAATTGGTCTGTACCCTGTGCCGGCTGCTCGTCATCTTAAATATTGCCTGTTCTAATTTCGATCATCTCCTGGGTCAAAATTCTGCTCCATAACGGCAATCTGATCCATTCATACCCTCCCATAAATGTTTAGTTATACATCTCCATCGCTCGTTCAACAAGGGATTTTGTGTCCATTCCTGCCGTGTTTTTCGCTAAAATAGCACTATTTCTAACTGCGGCAGTCATTCAAATGGTCCTTTTTCACTACTGCCTTCACTTTTTTTTTCGTGTGGCCTCCTGAGAGGCCCAGTGCAGGTCTTTCTAGTCAACGCCCGTGGGCGACCTGCACGTCGGAATAAAAGATGAGATGAATGGATGAAAGTGGACAAGGATGTGGAAGGAAGCGGCCGTGGCCTGTCAGAAGGTACCGTTCCAGCATTTGCTTGGTGTTGAAAATGGGGAAACCACGGAAAACCATTTCAAGGAAGGCCTACGGTGGGGCTCGAACCCACGCGTCTACCGAGTCAGCAGAGAGCTTGGCCCCATGACCTAACGCTGCACTTTAGCGAACGTAGCCACCGCTGCCGGTACTGCCTTCACTAATGTCACAGAATGTGTGCTGTACAATTCATAATTTTTATATCTCTCGCTGAACACCTTGTTCTCTCAGCTCGTGGTGACTTTTACACTCTGAGTTAACTTTTCACTCGCTTTCAGCGATATTAGGTCACTTTCCTAATTTTCTGTAATTTTCAACTAACATTCACGTGAGTCACTCGGTTCCGACGAAAACGGTTATAACTTCCACAATATTTCATGGTATAACAAAAGTTTGGTGCTTTTCAGTCTGTCAACACGAATGTACCCAAAAAGAGCTGGGTTGTGCCCTAATCCTGAAATAAATTATATGAGATTAATAAATACACTAGGATGACCAGTTTCGATCGTCAAGCGATCATCATCAGATCCATTACACTTCGGCTATAACATCTATGTTTGAGAATACAGGTGAAAAATATTTACAATATGTACAATTATTTAGTTGCAGTAGTGGTAATGCAACTGTCGGTGTATGCCAATTGTAGTATATCTAATGTTGTGTGAAATGCTAAAATGGTGATAAAAATCCGGAGTTTGTCTGTTTGGGGTGATTATATGGTTATACAAAATAAACTATGGTTATACTGTAATAATACAGGCTGATACTTATCCGGTTTGTCTTCCTTACTGGAACTTCGAGCAGTTTCGTGTTCACTCTGGCACCAGTTTTGGTCGACTAACCCGGGTGTTAACTGGACGAAACTGTTTTTTCCCTTTCTCCCCCCCTTTTGTTCCTATGTGGTTTCTGAGGTCAGTGCAATGTTTCTTTGTGCGACGTTGCCAAGTCTAGATAAGAATGTATGTTATTGAATACAGGAAGGTCTACAACTATTAAAGACCGTGGAACTGTCTTCGCCACGCGTGGACTAAGAAGCCATTCAACTAAGCGGTACACGGTCTATTGAAGACGTCCCGGCACCTTTAATACTGCCGCGGATACCGGCCTAGGTTTATTGCAGAAAAAGGTACATAGTACACCTGATCCAGATAATATTTACCTATAACCACCGCTACCCCCCCCCCCCCTTTCTTTATCTAGCTTGGCTGTATCGCTAAGTTGTGTCTTGTTTCCGTAAGGGTGTGTTTTTTAGTAGAGTGAAATGGGGTGAACTCTCCATAAAAGTGTGTTCATTTAGATTGTTGGGATTGTTTCGTTTGGCTAGGTGAATCTCGATTGCTTCCTTTATGTCGAGAGCTCTGCCTTTCGATTCGTGATGAATTATTTTTAGGTCAGTCTAAATTTTAGTAAAGCTGTGGCCCGTGTCACACATATGTTCGCATACGGCTGAATGTGTTCCTTATATTATCGCATTCCTATGTTCATTATAACGTATGTCTACTCGTCTTCCAATCTGTCCAATGTAATTAGCTTGACAACCAGTGTCTTGGGATGCAGTGGAATATACCCCTGACTTTGAATACGGGTCTTGTTTATTTTGATTACTAATTTGCAAGTGGGTCGTATTGTTCGTTGTGAATGCTATTTTTATGCCTTGCTTTTTGAAAACATTAATGATATTATATGTGTTCGTATTCACATAGTTGAAGCGCGCAAATTTTTTCTCATTACTGTCCGGTTTGGGAATCGTTTTATCTTTATTTTTATGTTTGGCTATAATTTGGTCTATTTTTCTTGGCGAGAAATTGTTTTCCTTTGCTATTTGCTTAATGGTTGTTATTTCCTTATTATAGTTGTTTTTTGACATGGGTATTGTACCCTTGAGTACAAAGAATATGCAAATCATAGTCCGCCAGCTCAATCAGACCTTCTCGGGGCATAGAATGTTAGTAGTGGAGTAGTGATGGTTCTAACGCACTCCAGAACCCTCCTTGCCCCACTACTAAGCCTCAGCCATGTTAAATATCTCTCGAACGCATGGTCCGATTTTGACAAATGAGGTGTCATTGGACTCGAGCTGACGCACTCTTTCCTATGGACCATGTATTATATTTTTTTTAAAAAATTGAAATTTTTCGTTTTCGAAAATAGGCGATAGTTTGAAAACCAAACATGGTAGAACGTTGTGCCATGGTTCAAACAAATTGTCTTTATGACCTTTATTTTTTGTAATAAAACCTTTTTACTTTTTGCATTTTTTGAAAGAAGTGTAATTTTGAAAATCCCATATTTTGGAAACTGTGAATTATACAAAAAAGTTTATTTGACGTAAATGAAAGTGCCCTACCCCCTCTACCCCCAAAATATATTTCAAGTCTCTAGGATAAAAACCTGACAGTAGTGTGGTAATACGGATTCTGTCCACTAACTTATTGAACCCTCCTCGTATTTGCCCCGAACCTGATATCTCGCTAACCAATCATGGGATTTGAACATACAGGGTGTCCTAGCACTCGTAGTGATGCCCCCTACTTTCCTATAGGCTCTTTATTTAAATAAAAGACCAAACCTAATAGGTCATTCGCTTTTAATATTTCCTAAACCCGTGGTTGGATTTGAGCATATGGGGTGTCCTAGGAATCGTGGTGAACCCCCCTTTCGTATGGACGTTTTATTACCATTCTAAAATAGAGCTAGGTTGTAGGTTCTGTTCTACTTAGGAAGTTGTGAGCCCCTGCGACCTTGGAATGGAAGGAGTGATGCTAGGAGGGCGTGCTTGGATTCGTTTTTTCGTCTCGTTGTGCTCTTTACGATAATGTCGGTGTCGAAAAGGTGAAATGCTGGAAACATGTTTTTTTTGTGTGGGGGGGGGGGGCAAAAACGTGATTTTAGACTTTTTGCTATATCTCGCGAACCAATGACGCCAGAGGCGTGTACGACGGGTCCAAGGACTCGGGGTGACGTCGTCTTTGCTATGTACCATTCATCATAATTTTAAAAAATTAGGAAACGAGATTTTGGGGTAAACAAGTGTTTTTTGTGATTTTTGCTGATTTCTCACGAACCAATAACTCTAGAGACGTGTACGAGGTGTCCTAGGACTCGGGCTAACGCCCCCTTCAAATGTGGTAGATATTGTTTTCCAAAAAATAATTCACAAAGGGCCTAACGCCATACATGTTGAAAAAACTCTTTTTTCTTTACCTGTTTATAATGTTCATGATGGGTGGTGGTTGAGAGAGACGATACTGCTTTGTGTGTGTGTGTGTGTGTTTCAACGAACCTGTCGCTAACCACAAGGACCATGCTTAATAGAACAATCGCTATTTCGGCGGGTCGGTGTATGACAGAGCGAGGGTTCGTTTTCTGATATTTTACCTTTAACGTGTAACGGTGATGAGAACTTGGTTCTATGTTGGTCGAAGCGAGTAGAGAAAACAAACTTGCAGAGGAGCAGGAGGTGAATGTCATTTGAGCTTATTGGAATGCGCTGATCTGACTTGACAACAGGTGCAATGGAAAAATGACAATGACGCTTGAAGGTGAAATAATCCGACAACCGTGGTGGTGGGGAAGAGCGAAATGCATGTGAACACGTGTGAGATGACATGTACGCTATACAAGTTACATCCTGTTAGCTTGGTACGTGACAAAATGCAAGTTCATGTGAAATTTGATCTGCCACAGGTGTTCACCTTGGGCTTTGGCTGTCCACGTGCACGATAAGAGAATGTTCAAAGCGTGGGAAAAAAAAGATTATACATGCAAGGTAACATATATAAAGACATGTCGTTATCATTTCCACTCTCACTTAGGTAACTACCTTTGAACACACTGCATTGCGTGAAACATTTGGTCTTGTTTAACAGTTTTGGTGCTGGTGGAAAATACTTAACCTTGTTGTGAGGTAGGTGTTTATTAATTCATTTATATATTTATTGATTTATATATATATTTACATGCAATTATTTATTGATTGTTAAAGTTATAATTAAACGTTTATTTATTTGTTTGCAGATAACGTATATAGCCTACCTGTTGTGTATCTGTGGGAAAGAGATTGAAAAATAGAGAAAGACAGACAGCTAGAAAAGGAAACCATTTCCACACTAGCCCACGAGACTGGAATAAAGCAAATCATTACACGTTAAGGTGAGATTTGTTCTTTTATATATATAACCTGTTTGATTTTGTTTTGTTTATGAAATGCATAAACTATATGGAAAGGATATACTTATGGTGGTTTATTTTATTTCTTTTTAGAGTGTTGGAAAACGCTTGACCTCTGTTGATAACCAGGAACGCGTGTGTTTGAGTCCATTGTCAAGCAGTCTACAGCTGAAAACTCAGGTGAGAGTGTTCTTTCAAAATAATGTATTTTGCCACTGCAACCGATAGCCTAACTTGGGAACCCCTAAACAGTTGTTTCAAATCGCGTGTGTGCTCTGGTCGTGTGGTCAATGTTAGAAAAAGTTTGATTCCCAAAGAATTTTTACAATCTTGTTTTGAAATTTTTAAAATTGAAATTTGTACAGCGCAAAGGTTGCATACTGGTTTAAAGGTGAATACAGAACTAGTGTGCGATTTCATATATAAAAAGAAGGACATAGAGCATAAAGAAAAAAGCCAACTCCGTACAGGCCATGGAGGCCCTGGGAGTAGTGGAAGGTAGAGGCTTCCACTTTTTGTGATATCGGCACTAGATGGGATGGAGTTGTCAGCTCCACGCCCGGCCGCCTTTTCTCCCAGGAATTACCCTGGTACTCATTTCCGGTGTAGGCTGAGTGAACCCCAGGGCAATTTAGAGCATAAAGAGACATTCTATATTTGCAGTAAAATGCAAGAGCTTTTGATAGCCGATAATCTGAACGAGTGGTATCAAAGCCATGTGGTGAATGCCTTGCTATCAAAATTTAATAAACTGCAACAAGGACCCAGTGGTTTAGCGTTAGACAAAATTCATCATTTGCAAATCAACATTTGTCAATTCAACCCGTTGAATGCTGGTTCTAGCTATATTAAAACACCACCAGCAATAGCTTTGAAAAAGGCTGTGGTCAATATAAAGAATCGTGACAATGATTGCTTTCTGTGGTCTGTGGCTGCGTTTTTGCAACCAGCACAACGTGACAGTAGTCGACCAGGAAAGTACAAGGCCAAGTTTGATGAATTAAAACAAACTTTAAATTTAACTCGAGCGACGTTCCCTATGGACTTAACCGAGATCCATAAGTTTGAACAAGACAACCAGGACTGTTCGTTCATGGTGTATGGCCTTGATGGTGATGAGATTGTGGGTCCTCTTTATGCCACAACAGAACCGAAACGACATCACATTCATCTTTTATATTTATCTGTAGGAGAGGTGAATCACTATTGCCTCATTAAAAGCCTGAGTAGATTGTTAAGCAGTCAAATGTCCAAACATGTGCGTGCAAAACATATTTGTAGTCGTTGCTTGCAATATTTTACAACCCCTACGCTTTTGGAACGTCATAGGGTAGATTGTGTTTCTCAGGAAGCGGTGAGATTGATATTGCCACAAGGGGACAAGGCTGTGTTAAAGTTTAAGGACATTCATAAGCGTGACACTGTTCCCTATGTGGTATACGCATATTTCGAAGCTCTCACCACACCCATGGCGGGATGTGAACCAGATCCCACCATTAGCTCAACCACACCCGTTCAAAAACATGAACCCTTTGCCATAGGATTTAATGTGGTGTGTGCCTATGGCCCCACACAATCCGTTTACAAATACCGCGAGGGGCCAGATTGCGCCACATGGTTCTTGGATGAACTTGTCAAGTTGGCTCATAATGTACAGGAATTACTGGACCACCCAGTACCCATGAGTCTATCTCCAGAACAGCAGCAGCAGTATGAGCATACCACGACATGCCATATTTGCGAAAAGCCTATTTTAAGTGGAGAGGAAAAAGTCAGAGACCACTCGCACTTTACGGGGGAGTTTCGTGGGGCTGCGCACAGCAAATGCAATTTGAACTTTTCAGCTCCTCGTTTCATCAGTGTCTTTTTCCACAATCTGGCAAATTATGATATTCAGTTTTTGATTCGTGAATTGGGACATGTCAACAAGGGCTCGTTTACAATTATTCCCCAAAACCATGAGCGTTTTACAGCCCTGACATGGTGGTTGGGCGACTTAAGCATTCGATTTTTGGATTCCTTTAAGTTTATGGCATCCTAGCTAGACAGACTTGTGAACGGATTGAATGAGGAGGAATTAAAAAATACTAGAAAGCATTTTAATGATCCTGAGCAATTTCAATTGTGCATTCGGAAAGGTATATTCTCGTATGATTTCTGCAACAGCTGGGACGTGTAAAAGCAAAGAAAACTCCCACCACAAGAGAAATTTTACTCGAAACTTACACGCAGTACCGTTTCCGATGAAGACTATGCACATGCATGTCTAGTTTGGCGAGTGTTTGCCATTAAGACGCTAAGTGAATATGCTTTGCATTACCTAAATCTGGATGTATTGCTGCTCACCGATGTGTTTCAAAAATTCCGTGAGTTGTGTCAACACATTTACGGTCTTGACCCGGCTCACTATTATACGAGTCTTGGGCTCTCGTTTGATGCCGCTTTGAAATACACTCAAGTGGAATTGGATTTACTCACTGATGCAGACATGGTTCTATTTTTTGAAAAGGGCATTCGTGGCGGCTTTGTGTCGCTTAACCAACGCCATGCCGAAGCGAACAATGTCTACATGCCTGATTATTCACCAGACAAACCAGAATCGTACTTAATGTACTATGACGTGAATAATTTGTACGGTTACGCCATGAGTCAGCCTTTGCCCTATGGGAAGTTTGCTTGGCTGACAGACAAACAAGTGTCAGAATTTGATGTGAACATGGATAGCCAAGAAACAGGCCGTGGATATGTGCTAGAAGTGGATATTAATATCCCTCATCCTTGTATGATGAACATGCCGATTTCCCATTCTGCCTTGAGCAAATGGTTCCCCCTGACAGTAAAGTGAAAATTGAAAAACTCATGGGCACACTTTACAACAAAAATCGATATGTGCTACATATCCAAATGTTGGTGCAATGCCTCGCCCAAGGCTTGGTGTTGAAGAAAATCCACAGGGGTATTTCTTTTGCTCAAAAAGCATGGCTTGAGCCATACATGCGACTCTACACAGAGCACCGACAAATGGCAACACAGCAGTTTGATTTTTTTTAAATTAATGAACAACTGCATCTATGGCAAGTCCATGGAGAATGTCCGCAAATACCGTGACATTAAATTGGTCAATGTCTGGGAGGGGCGGTGGGGTGCTCGGAGGTACATTGCCAAGCCAAATTTTAAATCGATCAATATAATCGATGAGAACTTAGCCACTATTGAAATGAGTAAGACCAGCGTGACCATGGAAAACCCATTTACTTGGGACAAGTCATTTTAGACTTTTCCAAATCAGTCATGTATCGATTCCACTATGAGTTTGCCAAACGCCATTTTGAGGACGTCTCTCTTTTGTATATGGACACGGACTCATTCATTTACCACATTCGCCACTGCAACCCCTATGACGTCATGAGGCAGCATAGTTACTGGTTCGACACCTCTTGCTATAGCGCTGACAACGAGTTTCAGCTGCCCATAAAAACAAGAAGGTAATGGGCGTTTTAAAAGATGAATGCGGTGATTCCATTATGACGGAATTCGTAGGTTTGGCCTCAAAAATATATGCTTACCGCACACTCGACTGTACGGAAGCCAAAAGAGCAAAAGGTGTAGGTAGGGCAGTGGTAAAATAGCTACGTGTAGACGATTACTTAGCGGTTTTACGCACTGGCAAAGCTATGTCTCATACACAGTGCAGGATACAATCCAGCAACCATCATTTGTATCTTGTGGAACAGTGAAAACGCACCCTCGCCTCCATGGATAACAAACGTGTGTGGGCTGATGATTTGCCCACCAGCCTGCCCTGGGGTTATGATCGCAAGGAGGAGGAGGTGTGATTTCACTGTTTAATCGTTTATGGGACATAGCTTTATATAACTTGTAGATTTAGTATTTTGTAAATATTGGTTTCTGCCATTGTAAATAGTAGATTTTGTAAATAGTGGCAACCCACTTGGACCTTTTGCTCTTAAAAAATAGTTCTATGCAATCTTATTTTTTAAAAAAATTTTGACTGGTAAATAGTTTGATTCTTTTAAAGCTGTACAAAGTTGTAGTTTTTTGTAAATATTTAATGAGTAATAGTATTTTTTTAGTAACGTTATTAACTAGTATTTAATTATTTTTTGTAATGTAAATTATAAATGGTAAACTAAAAAGCTCTTTTGGGATGTGTGTGCATGTCGAGAATGTGCTTTTGGGAATAAATAAAGTGGTTGTGTTTGTCCCCAAACACATGTGTGAATGTATGAGTAGATATAGAGAGAGAAAGCTGGTGTGTATGTATGACCAGAGCAAACACGGTGAGGTAGTGTGGGTGGGAGGGGGTTAATGGTCACATATACTCATTTTGTTTTCAATAGTTTTGTTTTCTTTGAAAGTGGCAGACAATAGACATTATTTTTGTAAAATCAGTCTTCCCTGCAGTAGTCGTAGACCTTGACCTTTTCACAATCCCATAAACTCACTGCAGCATCTCCATGGTCATGCACTTGCATCAACATCATTGTCAAATCTCAACTTTCAAGATACACCAAATGGAAAAATGTCAAAACAGAAAAATGGAAAATCTATGTTTCCATATCACCAAAAACATCAAAACTTAAAACGGACATTTTAAAAAACTGGAAATGGCCATGTGTGAAATATGAAAATTCAAAAACTTCAAACGGACATTGTTTAAAAAGTGTCATCTGCAAAATGGAAAAATTCATATAATCAAAAACGTTAAACTTGAAACGAACATTTTTTAAAACTGTAAATTGCAAAATGACAAATGGCAGTGTGTGAATTCATCATGTGTGAAATGTGAAAATGAAAAATCAGCCATCAACATCATGATTTCAAAAAATTTAAAAATTAAAACATCGTGCTCTGGTAAACCTTTGTTTTTATTTCATAGTCATAGTGAATTGACAAAAGAAATATAGAATACAAACAAATCCCAATTCCTCACTCCTCAATTCCTCAATGTTTATGTCCATGCATCATCAACTTTCCTTTCATAGCACTCATGACAATCAGGGCTGCCATCCTTTCACCCACTGAGGCATCACTAGATGTGAAACGTTGTTTAGCTTTCTTCAATAACAATTTATCTGCCACATGTCTTAAACCAGGATGACTATGGTGATAAGAAAGGTCATGTTCCTTGCATGCTTGATCCAAAAGATTAATGGGTACATCACCACGTTGTAAACGTTTTTCGAGACGAGTTCCAGGGCCGCAAAAACGATAACATGGAAGATGGATTTCGAAAGGTAAGTATTGAATCACTTTGTCAATGACGCCATTGCCAGTACAGGTCTGGCATATCCTTTTCCATTGATGGTAAAAAGGTTTGGTCTTCCTCCTCCTCTGTGGACGATGTTTGTGTTTGTTGTTGTTGTTGTTGTTTTTTATCGCCATGACAACCTTGAAATGATTCAACAAAGTCTTTACACGGACTCTTATGACCGTGATACAGTTTCAC
Organism: Meconema thalassinum; assembly: GCA_946902985.2. Taxonomy (NCBI): domain Eukaryota; kingdom Metazoa; phylum Arthropoda; class Insecta; order Orthoptera; family Tettigoniidae; genus Meconema; species Meconema thalassinum. The sequence goes on along the minus strand of OX336389.2, from coordinate 462,815,364 downwards.
TAGCAGGCAAGTCGCACACTGACGCATAGACGGTATTTTTGCCATGGCCACTTGCTTATGGTGATCGTAATCCGTACAGGGTTGCAATTCACTCAACACAGGGTCTTGAGTCCATGATTTTGGTACATGTTGCCAGATTTCTTTCACCGCGTTGGCGGCCACATAATAAATGAACGACTTGGGGAGCGCCAAGAGTTCCTCTTTGGTAAAACTGTCTAGTTTCTTTTTGCACACAAAGAACTTGCCGATGGCTTTGTCCGTAGCATTGCCTTTCTCCATGGTATCACGTGCTGTAGATGTTTACACGTCGCTTGTAGAAATCTCACTGGCGTCATTCGCAGGTAAATCTTGAGTTATAATTTTGTTCAACAACTCCCAACAGGCATGGGTGGTTAACCAATGAAAGAGATGCCACGCATGCGATAGGGCTGTATGGGTAATGTTGCCACAGGAACAAGTATCCATGAGCGTTTGCAGGGAGGGGCAGCCCAACTCCATGAGGTCGATACATCGACAGTAGGACGCCAAAAATGGTTGCAACCATTGACGTTTTTCATTACCTTTCACAAATACCACATTGGCCGAGGACAAGTGTGCTTTCATGACCACGTCCAAATATTTATAGGAAATGGTTCCCTGATTCCAATCTAGTTGCCTATGATTTTCAATCCACTGGGTTTGTTTACGATCTTTTTCACACAGCAAATCAAAAGCATGGGGCGGTTTAAATAGCAAATGCGTAGCTTGAAATATTCAAAACGTGGTACAATCGATAATGGCCACTTGTTTAAATATAAATTTGTTGTCACCAATTTTAACCCTTGGCAATCCACAATGAGTGTACGCAACATGTTGACGCTTGCCTGGACCAAGTTCAACTGACGACTGACTGACGATCGACCACTAAAGTGTGATAATGACATGGACTTACCTGCCATGCTAGTTTGAAAAAAAATTGAGGATAGGGTAGGACATGAGGACATGAAAAAATAAGAATTTAAGAATTACATCATTTTATTATCATAACACGTCTTACAGGCTTTTGTCATTTTGGGATAAGGACGATACCAACTGATACAACAATATAGTCTCTTGTGTTTGTAACGTCCATAACACCGATGATGTCCCAATGTCTCTAAACTAGGCGTTTTTGATGGTGAGTTGCTCACCGAAGCATCATGGACACCATACGGTCCACACGTATCGTAACTTGTTTTTTTTTTCATTACCTAGAGACACAAGTGAGGGATAGCTTGAATGACAGGGTATATTTCCCACTTCCATTCTACACAGGTAGGGGCAGGTGGGTGACCAGCGGTGATGTTCCTGCATGGGTTCATCACCCTCCTGCCATTGGTCTATGATGATGGGACAAAAGACACATTTCACTTCATCTCTTGTTTTTAAATAGTAGAAGCCAGCGGCCGCCAAGGCTTGAGGGTTTATGAAAGGCACTGGCCATGTGGCAAAAGTCTTGAAACGTTGTTCCTCAGACTTTAAATTCATGGATGTGACGTCTCTTGAGGCTTTAACGCAAGACATGACTGAGCGGCATGACATGGGTTGACCTGTTATTTATACACTCGTCACTTGGTTGGACAGTGGATAATAGTTGACTTGTTTGTGATGAATAATCAAACAATAGGCCGTGGTATTGGCTGGTACATTGTCATGCGTTTCAAAATCTAGTCGAATGTCAATATTGGATGGCTTCACACACTCTTCCAGGTAAGAACAGTCAAAGACAATCAGTGGTGCTCTTGCCTTAAACGCTTGGGGTAGCAGCATGGGGCCGTTCTCTTTTTGATAATACGACCATCGAAATTTAGAAAACAAGTCGTACAGGGGGCCAAACTTACTTTTTTGAAAAATACAAATCCAGTCCTTCATAGGGAAACACGGCTCCGTTGAGGAAAAGACGTGCATTTCTCAATTGCTGGTGATCAAATTGCGTGGCATCTTTAGCTTGTTGATACTTGCGATTCGTTTGAAAACCCACGATCAGGTTGAGAGGTCTCTCTGTATAGCGAGATGTTTTTACAGACCAACTGTGTGTGTTGGTGGTGGGCAATAGCGGATACTCATGGAGTGCCCAGCTTCTAAATTCCATGGTAGAGGCATATCTCTTTTTACCATCTTGAGTATGTCCAGTTTTTTGCTATCGTCAAGGGTCACATGGGGCACTTTCCATAGCAAGCGTTGTAGTTGAATTTTTGAATCTATGGGGGCATTGTCAGCTCCCTTGAGTGAATTATTATCACTCCTGTCTCTCACCAGATAAAGCACATGCCTTGAGTTGACCACAATGCGCTGGTGATCTTCGGCAAAGCCTAAAATCAGTTTAAGAGGTAAATATCCAGTAAAGGTCCCATCGGTGTGTACCATCCAGTCATTGGTCGAGTCAGGGCACCAACCTGCCATGCAAAGTGTTTTACCTTCTTCCTCACTATAAGAGGGATATAGTTTCATGACACTGGAAATGCCCACATTTCGAGTGCTATCCACCACGATATCGTTAATCACGTAACGTACTTCAGAAAACAGTAAGGCCAAACCATGGTTGGCCAACTTGGACGTAGTGGGTGTAGAGCCGTCGGCTTTGGCGAGCCTACCTTCAATCTGAATGACACTTTCACGCGGTAGGGTGTAAATATCTTGGTTGTTGATAACAAATTGAATTTCATCATTGTTATTGAGTCCAGGTGTATGAGCTTGATAGGAATGGAGATCAATTCTTACCACTCCTGGTTGCTTCTCGATGCGGTTCGCTACGTCTAGGATAGAATTCATCATGGGAGTTGACGTGGTAACCCAAATGCTGTAAAATCTGCTTGTCTTGAGATGTTAACGTGTATTCACGTGGCAAACAACTAACACCATTCCTAGACGGTGTTGTTGCTTTATACACAAAAATTCATAGTGGCTTTAGCACCAACTTGTAAGCCACTGGTGTGGTAGAATCCAGATCAATGAGTTGTTGCTCTCTATTGATCAGTCTTAATGTTATATTACTAATACTATCGACAGCCACAGAATGAAAAAGCACCACTGGAGGGTTTTCACGAATAATATAGCCATTGGGCGTTGCCACAATAAAGTCATAAAGCGAATGCGATGGTTCCTGATTGGTGTACACTTGGCTAATAATATTACACGTCACCGACACATGATGGTCCTCAATGAATTTCACTTCATGGTCTGATTCATGTTTTTTGTTGGGCTCCAACACGCGTGGTTTAAATCCTAGTAATGGGCCAATGGAATCGGGGTGTGTTTTAAAGTCAATGTTGAAGGTAGAGAAAATACTACAGCGATGAGTGTTGGTATTTCCTACAAGTTCAAACTTGTGCGTTCCGTCGAGAAATGACTTTAAACCATACTCATTGATCAACACCACATAAATGTGTTCATAAATGTCATCGATCGTGTATCCGCCAGAGTTCAGGGTGAGCACAGAATCATCATAGTAAAACTTGTTGTTCACATTTTCACGTATTTTGTATATTCGATTGTACGTTTCAAGAGAAAAAAGTCCTAAACCATAGGGGTTTTCACTCAATTCGATAGGCGGGTAAAAGTCTAGGCTGACTTCAGGTCCACGTCCATGCAGTGTAAACATTTTACTTTCTGCCGACATACTGGTGGCGTTTTAGCTTATGCTGCATCTTATATTTTAAAAAAATAAACACAAACGTCCACACTGTTGGCTGTTAAACGTTTGCTCACGTTTCACATTATAATATATCTTGATCCTGTTTCCAAAATAGGTCACTAGTTCCATGGGCGGGGGCAAATTCCCAAAACTGTCAAAGTACCATACGATGGATCCCTCTTTGACATAAGCTATATAATGTGTTCCTGTTTCTCGGTGATCATCCAAATTGACAAAAGCACATTCCTGTTTCCAGGGTCGTGGGGGTAATTGGTTTCGAAAAAACACACCTCGAAAATGAGAAAGCTTTAGTTGCTTAGCATAGCTTTCCACTTGTTGATGCGTCAGGGCATGTCTTGCTATGGCTGAGGTTAATTTTTTTTTAATATTTCGAAATGGTGAAATCCCAAATCCTTGTTGATAAAAGGCTGGCTTTAAATTGGCATTTCTAGCCCCCATAGCAATCGCTTCCATCGTTTCATTGTGTCGCTGACTTTCTTTGAGTTGTTGCTTGCCCTGCTGCGCGGCTTTAATGGTTTTCGCCACTGCACTGGCACCGCACAAAAGTGAACCCAGAGCAGCCAAACCGGCAAATAATGCAGGTAAAAATCCCGCTCGTTTGGGGATGGGAATCACTCGCCCTTGTTATGAACCCTGTCGCCAACGATTTGGAATAACATGTATCTGTGCTGCTCGAAAGGCTTTCCTCATGGTCAATACATTATTTTTTCTTTTTTTCTTTCGCAACGGCTTGTCCACGAATGTCTTAAGCCCAGGCTTTGCCAAGGACAAAGTCCTTTTTTTAGTCTTTCTCACCACATACCTTTGTTTCACCATGATGATAATGACCAACGACCTTTCACAAGAAAGTTTAAATCACAACTAACGTCAGATTGTTATTTCATTGCTGTATATTCCATTTCCACATAAAGTGGGAAATCTTTTATGGTTTATCCCGCTTGCTTTTCATCCCATGTCAACATGAGATGAAGGGATAATTCGTCACCTGCATTGACCATTTCATGGTTATGAAACAACATCCTATGACCGTTTATCTGTATTTGTAAATGGTTCTCATCAGGCATCGCGTATTTGATGTGAATGGTTCCATCATAGTGTAATCGATAGTGGCTTAAACCCGAAGCAAGCACATAGGTCAAGTGCTGCTCGAGGACTAGCGGTATATGGTTTCTCTCATTCACAGGTTTTTCATTTGTCAGATACACTAAAAATACAGATGGGATAAATTTATAAAGCCTTTTCATTTCATAGGTCACGTAACGCTTGGTACAGACATCGTCTTCGTCTTGCGGGTCTTCCACGTGAATAATCCGATGGTGATTAGCGCTATAGCCATTCACCGTAAGCTGGGGCACTTTGTCATAAAACTCATACACTTTGTTATCCACATACTTTTTTGTAGTAACGTCTGTATACACTTGAGGATGTTTTACATGGGTTAACCGCTTTCCCTTAAAGTCATAATCTCCCTGTTTTGTGCGTGGCACTACTGACCTATCCACATAGTGCTTATTAGCAGGATCTGTTTCTTGTTTAGGATCATGTATGGGAACAGACCTAGGTTTGGCCATCAACGCACGTCCAAAGAAATCCATCGTCAACCTGTAGTACGAGTCTACTGTTTCTATGACGAGGCTCGGTGTCCTGTATATAGAGAGCCTGCTAGCCTGGCTAAGCCTTAGTTGATATGAAGATTATTAAGCAGCAAGAGTCATTCCCCGTGGGGGACATGGTTTCCCATTTCTGTCCCTCATCACGTGAACAACGCCATGGTTCACTGTTTCCATCTTCCATTCGCTGCATCATTGTGGGACCTTCCGGCTGTGGAAAGACCAATCTTTTGCTAACGCCCAATGGTCTGCGTTTTCAAAATATTTATATTTTTGCAAAATCTCTCTACCAACCCCTCTACGTGTTTCTGGATCAAGTCATGCCTGGATTACAAAAAGAAAATATGGGTTATTTCACATTTTCCATGCAAGAAAATGTGATTTCACCGGATGAGGTAAAGCCCGATTCACTCATGATTTTCGATGATGTATCCACTGAACGTCAAGGTATCATTCAAAGCTATTTCAGCATGGGTCGTCACAAACATATCGATTGCTTCTATCTTGGACAAACGTATTCTAAAATGTCCAAAAAGTTGATTCGTGACAATGCCAATGTCATTGTTTTATTTCGCCAGGACGAGAGGTACAGACGTCACATTGATAATGAACATGTGAATCCGGATATGACCTTTCAAATGTTTACAGAATTGTGTGCCAAGTGCTGGAACACTCAACGTCATGCCTGTTTAGTGATTGACAAACAAAGTGAACTCAACCAAGGACGGTATCGCTTAGGGTTTGATCATTTTATTGCTATTTAAGGCCCTGTCTCATTCCCCGGCAAGTCATTTGTCAAGACACCATGGCGTTAGCAGAGAGTCAATTGAAAAAGCATATATATTTTTTTTTTAGCGTATGGCTTTTAGTGCCGGGAGTGTCCGAGGACATGTTCGGCTCGCCAGTTTTGTAGCTGCTTCGAGACGGACACCCAATGGGTGAGCTACAAGTACCGTTGGGGAGGAATGTTGGATGGGAGGGACGAGGAGTTGGAAGGTAGCGGCTGTGGCCTATAGTTAGGGACCAACCCCGGCATTTGCCTGGAAGGAAGATGGGAAACCACAGAAGACCATCTTCAAGGTTGCCGGCGGGGGGATTCGAACCTCCTCGCCTCCCGGATGTGAGCGACTGCCAACAGTCATGCCGCAACGACCTCGGCTAACTCACCCGGTAAAAGCATATTATTAGAGCAAAAAAAACCATTCGCCAAATGTTTCGTCAATTGAAACTATCGCGTGCCGATCATGCTTTGTTTATTCAACAGCATTTAGCACCTCCGCTAAAAGCCATGTTGAAACCCTCTTTCAAGCCATCTGAAACGCTACCCACCGCTTCACAAGCCACGCAGACGCTGCACGAGGACTCTGAGGAAGAGGAAAAGGAACAGGAAGATTTGACTAGTGTTAGCGAAGTTGAGGATGAGGAGGAACAAGTGTTTACGCCTCAAAAAAAAAAGTCATCACCCCTTGCAGAGTTTTTGAGAAAAAAGAAATCCTTGGCCATGGCCGAAACACCTTGCCCTTCCAGAGCGTCTCCGTTTTCACAACTCTTGGCCACCCCTCAACTTCGGTCGCCAGCGCCATCTCAGTATGTGATAATGTGATCACCGTGGCATTTGAGTTTGGACTATTGCAATGCGGGTACATTGTAAATAATGGAGTATGCCTACATGTTGCCCTTGTTAATCGTGCGTACTGTTCCATTCCGCTGTGTTTTAATCACTTCATTGAAACTCCACATTTACACTTCAACGTCGAACGAAGAACACATTATCTTCTATTGTGGGAAAGATGACTATGTCAACACGGTACTGCATGTGTTATGATTCCTTGTTGTTAGCAAGTGTTCAACCTTTTGCCAGATGATACTGCACCACATCTGTTTCTTGTTAATATAATGGTCCGAATTGCCTGTTGCGCGGTAGTTTCTGCTGCGAATTGTGTTTCTGCAATCTTTTTGTAATGTTACCACATAGGCTATATGCTAAAGGTCTAACCAATTGCTAGGAATGGATTTTCCCTAATATAATGGTCCGAATTGCCTGTTGCACGGTTGTTTCTGCTGCGAATTGTGTTTCTACAATCATTGGACGCCGTAACTTCCAAATATTGATTGTACACTAACGCCCGTGATGGATAGTAGAACAGACATATCTTCGTATGTTACGCGCACTGCCAGTCGGTTTTAGCCGTTCGAGCTGGGGTACTTCCCTCGTGAGTGTCAACACTACCTGAGGGAAGATGATGAGAAAAAATGAAGTAGGTTTAGGAGTGGGAACAATTTTTGGAAAAGAGGAAGAGAATCCAACACAAAACCGAAAGAAAATAAGGATGTAGAAAGAGTTTTTACTGCGCAAGGCCTGTGAAGTACCTAAAATGTGCGGGAAATTGTGTAAGGCTAACGGAGAGTGCAGCGTGAGCTGAGGTCACCTGCAAGCTATCGCTAAGTGCTCTTTCCCTCCCGAGCAGGTATTTTGGTACTATGGGAGTAGATAGTGCGCTGACAAGGCAATGTATGACAAATGGCAAGGATTTGAGTACTTTCCCTTCAAAAGGGTGATATTTTCTAAAGCATTTTGAAATGCTAGAAGGATTTGAATTAGCCGCAATATTTGTATTACTAGACACTGTTGGATTCTCGACAGAACGGCCGAATGCCTCCAGGGTGGGCAGGGATGAAGCAACGATAGTGCCTTTTTGCAATATTTCTTAATGTTATTAGTGAGAATCTTTAAAAAATACCAATTTTTGCATTTAAAGCAGGCTAAACCTTTACCCAGCACGGTGCCGACTAAAAGTTTAGAACGGAGGAAAACCTCAAACGTTACTTAAACAAAACCAAAATTTTAAACAGTGAAACGTAAGTCAGAGTGAAAATCTCTTCAAGTAGGAACCTGGCCGAGCGAACTAAACTTGCTTTAATGATTTGCTAGAATTAGCTGTGATAGCTAAGAGAAATTTTGCAAATGTTGCTGTTGGAAGTTTTGGTTTAAACGCAACAAGTGATAGAGTTTTAATAAATTTTCTTTCAGGATTTGGCCTTTTTCCTTGAACATAGAATGATTTCAGGAGAAAGATTAGGGAGGAGAAGGTCCTGCCTAACGGGTTTCTAGCAATAGAAGTAAGAAACCAACAACAAAGAATTTATTTAACAACTAATAGAATTTAAAACAATTAACAATATTTTAGATCTTGAATCTTATTTTGAGCGTAAGAACAATTTTTTTCGTTTAGTCTTATAAACATTAAAGGTCTCAGGCCTATAATAAAAGGAAAGTTTACAATAAACAATGTTAAATCAGTTTCAGGTTTCAAACCTGTTACAAGCACTAAAATCGTACAAGGGTTTTGAAATGTGCTTACAATTGAAAAGCTTAAAGCCTATAATGATAATAGTAAAGGAATTAAAAATGTGTTTAATATTTCGCTAAATTACTTAGGTGGTATATTATTTTTTCGAAAATAAGGCTTTTGGAATACCTTAGTAGTAAGCAAAATTAGGAATTCCTGGGCTTAACAGGATAAGAAAAAAGAAGATCAATAAGTGTTTTCTATAACCACTGCTAATTACGCAGAATTTACGAGATTCCAAATTCTAAATTGGGCAGGTCACTTTTGTGAAGCCTGGATTACACAATTAGATAAATGTAATGTTTAACAATTAGAAAACGCTTACTTCTTAGACGAAGCAGGAAATAATAAGTATTAAAACGTGGATTATAACCACGGTTATTTTTACAGAATGAATAAATGGTAAATGGAGCAAGTTCGGGAGGGCGCCAATGGTTTGGCGAGGCCTCGTAGAAAAGTAACTATTTTAATTTTATTATATTTGTTAGTAAAGGGGTTAGGAGTGTAGGAAACATAGGATTTGAGTTCTGGCCAATTTGAATTATACGAACGAATCGCGATGCGGAAGCAGCCACATGATCACATTGGAAGCACTAAAATTTTGTTGAACAAGAGAAAAGTTATTGCAGTTCATGAATTCACTGAGTTTGACTTGAATAAGTTTATTGCGTTAGAAAGTTTTTGGATTGCAGTTAATAGTTCGGTTTCACTTAAAGTTTTGGTAATTTAGACAGTATGGAGGTAGTTCACACGGTTGACAGTTTAATTTGAATGGAAAATTCCAGAAATGTAGTGACAGTTAAATGGAGCGGTAGTAAACCCTCGGAGACAAGTTAAGTTTTAGAAAGTTATTAATTGGCATAAATCCCTCGTTGTAGGGAAGGTATCCCCTATTTAGTACAAGAAGCACCAAATTTCAGATTTGAAAATAAGCTTAGTTAGCTTAGGCATGACAATTCCCTCGTGGGCAGTTACTTCACAAGTTTGCGAAAATCTTAACACTGCATATAACTTTCATTCCAGGCATTTAAAATTTTCTTTAAAACCTTCCTTAAAACATGATTAAAATCAATGTATGAGTTACTTAACTTGCAAGATGATTAAAGCTGGACGATCCTTGTAGCCGTTACTTTAAAAAATCAGACATGGTGCCGATTTGAAATTTTACCTCAGTTATAGAGGAGGTAGGCCTCTGAGAGAGGGCAAACTACTCACTCGAAGTCCTAACTAGATGTGGGCGATGGAATTGAGCACACGGCAAGCGAGAAGACGGAGGAGAGGTGGGGAGAAACAAAAGAACGAAAACCAGGGTAGGAAATATAAGAACAATATAAACACTTTACAGAATAATATTCTTCATGAAGTAGGATCTTCAAGGAGATGATAGCTGACGACGAAGACGACGCCTGCTGGGATGGTGTGTAAGTCCTCTTGACTTCGGTGAATCCGAAGAACTTCGGTGGGTTGCCGCGTGTAGAACCAGTGAAGTTTTCACGGAATAAGCAACTGAAACAAACTCAAGAACGCAATAAATGCCTGATCGAAGGAAAAAGGAAATACAAAGAGTAGTGAGTTTTGGCGGGTTTCTATACCATCCTACTGCTTTCCTCCTCCAAGATGGTGGCGGTGTGATATCTCTCGAACCCATGGTCGGATTTTGACAAATGAGGTGTTGTAGGACTCGGTATGACGCCCTCTTTCCTCTGGACAACTTATTTCCACCCCAAAATAAAACCTACCCCTACTAGGGGTGAAATATTATTTTTAGTAAACCTGGCTTTCCATGTGCAACATGTATGTGGTCCGATACCAGTATGAAATGAGAAACATGTATAGTCCTGGATGCCACTACGATTTGACATTTTTGTTTTTTGTTTCTACGCATGCGCGCTTGAGTTTTTTGTAGGAGGGCGGGCTTTTTGAATAATGATTTATAGATTTTTTTTAAATTTAACTAAAAGATCCATGAACCTATAAGGCTAGAGATGTGTACGAGGTGTCAAATGACTCGGGTTGACGCCCTCTTTTTGATTGTATTTTTGAAATTTTGACAAAGGGCATAACTACACTTTTGTTGATATTTCCTGAACACATGATGGGAATTTAACCTGCCAGGTATCGTTGGACTCAGGCACATGCCCCCTTTTTGAATGTATTTTTGAAAATTTGACAAAGGGCCTAACTGCACGTTTGTTAATATCTCGCGAACCAATAAGACTTGTATGAGGTATTGTAGGACTTGGGATGATGCCCCCTTTTTGAACGCATTTTTGAAATTCAGACAAAGGGCCTAACTACATTTTTATTAATATGTTGCGAACCAATCATGCTAGGGACTTGTATGAGGGGTCCTTACACTTGGGGCGATGTTCCACTTTGGAAAGGTGAAACTACCCACAAAATTGAAAAATCGATATCTTGGAAACTAAGAGCCCTAAAATTTTATGTGAAAGCTCAAAAAATAGGTCATGACGTATGCTTTTACCCTGATAGCTCATTTAACTCCTAAAACAGTAAATAGTATTATTATGGGGAAAAAGGTGTTAAACACTTAAAAATGATAAATGAACCTAAGATCTTTTGTTTTTAATGAAAAATAGCATTGGGGGTGAAAACTACCCCAAAAATGAAAAAACGATATCTTGCAAGAACCATAAAATTAAGTGTGATAGCATAAAAATAGGTAATTAAATACCCTTTTACCACGATAGGTCATTTCATCCCTAAAACAGAGAATAGTGATTTTACAGGAAAAAAGGTGTTAAACTCCTAAAAATGATAAATAATCCTAAGAACTTCTGTTTTTTTATGAAAAATAGTAGGGGGTGAAAATTACACCAAAATTGAAAAATTGATATCTTGGAAACAATGATCCCTAAAATATTGTGTTATAGCTCAAAAAATTGGTAATTAAATACTCTTTTACCACGATGGGTCATTTTACCCCTAAAACAATGAATGTAGATTATACAGGGAAAAGGGGGAACCAATAATCAGATTTGGACACATGAGGTGTTATAGGACTCAGGGTGACAATCCCTTTTTGAATTTATTATTTATGTTTGAAATTTTGACAAAGGGCCTAACTACACATTTTGAAAATTGAGATTTTTATCTTTTAATTTATTTTAATACCTTTTAGTAGAGAGAGACAGTACCGGTTGCGTTTAAATGAGCATGTCGCCGACCTAGGTGGCCATGTTTAATGGATGAATTGATATTTTGCGAAGCATTGATCGGTGAGGGTTATGTGACGACTTCTTTTAAGAGTATTTTTTATGATTTTCCTATAGAGCATTTATTTACTCAAAAGACCGAAAACAGCAAGGTCATTGACCTGAGATTTTATAAACTAATAATTGAACTTGAAAACATGAGGTGCTCTAGGACTTGCCATGGTGTACTCTTTCTTTTTTATGGCTTTTGTTTCTCTTAATATTTGGCAAATCCATAATGTTGGAAGTTTATGGTGAGTGATGAAACATAGCTAGGTAGAGAAAGACTTATTGTAGACTACACGTATGATGACTGACAAGTCATTGACCATTGAAACTTGTTTTTAGACCTGACCATGGTACATAAGGAGTATAGGTTTTAGGCATGGCATGACAAATGGTGTACACAAATTCCAATTTATCGATTAATGAATTAAGAGAAGACAATCTTTAATTGATTGGTTAAAGAGGGTAGTTAAAAAAACAAGATGGTGACTGCACTTAACCAAACATAACCAATACAATCCTTTTTGGATGTCTAATGTTACTAGCTAACCATTTTGTGCTGCAGTGGCATACAATTTTGGCTCTCGCACAGGAGTTATTAACTCAATTTTTAGCTTTGAGGCTTAGAACGTACCAAACTAAGATAGACGGTCATGGAGGTACTGTGGTTAAGCTGTTAGCCATTGACTAAGGTAGACCAGGGTTTGATTTTAGGTTAATACCCATGTTATAAACATATAAAAAGCAGGGATATTGTTTTAAGACTGATTAAACTTGTCTCTTTCTCAAATTATTACTTGGATTACAAATACAAAGGTAGACTGAGTTTGATATACAGATACTGCAGGTAAGATTTTTTTATTTTAGAATTTAGATTTTAGAATTTACATTTTAGATTTTAGATTTTGCAAAAAGGCCTAATCATAATGTCATGGCCTTAAATTTTCGGTAACTAATTGTTAAAGAAAGACATATAAGGATTTGTATTTACTTGGACTTACATTTTTTTACTATGAATTATTTATTTTTAGATTTTAGATTTCAAATTTTACATGTAAAAATAGATTTTGTGAAAAGACCAAAGCATAATGTCATGCCTATAAATTTTCAGTAACTAATTATTAAAGAAAGACATATAAGGATTTATATGACTTGGAATTATGTTTTCTATACTATAATGTTTTAGGTTTTAGATTTTAGAATTTAGATATTGGATTTTAAATTTTAGGTAAAGACCAAACTAATATTGACTATTCATTAGACACTGGTATGTAGATAGAAAGATGATAAGATTATATGTTATGATGGATTTTTAGGGCAATAAGAATTGACTAACCAGACATGAGTTAACTACCAATGATACACTATGGCGACTATGCTTGTTATTGACCAGTGAGTAGAGTTTTAGAAAAACTGTTTGCTATTTTGGGTTAAATACAACAAATGCTTAGACCTACTGAGCGACTATGTTTGCTAAACAAGACATTATACCAGAGTCGATTAGGATTCTTACGTAGCTCAGGCAAGGGAAGTATTTCTACAGAATCTGTTGACTATGAATATAGATTTAGGTATAAGGAAGTCATTTTTGAAGGCCTTTGTCTGGAGCGTGGCACTCTATGAAAGTGAAACTGTTGGTGTAGCAAAAAACGTGGAGAAATGAAGTGTTTGAAATGTGGTGTTACAGGAGAATTATGAAGATGAGATGGGTAAATAGGGTTACAAACAAATAGGTATTAAGACGAGAGGGAAAGGAGAGATGTTTCTGGCGACTGCTAATGAAGTAAAGAGATAGGTTGGTAGGACACATACTAAGACATTCAGGAATAGCTAGCTTAGTTATGGAAGAAAGGGTTGAGGACAAGAACTGTAGGGGTAGACCAAGGTTATAATATGTTAAACAGATAGCTTTGGATGTAGAGTGTGGTATCTATATAGAGATGAAACGATTTGCTCAGGACAAGGAGGCATGGAGTGCTGTATTAAACCAGTCAAAATGCTAAAGACTTAAACAACAACATGTAGAGCTTACAAAAATAATGTTGTGTAATGGTAAATGCTAGTCAACAAACTGTAATGCATTACTGAAACCCATGACACGATACCTGGGAGCCTTTCTACAATTATTTTAAGATTCATTTAACCCTATATTAAACCCCCAGTTCTCAAGACTCATAACTGTATTGTTATGGAAAAACAAAACAAAAATCTACATTAAAAAAAAAGCAAGTGTTTGAGTCAATGCACACTGGAAAATTTTGTAAACACTCAAGTGCACTAAACAAATTACATTATTAACTGTCAGGTTGGCCGAGTGGTTAAGGCGTCTGACTTATGTTCACATTTCCAATACAAGAAAGCAACCCCTTACCTGACATAACTATTGCTTTAACATGGCTTAGCTTTACTGTATTATTATGATTCTGGATACACAAACCATAGATAGAGTGTATTGTTTAAGTTCACTCTCTATTTCTAAACATAGCTGAAAGTTGTAGTGATAGTAATTAAGAAAAACAGACAATAATCATAAACTATTTTTACTAATTTTATTTTATAATAGATACACACTGAATACAACTCTCTATCGCTTTACCATTGTTTGATATCGATTTTTAAACACAACGCTTGTCGTAGATCCGTTTATGACTTTCTCTATTTATTCTTGTTCCCAAAAACTGGGAAATCCGCAATGGTTTTATAGACATAAAACCGTCATCCTCTTTTTTTCATCATCATCATCATCATCATTATGAATATTATCATTAAAATTAGTATTGTCATTGTCACTATCATTATCATCATCATCCTCAATATCACTAGAACTATCCAATACCTCTTGTTCCTTTTCCACAGGTATCTCTTGTATAGTCTGCGTTGCTTTGGTAGTGTTAAGGGTTTATTAGACGTTGACAACTGTCCTAACATGACTTTTTAAGGACATGATAAGTGCTTTTGAACAAACACTATGCTATATTGAGCAGCAAATATTGTTTTCTTGATATTGCTTTTTAGCATTTTGATATTTTTTTGTAAACAGCAACTGTGGTTCGTTTGGAGCACTACATTGATGAACACTCACACTTAAAATTTTACCATTTTTACTTTTCAGATTGTCTCGACATTTTGTTGACCCCTCATTTGAGCATCGCCAGAATATTATTCCATTTACATTCTTACGATTATAGTTATAAGAGTAGCCTTGATGGAGTGCACGTTGGCAGCCTTTGTTGGTTGTAGTAAGTTCAATAGTAGTAACTGACCTGTCAGTATTTCACTCGAATTCTCTAATCAGCACCTATATCCGCTTAGATGAAAAGGATTGCAGACTCACAAATACCCAGCTCAAAAATATCTTACCGTGGCCTGCTAAGTAAGAATTGTGAATTCTAGGATCACATTGGGCATATTTAAATAGCACAACCTGAACAGCTACATACTTCTGTCCGAAACATTTCAGTGGCATTCTATATCTCCGAAACTATTACTCATATCACCCTGAAATTTTGTTTGGTGATAAAGGGCACTACTAGACGTTCACCGCTGTGACTTTCAAAAACATGTTAACTACAAAACGAACATGGTGGTTAAGCGAAGTTGAAACATTTAAATAAATTTTCTCGCGATTTAACAATTTGAACCCAGTGAAACTTGGTACAGCAAATGAATATACATATTGCAATGCACTGACATCAAATTTAGTTCAATTGTTTATATCACTTCAAGATGGCGGCTGTGCGAAATTTTAAAATTAACTTTTTATTTCATGTGTTCTAATCATGCGATCGAAATCAACGTTTGAATAATGAACGTACACAATAATCTTCATTTAATAGTACATGGTGACCATCCGAAATATTTAGACTGATCTCAATATCTAATAATGTATGACAGCAATCAAACTGAAATGTTGTATGTGTATAGAAGTTATGTGTATATAGAAGAACATAAGTTCACCTATGGGACGTTCAATATCCTGGTGAGAACAATTCCTAAATGTGGCGACGCGAAATATAAATATTCAAGTGGACGTATCTCGCGATTTAAAGATCCGAGCGCAGTGAAACTTGGTATGGTATATGTTCATATAAATTTTAATCCACTGGCTTCTAATTAATTTAAATTATTTTCATAACTACAAGATGGCGGCTGAGCGAAAATTTAAAATCTCGTTTTTATTATTGTTTGTGTCCTAATCATGCGATTGAAGTTTTCATAAAACACCTCCAGAATAATCTTCATGTAAGAGTAAATAACTCTACGGCCTATATATAAAAATTAGGGCTACCGGTGAGACACGGATTGACGTGTTTCCGTGTAACCCGGGACCCGTGTACACGGGTAGGTACGCTCGAAGGATCCGTGTAGCAGTAAATACACGGGTACACGAGTAGTACCGTCCGTGTACCCGTCTATGAAGGTCCTCGTACACGGGTTTCACGGTCATATACAGTATTATTTACATTTAATAGTGAATTCGAGAAACTCCAATCTCGAGGGGTGTTAAGGTCTAACTATAGTGGGTGCCTGTATCTATCCAGCAATGCCATTTACGAAGATTATCGAACGAGTAAGCGATCAGTTAAAATAAAATTGACTGAGTCACTAAAAAGTGCCACTAAGGAATGATACAAGAAATGTCCCTATCGCAAATAATTTTACCTAGTGTCCCATTTGACACTACAAAAATTTAACACAAAAAAATTCAAACTGACAATAACTATGTCCTGAAAAAGAAAGAAATTTGGAGAATTCGGCACTCTATTTGAGCCCTAATTCCTCCCAAGAATAAATCTTGTGCATAAATGTGCACTTCAATAAACATGAAAATGATTTACAAAATATCCAACCCTTGTGAAATTCCTTTGAACTTTCACGAAGAAAAAAAATCAAATTATGAAACGACGTTAGCTTTAGACATTGCCCTAGTCTACACAGTTTCGTTTCATTTTCTTGAACCGTAGTTCCAAATCTAAAATTGTAATGGTGAAAATGTTAACTATCAAGTATTAATATGAAGCTTATGTGCAAATGTACAACGATTTGTGATCAGCACAAATTATAATTTCTTACATGAAATTAATTTAATTTTCTTTCTATCACGATTTCTAATAAATCTTTATGATTTTTCTTTCACAATCACCACGCTTTCCTAGGTTAAAGTATTTAATATAAGTCGTTGCAAAATGAGCATTCGTGCCGAATGGTAAAGTTTAGCACTGCTCTGATCTGATCGCATAACTGGTGATAATGCCGAAAATGTAATTCATTGCAAGACTATCAGTTACGTAAAAAGAGTGGATTCCAAAAGTGCTTGGCATTATTTTCTCATTCAACACCTCTCTTTCAAAAATTACACACATGGTTGCTCTACTTTCCTAACATACTGTACAGACACTTGCCTCGATGCAATATAATATTTTCACACTACCTGTGAACAAACTGGGAAAACATTTACACTATGCCTCCTTATTCAATAAAACGTAATTTCATTTACGTTCATGGCCTTGCACGGAATTCTACTATAACACCCATTTCAATTGCATTTTATCTATAAAGCATAACTCCTACAAAACATCTACTATCCTGATACATTTATTCCTCGTGCTACAACATTTCAAACTTCAACTACGTCTGTACAGCTTTTTAAATATCTTGTATGAAGATTTTATTTACCTTAATCCACGTATAAATTTCGTTGTGATAATACCGTAACTAACAATTTGACTAGTCTGCAAGAATTCAAAGAAATAAAAATACGAACATATCCTCTCCTTCTGGTATTTCAAAAACTCTGAATATAATTCCATTAAATCTATATTGGCTTATTTTACAGACATCGGTCGACTTATACAATGTCGCCTGTCATTTATTCACAAATATAGAGACTTTTTAATGCTCTAATTAAATCCTTAATTCACCAATGTGAATGTTCTCTTAATATTTTTTAATTGGAAATATAGTTTAATCCATTATTCTACTAACTGTATAATTTCAAATAACTATCTGCCTTGTCAACTACAAATGACATTTATTATAAATTGGATTTGTTTATTAAAAGTCTATCATTTATTAACAATTGATTGTCGTGTAATTAGGCAATAATTGCACGCTGTAAGTTTGTAATTGGGATTGAAACTTGAATCAACATCGTAAGTTTCGATTATCCCCGTATTTTCCCTGAAAATACCGATTTTCTTATCCTAAAATGCCGTATCTAGATTTATCAATGCGTGTTCCATCTCACTATAAAATACAGATATAGATAACGTTGCGCATATTTAAAGCTTATTTAATGAATTTACGATCTACTATCTGACATGTGCAAAATGGTTATTTGCTCCTAAAACGCCAAAGTGACTTAAATCTGAATGAAAAAGTGGGAATAATAATGAATTTAACGGATTTGAAGAATCTACAAAAATTGATAATAATAATAATATTGGTCAATCACCAAATTAAACACAGAAAAGGAACTACTACTACAAACATGGATTATATAAACTGACAGCTTCAGCTACCTTATGTTGAACGACGAGATTCTTGGAGTATTTGCTATTAGCAAGCAGAGTTCCGCTCGGAACCTCCAAAGACAGCTGTGGCCCCCACCTGAGGTCGGACCGTGACGTAGCCAGCGAAACTGGGTCAATGGCCAACGTGATGACCTCGCCTCGCGTTCCTGGCATCTCCTCGATTTGTTGGCTGTCCTCCAGCG
Organism: Meconema thalassinum; assembly: GCA_946902985.2. Lineage (NCBI taxonomy): Eukaryota > Metazoa > Arthropoda > Insecta > Orthoptera > Tettigoniidae > Meconema > Meconema thalassinum. The sequence continues at coordinate 462,796,795 of OX336389.2, read as the reverse complement.
TATCATGATGAATTTTGATGTTGCTTCTCAATGCTGCTTTACAAGCGCATTTGGATTGCTCCGAATCCCGTTCCATTGTAGTTTGTAAGAGCATTTCAGGATGTGAGTGAAATCTCTTGTCGTATAGTAGTTCCATTCGTAGTTTCAGAGTCTCGCGTGGTTGGTTCACCGCGATCTCCATCTATGTCGAAGTATTCTGGACTTCATTGTAGATACTGCGTTTCTGTTTCCCTACATTAATGCAATTAGCAGTACATCACTATTTGGTTAAAGAGTGAACCAATGATATCTCCCCTTTGCCTGATTTTAACTTGCATTTTTGATACTGGTATTTGTAGTGTAATACCACCGTCGAATACTGCTTTGAAGTATGGAGTATAGACTGCAGTAAGATTATCGTCGTGTAGAAATATCAGTTTTAAACGGTGGCTGCAAGATATACTTCCGTCCTCTTGTAGTAAACTGAGCCGTATGAATGAACTGCTTGCACGCTGTGTGTGTAGTGGACAGCTGCAAGTCTGCCAAGCAATGCTAGCCTGCACGGTGAGAGCTCTGCTTTCTCGCAGATTTCACTGCCTTCTGAGGCCTCGCATTTCACTTGTTATACGTTGCACTGTTATACGAAGTTTGTTCCCAGACTAGGTCTTGCCTCGACCTGGTCAATGTATAGAGTGAATACGAGCGATTTCCTCCTAGTCTCAGGATCTCTCTTCAAGTCTCCCCCACTCTTTCTCCTTCTGTGACGCGACTACTAACTTCCCCAGGCTGTTGTCACATGTTGTTACCTCTCCTCTCTTGTGACGACACACTACCTTCTCCGGATGTGCGATCCACGCTTCTAGCGATGTCGGCCTCTTCATTCCAATAATTTACCTATTTATTGTTTAAATAATTTCTAAATTTCCATCCTTCCGGCCTTTTATAAATGTTACTAGTACTTGCTTGACATAATAAAATACTCATCCTGAGTATAAAATCTTTAGATCTTCGATTTTATTTATTCTGAATAATTTCATTCCGTCATTTCTCAAATTTGCGGGATTTTGTTCTCATCTCGTCTGAGTCATGGTCTTGGCCATAAATAAATTCGGGCGCAGTATGATGTTCACACTACAAAGGTTACAACTGTTTTTGTGATGGAGTGACTTGCCATAAGCTTATATATTGGCTTATGTGTTGGCTTTTGTGTTGGCTTATGTGTTGGCTTATGAGTTGGCTTTTGTGTTGGCTTATCTATTGTCTTTTGTATTGGCTTTTGTGTTGGCTTATGTATCGGTTTTTGTGTTGGCTTTTTATGTTGGCTTATGTATTGGTTTTTGTATTAGGTTATGTGTTTGCTTTTATATTGGCTTACGTGTTGGCTTTCGTGTTGGATGTTGTGTTGGCTTTTGTGTTGGCTTTTGTATTGGTTTTTGTGTTGGCTTTTGCGTTGGCTTATTTATGTTGGCTTATGGAGTGGTTTTTGTATTGGCTTTTGTGTTGGCTTTTATATTGGCTTATGTGTTGTCTTTTGCGTTGCCTTATGTGTTGGCTTTTGTGTTGGCTTTTGTGTTGGCCTATGTATTGGCTTTTGTGTTGGCTTTCATGTTGGCGTTTGTGTTGGCTTTTTATGTTGGCTTATATATTGGTTTTTGTATTGGCTTTTGTGTTGGCTTTTATATTGGCTTTTGTGTTGGCTTTTGTGTTGGCTTATGTATTGGCTTTTGTGTTGGCTTTTATATTGGCTGATGTGTTGGCTTTTGTGTTGGCTTATGTGTTGGCTTTTGTGTTGGCTTTCGTGTTGGCTTATGTATTGGCTTTTGTGTTGGCTTTTTATGTTGGCTTATGTATTGGTTTTTGTTTTGGCTTCTGTGATGGCTTTTATATTGGCTTTTGTGTTGGCTTTTGTGTTGGCTTATGTATTGGCTTTTGTGTTTGCTTTTATATTGGCTTATGTGTTGGCTTTTGTGTTGGCTTATATATTGGCTTTTGTGTTGGTTTATATATAGGCTTTTGCTTTGGTTTATTTAACAAGTTATTTTTGTCAATGTATTTAGTGGATTTTTCTCTTGGTCTTGGAAAGTAGCCTATATCAGTCATTTTTATGACAGCATAATGCTTACTGCCATGTTTGTGACCAACAACACACTAAAAATCCAAAGTACTCTAAGGTTAATCATTGACTCTAAACTCTTACCTCTCTTCCAACGCCTAGTCCAAATATTTTTTTTCTTTTTCTAAAAAGTTGAATTGTGAAAGTAGGCTATATGTTTAAACTAAAAAAAATCATATAAAGTCGTATGTTACCTCTTACACCTACCTCTATCCCACTCTCAGTCAAAAATAATATTGTATTTTCATTTTTTTAATGGTTAATGATGACTAACAGTGAGATAGTGGTAGCTATCTAACTTTATCCAACCTGATCTAGGCTAACCTAACTTGACCGAACCTAGCCTAATATACCTTTACCTAACCTAACTTTTGAAATCACAATGTTACAGTGTTCACGTTTACACCAGGTACAAGAAATATTTTCTATCACAGGTTTGATCGCTAACATTCAACTCACACGCTAACATTTAACTCTGAGGGAACATAGGGAAACAAGCTACCCTAGTTTTAAGTACTTTTCAAGGTCATTATCCCGAACATTGCCGGTGGTTTTTGGAGAGTTCAAGGCCCTCCTCCTCTTCACCCTCCTCACAAGATGGCGTCCGTAGCTTAATTTAAACTAGCCTAACCAAACAAGATAGCGGCTGTAGGTTACCATAACCTAGCCAAACCTAACAAGATGACGGCCGTAGCTTAACTTAACCTAGCCTAAATTGCTGCCATCTTGTTAGGTTAGGCTAGGTTAAGTTAAGTTACGGACGCCATCTTTTGAGGAGGGTGAAGAGGAGGAGGGCCTTGAACTCTCCAAAAACCACCGGCAATGTTCGGGAGAATAACCTTGAAAAGTAGTTGAAACCAGGGTAGTTTATTTCCCCATGTTCTCTCAGAGTTAAATATCAGCGTGTGAGTTGAATTTTAGCGATAAAACCTGTGCTAGGAAATATGTCTTGTACTTGGTGTAAACGTGAACACTGTAACTTTGTGATATCAAAAGTTAGGTTAGGTAAAGGTATATTAGGCTAGGTTCGTTCAAGTTATTTTAGCTTAGATAAGGTTAGATAAAGTTAGATAGCTACCACTATCTCACTCTTAGTCAATCATTAACCATAGAAAAAAATGAAAATACAATGTTATTTTTGACTGAGAGTGGGATAGAGGTAGGTGTAAGAGGTAACATATGACGTTATATGATTTTTTAGTTTAAACATATAGCCTACTTTCCCAATTCATCTTTTTAGAAAAAGAAAAAATATTTGGACTAGGCGTTGGAATAGAGGTAAGAGTTTAGAGTCATGATTAACCGTAGAGTACTTTGGACTTTTAGTGTGTTTTTGCTCACAAACAAGGCAGTAAGCATTATGCTGTCACAAAAAGGACTGATATAGGCTACTTTCCAAGACCAAGAGAAAAATCCACTAAATACATTGACAAAAATTACTTGTCAAATAAGCCAACACAAAAGCCAAAATATAAACTAACACAAAAGCCAATGCAAAGGCCAATATATAAGCCAACACAAAAGCTAATGCAAAAGCCAACACAAAAGCCAACACAGAAGCAAATACAAAAGCCAACACAAAAGCCAATAAAAAACAATACAAAAACCAATTCATAAGCCAATATAAAAAGCCAACACAAAAGCCAATATAAAAGCCAACACAAAAGCCAATATATAAGTCAACACAAAAGCCAACACATAAAAGCGAACACATAAGCCAACACAAAAGCCAACACATAAGCCAATATAAAAGCCAACACAAAAGCCAATACTAAAACCAATACATAAGCCAACATAAAAAGCCAACACAAAAGCCAACACAAAAGCCAACACAAAAGCCAATATAAAAGCCAACACAAAAGCCAATACAAAAACCAATACATAAGCCAACTTAAAAAGCCAACACAAACGCCAACATGAAAGCCAACACAAAAGCCAATACATAAGCCAACACAAAAACCAACACAAAAGGCAATGCAAAAGCCAACACATAAGCCAATACAAAAGCCAATAAAAAGCCAACACAAAAGCCAACACATAAGCCAATATAAAAGCAAACACAAAAGCCTATACAAAAACCAATACAAAAGCCAACATAAAAAGCCAACACAAAAACCAATACAAAAGCCAACACAAAAGCCAATGCAAAAGACTATACATAAGCCAACACAGAAGCCAACACATAAGCCAATATATAAGCTTATGGCAAGTCACCCCATCACCAAAACAGTTGTAAACTGTGTAGTGTGAACTTCATATTGAACGGTCAGTTACTACTATGGAACTTATTACAACAAACAAAGGCAGCCAACGTGCATTCTATCAAGGCTACTCTTGTAACTATAATCGTAAGAATGTAAATGGAATAATATTCAGGCGATGCTCAAATGAGAGGTCAACAAAATGTCGAGGCAATCTGAAAAGTAAAAATGGTAAGGTTTTAAGTGTGAATGTTCATCTATGTAGTGCTCCAAACGAACCTCAGTTGCTGTTTACAAAAAAATCATCAAAATGCAAAAGCAATATCAAGAAAACAATATTGCTGCTCAAGATAGTCTAGTGTTTGTTCAAAAGCACTAATCATGTCCTTAAAAAGTCATGTTAGGACAGTTGTCAACGCAGACTTTACAAGAGATACCTGTGGAAAAGGAACAAGAGGAATTGGATAGTTCTAGTAAAGTTGAGGATGATGATGATAATGATAGTGACAATGACAATAATAATTTTAATGATAATATTCATAATGATGAGGATGATGATGATGATGAAAAAAGGAGGATGAGGGTTTTATGTCTATACAACCATTGCGGCTTCCCCAGTTGTTGAGAACAAGAGTAAATAGAGAAAGTTATAAAAGGATCTACAACAAGCGTTGTGTTTAAAAATCTATATCAAACAATGGTAGAGAGATAGAGAGTTGTATTCAGTGTGTATCTATTATAAAATAAAATTAATAAAAATATTTTATGGTTATTGTGTGTTTTTCTTAATTACTATCACTACATCCTTTAGCTAAGTTTAGAAAGAGAGAGTGAACTTAAACAATACACTCTATCTATGGTTTGTGTTTCGAGTATCACAATAATACAGTAACGCTAAACCATGTTAAAGCAATAGTTATGTCAGGTAAGGGGTTGCTTTCTTGTATTGGAAATGTGAACATAAGTCCGACGCCTTAACCACTCGGCCAACCTGACAGTTAAAATTGTAATTTGTTTTGTGCACTTGAGTGTTTACAAAATTTTCCAGTGTTCATTAACTCAACTACTTGCTTGTTTTTAAATGTAGATTTTTGTTTTGCTTTTCCATAACATTTCAATTATGAGTCTTGAGAACTGGGTGTTTAATGTAGGGTTAAAGGCATCTTAAAATAATTTTAGAAGGCTCTCAGGTATCGTGTCATGTGTTTTAGTAATGCATTACTGTTCCTTGACTAGCATTTACCATTACACAACATTATTTTTGTAAGCTCTACATGTTGTTGTTTAAGTTTATAGCACTTTGACTGGTTAAATACAGCACTCCATGCCTCCCTGTCCTGAGCTAATCGTGTCATCTCTATTTAGATACCACACTTTACATCCAAAGCTATCTGTTTAACATATTCTAACCTTGGTCTACCCCTACAGATCTTGTCCTCAACCCTTTCTTCCATAACTAAGCTAGCTATTCCTGAATGTCTTAGTATGTGTCCTACCAACCTATCTCTTTACTTCATTAGCAGTCGCCAGAAACATCTCTCCTTTCCCTCTCGTCTTAATGCCTCTTTGTTTGTAACCCTATTTACCCATCTCATCTTCATCATTCTCCTGCAACACCACATTTCAAACACTTCATTTCTCCTCTTTTTTGCTACACCAATAGTTTCACTTTCATAGAGTGCCTCGCTCCAGACAAAGGCATTCAAAAATGGCTTCCTAATACCTAAATCTATATTCAATGTCAACAGATTCTGTAGAAATGCTTTCCTTGCCTGAGCTACATAAGAATCCTAATCGACTCTGGTATAATGTCTTGTTTAGCAAACATAGTCGCTCAGTAGGTCTAAGCATTTATTGTATTTAACCCAAAATAGCAAACAATTTTTCTAAAACCCTACTCACTGGTCAATAACAAGCATAGTCGCCAAAGTGTTTCATTGGTAGTTAACTCATGTCTGGTTAGTCAATTCTTATTGCAAGGCCAGTCAACACATAAAAATTCATCTTAACATATAGTCTAATCATCTTTCTATCTACATAATAGTGTCTAATGAATAGTCAATATTAGTTTGGTCTTTACCTAAAATTTAAAATCCAATATCTAAATTCTAAAATCTAAAACCTAAAAAATTATTGTATAGAAAACATAATTCCAAGTAATGCAAATCCTTATATGTTTTTCTTTAATAATTAGTTACCGAAAATTTAAAGTCGTGATATTATGGTTTGGTGTTTTCACAAAATCTAAAATTTAAAAAAATTAAAAATATAAATATTAAATGTAAAATTTAAAATCAAAAATCTAAAAATAAATAATTCATAGTAAAGAAAATGTAAGTCCAAGTAAATACAAATCCTTATATGTCTTTCTTTAATAATTAGTTACCGAAAATTTAAGGTCATGACATTATGATTTGGTCTTTTTGCAAAATCTAAAATCTAAAATGTAAATTCTAAAATCTAAAGTCTAAAATCTAAGAAACAAATCAAAAATATTACTTGCATTATTAACTGTATATCAAACCCAGTACACCTTTGTATTTGTAATCCAAGTAATAATTTGAAAAAGAGACAAGTGTAATCAGTCTTAAAACATTATCCCTGCTTTTTATATGTTTATAACATGCGTATTAACCTAAAATTAAACCCTGGTCTACCTTAGTCAAAGGCTAACAGCTTAACCACTGTACCACCATGACCGTCTATCTTAGTTTGGTTCGTTCTAAGCTTCAAAGCTAAAAATCGAGTTAAGACCTCCAGTGCAAGAGCCAAAAGTGCTTGCCACTGCAGCACAAAATGGTTAGCTAGTAACATTAGACATTCAAAAAAGATTGTATTGGTTCGGTTTGGTTCAGTGCAGACACCATCTTGTTTTTATTTTAACTACCCTCTTTAACCAATCAATTCAAGATAGTCTACTCTTAATTCTTTAATCGATAAATTGGAATGTGTGTACACCATTTGTCATGCCATGCCTAAAACCTATAATTCTATGTACTGCCGTCTGGTCTAAAAACAAATTTCATTGGTCAAAGACTTGTCAGTCATCATACGTTTAGCCTACAATAATTCTTTCTCTACCTAGCTATGTTTCATCACTCACCATAAACTTCCAACATTATGGAATTCCCAAATATTAAGAGAAACAAAAGCCATAAAAAAGGAAATAGTACACCATGGCAAGTCCTAGAGCACCTCATGTGTTCAAATTCAATTATTAGTTTATAAAATCTCAGGTCAATGACTTTGCTGTTTTCGGTCTTTTGAGTAAATAAATGCTCTATAGGAAAATCATAAAAAATACTCTTAAAACAAGACGTCACATCCCCCTCACCGATCATTGCTTCGCAAAATATCAATTCATTCATTAAACATGGCCACCTAGGTCGGCAACATGCTCCTTTAAACGCAACCGGTACTGTCTCTCTCTACTAAAAAAATATTCAAATAAATTAAAAGATAAAAAATATCAATTTTCAAAATGTGTAATTAGGCCCTTTGTCAAAATTTCAAACATAAATAATAAATTCAAAAAGGGATTTTCACCTCATGTGTCCAAATCTGATTATTGGTTCCCCTTTTTCCCTGTATAATCTACATTCTTTGTTTAAGGGGTAAAATGACCTATCGTGGTAAAAGAGTATTTATTACCAATTTTTTGAGCTATAACACAATATTTTAGGGTTCATAGGTTCCAAGATATCAATTTTTAAATGTTGAGGTAATTTTCACCCCCTACTATTTTTCATCAAAAAACAGAACTTCTTAGGATTATTAATCATTTTTAGGTGTTTAACACCTTTTTTCCCTATAAAATCACTATTCACTGTTTTAGGGGTGAAATGACCTATCGTGGTAAAAGGGTATTTAATTACCTATTTTTAAGCTATCACACTTAATTTTATGGTTCTTAGTTTGCAAGATATCTTTTTTTTTTTAATTTTGTGGTAATTTTCACCCCCCCCCCCCATGCTATTTTTCATTAAAAAAAAGATCTTAGCTTCATTTATCATTTGTAAGTGTTTAACACCGTTTTCCCCCATAAAATTACTATTTACTGTTTTAGGGGTTAAATGACCTATCGGAGTAAAAGCGTACTGCACCCTTATATCTGGATGATCCACCAAATTCCCAGGCTGGATAAAATAATGGATTGTAGCACCTTGCAGTCCCGGCTAAGAACAACATGGTGCTACTGGGCGAAAACACTCAGAATAAAGAACAGGATTTTTCAAAACGGAATGTGCTATAGTAACTAACTACAGAACAGTAGGGTTCTCTATCTACTCAGGAACAATGAGAATCTATGAAAATCTCGGGCGTAAGGATACGGATCAGGTACCTCGGGGACTTCAACCGTACAGCACATTCCACTACCATTTAATTACAAAGATAATGCCAATTTCCTATAAAAGATCAGGGAATAGTAACAACCGGCCTATCGTATTTATTCACTAATCAATTACTCGTTTCCTAACACAAGCAATGATTATATGCCTTAACAACTTTAAATACGATCAAATGACCAAATGTCATTGCTTCATTTGCATATAATACATGTTCGTTTCTTTTAGAAACCTTAAAAAAATTATTTCAAACTCTTTTATAAGCTTAAATAAAATCATGTATTAAATAGCAGCCAACAACTGCTGTTCCCTAGGTAACGGGAGTTTTATAACAAGAAAAATGTTATTGTTACAAAAAAGATATTATCCCCAAAAATGAATGAAGTTACCACTGACGTAGATCTCCATAATTACAAAAACTATTCATTACACTATACAATTTATCTCCCGCCTCCTATCACTTAAATTCTTCTCATGGAAGCGATAAAAATCTCTATACACATTTAAATTAGTAGTTAAAAGTTATAATGCGCGTAAATGTAACAATAAACTTTTCTTTAAATTCTTAATATAATTCATGTACAACACAAATATTAACGTTGTAGTTCAGCAACTACTCAATATAAAATTAAATGTGTACAACGGTCCAACCGCTTTCTCTACTGACAATATAGACTGAAATCGTCTTCCTATTTCTTTACTGCTTCTCTACTGGCTTTAGAAAATAATCATTCACCACAATATGTCTTAATTCTTGAAAGAGTGACAATTCGTGATTCTATAATCCATACAATTAAGTAGAGGCATAGTTCAAAGACCTCCTACAAATTGTCTGCTATCATAATAAAAATACTTAATAGAAATATAAACTTCCACTGCGTTGAATAATTACCGTAAATTCAATATCTAATTAAGAACCATTTAAATAGATCTCAGTTTACTCTCAGTTTCAACAAAGATCCATTAAATCCTATAATGACTTTCAGATTCAACTTTATCTAGGATCCGCTGTCCTGTGAATTTCAAGGAGTTTCAACTCAGTGAGACTATTACAATAACTTCCAATATTAATAAATATTAATAAAATAAAGTATTTATTGCGGCCAATGGCCATAGATAGGAACAACTTTATAACATTGTGAACAATAATGAATCAATCGTATACCTAGGTAACACCATAGACTTGTGTTCATCGAGTCCGTTCACCCATTCCACTGCACTACACTTTGATCAAGACAACATAATCAGTCCTCGTCTAAACAAAACTGAGTGAGTGATACTAGTCATCTACTGCATTCCATGGCGTGATATATATCGCACTGATTGTTGCATAATCGGCAAACACACTCCTGGCTGGGATGATGGAAGGACTTCCTAGTGCAGATGCGATGGTGGAAGCCATGGATCGCAAATCTGGTCACTAGGTGCCTCAGCTCATACTCTGGTCGCATCCATTCTTTATATAACATTGCATCTGTTACGAAGAATCTTTCTGTGATGGAGTCTCTCTTCCTGCAAAGTTCGCTTAACAGGTCTACGCATGCCTGTGCGGATGGTAGGTGCATTAGCAGTCGAAGGTCTTCTACCAGAAATGTTCCTCTGGGTAAAACATACACATATCGAGAAAGAGCGAATTTTGATACCCCCAATACCCTTTTCAAATACCTTGATTTCAAACTTTCAATGTCTTTTAATTGTCTGATTGATAGATAAGTCCATATGACCTCTAGCCCGTACGTGAGTGATGGGAGTACTTTGACTCTGAAAAGTTCCATAGCTGAATAAATATTAATAATACTGCATCTTCATAAAACATCCTGTTTTAATCTCAACATATGCACAAGTCTGTCACTACAGACATTCCTTCAATAATTGACCAATGGCTTCACAATTGCCCATTGTCATACAATAAATACCTCCGTCTGCTACGGGAATAATAAATCTCACTCTCAGATATGCTTCGCAGTTCCTTTCAAAAACATATACTTCTTAACTCACTTCTCGTTAACAAATTATTTTCAAATTTGCAACAAACTTAATAAATATATTTAATAAAAAATATTGGTTCAATCAATGAATTAATTAACAGGTAATACGATAAAATACTAGTCTTCTAATAACAATCTTATTTCTTTGTATCACTCACATTTCTATAAAAGCTTTCAATTAGCTGTAATATTTCTTTAAATCTTCCTTCACATTCTTATTATTTCTAAAATACGCTGTAATTCGTATTTGTTAAATTAACATTGTATTCCTTTACATATTCTTCCTTTAATATATTCCTCACAAACTTCAATACTTTATAATTGTTAGTCACCAAATATTTATAACCAAACCTGTCTAATAAGTTATCAGATCGTGACTTTACATAGATCCTACAAAACATCTTTAAGAATCGCATTTTCTAAAATATATCTCTGTATAACACTCTTGGATCAAATTTCCATTATTATTATCGTTGACAAAAAACGATATCATACAATTCAAAAATTGACAAAATGTGATCTGAAAACATTTAAACATTAAAACTGTAAAATCTCCCCATTCAAATTTCGAAAGACGCAAAATTCCAAAAATTCCAAATAAAATTCTAAATACTAAATATCGACGAAAAACGTGAATAAACATCCGCATGATGTAGTTATGAAAATATAATGTCGAAAATTGCAATAATATTCCTAAAAACGTAGAAAAATGGCATCAATAAATAGTTGTCGGATATTCTTAAATGTCCTACAATACTCTACAAAGTGGGATATATATCGTTGGTCCGAAGGCTACCTTGTGTTGCGTTAAAGATGACTAGAAGTGGGCTTTCTTCGCTATCCTTTAGAAACGGATTGTTTCCAATAGCGCGAGACTGCATGATGTAGTTCGGTCTGCTACGGTCTCCTACAGAAGTACCCATGCGGTCAGGTCCGGGATTCGAACTCCATCATCATCGTGTTGCCGTTCCTTCTGCTGGTGAATCTTCTTGTATGAGATGGGAAACCCTTTCTCTCTTGATGGCGCCGGGTCCACCCTGGCCGCCCTCGTTCTGGAAATTTTCTATCTTCTTTCGTCAAAGTTCTGATATATATCGTCATTTTAGTTGTTGAAATGACTTGTAGATGTAGAATTTCCTGCATGAGAGAGATAAGATGTTAATCTCTCCCGCGAGATTGATGTTATGTCATTTCGAATATTCTTGCTGCCGTCACAGTTCTGTCCCCATAACTCCTTAGTTGATCATCATAACTCCTGTAGATTCATTTGTAAATTCCTCCCTCAACTTCAGGAATTTCGACATGGTTAATAATGTAGATTGGTTTTAATGACTTTTATATTTCGTTGAATGTCGACTTTAAATATCTTCTTGCACAACCTAAGTGCCTTCGTTCGTGAATTTCTATTTGCCTTGTTGTATTGTTGAGTAACTTGTTGAGACGTCCTTCTCCGCTGAAGTCGTAAGTATTAAGAGCCCTGATTCTTCTCTCATTTCCCCCTCATCAAATTTCCAAGTCCACGTCCTTTTCAGACCAAGGATCTGATTGGTCGCTCACTATCGATGATCATAATAATCCTTAATTACATAAATAATTAGTCGCAATTTTAATAAATAGTCCTTATTTATTTAATATCTTCCATGATATTACGATGTGTTAAAATCATCCTGGTAATTAGCTATGATCATTACATTGCTTGCTCTTGTTTAAGTAAGGCCGCTTCTCATTGGCTGCGTGCCACGCGCCGTGCCCGCGTCTTCCCCTTCCCCACTCTTGGCACACTTGTAGCGCGTGCAGGGGTTGGCTCTCCTCGGGATTACTCGATTCTCCTCGTGCATGTTCCTCCGGACTTTGTTCGAGCTACGCTGTCTAGGTCCAAGTTCCCCCACGTGACTGCTAATGATCTCATTGGTTGGCTCGGTTAACTCGGTTAACTGTGCGATGTATAAACCAGTTTTTGTCGACTTCCAGAGTCGCTATATTTTATCATGGGTTAATTTAGAAAACTTTTGAAGAGATGAATAATTTCCTAGCTCATATTCATATAAGAGCACAATTCTCACTCAACTTCCATTACAAAAGCGTACAACAATGCTTTTGAAATGCATTCTTCAGAACTTAATTGGACCATAATTTTGCTCTTTATTCGATCTTTCTACAATAGCCTTTTTGGGTTCTTTGCGTTGTAATTTCCAATCACTTGATCGTCGTCTATGTTCACAATCTTGTAACAGTTATTACCGAAACTTTCTGCCACTTTAAACGCGCCGTAATAAGTCTTAGCAAATCTTGGGTATATTTGCTTCGATACATCGGCCTTCGTTGGCCTTTTTATGACCACTAAGTCGTCTCTTCTCAGCGGTGTGTCATAACGTTTTCCTAGCGTGCGCTTTCACGTCGCTCTGCCGCTGTGATTAGATTCGGGTGGACTGCCTCTACTCTTCTTTCCCTCGTTGGTAGATTGTCCTCAGTTATTCTCCTAAATATTTCATCCCATGGTCGTTCTGGTTTCATATCACAATGCAATAGAGTTGGGATGTCTGCCGTACTTTCGTGTACTGTAGAATTTAAACATTCTTCAATGATTGGTACAATCCTTATCCATTCTCTATGGTTTTCTGAACAATATAGTCTTGCGTACTTGCTAATCTCTTTGATTGATCTCTCAACAGGATTCGATTCTAGGTTTCTATAGCTGGAGAAAATATGTCTAATCTCGAGCCTCTCCATCGCGTTCTTAAATTCTTCTGACGTAAATTGCGTGCAATAGTCTGTCAAAATACTCTCAGGTTTTCCTGCTCTTGGGATAACATTCCTTTCTATGTGTTTGATAACACTCTTGGAGGTCGCTTTTTGCATGGGGTTTATAATCACGTACTTCGTAAAAACATCGATCGTTACTAGCAAGTACTGATTACCACGATATCCCTTAGGTCCAGGACCAAATATATCCATCAAATATATCTCACGTGGTCTTTCAGGTATAATAGACCTCGGTTTTTCCTTGTGCAGCGATGAAGCTTTCTGGCTCAGCTGACAGTTATTACACGTCCTGATAACTGTGACTCTCATATTAGTCCAGATGAATTGTTCTTTTACGGTGGCTGAAGTTTTATCCACCCCTCCGTAACCAATACTGTGATGAGTTAACTATATAACACAATTAATAAGGTTAGGTGGAACTACAACTCTTATTTCCGAGTTATCTGGATCTTTATATTTGCATACAATCTCTTCACCAGTCAGATGTTTTCGCGCTAGCCTTCTCGTTTCTTCATAATCAGGATCTTGCTGGTCCATTCTTCCCTTCAGGAATCGAAAAATCAGTCGTGTAGGTGCATGCCTTTTCTGCGAGATTGCAATGGTTTTCAGTCGGTCAATCGTTTCTTGATCTTGCCTTTCTATCTGGATTGCATTAACTTGGATACTTTCCACTGGGTTGCGAAATAATGCATCCGCTAACAAGTTATCCTTTTCAGGCTTGTGCACAATTGTCGCATTAAACTGTTGTAAGAACAGTGACCATCTAATAAGTCTGTCGGTAGACAAGTCAGTTTTCAACATAAACTGCAATGCCTTATGGTCTGTAACAATGATTATCTGATGTCCAATAAGTACTTTCTATCACTGTTGTAAAGCCGAAATGAATGCCAAAGCTTCTAATTCCGTTGTGAAATACTTCGCTTCGTGTGCCTTCAATTTTCTGCTACTGAAAGCGATGTAATGCTTTTGACCATTATTATCCAACTGATATAAGACAGCACTAATCCCAATAGATGCGTCTGATTCCACATAGAATGTTCTGTCAAAGTCAGGGCATTCTAACTTCACGTTGTTCTTGAGCATGTTCTTGGCGTCTTGAAAAGCCCTTTCAGTTTCTGCATTCCATTGCCATCGATTGTTCTTTTTCAAGAGTTCATATAAAGATGCCATTGTCTCAGAATAGCGTGGAAAATGCTGGGAAAAATATTGGCAAACACCGAGAAAACTTCTCACGTTCTTAACTCGTGTAGGCTTCGGGAAATTCATTATCACTTCTATTTTATCCTGGTTTTGGGTGATAACCATCTTTATCTATAGTGTGACCCAAAAAGTTGATTTTTTCTTGGAAGAAGTTGCATTTCTCATAATTTACTTTGATATTCGCTTCACGAAGATTATCAAAAATTAATTTGAGATGGACTAAATGTTCGTGGATCGTAGTCGAAGAAACGATAATGTCGTCAATATAACATATAACGTTCTTCTTTACGTCATCCGTCAACTGACTATCCAGTGCTCTGATCAGCGCCGGTCCACTGTTTATGACCCCGAATGGAAGTCGGTTAAAAATCCAGGTAATCTGGTCAAATAAATATCCGGTGTACATCTTACTTTCTTTTGTGAGCTCGATATGATAGAAGGAAGAAATCATATCTAAATTTGAAAAACATTCCTTTCTCTTGAATTGTTTTAGGAGCTCTCTAATTTTTGGTGGAGGGTCATTTTCTTTCAGAATGAGACTATTAATCCGTCTGGCGTCTAAACATAGCCTTAATTGCCCATTTGCCTTTTTTGCCACAGTGATGGGTGTAACCCCCACTCCCTACCTCTACTCCTACACTCTACTCGCTCAGCTCGACAGACTTCTAGAGGGCCTGCCAACCTGAAAGAAACTTACCAACGGCGGCCTCGAGACATCCTTTGCGGGACTTGATGGCCTTGCCTCGGTGGCCGGAGTTGACGACACACTCGGGGGACCCCCTCAGATGTACAAGAGAGGCAGCATGTCGCTTTTATCCACTAGGTGAAAAGTGGAAGACTTACCTGGTGAGGTTTCATTCCACCGCAGCTGTCTTGTGGGTGGGGATTGGACATTAAAGGGAAAATGAGGCCGAAATCAATATATTAAAGGGGTCTGTATTATTAAAAATATAAAAATAGGAACAATTTGAGGTTACAGACTAGTATTACATGAAAAATTGTCACTTGAGAGGATGGTAAATGTCTTTGACGTCACGTGGCACGACACACCACGTCACATGTTTTATGACTAACAAACTTGAGTAATGAACAGGTACACAGAAAGGTAATATCTTACAATTACGAATTATCCCTAGTCAAATAATTTTACGAACCACGGCAAATGGTTGTGCAATACCGACATAATTTTTACAAGTTACACCCGGAAGGGAAATAAGTTACCAACATACATACCAACACGTCCGGAATTACGTAAGAGGAAAAGAAATCTAAATCAAAAGAAAACTACATTACAAATGACTAACTCCCGAAAAACGGAGCGGACAGTCTCACATTACCATCACGGGACCTGACGCGAACTCGACTGCCACAATGGCAGACACATAACGGGACGCCACGGCTGGTTGCACCATAAGGGCGCTACTCCCAAAATTTGGGATTTGAACCAATCCCATAGTTTAAGCAGAAATACAGCGATTAGAAATTCAAAAGGGAAACGCACAAGGGCGTAAGGGAGGAAAAACCAAAGCAAAGCGTCACATGACCTACAACTTGCACGTGGACATAAGGTGACGCAACTTTAGGAACAGGGCCCCCATAAAACTTAAATAATAATAACTCTACATGACTGGAATGAGAAAATTCCAGGAAGCGTGATCATTAGGGAAACAGAATGAATAAATTTGGAATCCAAATTAGGGACGCGCACGGTTACACAACACAGGAAAACTTGCCCGAAAAACATGAAAATTCCCCACACTGCAAACAACTTCCGAAGAAAGAAAATTGATAAACAATTCAGCACTTACAGTAGGGAACATCAACCCATAGATCCGCCGGCATCAACCAGTGCGTCGTACCCACGAGGTACGCATATCCACGACGCAATAACATGGTAAGGAAAAACAAAGCCCCAAATTAAATGGGCAGACAAGCAAAATAAATATCACACTTCCTGGAACTCACCTCGCACACCACATATTAAACTAAAACTATGACTAAAGCCGACCCATCAGGGCGGCGGTACCTGTTTTACATTCCCGGGACGATCCGAGTCCCCGGAGAAGTTTCCTATATGAAAGTCAGGAGTCAAGAGAGCGAGTTCGCACACACGCATTCAACATATATTGACTGGCACAATAATTTCTATAGAGCAGTAGTAGCACACACGCACACACGAATCCCCTGACTTCTTGAACGTAGTTCATAAGACAGTTCCGTGTTCGCTTCCGTGAGAGTTGGCCACCCTGGCATTTCGCCATGCGTACGTCATTTGTCATCTACGGCAGTCGATACATCTTTCGCGAGGATCCTGGTTGGAACAATCGATACAGGCAATGTCGACATGTTTTAAATACGCAAATCCAATGTTTATTTTTGAGGTTAGGGAACACATTAATTCCAGAACCAGTGCACATCAGGTCGAGAGTGTACCTCGCGTGTTTGGACTGCGAGAGTGATGTTGCAGACATGAAGATTCGTTTCACAAGGTCTTCACAGGTCGAAATTGCGACTGTCAGCACAGGCCATAACTTTCTTCAGATTTTGGGTAAGTGAAGGAATTTATGAGGCGTTCGCCTCAACAGGAGAAACAGGGACGGGTGAAATTTGGCAGGAAGGAATATCTTAGGTTAGGTATACTTTTATGTCAGCTAAGTGGCGTAAAATACGTCACAATGGGGTTAATATAGGAAGTGGCGTGTTTCCTAATTATTCCATCATTTTCCATTCTCTGAATAATATCAGCTACTTCGGCATGATACCTTTCTGGAAATGGGTAAGGTTTCCTCTGATAAGGAGTAGTATCAGTAAGCCTTATGTGGTACTTAAATCCCCTGATTAATCCAGGTTTATCATCAAATAAATCTCCATATTCTTGAATTAAATATACAAATTTCTCTACATACTCGATAAATCCATCCTCTTTTAATCCATAACGACTCGATTCAGCTTCTAATTCAGTAATGACTTGATTTAGAATAATCTCTCTGGGTTCCTTTTCTGGAATGTTTTCAACGTCCTGTTCTTCAAACTTTTCTGTGTCAATCTCATCATAGAATTTAACTATTATATTCCGCATATCTATTATTGCTCCTACTTTCGTGATGAAGTCAATCCCAATGATCTCATCAAAATTAATCTTCTCGACCACAATAAAAATGTGTTCATAACGTCGCTCATTAATGGTGAATTCTATCAAAACTTGGATTCGACATTTCACCGATTTATCTTTGAAAATTCCTCGTATTTTCAAACTTGAGACTGGCATGGAGGTAACCTCTTCTCCATCCTTTAATTTCTCATAGGATTCTTGTGATATTATCGAAACTGATTCACCTGTGTCCAAAAGCGTTTTTAACGTGGTTTCTCCCACAACAATATTTATTACAGGCAACTCAGCCATTCTCTTTCTTTCTGGGATTTCTTCCTCGAATAACAAATCGTCATCCGTCGTCTGATTGTTTATCGTTATCTCATTAGTAGGTGAAGATTTTCTGCCGTCTATTGCTGTTTTCCAATCGACGTTTTTTTTGTCCAGAGGTGTCGTTATTACCTCTCTTTTCCTGTCTACTTGTACCTAGGTTTGGTTCGTCCTGTTTTGACCTATCATCTCTCATTGTCTGGTTTTCCTCCTGTTGGTACCGAACGTAATTCCGATTTCCCTGGTTCCTTCGCTGCTGGAAATTCTGGCGATTATAATTGTCATCGTTCCAGTTTTTATATCGCGAATATCCTTTGCGATTATTGTTGTTATTTTTGTCATTACCCCTCTGGTAATAATTATTCTGGTGATAGTTGTTGTTGTACTGGAAACCCGATCTTCTGTTTTGGGTATTATTCCGTGAATATCGCTGGTATGGCCTCCTATCTTGCTGCCTACTGTTTTGATACTCGTTTTTTTTTGGTTCTGAGTATATCCATTTCTAATAGGTCCTCCTCTCCTATTATCTCCTGCGTTTTCTTACGTCTGCTGTGTTTCATCAATCATAATGGTGTTTACTTTGGGGTTATCTATCCTTGAATTACGAAAGCTTGGATTCGTTGTGCTAGACGTGTAGTCAAGTTGTCTAAGCAAATCATCGATTTCCTGTAGACTAGATACTCGAGATGCGATTATATTTCTTCTCACATCGGCTGGAAATTGCCGTGATATCGTCTGGATCATTTCTATGTCTGACGGTGCTGGCTGCAAATATTGGAGACGGGCCAATTGCGTTGCGAAGTAGCTAGCCTAGCGAGTAGGATGCGAACTAGCGTACTTCCGCGAGTATGCCTCTGCTCTAACGTTGTGTTGTTCGTCCGTCGACCAAAATCCTTTTATGAGGGCGTTAGCAAAGTCCTCAAAACATAGCAAAGTCCAACGGAAAGCTCTATAGTACTGAAGAGCTGTGGTGTTCAGGTAACGCTCTACCAGTCTTAGTTTTCTCTCCTCGGGAACGTTATTTTCCAAAAAATATTCAGAGACGTCATTAATGAATTCTATTGGCGTTATACCATCGTTTCCTGGAAAAGTACGTGGTTTTTTGTCAATATTACGTATTATCATGACATTAGGAATACCTGATGATGTACTTCCTTGTGGCAAGTTCTCATTAGGTGTTGAGAATCGCACTTGAATATCTCTGCCTGGCGGTAAGTTTAAACTTCTTGCATGAAACAGTTACTCTTCTAATCTATCGATTCGTTCTTGCAATCTTATTCCGTTCTTCTCTGACACTACGTTCTTCTACTCGGTCTGGCATCGACGTATTCTCGTTATTTAATTCGATAGTCTGGCCTTTAGCTATATCCTCCAAATTGTGAGAATCGCTTACTTTCATATCCTGTAATTTACATTTAATGGACTCGATTTCGATACTTAAATCGGAGATTTTACTTTCTAATTCGAGATTTACATGTTCTCTAATCTTATCGCCCAGATCTGGGTCTAAATTTACAACTTGTAGTGACTGTAAACTCTGCATTCTCTTAATATAATCGTTCCTAACTTCACCGATATCTTTAGTACTGCGATATTCGGCCATTACAAGTATTTTAAAAAATTCATCTTCTAACCTTTTAACAGTAATGCCTGAGGCTTCAAATAACTCATTTTTGAGTTCATCAATACTTTCATTAACGACACTTTTTATATCAAATTCAATATCAGCCCGTACAAGATCAGCTTTCTGATTCACCTGTATCTGTAGCAGTGCTACAGTTGTTTTCAACTCATCCAGGTTGGAGTTGATACCTAGATTTTCAGATTGGAGCTTGCCTAATTGGAGGGTTATATTATCGTGGAATTCTGTTAGCTTTTACTATTATCTTCTGACTGAATTTCTAACGCTGCCAAAGATGTTTGGGTTCTAGCTAATGCGTTCTGGGTGTTAGTAGATTGGGTTTGTAAAGTAGCAAAAGTTGCTTGGGTATCGGCTAATGTGTTTTTAGTCTCTGTATTCTGTGTTTGCAGAGTAGCTAATGTGTTTTTAGTTTCATTGGAGTTAGTTTGCAGGGTAGCTAACGTTACTTGGGAATTAGCCACAGTTGCTTGTGTATTAGTTACAGTAGCCTGTGTTTCTGCTAACTTTCATTGGGTTTCCTCTGCACTGTTCTGACATTCCCTAGCTAATCTATCTGTATCAGCTTTAACTTCTCTTCTAATTTCTTCTGCACTTCTCTTAATTTCACGTTCTACCTTTTTCTTATTTTGGTGTGTGGCTTGATGTAGGGCTTCTATATCTTTGTCCAATTTGCCCTGTGTTTCTTGCAATGTAGCAAACATTGCCCTAATAGCATCCAGTTCTCCTGGCATCTTCTTTTCTTGAGAAAGAGGGAACATACAGTATGACAACAATCAAGAATATCCGAAACAACTACCATTTATACCACTACAATAAACGAAGGAGATTCTACCGTTTATCAGTTAACTTAACATATTTTACAAATATCTGACTTCTTTTAAAATTACAGATTCAAATCTCTCTTCCCTATATGACAAATTATCATTTGTAGCCAACGGTCTACTAAAATAAAAATCTAACAGCACTCCTAATTTACAATATTAATTTACATTACTTATGTCGTCAAAATAACCATACAACCGGTAAATTAAATAAATAAGATCTAGCCATAACCTTCCTAAGGTACATCCTTGGACCAGCCTTCCTTTAATAGCAATACATGGTTAATAATTCAGGTTAGATTTCTTTCATAAATCCATTCTCACCTCGATAAACATTTTATTACAAATTTTAAGTCCTCCACTGATTATCGCACACTCTCGTGTATCAATTAACAATGTTTTCTAAGGCGATCACATCATGTCAAGGTTCTACGATGCGTCTACCTTCAACCTGACTATCCAAACAAGTTGCTTGCCAACAAGACATTGGGCTTACCACTAGCAAACATGTTGGTAGTTCCATAAAAATACTGGGCTTACAACTGTGGGACCAAAATCACTGGCAAACACGTTGCTGGCGCCATAAAAATACCAGGCTGTAAACCAGGGGCCAAAATCACTAGCCAACACGTTTGAAGCGCCAAAATCCCAGGCTGGAAATAATAATGGATTGTAGCATCTTGCAGTCCCGGCTAAAAACAACATGGTGCTATTTGGCGAAAACACTCAGAATAAGGAACAGGATTTTTCAAAACGGAATGTGCTAGAGTAACTAACTACAGAAGAGTAGGGTTCTCTATCTACTCAAGAACAATGAGAATCTATAAAAATCTCGGGCGCAAGGATACGGATCAGGTCCCTCGGGAACATCCACCCTACAGCACATTCCACTACAATTTAACTACAAAGATAATGCCGATTTCCAATAAAAGATAAGGGAATCGTAACAACGTGCCTGTCGTATTTATTCACTAATCAGTTACACGTTTCCTAACACTAGCATTGATTATATGCCTTAACAACTTTAAATAAGATCAAATGACCAAATGTCATTGCTTCACTTGCATAAAATACATGTTCGTTTCTTTTAGAAACCTTAAAAAAAATTCAAACGCTTTTATAAGTTCAAATAAAATCATGTATTAAAAAGCAGCAAACAACTGCTGTGCCCTAGGTAGCGGGAGTTTTATAACAAGAAAAATGTTATTAAGTTAAACAAATTATTATCCCCAAAAATGAATGAAGTTACCACTGACGTAGATCTCCGTAATTACAAAAACTATTCATTACTCTATACAATTTATCTCCCGCCTCCTATCACTTAAACTCTTCTCATGGAAGCGATAAAACTCTCTATATACATTTAAATTACAAGTTAAAATTATAATGCGCGTAAATGTAACAATAAACCTTTCTTTAAATTCTTAATATAATTTATGTACAACACAAACATTAACGTTGTAGTTCAGCAACTACTCAATGAAAATGAAAATCCACAGCCTGTTTCCAGTCTCCGACCGGGTCAGGAATGGAATGAATGAAGCCCCCATCTGGCGGCGAGGATATGAATTGTGCCGGCTGCCGAGGCCTGACGCACTCCTCTGGGGCAATGATTAAATGAATGACAGATGAAATGAAATGATAGTGGAGAGTGTTGCTGGAATGAAATTTTGACAGGGAAAACCGGAGTACCCGGAGAAAAACCTGTCTGCCTCCGTTTTGTCCAGCACAGATCTCACATGCAGTGACCGGGATTTGAACCACGGACCCAGCGGTGAGAGGCCAGCGTGCTGCCGCCTAAGCCACGGAGGCTCCCAACTACTCAATATAAAATTAAATATGTACAACGGTCCAACCGCTTTCTCTACTGACAATATAGACTGAAATCGTCTTCCTATTTCTTTACTGCTCCTCTACTGACTCTAGAAGAAATCATTCACCATTCTAAGTCTTATTCGTGAAAGAGTGACAATTTGGGATTCTATAATCCATACAATTAAGTAGAGACATAGTTCAAAGACCTCCTGTTATCATAATAAAATACTTAATAAAAATATAAACTTCCACTGCGTTGAATAATTACCGTAAATTCAATATCTAATTAAGAACCATTTAAATAGATCTCAGTTTACTCTCAGTTTCAACAAAGATCCATTAAATTCTATAATGATTTTCAGATTCAACTTCATCTAGGATCCGCTGTCCTGTGAATTTCAAGGAGTTTAAACTCTGTGAGACTATTACAATAACTTCCAATACTAATAAACATTAATAATACTGCATCTTCATAAAACATCCTATTTCAATTTCAAAATATGCGCAAGTCTGTCACTACAGACATTCCTTCAATAATTGACCAATGGCTTCACAATGGCCCATTGTCATACAATAAATACCTCCGTTACTACGGGAATAATACATCTCACTCTCAGAGATGCTTCGCAGTTCCTTTCAAAAACATATATTACTTAACTCACTTCTCGTTAAAAAATTCTTTTCATAGTTGCAACAATCTTAATAAAAATACTTAATAAAAATATTGGTTCTATCAATGAATTAATTTAACAGGTAATACGATAAAATACTAGTCTTCAAATAACAATATTATTTCTTTGTATCACACACATTTCTATAAAAGCTTTCAATTAGCTGTAATATTTCTTTAAATCTTTCTTCATATTCTTATTACTTCAAAAATACGCTGTAATTCGTATTTGTTAATTTAACATTGTATTCCTTTACATATTCTTCCTTTAATATATTCCTCACAAACTTTAATACTTTATAATTGTTAGTCACCAAATATTTATAACCAAATCTGTCTAATAAGTTATCAGATCGTGACTTTACTTAGATCTCTACAAAAGATCTTT
Organism: Meconema thalassinum; assembly: GCA_946902985.2. NCBI lineage: Eukaryota > Metazoa > Arthropoda > Insecta > Orthoptera > Tettigoniidae > Meconema > Meconema thalassinum. Next base: position 462,773,448 of record OX336389.2, on the reverse strand, counting down.
TAGAATCGCATTCTCTAAAATATATCTCCGTATAACACTCTTGGATCAAATTTCCATTATTATTATCGTTGAGAAATAACGATATCATAAATTCAAAAATTGACAAACTGTGATCTGAACACATTTAAACATTAAAACTGTAAAATCTCCCCATTCAAATTTCGAAAGACGCAAAATTCCATAAATTCCAAATAAAATTCTAAATACTAAATATCGATGAAAAACGTGAATAAACATCCACATGATGTAGTTATGAAAATATAACGTCGAAAATTACAATAATATTCTTAAACACGTAGGAAAATGGCATCAATAAATAGTTGTCGGATATTCTTAAATGTCCTACAATACTCTACAAAGTGGGATATATATCGTTGGTCCGAAGGCTACCTTGTGTTGCGTTAAAGATGACTAGAAGTGGGCTTTCTTCGCTATCCTTTAGAAACGGATTGTTTCCAATAGCGCGAGACTGCATGATGTAGTTCGGTCTGCTACGGTCTCCTACAGAAGTACCCATGCGGTCAGGTCCGGGATTCGAACTCTATCATCATCGTGTTGCCTTTCCTTCTGCTGGTGAATCTTCTTGTATGAGATGGGAAACCCTTTCTCTCTTGATGGCGCCGGGTCCACCCTGGCCGCCCTCGTTCTGGAAATTTTCTATCTTCTTTCGTCAAAGTTCTGATATATATCGTCATTTTAGTTGTTGAAATGACTTGTAGATGTAGAATTTTCTGCATGAGAGAGATGAGATGTTAATCTCTCCCGCGAGATTGATGTTATGTCATTTCGAATATTCTTGCTGCCGTCACAGTTCTGTCCCCATAACTCCTTAGTTGATCATCATAACTCCTGTAGATTCATTTGTAAATTCCTCCCTCAACTTCAGGAATTTCGACATGGTTAATAATGTAGATTGGTTTTAATGACTTTTATATTTCGTTGAATGTCGACTTTATATATCTGCTTGCACAACCTAAGTGCCTTCGTTCGTGAATTTCTATTTGCCTTGTTGTATTGTTGAGTAACTTGTTGAGACGTCCTTCTCCGCTGAAGTCGTAAGTATTAAGAGCCCTGATTCTTCTCTCATTTCCCCCTCATCAAATTTCCAAGTCCACGTCCTTTTCAGACCAAGGATCTGATTGGTCGCTCACTATCGGTGATCATAATAATCCTTAATTACATAAATAATTAGTCGCTATTTTAATAAATAGTCCTTATTTATTATTTAATATATTCCATGATATTACGATGTGTTAAAATCATCCTGGTAATTAGCTATGTTCATTACATTGCTTGCTCTTGTTTAAGTAAGGCCGCTTCTCATTGGCTGCGTGCCACGCATCTTCCCCTTCCCCACTCTAGACACACTTGCAGCGCGTGCAGGGGTTGGCTCTCCTCGGGAATACTTGATTCTCCTTGTGCATGTTCCTCCGGACTTTGTTCGAGCTACGCTGTCTAGCTCCAAGTTCCCCCACGTGACTGCTAATTATCTCATTCGTTAGATCGGTTAATTCGGTTAACTGTGCGATGTATAAACCAGTTCTATGTCGACTTCCAGAGTCGCTATATTTTATCATGGGACAATTTAGAAAACTTTTGAAGAGATGAGTAATTTCCTAGCTCATATCCATATAAGAGCACAGTACGTCATGACCTATTTTTTGAGTTATCACACATAATTTTAGGGTTCTTAGTTTCGAAAATATCGATTTTTCAATTTTGGGGGTAGTTTCACCTTCCCAAAGGGGATCATCGCCCCAAGTGCAAGGACCCCTCATACAAGTCCCTAGTATGATTTGTTCGCAGGATATTAACAAAAGTGTAGTTAGGCCCTTAGTCTAAATTTCAAAAACACATTCAAAAATGGGGCATCTGCTTGAGTCCAACGATACCTCGCAGGTCAAATTCCCCTCATGGGTTCAGGAAATATCAACAAAAGTGTAGTTAGGCCCTTTGTCTAAATTTCTGAACCACATTCAAAAAGGGGGCGTCATCCCAAGTCCTACAATACCTCCTACAAGTCCCTAGCCTTATTGGTTCGCGCGATATTAACGAACGTGCAGTTAGGCCCTTTGTAAAAATTTCAAAAATACATTAAAAAAGGGGGCAACTGCCCGAGTCCAACGATACCTCGCAGGTCTAAATCCCATCATGGGTTCAGGAAATATCAACAAAAGTGTAGTTATGCCCGTTGTCAAAATTTCAAAAATACATTTAAAAAGAGGGCGTCAACCCGAGTCATTTGACACCTCGTACACATCTCTAGCCTTATTGGTCCATGAGATATTAAAAAGCCGATGACCTATTAGTTTTGGATCTTTTGGTTAATTTAAAAAAAAAACTAATCTATAAATCATTATTCAAAAAGCCCGCCCTCTTACAAAAATCTCAAGTGTGCATGCGTAAAAGCAAAAATCAAAAATGTTAAATCATAGTGGCATCCAGGACTATAAATGTTTTTCATGTGGAACGACGTTTAATATCATACTGGTGTCCGACCACATACATGTTGCACATGGAAAGTCACGTGTACTAAACAAATACTATTTCACCCCCTAGTAGGGGTAGGTTTTATTTTGGGGTGGAAATAAGTTGTCCAGAGGAAAGTGGGCGTCACCCCGAGTCCTACAACACCTCATTTGTCAAAATCCGACCATGGGTTCACGAGATATCACACTGCCGCCATCTTGTAGGAGGAAAGCCGTAGGAGGGTATAGAACCCCCCAAAACTCACTACTACAAAGGGATCACTGTTGGTGTCTGCGAGAAGAGAAAGAAAGAATCAATGAAAGAAAGAAAGCAAAGTGCAGCAATTGCTAACTCTAACTAACCGTGTATTCCAAAGAATACACCACTAAGTATTTCATTATTTGTTGATGGACGATGTATTCAAGTCCTTTAGATAGAACAGGTAATAATATAAAATAAATTACGAGCCTTACAGTAGTCGCATATGATGTGTAATATCTGACATACAGTAGAAGAAACCTCACGTGAAATTGTTGATACACCGGTATGTTATACTATTATTGGCACAAATATTAATCTATTGTAAAAGGGAGTGTTTTACAGATATTGTAGTTTATAATACGGAACTCATTTTATTAGATTATTTGTAGCTTCCACCAGCACTAGCCTAAATAAAGAATACGATATGGATCAACTAGATTAAGAGACGCGACACCGCTCATAACCTTAAATTCCTTATAAACAGGTCCTCTTCATTCACAGACCAACACGTAATTTCATGTGGATTCTGTTAAAATGAGTCATATTGATATGATAAATATCGTTTAAAATGATAATCTGGTAGCAAAAATATCTACCCCGTCTGGGATTCGAAACCAAGATCTCTAGATTCACAGTCATAAGCACAAACCCCACGGCTATTTCGACTACGCAAACTGTGTGCACAAGATTGTGACTTATTTCCACGTTCCAATAATACTGCATTACGGAATTAAGTTTCATTTATATTTTGCTTGTTTCGATAATGTTCCTACGTGAAATTGAGTTTAAAATGCCTTATGAATAGGCCCTCTTGTGAGTAAAGAGAATGTATTCAGTAAGAGTTCATGAAGGCTTGCTCAATTCTCGTATAACCACAACGATTATATTATATTGATGCCTGCATTACCGTTATGTGGGTTAATATTTGAATAGCCATTGTGGAGAAACATAATACCGGCAATGCCGACTACTTACAATGTTTGATATTAAGGCATTTTACCATTTAAATACTGATACGAATACTTCGAACATGTACCATGGAATTTGTTTCAATCACTTGACACCAGATTTCGCATGAGCGTTTTCTGTTCAGTATTTCATATACATTCCTCATGACCGAGAGTACGTCATGGTATCAATTTCCGACACCGCGCGCTCATTGTTTCTCGTACCACTGCCAGCTCGGTCTTACCACTGCTCGCTGGATCGATCGATCGATCGGGCAGTGCATACTTCCGTTTTCCACCACTGCCAGCTAGTACACTTTCGTTCGTTCGAACGATCGAGCGGGCAGTGCATACTTCCGTTTTCCACCACTGCCAGTTAGTACACTTCCGTTCGATTGATCGAGCGGGCAGTGCATACTTCCGTTTTCTACCACTGCTAGCTAGTACACCTCCGTTCGATCGATTGAGCGGGCAGTGCATACTTCCGTTCGATCCACCACTGCCAGCTCGATCGTTCCGATCCACTTCCGTCCCCAATTTTCAAATTCACTCCCACAAAACTATCCAGCAACCGAGCGGAATGATGTTACACATCAATAAACTGATATGCCTACCTATAATCAGTTGCAATGGCATCAAAAACGTGGGGTATAGAAGAATGTGCCAAATCAGGTAGTTCATAGAAGTACAATTCCAACATTATTAGGCTTTTTGTTAGATTTTATATGTTTTATTGATTTTCTAGCTTGGGGAAAGGTCACGGGTTTAAGGTAAAACATTTTCCTATCGGTACAATGTGTGCAGTCATTTGTAGCCTATTTAATACTTCCTCTTTCATTGTGGGGTCTGTTTATGAAAAGGGCGAGGTAAAATTGTCCTTAAGTTTGTCAAGGAGAAATCAGACGAAGCGGGTGTTTTTTTGCCAAAGTCTTTCACCGATTCCCATATCATCGCAAACGGAACGCATTTTTAAAATTTTCAAAACTACTTTTCGGGTTATTAGGTCGTGCAACTTTTTTCTTGATATTAGTCGTTCCTTCAGCAAGTGTGACTGGCGTTTTAAAAGATTTATTCTGAACAGTTTGAAGTGGTGCTTGTCTGAGATTCATATAGGCTATTGGAATGCTCTCGAATAACCATGAAACGTGAGCGGATTCCGGTAGTTTCTGGTGGAAAGTTCTCTTGTATTGTTCACACGTGGCGATGTTATTGATATACTCTACGTGATTTGTTGGCTGCTGTAGGGTGCTCCTCCACTATGTACGGTAGGAAGGGGAGTGAAGCATGACGTAGGTCAATTTCCAGGAACTGGCTGACAGCTTTTCTTTTTCCAAATCTTGTCCATATAGAGTATTCCCATTCTTCTATTGAAATTATGTGTATGTTTATAAAATTCGGTTGCTTCTCTGTACAGTCCGGCATGGTAGTTCGATGTCCTAGAGAGTATTTCTGTGTCTTTGAAACGGATAACGTGATCTCTTTCCCATGCATGTCCTGCTGCAGCAGATTCATCTCCTTGCTGGAGTTAGCAGGTGCCTAGAATGTTATTTAATTATTGTTTTTACGCTTAGTTGTGTCAACATACACTTGGTCGTATGAACATGGGATTTTGTATAGGCTACACCTTCAGACGTCAATCGGTCAATGGGACCTTTGGAACTCCTGAGAATATCACAGAATTTTGTGTTGGCCTGTAAAGAGGTTTTATGGAGAGACGCTTCAGTATTCTTCCCAATCTGTACCTAACACTCTTAATTTACGATAGGCTTTGCCACTTGCTTGTGTTTTCGTTTTCTGCCCATGTTTTTTTATTAGGTGGATGTGTCACTTGGTCTATATTGGAACTGGAGTAGCCGAGAAATGCTGGTGTATCATGTCCTACTTCTTCCTGTAGGTGTAGGTTGTTTTCTTGAGATAGGTCTACTAACGTTTCGATGACGAATCTTTTGTGGCTGGTTTGATTCCTTATATAAATATTTATTAGTGTGGACAAGCTTCCGATAGACCTTCTGTGACAGCCTGCGGTCTTCGTTCCTGATTACCAACGCGTCAGGAACTGGAAGACAGCGGTTAGATTCAAGTTGCTTGTTGAATTGATTATTAGGGTGGATTGTGTTTAGATCGCTGATAAATTCTGTCAGAGCTTCTTTGCCAAGTTTCCATATCACGAACGTATCGTCTATGTAACTTAACCAAGTGAAGGTTCTTTCATTGCGTTCAGTCGAGCCTTGGCTTCAAATTTTTCCATTAAAAAAATTGCGACCACTGGACTTAAACGACTACCTATTCCTACTCCATATATTTCCTCATAAGAATGGTTATTCCAATGAGAATATGTCGTTGTGAGACAATGGTGGAGTAGAGCGGTAATATCAGGTGGACATGTTCTATTTTTAAGCGGAACTTGGTATAAAATGACTCAACGTCATAACTAACTAACTAGGATGTTCTCTAGTTGGATTATAATTTTCTTTAATTCTTGCACGAAGTGAGCCGAATTCCTTACGTGGTGAGACGTTTATCCTTCGTGTGGCTGTAATACTTTGGTGAGATATTTTCCTAGGCTGTAACTGGGCAAGCCAATGGCGCTGATTATGAGCCTTAGACATCCTTCAAGAGCTCCCAGTATGTGTATGGTTCCAATAGGCCGAAAATTTTATTGTTGTAGTACTCGGTTTTCATAATGACGGTCGCATTGCCAATATCCGTTGGTAGTATTATAGTGTGAGGATCGTTGTTTAGTTCCTTCAATGCGTTAGGCTCAGTGCAGGGTAGGTCACTTAGCCCGTCACAGGATTCCAGCTGTTTCAATCTTTACGTCTTCCGCAGTATCAGCTGGTAGATTTCTGATGGCCGCCTCAACGTTAGAGATAATATCCTCGACAGGAATACGATTTTGCGTGACTCTTAGCCAACACGTTGCTCTCAGTTGCTGATAATATGTGCTCAGTGAGGTTGACAATCACGCGTTCCTTATTTAAAGGTGTGACATGCTGCATATGTAGCTTCATTAATCTTTGGAATTTATTTTTCTGTCTGAGTGTAGTACTCATAGTTTCGCGATTGATTTCCATTTCCCTCAACGTGATATTTTTTCTATATTCATCCAGTCATTCTAACTGTGTTAGCTGCTGAGTATCACGTGAAGACGATATAATTCCCTCGTCTAGCGGTCCAGTTCGCACCTCATGCTGCTTATCTGACTGCAGCGTAGTGCTCTCTCTGTCCAACTGTAGATACGCTACGATCGATTATCACCTTTTCAGAACACCATTTTCTTCAGTAGAATGTAAATATGCTTGTAAAATAAATATCGCTAGTTTATTTTATATAATAATATGGATGTACCAATCATTCGTGGACAGTACAAGCATCGTCGTACGTCTAGGTTCAATTAACATTCCAGCTTATGACGAGGCGGCAAGTCCTATATCATTCTATCGTTCATTTTGGTACGGAAGAGTAAAAATCAGATGACTATTAATGTGCTTGAATAATTTTTGTTATTAACGAGTGCAAGCTTTAGGTAAAATACAGGGAGCAGCAAAAAGATCTGACGGTTTTTAAATCACAACAACACAAACATTTTAAATGATACAAACTCATTTATTACTTATAACAGCAAGGTGTACATGTCAATTAATGGAAAACATGAAAGAACAATAGATTTTACCTTTTAAGATTTGAAGATAACGTATTTCAAATGATGCCCATCTTTTGCCATGCATTCTTCCATTCTTGCACTGAAGCTTTGCATAGTCATTAGGCTTCAACTGCTGGACAATAACCATTTTATACGGATGAAAATGCAAATCGAAACGCAATCGTCTCACTGTTCGATCAGACATTTGCAAAGCAGCAGCTTGTTTACGAACCGGCCGCCGTGGACTGGTTTCCACAGCTTGTCTCACTCGCTCAACATTTTCTGGTGTCCTGGCTGACCTTAGACGGCCTGTCGACGAACGTTTTAAAGCTGAACCTGTAGCTCTAAAATTACTCACCTATAACAAAATTGTGTTACGAGATGGAACGCGTCCTCTTCGACTCGCTCAGCCGTACAACGACATAAAACGTCAGATTTTTTGCCACATGGCAAAAGATAGGCATCATTTGAAAGACGTTATCTTCAAATCTTAAAAGTTAAAATCTATTGTTCTTTCATGTTTTCCATTAATTGACATGTACACCTTTCTGTTATAAGTAATACAAGAATTTGTATCATTTAAAATGTTTGTGTTGTTGTGATTTAAAAACCGTCAGATTTTTTGCCCCTCCCTGTTTGAAAACACTATGCTTCCAGAGGAAACTAGAATTCTTATACGCCCAGTGAATTCATAAGAATCACCCTTACTTCTCAAATTAGATGAGAAATCAAAGTAATATTATTAATATGGCCAGGAACACTTATGTCAGCCGATTGTAACTCAATAGTGCACGTGCTGTTTTGTATGGAGCGTGGGCATACCGAGCCAGAGCAGGAGCAATATACTCTCAAATGTTGTGTATTGTGTGCGCAAGTTCCTGCGTGTTTTACTTCTTTGTGTGTGTCAATGTGGTATTGACTTTTGTCATCATATACTTGGATTTTGAATTTAAGAAGTAGATTAATGGTGATATGTGATAAGTGACATTCACGGAAGTTAAGTAAAGTGTTTTGTAGTTGCTTATTTTAGGGGCTTTATGATATCGTGGACAAGTGTATTTACTGTGTGTGAGGTGTGCTTGGATAGAAATGGATCACTTAATGCCACATGATAGGGATAAGTAAAATTACAGGAATGTATTTTTATTATCATTATAATTATTATTATTGTTATTATTAATGATTTTTGTTGATTTAAAAAAAAGTCTGTACTTAGAAACATTTTTAAATCACATTATAGTTTTTAAATTGTGGATGTACCCCCTCGAGTTCACGCGCCGCTGCCGTTTATGTGTAGGATTGTTCATACAGTACTTTGCCTGGTTTATTGAAGGAAAATTAAATAAAACAAAACACAAGGTAGGTCTACGAGGTAAATATCATGAAAGGATGATTTTTCCATAAGAATGTTAGACATCATACTGTGCCAGGAGGGCCATAGTTAACAGGATAGGACTCTGTCCTCGGGTCGCGTTCAGCACTATGGTCACGTGCTCCCCTGACAGAGAATCAGCCTGATCAACATCTGACAGTTCGGAATGATAACTGATAAGTAAAGTATCTGCCCAAGTCCCCGAGAATTTATACGGATTGTAAGCGTGATGCTTCATGTTCAGCGTCCACGCGTCTTCATGGTGGTAAAAATATCCCTACTGTAACCTCATAGCATCTTGGTCAGCTGGCCCACGCGCTAAATTCACGCGGTCCGTATGAAATAGCTACTCAGCTAGCATCATTTAATCACAGGGTAAGCCAATCTTTGGAAAAGACACTCAATGTTTCCCTCGTATTGCGTATGAATCCACCTCGTCTCGTATCAGACCATTCTGCACTATGAATTACAGTAAATTACTAGTCTCATGGTGCATATTGCGACTTATGATACTGTACTTAGAGATCACTCCACTTGTGTTCGCGAAGAAAGGAACGAGATACCAAAATGCATGGAGAAGAAAAGGAAAACAACGTAGGTTACTTCTTTTAAAATAACTAGCGGAGATTGGACATTACGGGGGAGAATGTCTGAAAGAGGGGATCGAACCCACCTCACTTCTCATTTGTCCTCACGAGGATATGCACCCCATTCTGACCCTCATATCAAGAATGAAATTCTGCATGGTCGAGTCGGAAACCGAACCAAAGACTTTTTGGAGATGAGTCAGATGATGATTGATTTTTAAGGGGAGGAACATCCAGGCCATCTGCCTCTGACAAGAGTCTCAAGATTTTGAACAGGTAAATGTGAGTGTATTCAGCAACATTCCGACAGAGAATGGGACTGCATTATTTTCGGAGTGAGTTAACTGCATATCGCCTTGTTTTATCAAGGCTGCCTTCAAGTAAACATGCTTCAGATAAACTGAGTAACTTTTCTTAAAAACAAACAAAAAAATTGCCATGACGGTGGCTTGTTCTGAGAATCACTGGCATTACCATCTTGGAGGGAAAGTGTCTCATTGCGTACAAATGTGCAACCTTCAGCTAGAGAGGTCAAGCGCAAGGACTTAATAAGTGCAATCGTGTGCGTTCATTTTATTCTTTCAGCGTCAGTTGTCCACCATAAGCAAACCTACAGTTCATGCAAACTTTGCCATATTAATAAGCTGATTGCAAGATTTCTCCTTTCACACAATTAACGTGTTATTGATAGATGTTACTTTAATGTACTTGCAGGCGAATAGGATCCACTGCCGAACCATGAATACGGTGGCTAGATATTCTCTACATAAGTTTTAAGGCACGTACACACTAGGCCGACGAAGGCCAGCGAACGACAACCATGTATTGGGGAGAACGTTGGTCGCCAACGCATTGCGTTCGGTCTCTCGTCCTCATCAAACAGGGGGTTGAGGCCAAGGGATTCGGCCATGTGGAATCGCAAGTGGCTCTGAAATGTCGTCAAAGTCGCTACCATTTGTTATAATAAATTGTTACTTATTATCATTAAGTGGCGTTTTAATTACAATTTAACCGGCGGATATTATGAGGGAATAAGAGGATCTATCAGCTGTCGCATGTGCAGCATTTATTTTACTGCAAGAAAGAAGAAAAAACAACGCTGGTGGATGACCTCCCTTTTCGAAAGTAAGAAGCAATGGGGTGGGACAAAATTAATATCGGCCTTCAAGCTGAATCGGAATATGGGCTATTTCATAATTGTTTCCGAATGAAAGATAGAGGTTTCGATTTTTTATTGAATTGTGTAGGCCCCATGAACCAACGAACGTTCCGCCCGGCGTCTACAGTATACTAGGAAAGGGGTTTCAAGGCCAACCCCACGCCAACCCTCTGATGTTACTGCCATAAGTCCAACCTAACCTCAACCAAGGACAACTGCACCGTTGGCTCTGATTTGCCTTCCGTTCATACTGTACTTTGCAAATCTTAGCCAACGAAGTTGGTTGTCGTTCGTTGGTCTTCGCTGGCCGAGTGTGTACGCGCCTTTATCGACACATAATTCAAGACAGGTTAAGTTTCTATGAAAAGAAATAACAGTGGGGGCAGGTGTTCACAAGGTGCCTAATATTTCCATATTGTACAGCGTGTTCCGATTCAACACGGAACTGTAAAATGGGTTGCCTACCCATCCGCAATCAGCTTGAAATCTGCTCGCAGCGCGCTAGCGACGGGGCTGAGTTCGATTTCACTGATTGCCGTCTTCTTATGCAGCATTGCAAAGTACTTTGCTCTTTCAAAATATGTTTACACAGGCTTCACAATAAGTTTGAACGATTTCTGTTTCAGAACTTGTTATTTAACGCTTCTGTTAATGGCTTTTGCAGAGCATTTCTATGAAATAACATTTTATTTTACAACATAGTTTATTACAACACAATGTATTTTTTGTGTTTTATTTTATTTACAATAATTTACAATTTATTGCTTTTTAAACCAATACCACAAAACGAGATACAATTTGGAAATGATTTGTTACAAAAGTGTAATCAGTCTTCGATGCGACCAAAAAAGTTAATTTATCAAAGACGTTACATCTACTGCAAATGGACATTTACATAAGGTGTTCGAAGTGGCGTCCATAATTTTCCAAGCAGAGGGCTATTCGTCGCATGAAGTCCTCTCTTGCGTTCGATAACATCTGAGGAGTTATTTCCGCTAAGGCTTTGGTAATGACGAGCTCCATTTCTTTGGGTGTTTGCGGTGATCTTAAAAATACTCTCGACCTGACGTAGCCCCAAATGAAGAAATCCAGGGCGGTCAGATCAGGTGAACGTGGTGGGAATTCTATAAAGCCGCCAATTCCTGTCCACCGGCCAGGAAACACACGGTTTAAAACTTCTCTCGCCAGACTGGAGGAGTGCTGGATGACCATCTTGTTGAAAAAGCATGTTGTTCAACTCCGCCAATGGAAAATCATCCTAGATGTCCTGGAATATGAAGTAAGACTAAACTGCCTGTGCTCGTCGATCTATCATTTTACATTGTTACAGGTAAATAGTTCTGAAATAGAAATCGTTGAAACTTATTCTTAATTAAACTCAATTTTGCAAAAAATCGTTTCGAAATTGTATCTCGTTTTGTGGTATTGGGTTAAAAAGCAATAAATTGTCTTGTAAAAAAACACAAAAATACATTGTGTTGTAATAAACTACAGTATGTTGTAAAATAAATTGTATTTCATAGAAATGCTCTGCAAAAGCCATTAACAGAAGCGTAAAATAGAAAGTTCTGAAACAGAAATCATTCATACTTATTGTGAAGCCTGTGTAAATATATTTTGAAAGAGGAAAATATTTTACAATGCTGCATAAGAAGGCGGCAATCAGTGAAATCGAACTCAGCCCCGTCGCTAGCGCGCTGCGAGCAGATTTCAAGCTGATTGCTGGTGGGTAGGCAACCCATTTTACAGTTCCGTGTTGAATCGGAACATACTGTACGTGCACTTGTTAATGCTTCATTTCATGTTGTTTCATTTGAGGGGCTTGGACACCGTGGTCATTTATTCCCGTGTACTTGGGTGAGGGAAGAATGTTGTCTGATTACCTGTGTTACTGTGGTGTACTTGGGTGTGTGTAGAATTTGTATGATAACCTGTGTCAATGTGATTGCTGTACTAGAGTGTGTATTAGTAATTCAGGTAGGATTTGGGTAAAGAGCGGCCGTGGCCGTAAGTCAAGAACCATCCCGGCATTTGCCTGGAGTAGAAGAGGGAAAACACAGAAAACCACTTCCAGGATGGCTAAGGTAGGAATCGAATCCATCTCTTCTCAGCTTTGCCTCATGAGGTTGAGTGTACCCCGTTCCAGCCCTCAGACCAGAATTTAATTTCTTGGCAGAGCCAGGAATCGAACCCGGACCTCCACGGTGACAGCCAAGAGTGCTAGCCACTACGCAACGCGGCGGACACTAAGAGACATAAAAGGGCAAACGAAGAAAGGGAATGAGGGAAATAAACGACAGGGATGAGAAATGCCCTCATCTCTCGAAGAATGAGGATGGAGAGACTCGGAAATAAGTAGAGCTATGAAAGGCAGATAGGAAACGGAAAGAACAGAGAGTCCACCCGAAAGGCAATGGAAAAAGGGGTCGCTAACTACCGAGTCCACCAGCCTTGAGTCCTTGAGGGTACACCATAAGTGGTGGAGCTACACATACCTTGCATCCCTTAGGGCCTTGTGCTGAACCGCTATTTTGTTATCTGTAGTTGTATTGAATGTATAATACGCTGTATGGACAATACTGCATTATTTTATTGGGGCTAGAGTTGCTCGAAAAGTTGAAGTATCAAGCAGAAAAGAGAAGTGGACTTGTCGAAAGATTTACCGACTCCTAACTGGTTATTATGTTATTAAATCAACACTAGAGACGGCTTATTGTCTTATAAAAAAGGAGAGAGTGAGGCGACCAGCGAAGGGGAGAAAATGGTTTCTTGCAAAAACGACTAGCGCAAGATAGTGGCCCCGCGCCGAGAAAAAAAGAAGCGAAGTCACGAACGCGATCTACGTGCTAGACTTGCGACCAGGAAGACATAGGAAGGCATTAGGAAGTCACGTGAAGCAATTGACCAATGGGAATTAAGAAAATCCAGTAATAGCTTAATTTGCAAATATTAATAGTTACAGAAGAAACAGAAGACATTTGAATTCACAGAGAAATGCGGAATAGTATAAAGGACATTTTCAGGTTTTTGAAAATCGTTTAAGAAGTGTTGTACTCCAGGAACATTTATTTTACAGGAGTTGAGCGCGAGATTTCCAGCAAATTTGGAACAGGACGCTGGCGAATTTGAGAAAAAGGGAGAAGAAGTGACTTCGATCCAGGCTATTTCGTGTGAACATTTGAAAGGGAAAGACTTGTCAGAATTAGAGCCCAGAGCACGGTCTTCCTGTGAGATTTATTGACGGCGATAGCACGCGCATCCACAGTCAAGTGCTACGTGAACAGTCACAGTTGCGATTAACACAAAATATCGAATTGTGATGATTTTATCTTTCGTGGAGAAAGCATTATTCAGCATCTTTATGAGAGTGTCTCCCATAAGTCCAACTCCTCGTCCACGTCGTGGGAGAAGGGCAACGTTAGAAGTAGGGGAGTGCCTGTAAGGGTGAAGTACAGTGGGGAACTCGTGTGCCCCGAGACCGCTACGGTAGCTGTGAAGGCCTTGCAGGAACCCTGAAAATAGCGGCTAACGGAGCTCTGGTGAAACTACTGCCTTGTAGTGTGGAGTTGGTCCTCCAAAGGCTAAGGGAGACAACCCCGACAGATAAGTCAGCAAGCTTGGAGGCTTAGGTAGCAGCCCCACCACCAAGCTCGGATGCTGTAGGCTAATAACCTGCACATCTCAAATTCAATTATTAAAGAAACTGAAGTGAAACAAAACCGGATGGATACCTCGATGACGACCTTTGGCCCGAAACAGAAAATGAGAATTGGTTGTTGGATTTTCGAACTTTAACAGAGGAAGGTAAACTAAAGCAAGTTGAGAAAGAGATGCAGAATTATGGTTTGAAAATTCTTGGACTAAGTGAAGTTAGGTGGTGCGATTTTGGGGAGATTACGACGCAGAATGGGAACACATTTATTTATTCATTCTGGACAGACTGGAGATGATGTTGAACGGAGAAATGGAGTGGGTATGCTGCTAAGTAGGACATCCAAGAACAGTTTAATTAGATGGAGTCCCATCTAAGACTGAATGATGACAGCTAGATTTCAAGGTAAATTTCGCAATGTAACAGTAATAGTTTGTAATGCACCAACAGAAGTATCTGATGGTAACATCAAGGACCAATTTTACCACCAGCTGAACGAAACTATAAAGAATATAAATAAAAGAGATATTGTTATTATTATGGGTGATATGAACGCGAAGATTGGACCAAATAATGAGGGATTAGAGCATGTGATTGGCAAACATGGATTAGAGGAAACGAATGATAATGGAGAGAGATTTGTAAATCTGTGTGTCAGTCAGGAAATGGTGATTGGAGGAACACATTTTCCTCACAAGAAGTGTCATAAAGTTACATGGGTCTCGCCAGATCACAAAACAGAAAATTAGATCGATCAGGTAGCTATTAGTAAGAAATTCAAAAGATCTCTGACAGATGTGAGGAGCAGAAGAGGAGCTGATATTGGTAGTGATCACCACCTAGTGGTGGCAGAGTTTAAATTGAAAATAAAGGCTCCATCTAAGAAGTTTGACACTCGGAAAAAGAGGTTCAACATACAATAGTTGACAAATGAAGAGAGGAGGAAAGAATTTAGTTTGGAGTTGAAAAACCGGTTTGTAGCCCTTGCAAATCTTGAAAAAGAGGAAGAGTCAAGTGTGGAAAGAGGAGAATGTTAAGAATATTTATATACAAACAATTGAAAAAGTAATTAGTTATAGGAGTTATCAACAGAAAGATTGGATGTCTGTGGAAACATGGGACTTAATTGAAAAACGAAAAGAAGCAAAAGCTATAGTAAACCAAAGCAGAACACGGCAGCAGAAGGCAGAAGCTCAAAGGAAATATTCGGAAATTGACAAAATGGTTAAAAGGAATGTGAGGAGCGTTAAAAGAAGATGGATTGATGAACAGGTAGAAATTGCCGAAGAGGCCGAGAAGAAGGGTGATATGAAACAACTTTACAATATTATAAGGAAATTGTCAAGAGGAGGTTATAGGAAGAGTAAACCAGTGAGAGACAAACAAGGAAATATGTTGTTATCCCAAGAAGAACAGCTGAGAAGATGGCAAGAATGTTTTTCAGAAATCTTAAACAAAGATGGTGGAGATGAACAGGAAATACAAGAAGTAAATGATGGTTTAGACAGTGAAGATCCAAGAATAAAGCTATATCCCCCAACAAGGCTAGAAGTTAGACTCGCATTGAAACAAATGCAGAATGGGAAAGCAGCAGGCATAGATAATATAGATCCAGAAATATTAAAAGCAAATGAAGAGGTCACCATTAATTTGCTCCTACCATTATTGAAGAAAATATGGAAAGAAGAGAAAATTCCATCTGATTGGAAAGAGGGTCTTATTGTGAAACTTCCCAAAAAAGGCGACACCACAATGTGCAAGAATTGGAGAGGAATAACACTTCTGAGCATACCAAGTAAAATTCTCTCTAGAATAATCCTAACCCGAGTGAAGGACTCTATCGAACATCGCCTTTGAAAAGAACAAGCTGGTTTCCGTAGACAGCGCAGCTGTGTTGATCTAATAAGCACGCTAAGAATAATTCTAGAGCAAAGTAATGAATGGCAGGTAACATTGTACTTGACGTTTATAGATTTCGAAAGAGCATTTGATTCAGTAAACAGGACTGTAACGTGGAACACCTTGATGAGATATGGAATACCACATAAGATCTTGAATCTTATGAAGGAAATGTATGAATGATACAGGTGTAAAGTAGTACACGAGGGGAAGCTCACAGACTATGTGAATGTCACAAGTGGAGTTCGCCAGGGATGCGTTCTGTCACCAACACTCTTGTTAGTGGTGCTCGATAATGTTATGAGGAATATGTTGGGTAGGAGGAAAAGAGGAATACAATGGGGAATGGGGGAAAGACTGGAAGATCTAGAGTTTGCAGATGATATTTGTCTTTTGTCTTCAAGATTTAGTGACATGATACACAAGCTAGAAGGATTACGAAAGGAAGCAGAGGCTGCAGGACTCAACATAAATGTTGATAAGACCAAGGAAATGAGAGTAAATGCCAAAATTGAAGAAAGGTTGAATGTGGCAGGAGAAGTGATTGAGGAGGTTAAAACATTTCTTTATTTGGGAAGTGTAGTGACAAGAGGAGGAGGAGCGGATGAAGATGTGAAAGCGAGAATAAGGAAAGCAAATGGAGCATTTATGCAGCTGTATGCGGTGTGGAAGAATACAAACATTGCTAGGAAGACGAAAATTAAAATTTTCAATACAAATGTTAAGTCTGCCCTTCTATATGCTTGTGTAACTTGGAAGGTTACACGAACTATCACTAATCTTCTGAAAACATTTATAAACCGTTGTTTACGACGCATCACAAACATCAGATGGCCGTAAATAATATCCAACGAAGAACTATGGAGAATAACAAATCAAGTTCCAGTTGAAGTGGAAATCAAGAGGAGAAAATGGAAATGGATAGGTCATACTTTGAGGAAGCCAGTGGGATCTGTAGAAAGGACACCATTGGAATGGAATCCGCAAGGTGCACGGAGGAGAGGTCGTCCTAGGAAGACCTGGAGGAGGACTGTAGAGGAGGAGGCACTTGAAATTTGGAAGACCTGGAAGGAAGTTAAAGCATTGGCAAGTCGACGAACACAATTGAGACGTTTCACGGTTGCCCTATGTTCCAGTGGGAACAAGAGGAATTAAGTAAGTAAGTTATGAGAGTGGACAGCTAATATAACAGTGCGCGATATTATTGAAATTTATCAAGTGAAAATTATGTGGCGAAATACAACGAATATTCTAAAGACGTATTCCTGATAATTAATTTCTACGAAAATTGATAATTATATTTACGAGGGAATTTCATAAAATACCCCAAACTATAAAACAGCGATAGTTCAACATTATTCGAATTTATATGATACTCTACGAGATTGCATACACTTTTATAAAGTTGAAACACTATCAAATAAACATTACGACAGAGCTACGAGGAAAATTCACCAAGTTTTTCCAAATTTATTATACAGTGGAATTTATTTCTACATTGAGAGGAACGGCAATTGAACTTAAGATAGCAGTGGAGATGCAGGTGTAAAGCATGACCAGGGAAACAATACGTAGAGAAATATGGAAATTCCAGGATTAACCTAACAATAAAGAAGCAACTATGGAAATTCAGGAATTACTTAAACGCCACTCCACAATTTTAAATATGACGAGTGGAGAAAGAGAGTTTCGAAATTCATCTATGGCAAGAATGCCAGAAACGAGCTTCGAGATCTGCGTTAAGAAGCATAGAAGGAGATGACTCAACCAGTTCGCAGGAGAGTCCAGTTCGAGATCCGAACAAGCATGGAATTGGAGGCCCAGACATGCAGTTCGAATGGAGGAGGAGAAGGAGTTCGAATCGCTGATAAAACCAGGGAGCAGAATTGTATATCTTCCGATATATTCTTCAGAGACATCTTTGAGCGACACAAGGTAGAAGATAATTTCAATTATGTAGTTTTGTTGTAGAATTTTGAATTTCTATGAGGAACCACTTTCGATATTTTCGTCGATTTTTGATATTTAAAGGAAGAGGAATTTTTAGTAAGAATAGGAGTTTGTTAAATCGACGATTTTTTAATATTTTCAGAATTAGGATTTGGATTAGGAATTTTGGGATTTCCGGTCTGCGTTATTTTTGAATAATTATTTGACAGATAGGATTCAGGATTTTGAGATTTCGGTCTACATTATTTATGTGTTGGAGATTTTTATAATAATAATAGGATTGAGATAGGAATTTAGAATTGGATTATAGATGATAGATATTTATAGATCAGATGTGGAAATTGAATTGATCCTATTTTATTATATTTTAAAATGACTTGGACCTTTATTCTTTCAGAGAAACTATAATTTGAATATCAGACGATAACTGCTGATCGTATATTTAACAGAACAGAGATTCTTCTTAAATTACGACAGAATGGAGACAAAGGTTTATTACTATTTTATGATAATATGTGAAAAGAAAATGTATTGTTGAGGAAAGATTTCTTGATTGTTGACAGAAACAATGAGCACAGATAAGAAAGGAGAACACAGGACATGTATTGTTAATAATCCATAATGAAGGATATTGTAGAATTACAGAATATGAAGTACGGTATGGCAAGTATGCGTAACATGACTTGAGTAGAGAAAGATAGTCAGCATTTTAAAGAATAGGAGAGACATGTGGTTGTATTAAGAAGCACAGAAGAATTGTAGTTATATTGTTGAAGTTAGTTTTTAAATGATCGAGATGACGTTGAAAGCGCTAGTTGCAAATTATGTGGTGACATATAAAGGTTAATGTAATATTGAAGTATTCGTGCAAGTTAAAAAGAGATTTATTAGCTTATTTGAAACTGAAGGATGTTGAGTTCCGTTAATATAGGAGAAGTTTGTGTTTATGTGAGAGAATACGCCATAAGTAAGTTTGTAAAGACAAGTTTCAATATGAAAATAAAGTTACGTGTATTTATAATTGAGAGCGCCTATAGGAGATCATGATGAAGGGAAATGCACGAAAGAATAGCTATATTTTTATTATGGTATGGGAGATGATAGTTTTGGCATGAGCTAGACTTAATTGTACGGCCATAGCGAACTTGGATGTGACATGGAAACAAAAATTGGAATTAAGAGAAGTTAGTAGACTTTTGTGAAAAGTAGTGTGATGATTTATGGAAGTGAAACATGGACAATTTTTATATTGTGAGAAGAGAGTATAAGAGTTGATGTAAATAGTTGCACAGTATATAGTTCAGTAGACGTTGAAAACAGTAACAGCTGGCTCTTTTTTTATTTAGATCAGGTGTTAATAATTTTATTTAAGTAATTACTCAGTTAAGTATGTATAGATTAAAATAGATAAATGTGCTTAGGCTAGATAAACCGAAGATATGGTTGAATATTGAAGTTCAGGGTTTTTCTTTTTGTGATATATCTCCAGAGGTGAAAATGATTCGAGGAGACTTTTAGATAAATGCGAGAGACATTTTTGAAGAGTGGTTCTTATTTTTGAAATTGACGTAATATTTTATTTTAGATTTTATTTTATTGGGAAGGAGTTTTCACTTAGTTGTATCGCGTTTTTATGAATAAATGGTCGAACACGAAGTGTTCGATTGTCCGTTTTGTTTTTATAAAATCGAGGAATTATGATTTATGTTAGTTAGGAGAAAATTATACTATGGAGATAGTGATAGACACCCAATAACTTTTATCCACCCGTTACACCCCAAGAAGCGCAAGTTTCTCACTCTCCAGTAGTTGGTAGTATTCCTACCCATTAGTATAGTCCCATAGTTCAATGTAGAACTTGTTCCTTTTTTCCTATTTGTCAGGCATATTTTCAGTGGTTTTTCTAGAGGGGGACCATGAAGATTTTGCGATCCTGCCCATCTTAGATTCTGGCAAATATTTTAGGAGGGTTTATCCCAACTGTGGGGCAGATAAAACTGAAGTATCCCAATTTTTGGTAGTTTTTATGCTTATCACAATAGAATTTTTGAAAAATGACTAGAGGTTAAATGAGTTATTAATACAAAAAGAACTTATGGAATGCATCATGTTTGAATTTTTAAACCGCTTGTTGGCTATTTTGAAATTAAATATAAATTTAGTCTATTTATTAGATATTAAAGTTAGAATAATTAACATAAAACACAACGGATGTTGATGAACTGGATTAGGGAGCCACGATAGTCGAGTGTTGATTGATAGTATTTTAGGATAGATTTACTGTAGATAGTTATAGATTATACAAATCTCCAATTAATCGAAAATGGTTCCTCGTGGTTTTTCTGATATTCTCAAATGTATGTGTTCCCCAGCTTCTCAACAAGTGTATTTATTATGTCGACGATGGATGTGGAGTCCGTCTACAAGATGCTCAAGACTGTGCAGGAGGGTCAGGCAACCCTTACTAAAGAGTTAGATGGTTTGCACAAATATACTCATGATAATTTTAAGCTTCTGAAAACAGAAGGAAAGAAGAATGTGGAAACAGTTAAGAGGAGTCTCAAAGTTGAAATGAATAAAATGCAGGTTGTTAATGATAACCATGTAAACGCTGTACGGACTTCACGAACACAGTTACAGAGTAGTTCTACCATAGTTAATAAAAAGTGTAAACAAGTTGCAGGTTAGTTCAACCAGGAGAATACTGTAAAATTACAGCAGGATTCTACCCAGATGCAGGATAGATTAGGAACTGTGCAGAAAAATATAGGTTCAATAGAGAACAAATCTACTCAGTTACAAGGCAGTGTAAATAAATTACAGCAGAATTCTACACAATTAAAAGAGGATTCTGCACAAATGAAAAATGATTCTACAAAATTGGAAGGTAGAATGATTAAATTGCAAAATGATTCTACATAGGTAGGCCTACAGGAGAGTGTTACAGAGGTAAAAGGAAGTGTTACACAATTACAGACTTTGGTGGCGTAGTTAGTAGCATGCTGAGCTTCTATACACAAGATTGCGGGTTCAAACCCAACCGAAGTCATCGGACTTTTATGAGCGTTAAAAATCCCTCAGTATGCTTCCTTCGGAGGGGAAGTAAGCCAGCGGGCCCATGCCATAGATTTATGGCATGTAATTGAACCTTCCTCTAACTACAAAAGTGTGAAGCTGAATTCGTTAGTAAGTTATTGTTGTTTTAAGGGGCGGAACTACAAGGTCATCTGCCCATGAGGCCAAATTTTTAGGTTAGATTTAATTAATACTCTATTAAATTCCAACAATCGTCACTAGGTGCCAGTTGCGGTGATATTCAGTAGCCAAGAAAGAGCTAGGTGTCGTTGACGGTTGTATTTGGTAGCAAAAGTAGGAACTACTTGAAATCGATCGTCTTCAGTCCTTGCCTGAATTACAGATAACACACACTAATACAGCCATCACAATTAAATCTGGTTATCAGACTCTACACACACTTAAAGTACACGGGGCTACATGACCACGCTATTTTAGCCCCTAAACTGAGGAACCAACCACAACTACAGAATGATGTTAAGAGGAATTTAGAACAGCCACAGAAAGAGACTAACAATAATATTGCCAGATTGCAAACATAGGTACAGAATAGTCTAGATACGGCGAAGGAAGAGAGTAAGAGTAGTTTAGAGGCTCTGAAAGTAGAAATAAGCAACAACACTACTAGAGTAGAGGCTAATCTTGACCAACTACAGGTTAACAATGCTAAGCTAGATTCTAGTTTACACGAATCAAAAAAACACAATGCAGCCCCTGCAGATTGAGGCACAAACTAAGACTGAATTGTTGAAGGAAGAAATTGAAATACATGTTAAGTATGTATAATATTGATATTTTGAAGGTTGATTTGCATAAGGCAAATGAGGAAAATGTAGAAATAATGCAAACTAAAATTGAAAGAAACATGGCGACAATGGAAATTAGATTAAATAAAGATGTTGCTGATGTAAAAGACGATTTAAGTAGACAAATTACCGCTGTACAACAAGCATTGCTACTAATCTGTCAGAAATTAGGGACAAATCTGAAAATGATATTTTAGCTATTTCAATTGAGACTAAAAATTTAGCAGTTAAATTAGATCAATTAAAATTAGACATGAATGCGGAAAGGGAAAAGAAAGGTTCAGAATTAGAAGAAGTAAGGTCTAAGTTAGTAAATTTGAATTTAGGAGAACCAGCTAATATCGATAATTTCAAGACCGATATGAAGAATGAGGTTAGAAAAGATCTACGAACTTACTGTAATTAGTGAATCATGATGAACAAAATAACGAAGAAAGGGAATTGCAGCAGGAAAGACTTGCAAGACTGGAAGATGAATTGAGAGAGGCTACAATAAATATAACGCCTACAGGACAGTCAGGTCAAACGAGATATGAACCTCAGTCTACAGAAAAGGAGATAGGAGATAACCAGATGATTCTTTCTAGAGATACAGCCCAAAATATTACTGTTATCAGTAATATTGAGGATCACCCTAGAAAATTCAGTGGACAATATGGGATCACTTCGATAGAATTTATTCGAGATCTGAGAGATTACTTCATTGAAAATCATGTTGCGAGAGAGAGAGAGAGAGAGAGAAATGAGATTAGTGGAGTGATTTCTCGAGGCAGGATCTCTGCAATGGTTCCGCGCGTTCAGGAACACATTCTCAAATTTTGAGGAATTTTCTGATGCACTGATATGGAGATACTGGTCTATTGAGGATCAACCGAACTTAAGAGCGTAGGTATACAGCACGAAATATGCTAGTTCAAAGCCTACAAGGTACGCTAATTATTTCACAACTCAGTTAGCGAAACTGAAATTTTTACAACCTCCACTATCATAGCAAGAATTGATTGAAGATATTTCTAGGTAGTTACCCGTAGAAGTAAGAAGATACATTATTTCTTCAGGAGTAAATAATCTTCCTATGATGGATGAATTATTGCGAAGACTCCACCACACCAGTGCAATGACTAGTTCTTCAACGATCAGAAGTACAAGACAAGAACAGAGGGATGTACACACTGTAGTGGTAGATCAGAACTACTCCAGGAATGGTGAAACAAACATGAGAACAGGATATCACCATACTAACAATTACAGACGTAGTAACTATTACAGCAGGGATAATAGGAACTATGGACAAATTTACAGGCGACAGATAAACTAGAAAGATAAGGTGTTCAGTAGACAACAGTACGAAGACAGGCATAGAGAAGGCCAAGAATACCTGAGAAATACGAAACAGGAAAACAGGCAGGTTGAAAATCGAAGCAACGAAGAATCTCAACCAGGCACGAGCAGTCAGGGGAGAATTGAAGATGTTTCCCCTGGCAAATAAACGCCAAATTTGGAACGCAACTAGAGGATACAGAAGCTCTACTAACTTTCACTATAACGATTAATGAGACATATCAACCGACAGACCTTTTGTTTGAAGAGGAGAAATAGAAGGAAGGCTAATAGAATTACCCATTATTAACATTCAGGTAGAAGAGTTATCTTGTAAGACGTTACTCGATACTGGTGCGATGATCTCGATCTTGTCAGAAGAATGCTATAACTGGTTGTTAAAAGGAAAGGGTATGACAGTTATGCCAGCATCCAGAGTTAAAATTCGTGGAATATTCTGAGACAGATCCGTGATATAATAGTACAGGTTTTACTGGAATTTATGATCAATAACAGGTGTTACGAACACATTTTTACTGTGGTAAATAAAATCAGTTTTCATGTGATATTGGAAATTGGTTTTATAACGAAAGTTGGAGCCATCATTGGCAGGAGAAACAAAATTATTAGATTTAATGAAAAATTAATGGACACAGAAAGGTCAGAAGAGAAGAATTTTGAATACAGTCTATATAAGAAAAGTAGGGAAGAGGTTTTGGAACAGGTTGTCAACGAAGTAGAAGCCGAATGAAGTCATTATGCACTTAAGGTTGATGGTTTTGAAGAAGTACAACAAAAATTTGAGAATCTGATCTGGCAATTTAAAGATATTTTTGACGACGAGGTCTGATTAAGGATTTTCAATATCAGATCCGCTTTACAGACGATACTTCATACCAGAAAAGGATACGCCCTATTCCAGAGAAGTATCACGCGGAAGTTCAAGAAATTCTAAGCAACATGGAAAGGGATGGTATAATTAAGAAACAAGCATCATCTTATATTAATCCGATCAAAGATGTGAAGAAAAACAATGGACATTTGAGACTATGTCTAGATGCACGCACTATAAATTTGAAGATTTTCCCTGAGATTGCTAGACCACCTAAAATACGAGAGTTATTAATGAAGTTCGAAGGATAGTCGTGTTTTAGCAGAATAGACCTCACTTCGACTTTTTACCAAGTAGAATTAACAGAGGATAGAAAGAAGTATACAGGATTCTTGTTTAACCAGACTAGCTACGTATTCAATCGAATCGAAGTGGCCCAGCGTTGATTAGAGCATTAGGTAACAAGCTTACTGAGGACGTTAGAAAGAATGTGATATGTTACATCGATGATTTGATCATATCATCAGCTAGGGTAGAGGAACACCTGAGCCACTTAAGGAAGCTGTTTGTGAATTTCAGACAAGCGAATATAAAGGTGAACTTCGAGAAATGCCACTTCTGCCATGAAAAGATCAACTTCTTAGGGCACACGATCGTTGAGAATGGTTACCTTCCAAACCAGGAGAAATTGAAACTATCGTTATATTTCCTAGAACAACGTAGGTGAGCAAGTAAGATAGTTTGCGAAAATGTGTCAATTCCTAAGTCATCATTGTCTTGGATATTCAGAAATTATGGCACCACTTCACGATCTCTTGAAAAAGAATAATCGGTGGAAGTGGAACAGCGCCACAGAAGAGGCTTCTGAGAGAGTGAAAGAAATGCACCGCAACAATATAAAATTAGAGTATCTAGAATTCGACCGTATTTTCTATATCAAATCAGACGCTTCAAGGATTGGGATTAATGCTGTGTTGTACCAGAAAGAACAGGAGGGAAGCATGCACTATATCGCTTTCAGCAATAGGAAATTGAGACCACATAAGGAAAACTACTTCACTACCGAGTTAGAAGCCCTAGCTTTTGTTACTGCACTTCAGTAATGGAAAAATATCTTAATTGGACATCCTATTGTAATCGTAACGGATCTAAAGCACTTCAGTTCATGCTGAAAACTGACTTGTCAAGTGATCGTATTACGAGATGGTCCCTTTTCGTACAGTAGTTTAATGCTACGATTGTACACCAGTCAGGAAAGGACAACATCCTAGCAGATTCGCTTTCAAGAAATCCTACAGAAAACATCCAGATAAATATGGTACAATTGGTGCAGGAAGACCAGGAAACATTGAACAAGCTGAAGAAGGTAGATGTGTCACAGGAAAGACACACTCCAATAAGACCTTCCAAACCCATATTTAAAAGGATTCATGGTTAATAATGATCTATATTATAAGGAAGTACAAAAACGTTCCAGCCGCAGATGCCGAGTGAACGAAAATCTTGATCAATCGAATTATATGGATGACACACCGAAGTATAGGTCAAGCAGGGCTTGATAAAACTCTGAACAGTATCCAGGAGAGGTTTATATGGACAAACATGAGAATCTCAATTGAAAATGTTGTTAAATCATGCGACGATTGTCAAAAAAAGCAAGTTTGCTTCCGAGCTGATGAGGGAAAACCGAAGGCCATAATACCATATAAACCAAGGTAACCATATGCATGTGACATATATGGTCCGGGTCCAAAGGGATACCGTGGTTATCAGTACTTGTTAAACACTGTAGGCGTCATTTCGAAGTGGGTTATGTTGAACCCAATGCAGGAGACAAAGTCGAAACAAGTGGTAAGACGGATCGACAGAGATGTAATCCCGGAAGCAGGAAAGCCTCAATTTCTTCTATCAGACCATGGAACTCAATTTACATTCGTCGAGTTTCATGAAGCAATGGAAAGATTGGGAATAAAATATATTTTCAGTAGTGTCATATACCCAGAAAGTAATCGATCGGAGATAATCATGGTGGAAATTAGCAAGTTTAGCAGGATTTAATGTCCAGAATAGTAGGGAATATAAGCCGAAGCTGGTGCAGGGGCTAATGGGAAAGATGGCCGCCGCGCCCTGAGACCGTGGATGACGTCACAGGGAGAGGTCGGTCGTGTAGTTGTTAAATGGAATATTTATTATTATTATTATTATGATTATTATTAGGTAATTATTGATTTATCATGTGCTACCCAGACCAGCTTTATATTGTCAACCACTTGGTGTAGTGGCTAGCATTCTTGGCTGTTACTGCGAAGGCCGGGGTTCGATTCCTGGCTCTGCCAAGAAATTTAATTTCTGGTCTCAGGAGTGGAACGGGGTACACTCAGTCTTGTAAGGCAAAAGTGAGAAAAGCCGGGTTTTAATACATACCTCTGCCATTCATCCTAACCCAACTTCATTTAACCTCACCTAACCTAACCTAACTTCACCTAACCTAACCTAACTTCAAAGTGAGAGCAAAAAGTGAGAGCATAAAGTGCGAGCAAAAAAGTGCGAGCAAATATGAAAGCAAAATGTGAGAGCAAATGTAACAGCACAAATAATAAATTTAGTTATAACCTAACCTAACCTAACTTCACTTCACCTAACCTAACCTAATCTAACCTAACCTAATTTCAAAGTCAGAGCAAATGTGAGAGCACACATAATAAACTTAGTTATAACCTAACCTAACCTAACCTAACTTCACCTAACCTAACCTAACCTTACCCAACCTAACCTAACCTAACCTAACCCACAGAAACCTCATTTAAAGATTTTAGATTTTACATTTTAACATTTCACATTTTAACCTTTTAGGTTTTTGATTTTTTCATTTTACATTTTTTTAGATTTTACATTTACATTTTTGATTATTTGTATTTTAGATTTTAGTTTTTTTTAGATTTTACATTTTAAATTTAAGATTTTTTGATTTTAGATTTTACTTTTTACATTTTCCGAAAAGAGTAAACTACAAGGTCACATACCTAACCTCACCAAACCTAACTTTACCAAACCTAACTTAAGCTAATCCAAAGGCTAATGCACATACACAAAGTATATAAGGGTACATGCAACTATCCTTATGCTAGTCTTATAGGCTACTGTACAACATGATCACTACCCCAACAGGGTATTTTAAAAATGTTTTGTTGTTTAAACATTCGTCAATTTTCCAATTTCCCATTTTCAGTTCTTTAAAAATGTCAGTTTAAAGTTTTTCAATTTCATAATATGGAAACATGGATTTTCCAATTTGTGTTTTACATGTTCATTTTGCATTAGGAGTGGAGAGAGGTGGGTAGTAATTAAAAATGTACAAGCAGTGTCCATACAATATTTTTTTAAATTTTAATTACATGTATACTATTTACACATAATACATTTTATATATATTCTTTTTTTAAATAAATTGTACAGTTGTTTATATTTTGTTTTCTATTTTATTTATTTTTGATTACGAATACCATTTTTTTTATTTTTGTTTTTTATTATTGTAGTGATATTGTTTTATTTCCTAAATTGTTTTGTTTTATGTATTTGCTAGTTGCAGGCAGAAGATTTTGATATTCATAACTTAACTCTTTAAGCACGGTTAATTATTGAGTAATGACCATAGGCATGTGTACCTATACCATCAGCATCAATCACTCTTTTATCATCACCAGGACACAAAGCAATTTTGTTTAGTCTTATAGATGATATGTCATGTTGTTTAGAAGCGATAATGTTCATTGGTATTCTTTTTACATTGTTTTTCATGACACAATCCTTATAATCTTGAAACTTATACAATTTTTGACAACACCTCTGTTAATACCTTTAATCCTTTTGATTTCTTTACCATTTATGTCTAAAGCGTACATTTTAGCTCTAAGTCCAACAAACGCTTTTAGAATTTGTCCACAAGCCTCGTCTTTAAATTTCCCCAACGTTTTCTTGTTTGATGTAGAGTAACATATGTGATTAGTAGGATAATCTGATGTGTCCAGGTGTTCTAGGATATCCAACTTGTCTTGATATACATATGGGATGTTAACCAAATAAATGAACGAGTCGGTATCCATATACATGAGTTTAAGATTGTTCATTCCATAATAGGGTAGCAGGACATCATAGTGGTGGGAATACATTAGAGTTTTTGAAATATCCAGTATACACATTCCAATATATATAGGCTTATTGAATACAATGTTACGTTTAGCCATGTGGAAAGCAGCTAGGTTATGAC
This sequence comes from Meconema thalassinum, assembly GCA_946902985.2. Classification (NCBI taxonomy): domain Eukaryota; kingdom Metazoa; phylum Arthropoda; class Insecta; order Orthoptera; family Tettigoniidae; genus Meconema; species Meconema thalassinum. The sequence goes on along the minus strand of OX336389.2, from coordinate 462,745,209 downwards.
CATAAATTGTTCTGTCAATAAATGTCGGCTTTGCTATTACCTTTTCTGCCTTTTTGCTGTCAGTCACATGACGTATGTCTATTCTTTTACCCGGGTTCGATTCCCGGTCAATGCATGTGAGATTTTCGAAGTGAAATGCCATGTCCTGTGGTTCGGATTCCACGTAAAAAGGTGGTCCCGTGGCTCATAATCACAAGATTCACGGTCACGTAAAACTACAATCTTCCTTCCAAAAATAGCATTGTTGAATAATTTGTATAGATTTTTCTCAAAATCATTTTTGGCTTGTTTTCGAAGGTTCTTATTAAAATCAGCGTATGCCTTTAACCAAGGTCTTTGCTTAAACTTTAACACACGATGAATTTTTATCAATTTTATTCCATGATCTAAAGCCTGTTTTAATGCCATGTAGTGAACAACATATCGCCTTCGATTCCCAAGATAAGGAATTAGTTTTTTCAGAGACGAATCCTTAAGGTTGTGTACACTGGTAGGAAAGGTAAATCGTTGTGTAGATCATGAAGGTCAGATGGTAATCAACATCAACGTCTAGAATGTATCCCACAGGATCGTCTTCCTGTAGTTTTTCTAGATCAACGGTATCTGGAGAAACCCACTGAAATCCGCCATAAGGAAGAGAGTGGCACATAGCCCACCCGTATTGGTTGTTGGCATCATCATAGGTAATAAACTGCGAAGGTTTCTCAGAATCATAGGTTTCCATGTATTTATTGTTAGCTTCAGCATACCGATGAGACACCTGGCATATGCCTCCACGTATTCCAGACTCGATTAAAAGAATCTGATCGTAATCCTGGAGCAATTCCAGTTCAATTCCTGTGTAAAGGAGCATTGCCTCGAAACTTAAACCAGGCGAAGTAAAAAAGTGTGCAGCATCCACTCGGTGTGTTTCTACTGTGTTATTAGGTTAGGTTAGGTTAGGTTAGGTGAAGTTAGGTTAAGTTAGGTTAGGTTAGGTTATAACTTAGTTTATTATGTGTGCTCTCATATTTGCTCTCATATTTGCTCTGACTTTGAAATTAGGTTAGGTTAGATTAGGTTAGGTTAGGTGAAGTTAGGTTAGGTTAGGTTATAACTAAATTTATTATTTGTGCTGTTACATTTGCTCTCACATTTTGCTTTCATATTTGCTCGCACTTTTTTGCTCGCACTTTATGCTCTCACGTTTTGCTCTCACATTTGCTCTCACTTTGAAGTTAGGTTAGGTTAGGTGAAGTTAGGTTAGGTGGGGTTAAATGAAGTTGGGTTAGGATGAATGGCAGAAGTTTGAATTAAAACCCGCCTTTTTTCACTTTTGCCTTACAAGACTGAGTGTACCCTGTTGCACTCCTGAGACCAGAAATTAAATTTCTTGGCAGAGCCAGGAATCGAACCCGGGCCTTAGCAGTGACAGCCAAGAATGCTAGCCACTACACCAAGTGGTTGACAATATAAAGCTGGTCTGGGTAGCATATGATAAATCAATAATTACCTAATAATAATAATAAATATTCCATATAGCAACTACACGGCCGACCTCTCCCTGTGACGTCATCCACGGTCTCAGGGCGCGGCGGCCATCTTGCCCATTAGCCACTGCGCCAGTTCTAACTGACCACTCCATAAGAATAACATAGGGCTGGTTGCGCGTGGCGGCCATCTTGCCCATTAGCCCCTGCGCCAGCATCGGCTTTTATTCCCTACTCAGAATATATTAAAAATTGGATAAAATTTGTGCCCAAAATTAAAGATTGTTTGTATTCTGCTATTCATGAAAATTCTGCGCAAATTCCTAGATTTCTACATTTCGATAAAAGACCAGTGAGACCTTGGGGCAAAATTTTTGAGATTATTCCATTATACGTCGAACGATCAAGGGAAAGAAGGATAGAGGATGCACGGGAGAATCTATGGCAACAAGCTGGCAAGAGAACCTTAGGAAAACGCTTCAGTATGTCTTTGAGAGAAGGAGAATTAGTTTTGATCTGCAAGCCTACATCTTCAGACTTACCAATGATGGTCTACAGCAAGTTTACCCGTCCGTACATTGGCCCTTACAGAGTTGGAACAGCCTACAACAATAATTGCTACAAACTCATTTATGTGAACGACGACCAGAGTTAGGGAAAGTTCAATGCGAAGAACTATAAGATACTATAAGAATGAAGTCTGAAGGATTATAGCAAAATTCAGCTTCAAGTTTTAAAGGAATTTTATAGTCTGAATAAGAACATTGTTGACGCTTTTATTTCTACATTATGGGGAATCTGAACCCGTATTTTCCTACCTGTGGTAGGAAAACACGGATAAATTGGTATTACGCTGTATGGAGAAGAATGCATTATTTTTTTAGGCTAGAATTGCTGGAAATGTTATAATATCACGCAGAAAAGAGAAGTGGACTTGTCAAGAGATTTACCGACTCCTAACTGGTTATTATTTTATTAAATGTCACTACAGACGGCTTATTGTCTCATTAACGGGATAGAGCAAGACGGCCGGCGAAGGGGAGAAAATGGTTTCTTGCAAAAACGACTCGAGTTAGATAGTGGCCGCGAGCTGATAAAAGAAGGAACGAAGTCACGAGGTGATCCACGCGCTAGACTTGCAACCAGGAACACATAGGCTAGGAAGGGATAAAGAAGTCACGTGAAATAATTGACCAATGGGAATTAAGATAATCACGTAATAGCTTAATTTGCGAATATTAATTGTTGCAGAAGAAACAGAAGAAATTTGAATTCACAGAGAAATTCGGAACAGTATAAAGACAATCTTCATGTTTTTGAAAATCGTTTAAGAAGTGTTGTACTCCAGGAACATTTATTTTGAAATATTTCAGTGCGAGATTTCCCGCAAATTTGAAGGAAGACGCTGCCGGATTTGAGAAGGAGGGAGAAGAAGCAACTTCGATCCAGGCCTTTTCCTGTGAACGTTCGAAGGGGAAAGACGTGCCAGAATTGAGCCCAGAGCACGGTCTTCCTGTGATATATTTATTTACGGCGCTAGCACGTGCATTGACGGTCTAGTGTTATGTGAACAGTCGTACTCGCGATTAACACTAAGTGCAGACTTGTGATAATTTTGTCTTTCGTGGAGAAAGCATTATTCAGTCGAGAGGAGATACACATTTTTATGACAGTGGACAGCTAATATAAGAGTGCTCGACATAATTGAAATTTATCAAATGAAAATGATATGGCGAAGTACAACAAACATTCTAAAGATGTATTCCTGATAAACAATTTCTACGAACATTGATAAATATATCGAACCCATGGGAGAGGTTCAGTATCGAACTCATATCCTTTTAGTTCGAAGAAAAGAATTAATAAATGCAGGCTTTAGAAGGGAGTTCTGAAGTTAGTTGAGAAGCCAATACTTCATAAGATTGCGTGAGGCAAAGAGATGTTGTGCAAGCAGAGATTGCCAGGCCACAGCTGCCCGGTGATGTCATCTGAACAGTCACCAGGGAGCTGATTACGCACGTGGTAAAATTAGAAATGGAAACTTCCATGGACGAGAGAGATGAAGTTTCGGAAATAGCCCCGAGTCGACAATGAAGAGAGGGGCCGGAAAATAAGAGAAATAATTGAAATTAAGCCATTTGCAGGCATTAAAGTAATGAAATGACTCCACCAGTGATCATTATCCAGGGAATGAGATATTTTAGAGTGGATAAAGTTCATAGAAATTATACAGGAAAGAAATGCAAATTCATCACTACGTAATTGGTGATTCCCCGAAATAGAAGCTGATGGTGGGAGACAACAAGAATACACTACCCACACATCTGATGAGAACATTTAAATTAATATTAAAGATTTCTACGATCTATTTCTGGAAACTTAGATACTGTTGAGACGTTTAAAACCTCAGCTTTCCAGAGATATTCTTTTTAACATCGTACGACGATTATTTTGGAAATTGGTGGTGAGGAAGAAGAGAAATTTATTTATTTTTGCCAGAATCAGATATAAGGGCCAGGAGCCCGAGCAAGATCATTCAGTCTAGTTGAACCCTAAGGAGGGGTGTCACGCTGTTTCATCAACATGCAGTTTTAAGGCAGACCGTGAGGGGTCACGCTGCATCAGTTTATCGAATGCAGTATACAGTGAACTCCTAGTGCAGGAGTGCTGCATCACAGATCAGGCAGTTTTAGTCCGTCTAGAGGGCGTGACGCTACATCACATCGCATGCAGTAACTCATCAGACCTCGTATTGGTCGTGCTGTTTGTCAGCACAGTAGGACTCGAACCTGTATCACGACGCAGAAGTACTCTAAGTCAAAGTACTGTCCAGCTTTCTTCAGTGTTGCCGCGCTCTAAATCGTTAAAGTTCTTTTCAAAGGAAAAGTACAATTTAGAACTTCGAAAAGTATAATAGTCTACGGTGGTAGGCCAAGCTATAAACAGTGTGTGAAAATATACGTTAGCCGGCGAGGGTAGTTGAAGCCCTGACACTAGTATTCGAAGTGAGAACATAGTATCTCGAAAGTATACGAGACATCAGCAAAGAGTAGATACTCTAAAAACGTTCTCCCAGTGCGTTAAGTATAACCAAGGTCGGGTAAAAACATTAGCTAATACCTAATTTTCCTGATTGAGGAGATTAGGGTAACACAGTGGCGATAGTAGTAGGAATCTACCAAGAGATATCCGTAGCCACGTGGAGTTTCATAGAAGTACTCCACAGAGAAAAGACAATAGCCGTCCGAATTCAGTTCCGACGCATATTATCATATAAACAATTGTAAAAGCACAGTATAGCGACTTCATGGGTAAGCGTAAAAACATACCGTTTTTCCAGATAGACAATTGCGAACCGGAAAAGACTACATGATCGTGCAGAATTGTAAATGCCGATAAATTAAACACCAGAATTAGGAGGGAGCTTTTATCCAAGGAGGTTTCATTTCTTACGAGACTGTCAATATCAGAGTAGAAGGTAGAAGGCAACGTCGAAACTTGCACCCCTGAGATTTGGTGAAGAAAGAATTCACGTGTGTTTGTTACCAAAAAGTGAAATTCTGTGTGTGTAAATATAATATTAAGTGAAAGTTATAATCTCTTTTAGTGTAGTGAAAATGTTTGTAAACCCTCATTAATCTAAAAATGTGTAATCCAGAGGGCAATTTAAAAGGTGTAAGAGTGTGTATCATCATGAAATATGAAATTTGATGTGGGCTGAATGTCGTTCCACTGGAATTCGGACAATGGGGCCGGATAAACCATGTAAGTAACACCCAAATTTATTATGTGTTTTGGATTCGGGAATCTCATGTAGCAATGGTAACCACGGAGAAAGTATTCTCCAGTATTGAAAATCAGGGATGTAAAACCGTGTGAAAATAATAAGTGCGGGATCTAATATAAAAATGGCTAAAATGTATTGTTAATCAAATGAAATCGTATTCAGTTGAATACTTGTGAATATAAAAAGAATAGTGTTATTTAAAAGGCAAACAGGATAATATAAATAAGGTAATGAATAAACTAATTATTGAAGCAATAATTAAAATATGAACCGTTGTGTGCTAAAAATAATGAGAATAATGTAATGAATAAATTAATTGTTGAAGCAATAATTCAAGTATAAGCCGTTGTGTGCTAAAGATATAATAATAATAATAATTATTATTATTATAGAACCAGTTGTGTTCTTGGTAATGATAAGTCGAGACTTAGTAAAAGGCAAATCTGTTAATTATGGACGAAGATATAAATGAATTACGTTCAAATAAATATTTAACTTTGGAAGGCATCACGAATGTATTGATTGTCGCCTTTGAGCGTTAAATAATAAATGGTCACGCTAAAAATTGCAGAAAGATGATGCCAGGAATTATAATTGCGGGGATCAGCTGGGTGAAGTAATTGATTTTGTATGTGTTTGCTGTGACAAACTTTTAAAAAGGGTGCTATATATTATTTTCAAGAATGGAATTGAGTGCGAATACCTTTTCCCAAAGTTGCTTTTATTATTGTTAGGAGGAGTGGTTAAATACCCTCGCTCTATGGAATTAGCCCTAGCCCTCGAAAATGGAAATGTCCTAGAGGCAGGCCAGAGAATTGAACCAGATGTCTCTCACGTCAGAAGCCCCTTAATTATGATTGGTTTTGAATTCTTACTTCCCAGTGTTAATACTCCGAAATTATAATCATACCTGAGCTATAGTAATAGGTCAGTGGAACCTCAGATTAATGTTGTTATATTAATGTGATGTGTAGCCTTTCCAAGTTCTGTTCACGCTTGTTTGAAAGCGGTGTTTTGAAGTCCCGTCTAGAGAGGAGGGAGCATTCACTTCTACCCCCATGTCATAAATTAAGCCGTAGTGTCTCGACGTTTTCTTAATGGAGGTCGGTTGGGGTAGGTCCAAGACAGGGACAGACCATGTCTGCCCTCTGATGTATTAAACCTTTTAATGGAACGGTAATCTGTACCGTGTTTTATATTGATTATTTATCCTTGCCGATGCATTATAGATCCGCACTTCATGAATAATTAAATTGACAATTGAGACAATAATGAAAAATCCCTGCGCATTGTTGCATGACAAATGTTATTGTTACCAAGTAGTTGTTGAAGATCTCTAATAGCTGGGAGTCTATTTCGAATTGAATAAATCAGTAGTCTTTAACGCTTGTAGTACATGAGATTTCCGAAGACAAGTACAGTTTTCGTAGTGTTGAAGAGAGGGATGATATGTTGCGAATGTCATGTGGTACCCAAATGAATGGTAATTGTTGATACCATTGAATTATAATTAACTCATTTTTTTAATATATTCAAATTTGGAATATTTAGTATGTTTCTTAAACACAGAATTATGTAATAAAATTAGCCGAGACTTTTAGAGCTCGTTTTCGAGAAAGTTATAATGTTGCTAAATGGAAGTGAAACAAGTTTTGATTATTTTGCTTAGGGTTCAATAGAACCTAAATTATTGATTTTTTATGATTAATGTGTATTTTTCCTTGTTCATTAGAACAATGTGATGTTGATTCAGTTGTTTTTGTATATTGTAGCGCCAAATTTTGAGAATTAAATAGTTGTATTAGTAGGATTTTGAATTTAATTTCAGTGATGTGTTATCCTAAGCTTGATCCTATAATGTGCGAATCACTCAGTGGGAGGACGTTCTATGCCCCCAAAGAGATAAGACTGAGCAGCTGGATAGTGATTTGCATATTTCTTTTACGAAAGGGCACAATATTAACAAGGAAACTTCATAAAATACCCCAAACCGATAGTTCTATATTATTCGAATTTATATTGATACTCTACGAGATTGCATACGCTTAAGTTAAAACACTATCAAATAAACATTAAGACAGAGCTACGAGGAAAATTCACAAAGTTTTTCCAAATTTATTCTACAATGGAATGTATTTCTACATTGAGAGGAAAAACAATTGAACTTGAGAAAGCAGTGGAGATGCAGGTGTAAAGCATGACGAGGGAACACTACGTAGCGAAATATGGAAATTCCAGGAGTAATCTAACAAAAAACAAGCAAATATGGAAAATTCAAAAATTACTTAAACGTCACTCTACAAATTTAAATACTACGAGGGGAGAAAGAGACTTTCGAAAATCATCTATGGTAACAATACAAGAGAGAAACGATCTTCGAGATCTGCGCTAAGAAGAATAGAAGAAGATGACTGAACCAGTCCGAAGGAGAGTCCTGTTCGAGACCTGAACGAGTATGGAATTGGAGACACAGACATGCAGTTCGAATGGAGGAGAAGAAGGAGTTTGAATCGCTGATAACACCAGGGACCAGAATGGTATATCTTCTGATATACCTCGTATTCTTCAGAGACAACTTTAAGCCACACATGGTAGAAGCTAATTTCAATTATGTAGATTTGTTGTAAAATTTTGAATTTCTATGAGGAACCATTTTCGATATTTGCGATATTTTCGTCGAATTTTGATATTTCCAGGAATAGGAATTTTGAGTAAGATTAGGAGTTTGTCAGTTCGACGTTTTTTTGATATTTTCAGAATTAGGGTTTGGATTAGCAATGTTAGGTTTCTTCGGTCTACGTTATTACCCTACTTACATTTATGGAAAAATAGGCTTATGAGATCACCTTTTGTCCATGTGTGTGTGTATGTGTGCTTCTTTGTGTATAATCCCCCCCCCCTCATAACTCGTAAATGGCTGGAGCGATTTCAATACAACTTAGTAGAGTCATGGCACAATTTCGGCTAACCCCGACCATGCCCTTAAAATTTTATTTTGTCTCGCCAATCCGACATGGCGGCTGTGCGAAATATTTCACCGACATTCTATATCTCCGAAACTATAACTCATATCACCCTGAAAATTTGTGCGGTAATAAAAGTCACAACTAGACGTTAACCTTTGTAACTTTCAAAAGCCTGTTAACTAGAAAACGAACATGGCTGCGAAGCGAAATTTCAATATTCAAATAGACGTTTTCGCGATTTATCCATCCGAGCGCAGTGAAACGTGGTACGGTATATGCTTATATAAATTTTAATCCGCTGGCATCTAATTCATTTAAATTATTTTCATGAACACACGATGGCGGCTGAGCAAAATTTTGAAATTTCGTTTTAAATTCTTCTGTCCTAATCATGCGATTTGAGTTTGAGTACAGTAATTCACCTACACAATAATATTCATGTAATAGTACATAACTCTAAGACCTATATATAAAAATCCAACATGGTGACCATCCGAAATATTTAGACGCTTCTCAATATCTACGAATCTATTACAGAAATCAAACTGTAATTTTGCATGTTGATAGAGGCAGTTAACATAAGTAGGATGTATGAAAATAGGCTGTATAGTTCTTCATGGAATTACTTGTCTTTGAATAGTTATAAGTGGGATAGGATTTAGGTTTTTAAGATTTCGCTCTTCATTATTTATATGTTGGAGGTTTTTTATAATAATAATAGGATTGAGATAGGAATTTAGCATTTGGATTATAGATGATAGATATTTATAGATCAGATGTGGAATTTGAATTGATCTTATTTTATCATATTTTAAAATGACTTGGATCATTATTCATTCAGAGAAGCTAGAATTTGAGTATCAGACGATAACAGCTGATAGAAAATCCAATAGAAGAGAGATTCTACTTAATTTATGACAGAATGGAGACAAAGATTTATTACTATTTTATGGAAATATGTGAAAAGAAAATGTATTGTTGAAGAAAGGTTTTATGATTGTTGACAGAAACAATGAGCACAGATAAGAAAGGAGAACACAGGAAATGTATTGTTAATAATCCATAATGAAGGATATTGTAGAAATACAAACTATGAAGTACGGTGAGGCAAGTATGTGTAACATGTCTTGAGTAGAGAAAGATAGTCAGCATTTTAAAGAATAGGAGAGACATGTTGTTGTATTAAGAAGCACGAAAGAATTGTAGTTATACTGTATTGTTGACGTTACTTTTCAAATGATCAAGATAACGTTGGAAATGCCAGTAACAAATTATGTGGTGACATATAAAGGTTGTTGTAATATTGAAGTATTCGTGCATGGTAATAAGAGATTCATAAGTTTATTTGAAACTGAAGGATGTTGAGTTCAGTTAATATATGAGAAGTTTGTGTTTATATGAGAGAATATGCCATAAGTGAGTTTGTTAAGGCATCTTTGAATATGAAAAGGAAGTTTCGTGTATTTATATTTGAGAGCGACTATAGGAGATCATGTTGAAGGGAAAATGCAGGAAGGAATAGCTATATTGAAGCAGTACCTTTTATTATTATTATTATTATTATTATTATTATTATTATTATTATTATTATTATTATTATTATTATTATTATTATTATTGATGTGTAACATCTTTCCGCTCGGTTGCTGGATAGTTTTGTGGGAGTGATTTTGAAAATTGGGGACGGAAGTGAATCGGTCGGAAGTGGATCGAACGGAAGTGGATCGGACGGAAGTGAAGACGCACTGCCAGAAAAATGGGACGGAAGTGAATCGGGCGGAAGTGGATCGAACGGAAGTGGATCGGACGGAAGTGAAGACGCACTGCCAGCTGGATGTACAATTGAAAATGTGTGTTTTGGAAACAAGGCAGTGTGCGCTCTGTAGCGCGAGAATGTTATGGCAATACAGTAGGCAGTGCATTTAGCAGGCACTGGTTTGACGAGGAGAGTGGTAAATGTTTCACCGACTTTCATTTGTCATTGAGCAGTTTATGAAGCTTCACGTTCAAGGTTGTATATCACATGGGGTAGGACAAAGACGACAAATGGCATTTAAGTAAGCGGCATTATTGTCAAGCTGTGGGTGAGTAGTCAAATATTAAATGCTTAATAGAATGTTGTTATATGAATGGAATAAAAGCTGTATTTTCATCATATGTGAGACTAGGTCATTTCATGATAGTAGGAAGCCATGTTTTGATTGTTTACGACGAACTGTATGAGAGCCTTGAGAATAATGAATGTTATAGTTACTGAGGAATGTGCTCACAGTATTTGAGAGTACTGTCGACGTTGTGTGTCACTTTGTTATTATGAATTATTAATGTAAAAGGAAGGAAGGAAGCTTTTAGTTTTGCGTGTCCGTTAATCTCACGATCATGATCCACGGTACCTCCCTTTTACGTGGAATGCGAACCACAGAACATGGCATTTCAATTCGAAAATTTCACATGTATTGACCGGGAATCAAACCCGGTCTACCTTGGTGAGAGACTAACAGCTTGACCGCTGCGCCACAAATGTGACAGTAGCATATCTCCAATTCAATATATACATTCATCATAATACCAGTATGAAAATGGAGTGTAAATTAATATTTTAAGAATGTCCAAGCTGTGTAGTATACGAGTAGGATAACATGTCAGATGTTACACATCATATACGACTACTGTAAGGCTCGTATCTTTATTATTATCTTTTTTAGCGTATGGCTTTTTATGCCGGGAGTGTCCGAGGACATGTTCGGCTCGCCAGTTTTGTAGCTGCTTCGAGACGGACACCCAATGGGTGAGCTACAAGTGCCGTTGGGGGGGGGGGGAGGTGTTGGAATGTAAGGGCTAGGAATTGGAAGGTAGCGGCTGTGGCCTATACTTAGGGACCAACCCCGGAATTTGCCTGGAAGGAAGATGGGAAACCACAGAAGACCATCTTCAAGGTTGCCGGCGGGGGGATTCGAACCTCCTCGCCTCCCGGATGTGAGCGACTGCCATTAGTCATGCCGTAACGACCACGGCTAACTCACCCGGTTATTATTATTATTATTAAATTATTGAACTAAGAGATGATAGTTTAGGCATGAGCTAGAAATTATTGTACGGCCATAGCGAGCTTTGATGTGACATGTAAACAATTATTGGAATTAAGAGAAGTTAGTAGACTTTTGTGAAAGCTAGTGTGATGATTTATGGAAGTGAAAAGAGGACAATTTCCTTATTGTGGGAAGAGAGGAGAAGTGTTGATGTAAATAGTTGTGTATAGTTCAGTAGACGTTGAAAATAGTAACAGCTTCTATTTTTAATTCAGTTCAAGTGTAAATAATGTTATTTAAATAATTACGGAGTTAAATATTTATAGATTGAAATTAAAATCCACAGCCTGCTTCCAGTCTGCCGACTGCGTCAGGGAATTGAATGAATGAATACCCCATCTTGCGGTGAGGATATGAACTGTGCCGGCTGCCGAAGCATGCCGCACTCCTCTGGGAAAATGATTAAATGAATGACAGATGAAATGAAATGATAGTGGAGAGTGTTGCTGGAATTGTGACAGGGAAAACAGGAGTACCCGTAGAAAAACCTGTCTGCCTCCGCTGTGCCCAGCACAAATCTCACATAGAGTGACCGGGATTTGAACCATGGACCCAGCGGTGAGAGGCTGGCGTGCTGCCACCTCAGCCACGGATTCTCTATTTGTTTATAGATTATAATAGATAAATGTCCTTAGGTTAAATAAACCGAATATATGGTTGAATTTTGAAGTTTAGGGTTTCTGTTATTCTAAGATAACTGTGGAGGTGAATATGAGTCGAGGAGACTTTTAGATAAATGCGAGAGGCATTTTTAAGAGCGGCTTTTATTGATGTGTAACATCTTTCCGCTCGGTTGCTGGATAGTTTTGTGGGAGTGATTTTGAAAATTGGGGACGGAAGTGGATCGGAACGATCGAGCTGGCAGTGGTGGATCGAATGGAAGTATGCACTGCCCGCTCGATCGATCGAACGGAAGTGTACTAGCTGGCAGTGGTGGAAAACGAAAGTATGCCCCGCCCGCTCGATCAATCGAACGGAAGTGTACTAGCTGGCAGTGGTGGAAAACGGAAGTATGCACTGCCCGCTCGATCGATCGAACGAACGAAAGTGTACTAGCTGGCAGTGGTGGAAAACGGAAGTATGCACTGCCCGATCGATCGATCGATCCAGCGAGCAGTGGTAAGACCGAGCTGGCAGTGGTACGAGAAACAATGAGCGCGTGGTGTCGGAAATTGATACCATGACGTACTCTCGGTCATGAGGAATGTATATGACATACTGAACGGAAAACGCTCATGCGAAATCTGGTGTCAAGTGATTGAAACAAATTCCATGGTACATGTTCGAAGTATTCGTATCAGTATTTAAATGGTAAAATGCCTTAATATCAAACATTGTAAGTAGTCGGCATTGCCGGTATTATGTTTCTCCACAATGGCTATTCAAATATTAACCCACATAACGGTAATGCAGTCATCAATATAATATAATCGTTGTGGTTATACGAGAATTGAGCAAGCCTCCATGAACTATTACTGAATACATTCTCTTTACTCATAAGAGGGCCTATTCATAAGGCATTTAAACTCAATTTCACGCAGGAACACTATCGAAACAAGCAAAATATAAATGAAACTTAATTTCGTAATGCAGTATTATTGGAACGTGGAAATAAGTCAACATCTTGTGCACAAAATTTGCGTAGTCGAAATAGCCGTGGGGTTAGTGCTTATGACTGTGAATTTAGAGATCTAGGGTTCGAATTCCGGACGGGGTGGATATTTTTGCTACCAGATTATCATTTTAAACGATATTTATCATATCAATATGACTCATTTTAACAGAATCCATATGAAATTACGTGTTGGTCTGTGAATGAAGAGGACCTGTTTGTAAGGAATTTAAGGTTGTGAGCGGTGTCGCGTCTCTTAATCTAGTTGATCCCTATCGTATTCTTTATTTAGGCTAGTGCTGGTAGAAGCTACAAATCATCTAATAAAATGAGATCCGTATTATAAACTACAATATCTTTAAAACACTCTCTTTTACAATAGATTAACGTTTGTGCCAATAATAGTATTAATTACCGGTGTATCAACAATTTCACGTGAGGTTTCTTCTATGTCAGATGTTACACATCATATGCGACTACTGTAAGGCTCGTAATTTTGTTTTTGTTTTGAAATTGACGTAATGTTTTGATTTGGAGTTAGATATTTTATTTTAGTTTTTATTTTATTAGGAAGGAGTTTTCATTTAGTTGTTTCGTGTTTTTATGAATAAATGGTCGAACACGAAGTGTTCGATTGTCCGTTTTGTTTTTATAAAATCGAGGAATTATGATTTATGTTAGTTAGGAGAAAATTGTACTATGGAGGTAGTGATAGACGCGCAATACCTTTCATCCACCCGTTACACCCCAAGAAGCGCAAGTTTGTCACTCTCCAGTAATAGTTAGTATTTCAACCCAGTAGTATAGTCCCATAGTACCCTCCCATGCCATGAGGGTGTAGCACTATCCATGGTGCACTATAAGTGGTGGAGCTACACACACGCTGCCTCCTTTAGGGCCTTGTGCAGATGGCAGGAGATACCATGAGGGCGCAGCACTATCCAGGGTGTACCATAACTGGTAAGGCTACACACACCCTGCCTCCTTTAGGGCCGTGTGACGAAGGTAGGATATGCCATGAGGGTGTAGCACTATCCAGGGTGCACCTTAAGTGGTGGAGCTACACACACCCTGCCTCCTTTAGGGCCTTGTGCAGAAGACAGGAGATACCATAAAAAGAAAAGGTCTGACCCTTCGAAGAATGAGGGTATCATGAAATATAAAAGCAGGACCATTTATTGCGGGAAAATGAAAGAAGCCCTAGACCTTAGATACCCTAATAACGTCGGAACCGGAAAAGAACAAGAGTTATCCAATGGAGGTCGACAAGAAAGATTACGAATAAAGAGCCCGACACAAATAAGTAGATGCAATGCTGGACTCAGCTGAGCTCCCGTGGTCGCCAACCCACGTCCCACTAGTTGTGAGCCCCTGGAAGGAAATGAAGTTATTTTAATACGCCCTCCGTGAAAAGAGAAACAATTCAATGTCTCCGAGCATACCGATTGCAGTTTGTTTCCAGTCCGACCACTGACCCCATGCTATACAATGAAATGCTTTTAAATGCTATTAATATACGCATCACCGGGTGAGTTAGCCGTGGTCGTTACGGCATGACTGTTGGCAGTCGCTCACATCCGGGAGGCGAGGAGGTTCGAATCCCCCCGCCGGCAACCTTGAAGATGGTCTTCTGTGGTTTCCCATCTTCCTTCCAGGCAAATGCCGGGGTTGGTCCCTAACTATAGGCCACAGCCGCTACCTTCCAACTCCTCGACCTTCCCTTCCAACTTTCCTCCCCCACGGTACCTGTAGCTCACCCATTGGGTGTCCGTCTCGAAGCAGCTACAAAACTGGCGAGCCGAACATGTCCTCGGACACTCCCGGCACTAAAAGCCATACGCTAAAAAAATAAAAAAAAATATACGCATCAAAAATGTTTTGCATAACACATGTTTGCCATGTTGCGGAGCGTATGTGGGATTGTGGGCGAGGTTATAACAAAAGAGACGGCATTCTGACAAATATCTTGCAGACTTAATTCATGTGTGAAATGAAAATTACGAACAGGAAGACAGGGACTGATATGTGTTGTAATCTTGCCATCCTGTGACGTTTCAATAAGGAACATGGCCACCTCGGGCGTCCAGCACGGCTCTTACTCGCCGTGGCATGCCACAGATCAAGTTGTCCAGGTCCTCTTGAGGCAGGCGATCCCACTCTTCAACTGCGGCCTCCATAAACTCTTGGCGGGTTATGGGAGGGTGTGAACGCTGAGCAATAGCACGCTTAAGCATATACCAGACATGTTCGATACAATTCATGTCCGGCGACATCGCAGGCCATTCCATTCGTACAATGGTGGACCCCTGGAAGAAGTCTTGTACCACCGCCGCTTGATGTGGTAAGTATATGGAGAACTTTTTGGATGTGTATATTTTGACACATTTGGTGATTCCGTAGCTCTGCTCTGTATGTATGTCTACGTTTTCAACGTGATCGGGGATGAGATGCGATGGTTTTTACGTCCGGATGCCCTTCCTGACGCCAACCTCATGAGAGGAGTTAATGAGAGATTAAATGAATGAAGATGTATGTAACTGGGGAAGGGTGTGGAAGGATGTGGCCGTGGCCTGTCAGAAGGTACCATCGCAGCATTTGCCTGGAGTTGGAAATTTGGAAACCATCGAAAACATTTCAAGGACGGCCGACGGTTGGGCTCGAACCCACGTCGACCAAGTTCGTAGAGAGCTTGGCCCAATGGCCTAGCGCTACGCGTTAGTGAGCGTAGCTACCGCTGTCGGCTCCTTAGTACTGCATTATTGGTTGTAAAGCAGATGTGTGAATATCTTCCCTGCCCTCAGCCACTGGTGGCCCTCTATCCCAACTTGCCTCGAATTGCAAAGAGACATCTTACGGTAATGTAAGCCGTAGTTCGTTGTAGATGTGATTCACCTTTCTGTTTATTAGTATTATTATTATGTAGGGGATTGGACATCGTGCTCATTTTAGCCCCGTGTACTTTGGAGAATTTGTTTCATAACCTGTGTTATTGTGGTGTCTCTAGTAGTGTGTGTATTTGTAATTCAGACCAGGTTTGGGGAGGAGGCGTCCGTGGCTTTAATTCAGGTACCATGCTGGCATATGCCTAGAGTAGAAGTGGGAAACCAATAAAAATCACTTCTAGGATGGCTGAGGTGGGAATCGAACCCACCTCTTCTCTGTTTAGCCTCACGAGTCTGAGTGAACCCCGTTTCACCCCTCAGACTAGAATGAAATGCCTTGGCAAAGCCGGGAATCGAGCCCAGGACCTTTGGGACCAGAGTCTCATTACGTACCTCGAGACCACAGAAGGCGGTAGATGTGAATCATATTAAGCTGAGTGACGTAATCGCCCTCAATTGGTTTGCTTGCCCCCGTACGTTGCAGGCTGCCACGAGATCAAGTTCTATGGCAAAGACCTTGCCTTCCCTGGTTGTAAAGCCTCCATAGCTGAGTGCTTTAAGTCACACTCCACCTTTAGGACTGCGTAGCTGCACATCCTAAGATCCGGTACTCGAATCCCAGTGCTTTAAATAGTCTTCGAGTGTGATTTTCTCCTAACCAATGCTGCGACAGTATCTAATTTCAAGACCCGGGACACCTATCCCACCCTAAAACCTAACAATACAGCTATTTACACGTCTACAGATACCACAATAACACACGTTATCCTACAAATGCCCAAGCACAGATTATCAACAATGATCATAGCCCCAAAGTGAACAGACGTGCTCAACAGTGACTATCAAATCGGATAAGTACCAAATTGATTCCAATATTTAGCGTTGTGTTGAGGGACTTGGAGCATCTTGGTCATCAACCCCACGTAGTTGAGTGTGTGTTGAACTTGCCTGATAACCTGTAGGCTATTCCTGTGATGATTGTAGTAGTGTGTGTAACTGTATCTGAGACAGGGATGGGGTAGGCGCCCCCGAGACTTGAAGTAAAATACTATCCCGGAGTTACTGTGTCTGGAAGGAATGTTGAAAACCCGGGGGGAAGCCACACTCAGGATAGCCGCTGTCAACGCCGTGATTAGAACCTGCAACCTCCGGACTTGCTGCAACTGCCCTCGCGTACGTGGTGTACGATTTTACAAGCACGGCTACGCCATGGGATACCATAGGGCCAATGGCTTAAATCAACCCCCCTGAGGTCCCATCACAAACAAACATATCACCACAAACATATACTGTACTTTAGTTAGTCCCAGCACGAGAATGTTACTCACGGAGCATTGGGTTAGGGTTATGTAGAGTTATGTAACTAGCCCAAAATACGTATTAATTAATGAAAAGGAAAGTTCCAATTTACAGCAAATAATTAATCATTTATGATAAAATCATGTCCTCCAACGTTTTATTCATTAAATACTGCACCATTTTAACGGATGATTTAACTGGTTTGTTGCAAGACGTTCCATTGGATTCAATTCAGCGCATGTGGTTCATGCATGATGGAGCACCGCCTCATTTTGCTCTTGCTGCTAGAGCATTTTTTTAATCAGAGATTCCCAAATAAATGGACAGGGCGTCAGGGACTGACACCGTGGCCTGCTCACTCCCCTGATCTCAACCCATTAGACTTCTACTTATGGGGTCATTTAAAGGCCATTGTGTATGCCACAGCTATTCATAACATGGACATGCTGCGTCAGCGAATAAAGCAAGGATGTCAGCTGATACGACAGACGCCGGGAATATGGGAGTGCGTGAGACAGTCAATGACGTGGTGCATAGACGCCTACATTACAGCTCGTGGTAGCCAATTTGAGCACCTTCTGTAGAGAACTGTAAGTAGTAACATTCACTTCATCAACACAAATAACCAACCTGCATAAAGAAGCGGACAGTGTTATCTACGCCACAAACAATGCTTGTCACACGGAAACAAAAACAAAAGAACACCCTATTTTTACAGGACATGTTTTGTTTGTTGCCAGATCCTCTATCGAATCCACGGAGCTTTCCCACATGGTTAGTTACACCCTGTATAGTAAAAATCCAGCTGTGTCGGCCATTATCGCCGTTAGAACAGTATTGCCAACACCACGAAAACGGTACTAATTGTATATGTGGTTTTTCGTCCAGATCAAGGTTTCCTTTTTGTCAACCGTGCCCCGCTAGCTTCACGCGGCCAAAGACCGCACCTCAACCCAACCATTCTAACCTTCGTTTTGTCCAATACAATGGTTTTAACAATGCTTACAGCCTAACGCGTCCAGATCAATGGCATTGACAATGGTACAGCCTAACGCGTCCATATCAATGGATTTTGACAATGATTACAGCCTAACGCGTCCAGATCAATATATTTTTGTCAACTATACCCCGCTAGATTTCCGCGGCCAAAGGCCGTACTTCAATTCAACCATTCTAATCTTCGTTTTGTCCAATCCAATGGTTTATGACAGTGGTTACAGCCTAACGTATCCAGATCAATGGTTGTTTGTTAACCCTGCCCCGCTAGCTTACCGAGGCCAAAGGCTGCACCTCAATCCGACCATTCTAACCATCTTTTTGTCCAATCCAATGGTTTCAGACAATGGTTACAGCCTAACGCGTCCAGAACAATGGTTTTGTCAATGGTTACAGCCTAACGCGTGCAGATCAATGGTTTTGACAATGGTTACAGCCTAACGCGTCCAGATCAATGATTTTGACGATGGTTACAGCCTAACGCGTCCATATCAATGTTGTTTTTGTCAATGGTTACAGCCTAACGCGTGCAGATCAATGGTTTTGACAATGGTTACAGCCTTACGCGTCCAGATTCTAGTTCCCGCTGCAGACGAATGGGTATTGCCTACTGGTGGTGTATTTTATATCTTATACTGTATGTTGGGCACACTACCGTGACATCAAAGTCTCGTCATGTCTCGTCATATCTCGTCGTGTCTCGCCCAGCTGGAGTGAACCACATGGCTGCCGTAGTTCAAATTAAACAAGAAAGAGACACACGTAATTACGTAATTTCTAGTACTGAACCCGCTAAATACTGGTTCATGTGATATTTTTCATTGCAATGCATTTTGATGCATCACCTTAGAACGTACCCACTGACCAGCAATGCTGTCGTTACATGCTAACATTCTTTGGAGTTATAAATGGTTGATCTCTTGACTATGCAGAAAAACATTTTTATATAATCTGAGGCTTAATTATGACGCTTCTATTTTCTACGAAGCTCAGATATTCTCATGTTGTAATTCTGTATCATTGGAACATTCTTCAGAATGTCATTTCTAATTTTGGTAAGGTATTAACATCGCAGATACGCGAACCGGAACCAACCAGTCGCTGCACGACTAGTGTATTCACAAGTTCTCACAGCGCAGGATAGAGCTCCTTGCACGTGTGTTTGGTTATCCTTCTAGATTGGATGTGTTTGTGAAGTCTGTATTAAAGACGAGGAAATAGTCCGCCTGGAAGGCGAGGAAAGTAATCGCTGTGCATCGCACAATATTCTGCAACAAACTGTGTTTGATTCAAGTGAATATTACAGCCAGAGAAGGCTTGTGCCACGATAATTGTGAATTTTGGAAAAGTGATTATAAAACCGTGCAACGTGGAACACCATATTTTCAACCACGTGTTGTGGAAATTTCAACATCGTCAAGTGACGAGAAAATATGTCAATTACTGTGAATTTATAATTAATCCAGTGAATTATTCTAACACTCACTACTACGAATTTTGCTATCATCGCAAGAGCGATTAATTTCTGTAACATAAAACTTCGATGCCACGTGATTTGTGGGCTATTAAAATCTGTGATAGTGAAGCAGATAACGGTGCATGGCCAATTTATAAATCATCTGCGCTGTGTAAAAGCAGTGAAGTTGTTACCATATTAAAGCTAGCTTCAGTGCAACTGTGCTACGCCCATTTTCCATATTTTCAAGTGGTTACTTCATATTTCAACATGTCACTTCCTGATAACCACGTGTACGACGATCTTTATTACGTATCACCTGTGGAGATGAACTGCTAAATTTCATGATGTGAAGGAGAGGACCGGAGAACTACAGCCAATGACAGGAGAACCATGACTTTAGCATCCGATAAGCCAAGGAACATGACGACTTTGGAGAGGAGTCTGGTCATATCATCACGACAACGACGAGGACGAATGAAGGCCATGGAAATGGATAGAGCCCATGTGTAGGCCCAGATTGGACAACCCTTGTCCGGAGACCAAAGTCTTATTGTACCCCTCAGGTCGTTGGAACGACTGAGATGTAGACATCCTTTCTTGTGAGTCCGAATAATCTATTCCTTGTGAGGTTCTTTTGTGGTGTAGCTTAGTGTAGTTTATTGTAAGTTTATTGTAGAACCAGCCGAACTCCTTGACAATCCATAGGTAGGTTTTGTACTGTTAGAATTAATCCTTGTAGTTCACTTTCAGTGATTTGTTAGTCACCCGTAGTGATTGAATCTCTTTGATCACGGTGCATTCTGATGTACATCGCTAAGATGTTATTTCTACCCCTGCTAAGCGTGACTGTAGTCTTTGTTACTATGTTTTGTCCAACCCTAGGTGGGTGATTTTGTGTATAGTTATTTGGGATGACGATCAGACGTCATGGCCAGTGTTATTTTTATAACACCCCCTTTCTTGTAAATGTTGTCACGCCACTGATTTAGTTAGAACAGTCCGTATCAGTAGGTAGTCGACTGAAACTACCAGTTTTGTAATTCAATGTCATTTTCATTTTGATGTGCTATGAAGCCATCCAGTTCAAGTTGTGAACACATTCAGGGTGTTACCTTTTGTATGCAATCTAGCATCGAACCCTGTAATGAATGCCGTATCATTGGTAAACTTAGCAATTGTAAGATTTGCGCCTTTTTGATGTTTATTTTGTGTCAGGTGTTTCGACACAGTTATTATTTTGGTTATAGTTAGACAAAGCAGTTATGGAGTGACATATCTGCAGATTTCAAAGAAGTTCAGAACAAGTGGTATATCTGTATTTTTCTTTTATTTGACTTTTATGAACATGCCACGTCTTTGTGTATAGTTTTGAAGCGTGATTTTAAGCTTGATGCTTATGCTACTTTATATTATATTTGGGACCAGATAACAAGGCCAGTTTTCTGGTAGACTTTCTGCGAGAATGCTGCCTGCCTTCAGTGTTGTTTCATTTTAAACTGTCCGTGTAGATGACTGTGAGTAGCGTGCCTTGCTCAAGTCATTGACAGGTGGTAACAGTTCCCAGCATGCAATGTACTAGAGCACCACTCATTCAGTGAGACATACTTTTTCAGACTTTTTGACAATGCTTATAGCATTACTAACCATTTGTTGTTGTGTCTCTTATGTAGGTCAATGTCCAGGCCACCATTTTGTAATAATCAGATGTTTTGCTACTTTGATCTGATTGGCAAGAGCCATGTGTTTACATCGCTATTTGAGCGACTACTTTTCTTCTCCATTTGAGAATGATTACACGTTATGTTATGGTTTATTTGTTGAGATCGAGAGGCTAGATGAGGCACCTGTGTAGAGGCTATATTTATGTGTGTCCAGACTTCGATTCTGTTGACTGTGTTATTGTAGGGAGGTAACTGATGTTGAATCCAGACCGACCAAGAGGTAAATTAAGTGAGCCGAGAGCCACTAATTACCTGTGTTATTGTTATATCCGAGCGGGAGAGCTCGTTGATGGTATTTTATAGCAGAGATTGATCTCGCACGAGATTGCTACTGCTGATCCCAAGGTATTCAAGATCGTCAGCCTATTCGCCATAAATCAACGATAATCTAAACCGACATTCTAATAATCAAACACGTCATTATTATAAACTGATGATAACTAATTGTTTATAGCATTTAACCTTGATTTCCTTGCATTTTGGATCTGCTGGCTGACACTTGCTTTGTGCACACTTCTTTTGTGGAAGTAATCTAGGACTGATGACACTAATTTTTATCGACGGAGTGCTTGTTCAACCTTTAGGCAATAGCTGGTGGAGCGTGAGCCTCATGCAATGTTAGACGTAGTTTTTACTACGCATTTGCCACCGTAAATGACATGCACGTAGATGACACTTGTTTACAAAGAGTAACCCAGGGCGAAGGCAGGAATAATATTGATTGTGATCTTGTTGTTATTTATTTAAGTGTATGATAACCCCATTTTTACCTTTCTTAGCTTGTAAGAGGGCATTTAATGTTGTTTTTTTTTTGACGGCTTGTCATGTAGATTTCTATTAATTGTTTTGCTTTACGGACGTCATCGCCGTAAATTTTGTATTAATTGTTAGGAATTAGCTAGATTATTTAACACTAAATGTAAATGAGGAAATGGTACCATCCTAACTTAGATTTGATATTGCTACCCTGTTAAATGTAAATTCCGTTATTAGCTTATTTTGTGACTTGACTTAGAGATTATTGCCGTACCATTTTCCCAGCGTTGCTGTTGTTGTTTTACTTTATCAGATAGATCTTTCGCGAGGGTTTATAGTAGTTTACAGGTAGGGTCCTGATCTTTTATTTTTGTTTATTTATTAGTTTGCGGATTAGCCGATAGAAACCCTCCGAATTAGGCCAGGTGTCTGAATATTTTGAATAAATATTTCTACAAGTTTTACTTAAGCCTGGAAGTTTATTTCTCAGTCTAGCTTTAGGAGGTGTATTTTCTTAGGCTGTCTATGACCTATTTTAGCAACCATGTTACCACGGATCCCCTGGATCATGGAATCTCGTGCCGCTATGGCCTATAAGAAATTCACCTGATCCTCATGGCACATGGGTCCGACAGGCGAGGTGTTAGGGATATCATTTCGGCTGTTGGCAACTCTGATAGCTCCTCTGACGGGCACATATACTCTACTCTCTTTCTTTGGCGCCCAACCGGTTGCGCCGATGTATACATGGTGACCTTCTGCGCCATGCTCTTTTTTATGAGGATTTTATTGTGATTAAAGGTAAATTGACTGGACTGGGACGAACTTAAGAAGTCGTACTGCAGATCAATTAACCGCATGGCATTCGTGCGTGATTTAAGTCCATGGGGTGAGGCTTTGTAGTATAGATAATTGAAGGATAGGTTTTTCTTTGTTGATGCCTCATCCTAAGTAAATGTAATACTTTGCTTTGCTTCTTGTTTCTAAGGTAAATGTAGAAGCACTTAGTTCGCATACTCCAGCTGTACTTGTGATATTTATTCAAGAGAAAGCAGGCTGTTCTACACCGCAAAAGTAACTAGTCATAGCTGTAAGTTTTCTGGAATGCTCCTTCTGTTCTCTCATATATTCTTGTATCATGG
Source organism: Meconema thalassinum (assembly GCA_946902985.2). Taxonomy (NCBI): domain Eukaryota; kingdom Metazoa; phylum Arthropoda; class Insecta; order Orthoptera; family Tettigoniidae; genus Meconema; species Meconema thalassinum. The sequence goes on along the minus strand of OX336389.2, from coordinate 462,722,031 downwards.
ATGAGGAGACGATTTGTCGTGTGATGGGGGAGATGTTGGCTATTGTTAACACCAACCTCCAACGGATTAGAACTGATTTAGGTGAAGTCCGAGGTGACTTAGGAACTCTAAGTGGAAATGTTGAACATGTCCGGGGTGACTTGGGTGTGAACACTCAAACTGTTAACAATGTTAGGGCTGATCTCGAAACCAATACTCAGACTATTAATGATGTTAGGACTGATATAAATAACATTAGGGCTGATCTTGAAACGAATACTCAGTCTATTAATAATGTTAGGACAGATATAACGCATGTTAGGGACGATCTAACTCAGGTCAGGGCTGACATAGATGCTCATAGGGAAGAGGCTAGGAATAACTTTACAGCAGGTTTAGCTGCAGTTAGAATTGATGTCTTGCGACACCAGCAGAATGCAAACAATCGAATAGATCATTTAACCGATCAAATGATCCGAGCGAGGGAAGATGTTCAGACCAGGTTAGGCGAACACACCACTCAGATTAAGGCGACTATAAATAGAGTTCAGATCGACATGAGGGCTGATTTGGATCACACCAGAGAAGAGTTTGGTAATCGACTCACAAACGTCGAGGGATTTATCGACAATGTCAAGAGGGATATCTCTGCAGTTAATGTAGGATTAACCTTGATGAGAGGAGCAGCATACGCCATAAACGCTGATGTGAAAGCTATCGCTGACGACATAGTTGAATTCAGGGAAACACTAGCGACGAATACGAAGAACGTTACTCAGTTAACGGACACCGTGGGAGAGTTACGCGAAACCATGCACACTCATGGGGAAGAAACGAGAGTTGACATTTCATTGTTAAGAGGAGATTTTAATGAACACAAACATGTTATAGAAGCTCAAGTAGCTCGTGTTCGAGACGAAGTAAGGGAACTTCGCGGGGACGTCACAGAGGTTAAGGAGGACGTTTACCAGGTCAAAGATAACGTGTCCAAATTCAAAACGGAATAGAATCAATGAAGAAAAGGTTAGAAGAAGTTGCAGTGACAGAGCGTCTTCAACTTAGCTACAACCTTAGGACAAAGATTCGAGAGGTCGACACAAACCTCAAAGGGAAAATCGACAGGGTCGAGTTGCAATTAAACGATCTTGGAACTAAAATTGAGGCAAAGACTATTCCAGGCCTCGAAATTATTGAAAGACGTTTGGATAAGTTGGAAGCTCAACCGAAAGAGACTCGAACTTCCACAATGTCGACTGAAACACAGAATACACCAGGACCACAATTCGTACAATCGACATCGTCCTGTATTCAACCGAGCGCACCACATGAAACACAACCAATCAGATTCGCAGATACCATGCATAATGAAACATCACCATTCACGAAGTCATACTTCGGTGATAACGCCAACATAACTACTCAATCAACGCTGAATTACGCTGCAAATCCGTTTAGACATACAAACGTACAGCAAAATCAAGCAACTGATATGCCGACAAATGATTATGCTAATCCATTCAGACCAGCACAAACTCAGCATAATCAGGGTAATGTGATGATCATACGATCAAGAGAAGAGCAACCAGCTCGATTCTCAGGTACTGGTAGCGGCATCACACCAGTCGAATTTTTGACGAATGTAGAGAGTTATCAACGTGACCTTATGGTGACACCGGAAAGAGAGCTCAGGGTCATAGAGCGTCTTCTTGAAGGTCAAGCTAGTACTTGGTTCAGGGCCTTCAAATACTCTTTTACTGGATACCAGGGTTTTAGAGAAGCCTTGTTGCGTACTTATTGGTCAAGCGACATACAGCAGAGTATCAGTGCTGAGATGTACACTCACCGACACAGCTCAAATACGCCTACACACTATGCAAATTACTTTGCAACCCAGCTGGCGAAACTTAGATATCTTCAACCCCCACTATCAGAGCAGGATTTAGTGAATACTATCGTTTGGCAATATCCAGCCGATGTCCAACGAGTATTAATTGCTGCGGGAGCAACAACCTTCCAGCAATGTGACCAAATTCTAAGGCGATTGGACGCAAATACGGAACAATTTGCAAGCCACCGTCCAACCAAAGGAGAGACACGCCACGTGAACTTGACTAATGTGGATAAAGTTAATCAGACGCCACAGCAAACTCAGACTCAGAATGAGAATAGAGGAAATTACAATCCCAATCAATGCAACTGGAATAATACTCCATACGCGAGAGAGAGACGACAAGGTGGCAATAGAGGATATTGGAACCGACGTTTCAACCAAGGGACGAGCGACAACCGTCGTCACGACAATGACCGTCGTGGGACAGGATAAAATCAGCGAGGAAGAGGAAGTATTCGTCAAGACTATCGTTATAGTGAAGACTATCGACGCGATCGAGATCCTAGGTGGAGGACCGATCGAGACTGGCGAGGACGTGCACAGGAGAGTCGAGAATACATTCGACAACTCCATAATCAACAAGAAGAGGTAGACCAGAACGTACACCGAGGGTTGCACGGGAAATTCCAGAGGAAGATATTGAGCATGACCAGCCCAGTACTTCCAAAGGGGAAAAACGCCGAAAATGAAGTAGATTCTGACCTGATTGTTCACAGAGTAACAGCTACTATCTTACTCTGGGAACCAATCCAGAAAGATGTTTTGGACGAAAGACGATCGACGAACCACTACTACGAATTAACACGTCTACCCAAAATAACGGCTACTTTGAACGAATGTCTAGTGACCATTCTCATTGATACAGGGGCTATGATAAGTGTCATTTGTGCTGATTGCCATGCCCGATTGAAAGCAAACTCTGAGGTGACAGAGCTGCCAGTTTCTGCAGTAAGAGTCAGAGGAGTTATACCTGACCGTGTTGTAACGTCCAAAATCCAGATTTTGTGCACTTTAAAGACTTCGTGCCACGTGTACTTGCACCAATTTTTAGTCATGAAGGGACTGCATCATGACGCCATTTTAGGCGCAGGCTTCATACGCAAATACGATGGAATCATTGATATGGGACGTAATACTGTGGAATTTAAGCCTAACGAGCCCATTCAGATGAATTTAGAGGAGGATGATCCGGAAATTGAGTCCGAAGACAACATAGTTGATGAGTTGAATGGCAAGCGAAATGTTAAGACACAAGACGCCAAGGAAGAGGCAGAGCAATTATCAGCACCCGTACAAGAGAAATTAGAGGCACTTCTGACTGAATTTAAGGATATTTTTGATACCACACCTGGTGAGATACTTGATTACGAGTACGACCTGATTGTACTAGACGATTCTCCATTTTAGAAGAAGGTTTACCCTATCGCGGAGAAACACCGAGAGGAAGCTGCTAGGAAGATCCATGAGATGGAAGCAGCCGGTATTATCAAGAAAGCACCAACTTCATATGTGAATCCTATAACGCCTGTGGTTAAGGTGGATGGAAGTCTAAGGCTTTGTTTAGATGCCAGAGCTTTGAATGAACGCTTAGCTCCAGAGCACGACAGACCACCGAGATCTCCTACGAAAATTTAAAGGGAAAACTAGTATTTTCATCGTTAGACTTGGTACAATCCTACCATCATATTAGATTGTCCGAGCATACTCAGAAGTATACGGGGTTCCTGATTGACCAGACCACGTATGTTTTCCGAAAACTACCTTTTGGATTGAAAAATGCAGGAGCTGCATTAATCAGAGCACTCGATGCGAAGTTAACTCCTGAAGTGAAGAGGAAAGTCATATGCTACGTGGATGACATAATAATAGCTTCAGAGACGGAAGAGGAACATTTAGCCACCCTACGCCTTGTATTTGATAATCTTCGACAGGCTAATTTCAGGGTGAAATTCGACAAGTGTCGATTCTTCCAGAAAGAAGTTAAATTTGTGGGACACATAATTAACGGAGATAGATATAGACCGAATCCGGCGAAGATCAGAACCATCACAGCATTTCCGAAACCGACCCGGGTCAAACATGTGAGGCAGTTTTTGGGGATTCTCCAATTTTTTGCTGCTCATTGTGAGAAGTATTCCGAAACTGTTGCACCACTGCAAGGTCTACTTAAGAAGAATTGCCGATGGGCATGGGACGAGAAGTGTGAGACAGCTAAGTGTGAGAAGGCTAAACAGATGTATGTGAACTCAATCCAGTTGGAATATCCAGACTACTCCTGGAATTTCATCTTGGAGACTGACGCATCTGCCATTGGAATCGGAGCAATCTTATTACAGGAAGACGATGAGAAGAAACGTCACTATATCGATTTTTAAGCAGATGTTTGAGAGCCCATGAAACTCACTATTTTACCACGGATATCGAAGCACTTGCTATTGTCTATGCATTGGAGTACTGGCAGAAACTTCTGTTAGGCCAGAGAGTTATAGGGAGGACCGACCATCATGCGCTAACCTTCATATTACGAACAAGACTGGCAAGCGACAGGATTACACGCTGGACACTGTTTCTTCAACAGTTTGATCTAGAGATTGTTTATCGTCCTGGCAGAGAGAATGTGTTGGCCGATATTCTCAGCCGGAATCCTGAAGCCACTGTGAATGCCATTGACGTCGAGGGAGAATGCGAAGAACACCTTCGCTGACTTCGTCATTTACCCGAAGGGCAAATACGTGAGGAGGAACTGAGGAATATCATTCGTTTTCTGGAAAACCGAATGGACGCCCAGGATGTCAATTATGCTCAGACAGCTGCTATCGCAGATGATTATTTGATCTACCATCGTGTCCTTTATAAATTTGTCGATGAGGACCACACTCAATTGCGTGCAGTAATTCCACGAAGATACCAGGAAACTGTTATTATTTTGGTACACGATTAAAGAGTCCTTCACTTGGAAAGGGTTAGGAACCTCTGTTAAACAGTGTTTACGTGCTTGCGACGCACGCCAGCGTAACAAGTACACGTCACACTTGTTGAAGGAACCACCTAGACTCATACTCCCAACTCAACCGAGGAAATTATACGCACAGGATCTTTATGGACCGATCCCAAAGGCTCGCCGAGGGAATCGCTTCATCGTTGTAACGATTGACTTGTTTACCAAATACACGATGCTCCACCCTGTACAGAAAGCCACTGCACACCAGATTATACAATGGATAAGACGACAAGTGATACCGGAGGCAGGAAAGCCACGATTCCTCTTGACTGATCACGGATCACAGTTTACCTCTGTAGAATTTGCTAACGCTATGATTGATTTGGAAATAGGACACCTATTATCATCAATTCGCCACCCTGAGAGCAACCCGGCGGAATGCGTTATGTCGACTATTGCGAAATTTTGTCGTTCATACTGTTAGGAGGAACACTGGCGTTGGACTGAAGTCCTTGTGATAATGGCAAACTGTATAAATTCAACTGTCCATAAAAAAAACTGGTCAAACACCCATGGTCTTGCATTTGAACCAGATGCCAATGAGAATGTGGAACCAAGCGATTGTAACACCGCCTTGTTTACAACCCTCACACGCCAGCAGATTTCAAGCTGCTAGAGACACTTTGGACAGACAAGCCGCGAAACGTTTGAGAAGAACGAGACGCCAGAGATTCAGAGAACCATTGGTCGCTGGAGACCTTGTTCTTATAAGGAGACCCGGAATATCAAGTCCTGTAGACCGAGTATACGGGAAATTTCTATCGTTATATTATGGGCCTAATCGTGTTCAAGAACCACTGAACAATGGAAGCTATGTGATTGAAGATCTTCAAACTGGAGAGCGCATTGGAATCTTCAACGCAGCTAATCCAAAAAAATATCACCAAGCTTGATCTTGGATTGGAGACAAAAATGCATTCTTTCATTTTTATTTGAAACGACGGAGAGGCAGATGAACCCGCTAAGTACTGGTTCATGTGATATTTTTCATTGCCATGCATTTTGATGCATCACCTTAGAACGTACCCACTGACCAGCCATGCTGTCGTTACATGCTAACATTCTTTGGAGTTATAAATGGTTGATCTCTTGACTATGCAGAAAACCATTTTATATAATCTGAGGCTTAATTATGACGCTTCTATTTTCTACGAAGCTCAGATATTCTCATGTTGTAATTCTGTATCATTGGAACATTCTTCAGAATGTCATTTCTACTTTTGGTAAGGTATTAACATCGCAAATACGCGAACCGGAACCAACCAGTCGCTGCACGACTAGTGTATTCAAAAGTTCTCGCAGCGCAGGATAGAGCTCCTTGCACATCTGTTTGGTTTTCCTTCCAGATTGGATGTGTTTGTGAAGTCCGTCTTAAAGACGAGGAAATAGTCCGCCTGGAAGGCGAGGAAAGTAATCGTTGTGCATCGCACAATATTCTGCAACAAACTGTGTTTGATTCAAGTGAATATTACAGCCAGAGAAGGCTTGTGCCACGATAATTGTGAATTTTGGAAAAGTGATTATAAAATCGTGCAACGTGGAACACCATATTTTCAACCACGTGTTGTGGAAATTTCAACATCGTCAAGTGACGAGAAAATATGTCAATTACTGTGAATTTATAATTAATCCAGTGAATTATTCTAACACTCACTACTACGAATATTGCTATCATCGCAAGAGCGATTAATTTCTGTAACATACAACTTCGATGCCACGTGATTTGTGGGCTATTAAAATCTGTGATAGTGAAGCAGATAACTGTGCATGGCCAATTTATAAATCATCTGCGCCGTGTAAAAGCAGTGCAGTTGTTACCATATTAAAGCAAGCTTCAGTGTAACTGTGCTACGCCCATTTTCCGTATTTTCAAGTGGTTACTTCATATTTAAACATGTCACTTCCAGATAACCACGAGTACGACGATCTTTATTACGCATCACCTGTCACCTGTGGAGATGAACTGCTAAACTTCATGATGTGAAGGAGAGGACCGGAGAACTACTGCCAATGACAGGAGAACCATGACTTTAGCATCCGCTAAGCCAAGGAACATGACGACTTTGGAGAGGAGTCTGGTCATATCATCACGACAACGACGAGGACGAATGAAGGCCATGGAAATGGATAGAGCCCATGTGGAGGCCCAGATTGGACAACCCTTGTCCGGAGACCAAAGCCTTATTGTACCCCTCAGGTCGTTGGAACGACTGAGTTGTAGACATCCTTTCTTGTGAGTCCGAATAATCTATTCCTTGTGAGGTTCTTTTGTGGTGTAGCTTAGTGTAGTTTATTGTAGTTTATTGTAGAACCAGCCGAACTCTTTGACAACCCATAGGTAGGTTTTGTACTGTTAGAATTAATCCTTGTAGTTCACTTTCAGTGATTTGTTAGTCACCCGTAGTGATTGAATCTCTTTCGATCACGGTGCATTCTGATGTACATCGCTAAGATGTTAGTTCTATCCCTGCTAAGCGTGACTGTAGTCTTTGATACTACGTTTTGTCCAACCCTAGGTGGGTGATTTTGTGTATAGTTATTTGGGAAGACGATCAGACGTCATGGCCAGTGTTATTTTTATAACACCCCCTTTCTTGTAAATGTTGTCACGCCACTGATTTAGTTAGAACAGTCCGTATCAGTAGGTAGTCGACTGAAACTACCAGTTTTGTAATTCAATGACATTTTCATTTTGATGTGCTATGAAGCCATCCAGTTCAAGTTGTGAACACATTCAGGGTGTTACATTTTGTATGCAGTCTAGCATCGAACCCTGTAATGAATGCCGTATCATTGGCAAACTTAGCAATTGTAAGATTTGAGCCTTTTTGATGTTTATTTTGTGCCAGGTGTTTCGACACAGTTATTATTTTGGTTATAGTTAGACAAAGCAGTTATGGAGTGACATATCTGCAGATTTCAAAGAAGTTCAGAACACGTGGTATATCTGTATTTTTCTTTTATTTGACTTTTATGAACATGCCACGTCTTTGTTAATAGTTTTGAGGCGTGATTTTAAGCTTGATGCTTATGCTACTTTATATTATATTTGGGACCAGATAACAAGGCCAGTTTTCTGATAGACTTTCTGCGATAAAGCTGCCTGCCTTCAGTGTTGTTTCATTTTAAACTGTCCGTGTAGATGACTGTGAGTAGCGAGTCTAGCTCAAGTCATTGACGGGTGGTAACAGTTCCCAGCATGCAATGTACTAGAGCACCACTCATTCAGTGAGACATACTTTTTCAGACTTTTTGACAATGCTTATAGCATTACTAACCATTTGTTGTTGTGTCTCTTATGTTGGTCAATGTCCAGGCCACCATTTTGTAATAATCAGATGTTTTGCTACTTTGATCTGACTGGCAAGAGCCATGTGTTTACATCGCTATTGGAGCGACTACTTTTCTTCTCCATTTGAGAATGATTACAAGTTATGTTAAGGTTTATTTGTTGAGATCGAGAGGCTAGATGAGGCACCTGTGTAGAGGCTATATTTATGTGTGTCCAGACTTCGATTCTGTTGACTGTGTTATTGTAGGGAGGTAACTGATGTTCATTCCAGACCGACCCAGAGGTAAATTAACTGAGCGGAGAGCCACTAATAACCTGTGTTATTGTTATGTCCGAGCGGGAGAGCTCGTTGATGGTATTTCATAGCAGAGATTGATCTCGCACGAGACTGCTACTGCTGATCCCAAGGTATTCAGGAGCGTCAGCCTATTCGCCATAAACCAACGATAATCTAAACCGACATTCTAATAATCAAACACGTCATTATTATAAGCTGATGATAACTAATTGTTTATAGCATTTAACCTTGATTTTCTTGCATTTTGGACCTGCTGGCTGACACTTGCTTTGTGCACACTTCTTTTGTGGAAGTGATCTAGGACAGATGACACTAATTTTTATCGACGGAGTGATTGTTCAATCTTTAGGCAGTAGCTGGTGGGGCGTGAGCCTCATGCAATGTTAGACGTAGTTTTTACTACGCATTTGCCACCGTAAATGACATGCACGTAGATGACACTGGTTTACAAAAAGTAACCCAGGGCGAAGGCAGGAATAATATTGATTATGACCTTGTTGTTATTTATTTAAGTGTATGATAACCCCATTTTTACCTTTCTTAGCTTGTAAGAGGGCATTTAATGTTGTTTTTTTTGACGGCTTGTCATGTAGATTTCTATTAATTGTTTTGCTTTACGGACGTCATCGCCGTAAATTTTGTATTAATTGTTAGGAATTAGCTAGATTATTTAACACTAAATGTAAATGAGGATATGGTACCATCCTAACTTAGATTTGATATTGCTACCCTGTTAAATGTAAATTCCGTTATTAGCTTATTTTGTGACTTGACTTAGAGATTATTGCCGTACCATTTTCCCAGCGTTGCTGTTGTTGTTTTACTTTGTCTGATAGATCTTTCGCGAGGGTTTATAGTAGTTTACAGGTAGGGTCCTGATCTTTTATTATTGTTTATTTATTAGTTTGCTGATTTGCCGATAGAAACCCTCCGAATTCGGCCAGGTGTCTGAATATTTTGAATAAATATTTCTACAAGTTTTACTTAAGCCGGGAAATTTATTTCTCAGTCTAGCTTTAGGAGGTGTATTTTCTTAGGCTGTCTATGACCTTTTTTAGCAACCATGTTACCACGGATCCCCTCGTTCATGGAATCTCGTGCCGCTATGGCCCATAAGAAATTCATCTGATCCTCATGGCACATGGGTCCGACAGGCGAGGTGCTAGTGAAGTCATTTCGGCTGTTGGCAACTCTGATAGCTCCTCTGACGGGCACAGTATATTAGTCAAAATTAACGGCAATTTCTATAGGTATTGTCACCTGGATCCCCTGAAAAGGTATGAAAATCATATATTATCATTTACCATCTAAGTGAAACTGTAAAAGTCAGATTCCGGTCTCCTGCACTAGGAATAGGCCTAGGCCTACCTATTTTATTCAACAATTGCACATCTCAATATTTCCATTTATTAAATCACTCTCATAGCTTATTAAATCACTCCCAACTTTCAACTTCCCGCTTCATTACCCCCAGAAGAATTAAAGCAATCTAGGGAATTATAGGAACATAAACTCGTTTTTAATGGCGTGGGTTTGAAATGACCACACGTTGAGTAACTTACAATGGGGCTACTACTGTGTAATATTAGTTCATCGCTAACGTGCTAACCTGCGAGGCTGACGATTTCAGTATACAAAGAAACAGTTAATCTTTTCTTTCACCATTAGCGGGTGGATGTTGATGATCTTGTAAATGAATTACCGTACAATGTTCGATAAAATCCCCTTGAGTTCATGGAAAAATGCCCTAAAATTAATGACATTACTTCAATATGTTAGGCGCAACTGAACACGGGCGAGCTATTAAATAATCAATGTCCTGTTATACAGTATTTACTGCACAATTTCCTTCAACTCCTTGCCCAGTTTCATTCATCATCAACTCCTCTGGTGCGGTTGGCATCAAGAATGGCATCCGGCTTTAAAGTCTATCCACCCAAATCCCGTGGAAAGGGGAATAACACGGGGCAGATGTACATAATAATCTACTCTATGTAAAATAGAATCCATGAGAATAATCCCCACAAAAAGAACATCAAACTAGTAACAAGAAGTTCCGTGACGAACTAAAGAGCCTACTTTTCTTGAAATTTAAGATGCATGCCAATGTTAATCTATATGGATCTATCCAGAATAATGACGAAATTAAGTTGGTAATATCGAAATTTCGAATAAGTTCGAAATACTGTATACCTGGCATAATGTAGCCTAATAGAGAACTACAGTTGGCAGCCCTGGTGACTGAATATATTCTTAGTTCCATCTCTTAAGGTACAGAATTTAAAATTTGGTTGAAGTCCAATGGATAGCATGGACGTTACATGCAGTTAAACATTGGATCTAACAGCGCGCGTAAAATCATGTTGGCAACATTGACATACATGTATTGGTCAGAAATAATCTGAAATAATATGATCTATTGTTGTGTCAATTTTGAATGAAATCCATTAGTTAGTATAGAAGTTACATGCATTTTAAAATTGGACCTCTCAGCAGCTTAGAATCATGTTGGTAGCACTGACGTATATAAGTTACTCCAAATTAATACAGAATGTCAGGTACTATACGTGTGCATAGTTTAAAGCTGTCGGCTTGCATACTTTCTGATATATGGGTATTTGGATTAATGAAAATTGATAGCATTTATTAACAGTTGGCAGCCCTGGTGGCTCTTAAGAATACGCTCAAGTCATATCTGTTTATGTACACATACCACATACGAAATTTGGTTGAAATCCAATTGATAGTGTAGAAGTTATATGCATTTAAAATTTGGACCTATCAGCAGGCTTATAATCATTTTGGCAACACTGCCATGTATGACCTCCTGGAAATTAAACTGCAATATTATTATCTATACGTGTGCCAATTTTGAAATAGCTCCCATTCATACCTTCCAAGATATCCAACATGGAGCTCAAATTTCAATTGCAATTTTTCAGCAGTTGGTAGCACTGACATTCTTTTCCAATATGGCCGTGAGATATTCAGGTATAGATCTTTACTCCTACCAAATGTTGTTTCGATTGCTGCAGCCGTTTAGGAGTTGATAGGGGGGACACACACACAGCCAGACGGACAGAAGGACAGACAGACACTCATTTGCCCGATCTCATAAGTCTACTTTTTCCTCATTTTTGCAAAATGTGAAAAGTAGGCTAAAAATTGACATGTCGAAGAAAATTGGCACGAAGTGCAAAATGATGCAAAGCAAAACAAAAATGTATAAGCCTATTCCGCATAATGTAGAATGTATTTTTATACCATCGTTTTAATATGAAATGAAACAAGAAGCTCAGTAAGAAACATATAGCCTAATTTCTTCTGAAATAATGGGTATAGTTGTTCCTCTTTTTCTTTTTTCATGCAGAATAATTTCGTAGAATTGGGGTGGTCAGCTATTAACGTCATGTATAGGCTTTGCACTTAGTCAAGTAATACAGTACAATACGCACCCATATAATCCATGTTGGTAAAATAGCCTAGTAAGGATTGGATACCTATCTGACGTGTGGCATAACACAAACTTGAGACTGATAGACTGCCTTAAGTATGTGAATTCACTGATGTTGTGCCTTATGCAGGGAAGGTGGATAATACCACAGTGGTAAGTGTCGGTACCGTAACTGCTTTATTTTGTACTTCACCAATTTTTAAAATATTTTCAAGATGGCGCTTGAACAATCAATTTGATGATCTTCTGACTAGCACTAGCGTTGGTTCTTACATGTGACTCCTCGTTTACTAAGTTTCGTTGTAATTCCTCAACTGCGTCGTGAGTAATTGATTTTAACGTTTGAATATTACGCTCATCACGTTAATATTGTGCCTATTGTGATAAAAGCCTATTATGTGAATCTGCATACTTGCTAAATTTTATCATTGTATCTCCAATAGATGGTGGGTTATCAATGTTACCACTTAAGTTATAGTTTCAAGATGGTGGCTGCAGTCTATAGATATATTCATTGTCATAGTCTCTTGACAAATGCCACTAAGGTCTCTTATACGATTCGCCTCTCTTATCAAGTTTCATGTTAATATCGCAAGTCATTGAAATATTAAAACCAATAACTCAGGATGTAAAGTTCTTGATTTTAATATTTTAACAGTGCACTCAGTCATCATATTAAATGTATAGAGCATCTGAGCTTTTTCCTTAGGCATATGTAGCCACTTGTACATGTATAGATTAGTGCCAAGTTTTTTCATTGTACCTCATCTAGATATGGGTACCAACCGATTTCAATAACTCACATTTCAATATGGCCACTTCGCGCTATATTAATCATGACAGTCGTATGACTAGTGTTAGCGAAGTATGGTTTATAGTGTTCCTAGTCGGCCAAGTTTCGTGCTAATTGCGCAACCTCATCCTGAGTAATTAAGTTTAATGCTTTATTAGATCGCCACCCTCCATCATGAATGCATTAATCCACTGGCCTTGTGCCTCGTTTAAATAAAGCTCCTCAAACGAGTCTTACCTTAGTGCGAAGGTTCGATATTTTAACATTGTGGTTTATCAATTTTATTGACTTATATCTTATATCTAAACGCTATATTCTTTGTACACCAAGCCATCATCTTAAATGTATGAAGTCGCGGATCCTTTTAATTGGGCACATGTAGCCACTTACACAGGTCATATTTAATTATAAGTTTTGTAATCGTAACTCTTATAGAGTGAGGGTAATATATTTTTAGAACCCACATTTTCAAGATGGCCGTTGTACGTTATATCAATTGTGATAGTCTTATGACCACAGAGGTCACTTATACGAAAGCCCTCTCTTATCAAGTTTCATGTTAATTGCACAAAATGCATCCTTATTAATTTTGATATTTTAATATTACGCTCAGTCATCATCTTGGATTTATGGAGTCCTTGATCTCTTTCCCTTGGGTATTGGTAGCCACTTACATGGGTCTAACTTAATGCAAAGTTTCATTACTGTAGCTCCTCTGGACAGTGGTTAATCTATTTTAATAACTCATGGCGGCTTTCCACCATATGCCTACTCATTGTGATAGTCGTATGACTGTTAGTGAGGTATATTTTCTGGTGCTCCTAGTTTATCTAGTTCGGTGCTAATTGCGCAACCGCATGCTGAATAATATATTTAAATGTTTTTTTAGATAGACCACCCACTCATGAATTCATTAAACCACACGCCATCTACCTCTTATAAGTAAAGAGTCTTATATAGCATTTACATCCTAGTTATAGATTTTAATGTTTTAATAGTACGTCCAGCCACCATCTTGAAAGTATATAGTCACTAATCTCTTGCCCTTAGCATCGAACGCCACTTGGGCCTACGCTATTGCAAAGTTTCATCGCAATAGCTCTAATAGATTTTAACGATTTTTATCGGTTATCGATTTTAATTACGTACATTTTAAAGATGGCGGTTTTGTGCCATATTCATTGTGATAGTCTTAATTTAATTCTGATCTGAGGGCTTGAACGGGGTACACTCAGCCTCGTGTGGCAAAATTGAGAAGAGCCATCCTGCAAGTGTTTTTGATGTGTAACATCTTTCCGCTCGGTTACTGGATAGTTTTGTGGGAGTGATTTTGAAAATTGGGGACGGAAGTGGATCGGAACGATCGAGGTGGCAGTGGTGGATCAAACGGAAGTATGCACTGCCCACTCGATCGATCAAACGGAAGTGTACTAGCTGGCAGTGGTACCATGCAAAGGCAGCGTGATTTTTGTACAATTGAAAATGTGTGTATTGGAAACAAGGCAGTGTGTGCTCTGTAGTGCGAGAATGTTATGATAATACAATAGGCAGTGTTTCACCGACTTTCATTTGTCATTGAGCAGTTTAAGAAGCTTCACATTCAAGGTTGAATATCACATGGGGTAGGAAGTGAAAACTTGAGACTAATGTTGTTGAGTGTATGATAAAATAAAGACGACAAATGACATTTAAGTAAGCGGCATTATTGTCAAACTGTGGGGGAGTAATCATATATTAAATGCATAACAGAATGTTGTTATATGAGTGGAATAAAAGCTGTATTTTCATCATTTCTGAGATTAGTTTTTTTTTTTGTCGTGTAGCCTCCTGAGAGGCCGAGTGCAGGTCTTTCTAGTCGACGCCCGTGGGCGACCTGCGCGTCGGGATGAGAGATGGAATGGATGAAGATGAATGAAACTGGGCAAGGATGTGGAAGGAAGCGGCCTTTCATGATTGTAGGAAGCCATGTTTTGATTGTTTACGACGAATTGTGTGAGAGCCTTGAGAATAATGAATGTTATAGTTACTGAGGAGTGTGCACACAGTATTTCAGAGTAGAGTCGACGTTGTGTGTCACTTTGTTATTATGAATTATTCATGTAAAAGGAAGGAAGGAAGCTTGTGGTTTTGTGTGACCGTTAATCTCACGATCATGATCGACGGTACCTCCCTTTTACGTGGAATGCAAACCACAGGACATGGCATTTCAATTCGAAAATCTCACATGTAGGCCTATTGACCGGGAATCGAACGCGGTCTACCTTGGTGAGAGACTAACAGCTTGACCGCTGCGCCACAAGTGTGACAGTAGCATATCTCCAATTCAATCTATACATTCATCATAGTACCAGTATGAAAACGGAGCGTAAATTAACATCTTAAGTATGTCCAAGCTGTGTAGTATACGTGTAGGAAAACATGTCAGATGTTACACATCATATGCGACTACTGTAAGGCTCGTATCTTTTTTATTATTATTCTGTGGTTTTCCTCTTCTATCCCAGGCAAATGTCGGGATATTTCCTAGCGTAAGGCCACGGCTACCTCCTTTTCAAGCCCCACCTGTGTTACAAATACACTCACTACTACAGACAAATTTTATATAAACCTAATGCATACGTACACAAATACACGGGGCTAAATGGCCACCGCGTCCAAGCCCCTCAAATGAAACAGCAACTCATTACCCCAGATCATCCATGCAATATACTGTACTCGCTCAGGCTCCTCGGTATTAATGTGTGTCTATGGTTTCTCGGTATATAATTAGTGCGACATGCAACAATCGCAGTTGGCCGTCGAATTCAAACGCAATAATCACCACCTTACAGTAGATCGCTAGCAGGTGTATTGCAATTAATGTTCCGACGGCGATGGCAACCACTCCAAAATACTGTTAAAAAAACGTGAATTAATAATAACGCACTAGTCTTGTTATTCGTTCAGTAATTAACTAATTTAAATATTTTGTTGCATAGCCCACAACAAGTGAGTTCTACTGCAGTAGCAGATCCAGAATTTACTTCAGGGTGGGGCTCATGACAATTAAATCCCCACCCACTACTAAAATTCCCCAAGATGTGCGTCGTTGAAGCCTCTGTTGACACAGTGTTAGTCTACTAAAATAGCGCACTAAAACTCGTACCACAATTTCTCGTCAAATGGTGAAATGCGCATCATCTCCAAAATACATGTATTACTTGTGTTGCTGTAAGTGGCCTGGTTTCTAGATTATTATTCAGGATTTTTAATATTTAAAATCAGAAACCTGCTATAGTTTTACACATTTTCTGCATAATGAGTAACCTGAAGTACATGTATTTCCCTTGAGGATTAATCCTCATAATGTATGTTACTTCCACCTGCACAGGTGTTATCATGGCACACACGTACAACTGCCTGAATTGTCTCTTCTCGTTTCACATGCGAAGGTTTGGTAAATTCCTAAATTTGATCATTAAACAGATAACATGTTCTTGATTGAAATACTGTAGCCTACACCACCCTCAGTTTTGTAAGATTTACCTTAAAAAAGATACGAGCCTTACAGTGTAACATCCGACATGTTATCCTACTATGAAATTGAGATGAAATGTATGTGAAGTCATCTGACATGTTATCCTACTCGTATACTAAACAGCTTGGACATCCTTAAAATGTTAATTTACGCTCCGCTTGCATACTGGTACTATGATGAATGTATAGATTGAATTGGAGATATGCTACTGTGACACTTGTTTGAAAAAACATCACATATTATATTGTAAATTAAGCGGAGGAATGAAACCATAGTCTCCAACCTATCTATAGACTACTAGAAATAATGTTCAATACAATCAAATTTCCCAACTCCTGCTTGGTGCAAATTATTGTAATTAAAATTAGATAAATCGTAATTTCATGTAGATTCTGTTAAAATGACGCATAATGTTATGATAGATATCGTTTAAATCGATAATCCAGTAGCAAAAATAATTGCTGGTACTGAGGTGCAAACCTGAGACCTCATGATTCGCAGATCAAGATGCTATCCACGCAGCCATTACAAGCACAGAAATGTAGAGTACAAGACAGGTACTCATTTTCACGTGCCGGTAATAGTATGGAAGTATCTTTTTATGCTCCATTAATATTTTCCTTTTTTTTCCGATAATGTTCCTGCGTGGAATTGGGTTTTAAATTAGTTATGAATACGCCTACTTGACAGTAAAGGGAATTCCTATAGTTGTCTATGAAAGGCTAGCCCAGTTCCCGTATAAAAATATCGATATATATTACATTGATCACTGCATTACCGCAATGTGGGTTAATATCTGAATAGCCATTGTGCAGAAACATAATACCGGCTTTGCCGACTAGTAAGAATGTTTCATATTAAAGCCTATAATCATTTAAATACTGATACGAAGACTTTTAACATGTGATTTGTGTTTCAATCAGTTGACACCCGAGTTCGCATGAGCGTTTACCGTTCAGTATGAAAGTGTTGAGAAAAGTTACTCGGGGAGTGGATGCACTTCATTTTATCCAGAGATTGAAAAGCAGACTCTTAATAAATCATAATTGTTTTCAGCAAATATGATATACTGAATATTTTATACCAAAGAACGACAACTTGAAGATGATTTATTGTAGAAATATCTGTAATGGTGCCTCCAAATCTTGAAGTAATCCGTATGTTATATACATTCCACATGGTACCACTGCCAACTGGATCGCATCCAGCTGGCAGTGCGTCTTACACACTTCCGTCCGATCCACTTCCGTCCCAATTATCAAAATCACTCCCACAAAAATATCCAGCAACCGAGTGGAAAGATGTTACACATCAATAATTCGGTGCAAAGAACACTGAAATTAAATTTATCAGCCCATATGAGCGCAATTCAGCCAAAACACCTAAAAACACGTTTTAAGACATCAGAGCTTTCTCGGTGGATCAGTAGTAGACTGTCCACCTCTTGAACCCAAAATCGTGGCTTCTAGTGCCGACAAAGGAAGTCGGATATCGTCACTGCGTCTGAAAAAATCTCTATGTGTTCTCTTCCATATTTTACCTATAAACCGTGGCTCAGGGGTAACGTTCTCGCTTGCTGAGCCCAAGGTTGCAGGTTCGAAACCTGGCGCAGTCAGCTGGCATTTGAGGGTGCGCAAATGCGAGGGAGCCGTGTCAGTAGATTTACTGGCACGTTAAAGATCCCCTTCGGGGCAAAATTCCGGCACCCCGGCGTCTCTAAAAGCCAGTGTAGTTAAAAGGGACGTAAAACCAATAACATTATTGTTATTATTACCTATAAACCAGTCACGCCCCCGGCCACATTTGGGTACACCGAGTGTATAGAAATGTGTGTCCATAAATGTAAGTGGGCATTCGTAACACCGAAACATCACAAACAGTTCATAACAACATGGGTCTAAAATCCTTCCATAGGGAGTTACATAGGTTTATTGTTAATGGTAGCCTAACTTACATGTGATACATTTTACAGCATAGCCTACATTTACAAAACTTGCTGGAAGTTACTTCCTCGTGCTTTTATGCATCCAAGGAGCCTGCATTCCATGCTTTGCCGTACTCTGAGGAAAATTCCTTGAGTGTTTTGTGCCTGGTCAAATCAATTTTGGTTACACTCCCTCAGAACATCGACATTACGTACCGGTGTTACATACACCAACAATGTTACCTGTCCCCAGAGGTAATAATCAATCGGATTCAAATCTGACGATCGGGCGGCACATGCAATGGAATCTCCTCTCCCAATCCATCTTTTCGGAAACTGGTTATCGAGATACTGGCGGTACTGTGGTAGGTTTGGGGTGAATTACTTAATCAAGGATCAGTACGGAGAATTCTGTTAATAACGCCCTAACGAAGAATTTTGGTACCCATGCTCATATGAAATTTTGTGATGTTTTGGTTTGAGCAATGTGCCCATACATTTATGGACACTTATTTATATACATCCTGTACAGCCCCGCACAACAAACTCGTCCCGTTGGACTGTAACATATATCTACATTGGGCTGGAAGGCGTATTTAGCTTTAAGGGAATAAATGGAAGTGAACACAATTGTCACATAGCGGATTTTGCAGGCGCAGTGGTAATATTTAAAGAGCAAGAAAACATCCTCAGCATTCCGAGTAGATCGATGTGGTTCGTGAACGATCTCTCGTATCTCATTTGGTGTGTACAAGACAGAAGTAATTACATCTCAGTTACAGGTTACCCAGTAGAGTTCTGATTTTGCTGCTCGATAGCTGTGCAAACGGAACGTCAAAATTGAAGTGTAGGTCGCCTAAAAAGCTCCAACTTAAATTAGCCTACGCCAACTGACTGCGCCGGGGCTTGATCCAGTAAACTTGCCAAAGCAGGCGAGAACGTTGTCACTGCGCCACGCAGCCAGCCACTGTTCTTCTGTTTCACGTAAAGTATTTGTCCTATAAACCCACATGAAATATTTAAGCTGCCGACATGACCTGAATGGTGCATTATAAAAACATAATCAAGGGAAATCTTCACAGTATCTCCCAATACATTAAGTTCTTAATGATCTTCCCTCCACTCGTCTTGGATCAAGGAACCCAATATGGCATAACATACCTGACATTAATTTCACGGAACAATGGCGCCAAAACTGGAAGTCTGCTCCTGTGAAACATCAAATGTATTCTAGATCCTACTATAAGACTTCCGTGATTAAACCTGAAGAGAAACCAGTGGGTCAAGTTAAATCTCCTAAGAATAAGTCACGCCAGATGCAACGCCATGTTACATAAATGGGGATTTCATGATTCTCCTGCCTGTGACTGCGGAGCTCCTCTTCAAACCGTAGTGCATATTGTTCAAGAAAGTCCGCTGAGGAAGTATGCTGGATCACCACAAGATGTCATTCCTGCAGCACCTCCCTTTCTGGACTGGCTTCAACAACTGGATATCTCGTTATGTATGCAAACGCAACCAATGTTCTTGTGATGTATATATTGTACATATGATTTAAGTTAAGTTACTTATTTATATCTATATAAGTTTATTATATTGTAATTCACCTAGTTGCTAGCCATAGGATAAATAAATAAATAAAAGGGAACTGTTTTTTTTATTTTATTATTATTGTGTGGCTCCACCGTCAAACATGTAGCCAGAGGAGCCCACTCTGAAATGTAAAAAAAAAGAAGAATTTTAAGATTTGTGCCAAAATGTCGTCACATACGCCTACAGTATAGCCTACATTATTAATTTATTGAAGTAGGCTATTAGAAGCCATTTTTCAGTATTGCCTAATAATCTATTAACTTATATAATACTTTTCAGTTGGTCATCAAGATTGTGCCCATTAATAGATCTACAAGGTGCATCAAGTAAGTTTCCATATTTTTCTTAAGAGAACATACTTATATGCAAAACTTTATTTCCAACAGGTACAGCAATGTGTCAGCTATTCTTCGACATATGCACCAAACGAATTGAGACACTTGTCATGGCGTGGTATCAACTTTTGTAGTTCTGTGTCGTAGAAGTCTGCCGCCTGGGAATGGAACCAGCGTGTGACAGTCGTCTTCAGCTCTTCGTCAGTGTGAAAATGCTCACCGGAGGCCAAGATTTTTTTGAGGTCTAAGGAAAGGTGGAAATCGCTGGGAGCAAGATCAGGAGAGCAACTGTTCTGCAGAAGTTTGGCTGGGAGCAGTTTGATCATCTATCGTACAGTCCTCATCTTGCTCCCAGCGATTTCCACCTTTTCTTGTACCTGAAGAAATGTCTGATCTCCGGTCAGCATTTTCACAATGACGAAGAGCTGAAGACGAATATCACACACTGGTTCTATTCGCAGGCGGCAGACACAGGACTACAAAAGTTGATACCACGCCATGACAAGTGTCTCAATTCGTTTGGTGCCTATGTCGAAAAAAAAAGCTGACACATTGCTGTACCTTTTGCCAGTAAAATTTTGCATATAACTACGCTCTCTTATTTTTTAAATAGGGGAACTTACTTTCTGGATGCACCTCGTATTAGGTGGGGAGTATAATATTCTAACACCCTAACCTGAAAGAAATATTGCATGTATTATTTATCACTTGATTTACCATCTCGTGGTGTAGTTGCTAGCAATCTTGGCTGTCACCCTGGTGGCCCGGGTTCGATTCCCGGCTCTGCCAAGAAATTTTAATTCTGGTCTGAGGGCTGAAATACGGTACACTCAGCCTCGTGAGGCAAAACTGAGATGAGGAAGGTTCGATTCCCATCTCAGCCATTTTGGAAGTGGTTTTTCGTGGCTTCCCACTTCTTATACGGACAAATGCCGGGATGGTTCTAAACTTAAGGCCACGGTCGCCTCCTTCCTCACCTGAATTACAAATATACACACTAATACAACCTTCACAGTAACACACACACCAAGTACACGAGGCTACATGACCACGATGTCGCAAAACTCCTAAATCAATCAACAACAAATTATCACTTAATTAACAAACTGTATAAACATTAACTCCCCCTCCCTTGTCTGTGTGTGAATTAAGTGGTTGAATAATGGATGTGATATATATTTCAGGTTAGGGTGCTTAAATATTTGTACTCCCCGTCTAATATAATTGGGCACAATCTTGTTGGCCGACTGAAAAGAATGTATAATATAAATATAATGTCAATATACCTATTAACTCTTCTGAATTAATAAGATTAATCTTTATAAACGAAGGCTGGTAGATTTCATACTAGGTGTGTTGGTATCGATTCATTTTGGGTGCTTGCAACATCTTGCTTATTAGCCCTGTGTACTTGGATGTGTGTTGGATTTGTCTGATGACCTGTGTAATTGTGGTGTCGATAGTAGAGTAACTAAGACTGGGATTGAAGAGTAGACGACCGTAGTCTAACGTTAGAAACCATCCGAAATTTGCCTGGAGAAACCACGGAAAACAATTTCTAGGATGGTTGAGGTGGGAATCGAACCCGCCTCTTCTCAATTCTACCTTACAATGCTTAGTGTTCCCCGTTCCAGCCCTCAGACCAGAATTATGTTTTTCGGCAAAGACGTGAATCTTACTTGGACCTAAGGAGTGATAACCAAGAATGTTAGCCTCTCTCTACACCACGAGGTGGTCGTTAGCTTAATCCAGAGGAGAAGCACATATCCTTTGGAGTACATGTTCTGATGAAGTTTTGCGGAACTGAAGCACTGTTAGAAACATAGCAAACGTCATCCGGAGAATATTTTATCCTTCAATGAGAAATCTGTCAGCGAAGTTTAGCGCGCTCGTATTGCACCTCAGCAAGAAATAGACTGGCACGAAGAGCAGCGTGGCACAGCAGATTTGGTGTTGTATTACAGTTGATATTTTGTTATAGGTAGGATTTAGCCTTTTTTTCATCATATAAAATATAAGCTTATGAGATCACTTTATGTCCGTTGGTGTGCGGGTATCCCCCCAATAAGTTTTGATTGGCTTGATCGATTTCAACGAAACTCGACAAACACGTACACGAGGCTGATAACCAAGATGTCCCATGCCCTTGAATAAAATTAACAATTACGACGACAGCAAGAACAACAAGCATCGACGGCTAACAAATGTCATGCAGACTTTATTGATAAATACTTGAGTTGGAATTGCTTCTAATCCCTTACAAGTTTCACACGATCTCCTTAAATACTGGAGTCTTATTTAGTGACATCTTCCCCTCTTCGCTCAAATTATTGTTATAAAAGGAGCATAAAATATGTATTGAATCGTGATAGCCTAAGTATGAATATAAATACTTTAGCTTGAGTTGTTCCCCGTCCCCACATTGTTTACTGAAGAGTGCAGTTAGAAAAGAACCTTTAACTTACTTGCAAGGCAAAAGGATGTGTCCACAGCGTTGAAAAATTCCATTCTTTATTTATCTGCCACTGGAGCCCCTATCCACGAACTTGGAAGTCAAGGTGATTCGAGTCCCACCTCGGAGTGGTTTTCCTTTCGTATATGCCTGGGCTGTATCCTTGCAAACCATTACACATGCATACCAGCATAGAAACATAGATTCACACGCGGCAATGACTACGGCATCCCTGCCTGTCTCCTAATTGAAGCAACACAGTTCTGTTCCAAAACCTGGACTAATTAAGAATTAATGTTTGCTTCTCTGAAATTAGCTACTTTTTTATTTCGAACCTAGAAACGAGTGGGTCGATATGATTGATCATCTACTCCAGAATGGTGGCACCAGTGGCGTAAATATGGGGGGGGGGGGTGATTAGTGGGATCAATCCCCACAGAGCCAAAACCTAATTTGAAGAAATGTTTATTTTGAATAGAGCCACTTTTCGAATTGAAGACAAACGACTGGATGATGTAGCCTACGTTTAGGCTACTAATTTGAGAACATTATGTTTACTCGTTTAAAACATTTAGTGTTAGGCCTACCAAAACTTACCACTTGCTTAAGAGAAACTGTTCATTTCCAAGCTTTTGCACATTGATAGGCGAAAATAAAACGTGTCGAATGCTATCGAGATCAAACATGAATGCGTGTCGGATTGCTTTCATTGATTAAGCCTTATTTTGCCCCCCCCCCCCCCCCCCCCCCCCCCGCACATAGCAAAAAGCAAAAACAAACACAAGACCGAAACGCAAAACAAAAGCAGAAAACAGCAAACACAAAACCAAAGACAGCAAACATAAAACCAAAAACAACAAACACAAAAGCAACAATCACAAATCCAAAAATAACAACCACAAAACCATAAACAGCAAACCCAAAACCAAAGACAGCAAACACAAAACCAAAAACAACAAACACAAAACCAAAAATAACAAACACAAAACCAAAAACAGCAAACACAAAAACAACAAACACACGAATCCAAAAACAGCAAACACAAAACTAAAAACCACAAATACACGAAACCAAACACAGCAAACACAAAACCAAAAACAACAAACACATGAAACCAAAAACAACAAACGTGAAACCAAAAACAGCAAACACACGAAACCAAAAACAACAAACATGAAACCAAAAACATCAAACACAAAACTAAAAACCACAAATACACGAAACCAAACACAGCAAACACAAAACCAAAAACAACAAACACACGAAACCAAAAACAACAAACATGAAACCAAAGACAGCAAACACAAACCCAAAAACAACAAGCACAAAACCAAGAATGCAAAGCAAACAATTAATAAATGAACACAAAACAAAATAGAGAATAAAAAGGCTCAAAACCTAAAACAGAACCATAAAACGCTCTTCATGGCGTATTAGTTCCGATTTGACTCCGCTCATGCCCCTCCAGAAACAAATCCTAGTTATGCCACTGAGTGGCACGTCCGATGAAATTTAGTTACCGTACCCTTAAGATCTTCACTGCCGGTAACTAACTTTTATCTCGGAGCCCTTCCCCCACTTTTTATTCTCAAAGTGAAGTAAACAATGGTTCATGGGAGCAGATGACCTAGATGTTTCGCCCCAACCACAATAACCACAGCCAAACATTGCTTTAATGAGCTGCTCGGTACAGTATATGCCAACCCACGTGTTTCTACAGTATAACGTAATGTACGGTAGAAACTTTACAGCCGTGCGATGAAAAATATCTGTCTGGGACGTTAAGAACACACATACACACATCTCTTCTTGGAAGAGGTAGAGGGAGGCGCATGCTCGCTCTTGCCTTCAATGGCGGTAATCACCAAAGTTACTACTTCATGCAGGAAAAGCGCGCATTACTGATGAGAGTGTCAAGTTCTGCTCTCAGATTGGTCGGCTAGAACCGCCCTTCCCCCACCCCGGCTCCAAACCTCTGCTATATACCGCGGCACAAACAGCGGCAAGGGAAGAAAGAGATCTGACAGCTACTAGAACGTATCTAGGTAAACATTGAGATGGAAAGCAGAAATCGAGTAGCGCTGTGCTGTCTGCTGCTGGTCCTGGCCATGGTCATCGCGCCGGTACAACCAGCCGCCGTGCACACTAAGGTGAGTAGTAGCATTCTCTTAAGCTTGACCTCGGTAATAGAGCAATATGTTACACATGCTGGCAGGTTGAATTACTACACTCCGGGCTCAACCCAGCAGCTGTAACAAATATATGAACATTCATGTTATCCTAGAATTGTTATGATCGCTACTTTAAAAATATTGTCAATTTGCTGCACGGTAAAAGACAGCCTCTTGCATTCCAGTCTGCAGATTTAAAAAGCACTGGCTACTTCACTCTAGTCCATGAGAAATTGCTAGTATTTATAATCCAATGTGTTTGTTTGTATGTATGTATTTATGTATGTATGTATGTATGTATGTTCGATTCTTTGTTTGTTGATGTATGTGTTTGTCCTAAGTAATGAACGTATAGCTTCACAAATGTAACGAGTGCAACAGTTTAATCAGAAAAACCAAGAAAGCATTGATAGAAAGCATTGATAGCATGGCAAATGTAGTGCATTTATTGCAGTATTTCTCAGGGAGCGCATGGATTTGCGGGCAACTCTAGAATATTGCGGAAAATGAACTTTACTATGTTATGCAAATGTCCACTTTACAATACAAAATTATCTTTTTATATATCACTTGATGTCAATATACATTTTGAGACATGTTTCGGCTCTGTGAGCCTTCTTCGGTCAAAATCACTAAAAAATTCTCCTAAAACAGTCTAATGTTTGGTCTCTGAATAAGACTGTTTCAGGAGAATGTTTTAGTGATTTTGACTGAAGAAGGCTCACAGAGCCGAAACATGTCTCAAAATGTATATTGACATCAAGTGATATATAAAAAGATAATTTTGTATTGTAAAGTGGACATTTGCATTACATATCAAAGTCAATACGGGAAAACTTGGAAAAATTACTTAAGTCATAGATATTCATGAACTTTACTACTTGAAGTCACTTATCACATTTTGTATTCAAATATATATATTACTGCGAAAGTATATTTTTCGTGTGAGGAGGTGGCTCTAATGACTCTTGGACAGTACAACGCTTGTCTGTCAGAAATGTAGTGTACGGTATGGGTATCCTAATATTTATATTATTGTAATTGTCGTGCTATCGTCATATAATAAATGCATTCGCAGTGCCATTTACTTGTGGAATATGAATTGACTGTGAAATATTCTTCTGTAAACATTACATTCCTCTCAACTTTTTTGGAATAGATTAGCCTATATCGGAAATTTAGTATCGATATCTGCTATCCAGGATTCTGAAAATAAGGGAAGCAGAGATTCAGTCGACTTGAATTACGTGGTGTTGATTCGCAAGAACCTCGTTATGCTGAATAATATTAAAAATAATAATAATCGTATTGTGTCCGGTCCCTTGGCTAATTAGGTGAACATGCTAGGCATAGACGCGAAGAGTTCCGGGTTCGATTTCTGACCAGGTTATGGGGATTTTAATGCCCAATGATTATAATTCTCCTGGCTGTCAAGGACTGGGAGTTTGTGACGTCTTCATCATTTATATCATCATCGCGATGTCAACTCGAAAGACCTACACATTGTTATTATTATCTCAGCTATTTGGGGTAGATCATTTCAAGTGCTGACATCTAGGCAATCTACGCATTAATCGTAGCATGTCTTTGCCACTGTCATTTAACTGAGAAACTAAAACTCTATGTGGGAGACCAGAGACCAATATATCATTTTATCCAACAGTCAAAAATTGCGTAATACGAGAGGTCTTTAGAGAGTCAAGATCGTACAAAATAGAGTGCCTGTGAACTTTTCCCGTTCTTCAAAAACCCGACTTTCTAGGCGGGAAATCAAACCATCCATTTTAAGATCATGGGGCGGACACACTTCTATTCATTTTAATACGTCAATAATATACTCTACTGGAGCCTATTCCAATTTGCTGCACAAAAAAACGACCAATAGGTAGTCTATCTAACAGGCGCGGATTCAAGGGGGGGGGGGGGGGGTGTCACTGGGGTCATGACCCCCCCCCCCCCCCCGAACGGAGACCAAATTTTTTTTGCAAACTCAAAAAACGAAAACACAATAATCAGACTAATAAAACTTAACGAATTTTAACTGAAAAACAGTTTTTTCCATTTTATTCAATACTGAACATATCTTTATTGCAATTATTATGTTCTGTTACAACTGTACATATTTACAACTTCATACCTGTTATATAAAAACGATTATTTATATAACAAAATCAACTCGTCTATTTTGTTTAGCAAACCATGTGATTACCGAATCGATGTCTATAGTGATGTCACGATGAATGTGCAGCAATGCACGGATAGGAATTTGGGGCTTTTTTCGCACAAAAATTTTTGTCAACGTCCAAACTGCAAGCTTGGTTGGCAATATAAGCTGTGACTTTCTCCCTTTGTCGGTACCAACTCGACTTGCCGAAATTGTAACGTACCAACCTTGATACTTTTCTCGAAGCTCGATGTAAAAGTCGCAAAACACGCCGTTGCAATTTGTAGGAATAGTTTTGGTGCGCTAAACGCATCAAGTTTCTATCCATGTAGCTTGCAAAAAAATTGGTCTGGTTTTGTACGTTGGGTTATTTTGTGATTGCGTTGTAAGTGATACCATTTGTCTTAACAATTTCGATTCTGTGACCCCCCCCCCCAAAAGCCAAACTCTAGATCTGCGCCTGCTATCTAAGACGTGTGATCCTAGCCTGTCGTCCATTCAAAAAGTACAGCGTCTCTTGATGATAATGACTGATATTTAAGTCTAAAATAATAGGCCTAATAATAATAATAATAATAGTAAAAAATAATAATAATAATTGTAAACGCTACGAGGAAACAGTTAAAATTACGTGGTCCTTAGTAGGCTGAAACGAAACAAGAAAGAATAAGAATAATAATGTTATTGGTTTTACGTCCCTTCTAACTGCTGGGGATTTTAGAGACGCCGGGGCGCAGGAATTATGCCCTTAAGGGGATCATTAACGTGCCAGTAAATCTACTGACACGGCTCCCTCGCAGTTGCTCACCCGTAAATGCCAACTAGCTGCACCAGGATTCGATCCTGAGAACTTGGGAACATCTGGCGAGAACGTTACCGCTGAGCCACACAGTTGGTCAAACCACGATATCGTCTTCGGATCTCTGGTAGTGGTAGAAACCACTATTTTCTGAAATGAGTCAATTAGGCTGAATTACATGATATTATGCTTGCAATCAAGCTGTGATGATCAGAGAATTACTTTCTTGTACTGTTTCTACATACTTGTTTATGAAATATTATCTCAATTTTGGGGACTCGTCCTTCATTCTCCCCTCCAGCAGACAAATTTTGTCGACTCCCACGATGTTGGTCACCCTTGAAATAGTTCTCCGTGGTTCCCCATTTTCAACTTGATGCAAAAGGTACCTCTTAACAGGCCACGACCTCTTTCTTCAACTCATTATCCCATTTTAATCAATCAGTGAGAAAATCCAGTCGTATAATCTATTACCACATTATTATTATTGTTATTATTATTATTATTATTCGTATTATTATTATCATTATTATTATTATTATGATTATTATTATTATTGATCAGAAAATGTAGGACCCTTTGATTTCAGTCAACTCCTTTCTAAACTATCCTGTGCCCAGTTTATGGAGAGATAATGGTCAACTACCAATTATTGAAGAGAGCCTGTGAAAAAGGCACTTCCAGTTGATGTTAGAGAACCTTCGAAAAAGGATCTTCCAGTTGATGGAAAAGAGCCTATGGTAAAGGCACTTCAAATTGATGTTTGAGAGCCTATGAATAACGCACGTCCAATTGGTGTCAGGGTGCCGAGCAATCGTCTGAGGAGTCGTGTTCGTGTTGAGTGTTACAAATTAAAATCGTGCAAAATCAGAACGTTAACTGGAATGCGCACCAGTCCACGTTTACCAGCTGGCGAGCTTACGCATCGACCCCTGGACTATCGGGCACGCACCTGCATGGCTCAATGTAATGGCTGCTAATGGACCTTAGCTATTGTATTACAGTAAACTCACAAACGTGGTTTTGGAGATACAGGTATCTCGCTTAGGATGGTAGAAATACGAGACAGAGATAAGTAATCAGTGTTATGTCTTTAAGTTTCGCTAATGCTCTGACTGTGAAGAAACCGCTCAAAATTTGCCTGGGAAGTCAAGTGCAAACGCTCGGTGGCATGGGTTCCTGGGTATGGTCACTGCCAAAATGTATTTGTAATGAAATCGTTTTTGTGTCGAGCTCCAACTCAGCGGATCATTCATGCGTTCTCTTATTCGTATTATTCGTATAAAAATACGTATGCCCTCATTAGAGGCCTGGTGCAGGTCTTTCGAGTTGACCCCCGTAGGTGGCATTCGCCTCGTGATGAGGATCAAATGAGTGATGAAGATATGACACACGCACATAAGAGTCCCTCAGCCATAGGAATACCGACAGTAGTGGCTACGTGGGCTAAAGCGCTGCGTTAGGTCATGGGGCCAGCTCTCTGCTGTCTCGGTAGACGCGTGGGTTCGAGCCCCACCGTCGGCTGTCCTTGAAATGGTTTTCCGTGGTTTCCCCATTTTCAACACCAGGCAAATGCTGGGACAGTACCTTCTGACAGGCCACGGCCGCTTCCTTCCGCATCCTTGCACAGTTTCATTCATCTTCATCCATTCCATCTCTCATCCCGACGCGCAGGTCGCCCACGGGCGTCGACTAGAAAGACCTGTACTCGGCCTCTCAGGAGGCTACACGACAAAAAAAAAGCCATAGGAATCAACCATACGAACTTAAAATCTCACGATTTGGCCGAAAATCGAACCCGCGGCCTTGCGGTCCAAAAGCCAGAGTCCTATTATATTGACCAAGAAACCAAATAATAATAATAATAACTTTCGATTGACTACCTGTTGCCTTCAAAGACGCCGGACTTGTTTCGCAGAAATGTCAAATGTAGTCTAACATCAGGTTGCCATTAAAATTAATCACTTAACATAATTGAACTCTCGTTAGCATGTGTGAAAAGCACCACTGAGAAATACGGCTTCTGTCACATGCCATTGACCCGAGATGTGATTGGGCCCACGATATTTGATTACGAAGGCCAGCGCGCGACATAGCGTGGCGAAGACTGCTCAGGCCAGGCCACTGAATGAAGCACGCTGCGCGAGCAAGAGTAACTGCGTAGCAGACCTACATCAGGGAATTTGATTCCATTCATGATTGACCCGGAGCCCGGAGGTTATCAATGAAGACTGCTCTGGCATGACCTCCATTAGATGGCTTTTGACATAGCAAGGTTACCATTACTACGCTTTCGTAATTGTCTGTTTGGAGTAACTGGTTCGTGTTGTTTTGTTTTGTATAACATTAGACAGTCGGGAGCTTCAGCCAAGGCCAATGTTTCGCTTCCTGTCCAGTCTGAGCTGCGCATCGGTGGTGTTCTTCCAGGGTCACATCTATGCAGACTTCTTTCAGAACTGAGAGGGCAGGACTATGCGACAATACCCGATATTAGTAATAAATATTACACGGTATTATTAGGACACTACTGATGTTTTAATAACTACCGTACTAATTTAATTAATTGTTAGTGTAGTAATTTATTATCTTACAATGCTGGTGTCGGGAAGGGCATCTGACCGTAAAAACCGCGCGTCACATAGAGATTCATTGCATCTCATCCCCGACCCCGTTGAAATGGGATTAATAAGGGGTATACAAACTACTAATATTAATTAGTCATGTACGTAGCCGTGCACGTTAAATCGTGCACCGTTACTTAGACGGGGTGCTGCAGCAAGTACGGAGATAGCAGGTTCGAATCCCGACGCTGACAGCGGCACAGTGTGGTCTTCCCCCGGGTTTTTCCGCATTCCCAGGCAATTGTCGAGAAAGTATCTTATTTCAAGTCCCGGGGCACAACACCATTCCTGTCCCTAATACAGCTTACACACTCACTACTACAATCACCAATGTTATCATACAAGTGCACGGGGCTGATGACCAAGATGTCCTAAGCCCCTAAAACGAATTAACAAAAAAAAATGAAGGAATAGCCTAATCACAGTAGTCATGTTGTATTTTGTCTCACTGTGCCTTTAGCTCTTTTCTACTAACACTTGAAATAACAACTTCCTTTGACCTAGTTATTCCTGCAAGCAATTGGCGATATTTAAACAAGGGAAACATTCTGGAATTAAGTGTAGGGTAGCCTCCTTTAATAATATTAGAGGGGTGTGAAGACCCTTGGTGAAAAGAGTCGGTACCTATGCCTCCATGTGTTAGTTTGATGAGAATCCCAAACTCTTCACCCAGCGATGTAACCAGGAAGGTAGTAAAGGGAGCTTGCGCGCTGCCTTCGGTTAACGCCGAACCTCTTCGAGCACCCAATGATACAGGAATTGGAACGTTAAACAATCTGGGGCGTGATGGCGCAGGGGTCAAGTTGTTTGCCTCCCACCAAGGCGATTCCCGGTTAAATCATGTGGAATTTTCGAAGTGAACTATCACGTCCGGTGTTTCCGATTCACATAAAATAGTAGGACTCTTAGCTGATGATCGCGAGATTAATGAACACGTAAAACTGCAAACTTCCTTCCTTCTTTCCTTGAAGGTCAAATAAAAATATATGAAGTTACGGTTGAATTTAAAAAATGTTTCCCTGTCGTACACTTAACTAACGTGTAGGCCTATGTAGTCTAAATTACATTGAATATAATTAAATTTGTCAATGTTGTTAAGAATGAATTAATACAACTTCTCTTTCTTCCTCCATTTGTCCTGAGATTATCGACAAAGGCCTGAAAGGGAATTACTAATTTATTATTGTTATTATTATTATTATTACTGTATTTAAAAGGCACATGATTTAACTAATAGCCTGGCCATGCGAGTTAAGCCTAGCCTCACAAGACGACTGGGTAGCTGCACCGTTCGGAGATCAACAATTCGAATCCAGTCACTGGCAGCTGACATCCTAAGTGTGACTTTTTCCAGGGGATTTTATACACTCACTCCATGCAAATGCTGGGCTTATGCCTTATTTCAAATTCCAGCGTAACTGTGAAATCCTATACCTTAGTTGGTGCACTCACTACTATAAACACCACTATAATGTCGTCATGCATTTTATGGACACTCATAAGTAGTTTGGGGCTGATAACAAAGATATCCTTAATCAACAAGTGAAGCAACAACTTGAGTCGCACTCTGTCCACACCCCCAATTCTTAGATCCTGGCTGCGACCCTTCTTTCACCATCTTTCCTCCACTAAACTACTGGCGGCGTAGCCCAACGCGGTAAGTAACGTTGCAGTTCGGAAACCCTAGGCGTGAAAATTAGCGCTGACAGTGGCCATCCTGAGAGTGTTTATACCACAATTTCTTCCACACTAGTTCCAGGTGTCTACCCAATCCTAGACCATAACCATTAAAATTACACACAATAGCGCAGTCATCACAATAACACAGATAATTGGACATCTATTCGTGCCAAGTCCCTAAAGCAGAAATAGTATGTTACTTACACTCAAGTCATGCTTGCCAGACTGATCACAGTCAATTACAAGAGTTCTTCTGCCTCGTACTAAGCTATAGAAAGAGAAAATAATAATACTA
Organism: Meconema thalassinum; assembly: GCA_946902985.2. Lineage (NCBI taxonomy): Eukaryota > Metazoa > Arthropoda > Insecta > Orthoptera > Tettigoniidae > Meconema > Meconema thalassinum. The sequence goes on along the minus strand of OX336389.2, from coordinate 462,689,772 downwards.
ATAGGTCTAGTAATAAGCTAATGATAATAATAATAATAATAATAATAATGTATATATAGGGTGAACGTAAACTATTTGTACGAACTTTAGATGGACATATGCACACTATCCAAAGTAGATGGCACTGATGAAGCATGTCATTCTGGCATAACAACACCCAAGTGTGTTTTGAACTAATGGTCAGGTTTGGTAGACCTTGGTATTATTTGTATTTTTGGATTCATAATGCATATCTACCCCCTTATTATTCCATGTTTTACGGGGTCGGGGGTTGAGGTGATGTATTTCTAGGTATCAGATAGTTTTTTGAACCATATACCCTTCCTAACGCCAACCTCTTTGGAGGAGTTGATGATAGATGAAATTAATGAAGAATTCAACTGCGCAAGGCGTTCGATAGAAGCGGCATTAGCCTATTACAAAGTACCATCCCTCTGTCCCGTTTGCGACATTGACATGGGAGCGTGGCCATCTTAATCATTAGCCCGTGTACTTGGGTGTGTGTGTTGAATTTGTCTGATAAGTTGCGTTATTCTAGTGTGTACGTGTAATGAGGCTAGGATTGAGAAGAAAGTGGCCGTGACTTGAACCATCGTGGCAGTAGAAGTGAGAAACTACAGAAGACCACTTCTAGGATGACTGAGGTGGGAATCGAACCCACTCTCTACTCGATTATACTCACGAGACTGAATAGATCCCTTTCCAGCCCGGGATTCAAGCAGAGGCACCTACTTCCTTCAAATATCGGGAGACTATGTAAAAACAATTAGTTACGGTATTACAAGTTCTTAATGATTTATTATGGTGTTTGATGCCATTTTCAGCGTTGCCTTAGTAAACGAAAGTTAAATGCTTTTCAGTCGGTCAACACGATTGTACCCAAATCAGATGGGTTATTCCCTAATCCTGAAAAAAATTTACATGAGATTTATTTTCAGGATTAGGAAATGACCCATCTCATTGGGTACAATCGGTTTGTTATTGATATTAGGGCTGGCCTCGTGGTGTAGGGGTAGTGCGCCTGCCTCTCGCCTAGGAGGTAACGAGTTCAATTACCGGCTCCGTCAGGCATTTTAGAAACGTACTTGAAGGCTGAAACGAGGTGCATTCAACCTCGTGAGGACAATTGAGTAGCTCTCTGACTAGAGAGGCAGCGTCTAGGTCAAGAAAGGCAAGGGGACATGTCGCGTCGCTCTGCCCACGCGTCACCTCGCAATCTGCAGGTCACATGTCTGAGCACCGGTTGCTTGGTGGACCAGATCTGTAGTGCCTTGTGGTTGGTTGGTTTTTAATATATACCTAAGTAAATAAATGACGTTAGAACAGTATAATTAAAGTTTAAATGTAGGGGCAGATGACCTTGTAGTTCCTCCCCTTAAAACAACAATAACTAACTAACTAAAGTTGAAATGTATTAATTTAAGACTTGAGGAATAATCACACTTGGGCAGTTGTCAGATTTTATTGTTTTTCGGTAAAGGAAGTGCCTTTCCTCATCTCATTCTTGCCAATAACAAACACATAGAAAAACATTTTCTGCGTCCTTTGACCTAGGTTCTAGTTAATCTTTCAAACAAATAGTCTATAATATCAAAATAAGAAACGTATTCTGGACGTAATAATTGTATGTTTGTCTACCCTTTATTATTCCCGTTTTCAACGGGGTCGGGGATGAGATGCGATGAAGTCTAAGTGGCGGGTGATTTTTACGGACGGATGCCCTTCCTGACGCCAACCTCAAGAAAGGAATTAATGAGAGATGAAATGAATGAATATGAATGCAATTGGGCAAGGATATGGAAGGAAGCGGCCGTGGCCTGTCAGAAGGTACCGTCCCAGCATTTGCCTAGATTTGGAAATGGGAAACCACGGAAAACCATTTTCAGCGACGGCCCACGGTGGGGCTCGAACTCACGTTTCCAAGTCCACAGATAGCTTGGCCCCATGGCCTAGGGCTGCGCGTTAGCGAGCGCAGCTACCGCTGTCGATATATTCTGGAATTAATTTAATCAATAAAATTACAGGGCGCGATGGTACTTGCTTTGTAATTTGTGGGAACAACCCTCGGAAATGGCGCCTATGGATGAAGGAGGGTTGTACATTGCGTAAGCCTCCACGGGCATGACCATTCCTCGTGATCAGATCCCTTATCGCATCCAAGCACATTTAATTAGCTCGCCTCGTTATCATTCCAAGGGTCTGGTCTGTGTAAACATTCCCACCTCCAGCCAGTGGCTTCATCAGCTCTTCATAAACTCCGAGGCAAGAGCCTATTATGGAACCTACCACCCCTCCTTCGCATTCTTCTTCTGCTATTCCTTCTATTAAGTCCTCTTGCTCTTTCTCCGTCCTTCATTTCCTCCTCCCTCCTTCTTCTTTTTCCTCCTCATTCCTCTCCCATTTCCTCCTTTTCCTCCTTCTTCTTTTTCTTCCTCCTTCTTTTGCCACCTTTCTTCCATTTCCCCTCTTCCTTCTTCCTTTTCCTCCTCTTCCTCCTCCCTTTTTCTCCTCCTCCTCTCTCTTCTTTCATTTCCTCTCTTCGTTCTTCCTTTTCCTCCTCTTCCTCCACCCTTTACCTCCTCCTCCTCTTTCTTCTTCCATTTCCTCTCTTCCTTCTTCCTTTTCCTCCTCTTCCTCCACCCTTTACCTCCTCCTCCTCTTTCTTCTTCTTCCTTTTCCTCTCTTCCTTCTTCCTTTTCCTCCTCTTCCTCCACCCTTTACCTCCTCCTCCTCTTTCTTCTTCTTCCATTTCCTCTCTTCCTCTCTTCCTTTTCCTCCTCTTCCTCCACCCTTTACCTCCTCCTCCTCTTTCTTCTTCTTCTTCTTCCATTTCCTCTCTTCCTTCTTCCTTTTCCTCCTCTTCCTCCTCCCTTTACCTCCTCCTCCTCTTTCTTCTTCTTCCATTTCCTCTCTTCGTTCTTCCTTTTCCTCCTCTTCCTCCACCCTTTACCTCCTCCTCCTCTTTCTTCTTCTTCCATTTCCTCTCTTCCTTTTCCTCCTCTTCCTCCACCCTTTACCTCCTTCTCCTCTTTCTTCTTCTTCTTCCATTTCCTCTCTTCCTTCATCCTTTTCCTCCTCTTCCTCCACCCTTTACCTCCTCCTCCTCTTTCTTCTTCTTCCATTTCCTCTCTTCCTTTTCCTCCTCTTCCTCCACCCTTTACCTCCTCCTCTTTCTTCTTCTTCCATTTCCCCTCTTCCTTCTTCCTTTTCCTCCTCTTCCTCCACCCTTTACCTCCTCCTCCTCCTCTTTCTTCTTCTTCCATTTCCCCTCTTCCTTCTTCCTTTTCCTCCTCTTCCTCCTCCCTTTAACTCCACCTCTTTCTTCTTCTTCTTCCATTTCCTCTCTTCCTTTTCCTCCTCTTCCTCCACCCTTTACCTCCTCCTCCTCTTTCTTCTTCTTCCATTTCCTCTCTTCCTTTTCCTCCTCTTCCTCCACCCTTTACCTCCTCCTTTTTCTTCTTCTTCCATTTCCCCTCTTCCTTCTTCCTTTTCCTCCTCTTCCTCCTCCCTTTACCTCCTCCTCCTCTTTCTTCTTCTTCCATTTCCATCTCTTCCTTTTTCTCCTCTTCCTCCCTATCCTTTTTCCTCCTTCCTTTTCCTCCTCTTCCTCTTCTCTTTTTTCTTCGTTTCTCTCTTCCTCCTCCCAAAATTGGAATAGGCTATTTTAATGAGTCTCATTGAGTACTTTACTCACGCTTCTCAATAGAGGAATGTACAAAAATTAATTTAAGAAAGTCAAGGGGGAGATGTCGCTCTGCACACGCGTCATCCCTCAATCTGCAGGCCATAATATGTACATATGCGCACCGGTTGCTTAGTGGGCCAGGTGCTTCGCGTATAATTGGCTGTGTGTGGAGTCTTCTACGTCACATGACATGAGTTATGAAACGTTGTTGTTGTTGTTGTTGTTGTTGAATATTTAGGGTCTTTGCGACATCGTGGTCATGTAACCCCGTGTACTTGGGTGTGTGCAGAATTTGTCTGGTAACCTGTGTCTGTACTAGTGGAAGAGTTATGAAACAGTTACCACTGAGTTTAACCCAACGGATGACGTATCCTGACTTACATTATTTTGAATATTAGCTTACGCCCATTAAGTTTCCGTGACTAATTATCAGACACCTGTATACTTATTGTACTAGCGAACATGCATCCAGCCACAATTCAGAATTTCACCAGCCTATAATTCATTTATAATGATGATCAAATCGAAGCCAGTCTCTCCCTACCTCTGATGGAAAACTGTACAAAGTAAATGGATTCAGACTTTAAATATTGAGGGGACTGTAGTTTTGGACAAAGTTATTGACGGGAAGGGGGGGGGGGGGATGGGGAGCAATCCGTGATCCTCAACGTAGCTCTGCAATTACATGCTAAGAGCGGATTGTGCTAACATTCATGTTAGTGATTTATTTAGGGGCTTTGCGACATCGTACTCAAGTGGCCTCGTGCACTTGGCTGTGTCTGGAAACGGTCTGATTGAGGCTAGGCTTGGAAGGGGGCGGCCGTGGCCATAAGTTAGGAATCATATCGATGCTTGCCTGCCGTAGAAGAGGGAAACCTCTTCCAGGTTAGCAGAGGAGGGAATAAAACCCATCTCTTCCCAGTTCGGCCTCACGAGTCTGAGTGTACCACGTTACAACCCTCAGACCAGAATTAAATTTCTTAGCAAAGCCGAGAGTTGAACCCAGATGTACCCCGAGACCTCAGAAGATGGCTGCTAACACTGTGCGCGTATCTTGTTGCAGAGAGCTGTTGCGGAGACGAGCCCTGCGGGTGACATGAATTTGGTGAAGATCTGCCGACACAGCACACCATGCGGTTGGGCTGTCTACGTGCCATTCACACGCCGTGTCGATTACTTCATGAAGAACACGTAAGTTTACCGTCCACTACGGACTCCTACACATTTCCTCCCCGCGATGTGTTGCCCATTAAAACAACACTTCCTCTCAACAACAGACGATTGTGGTGGCTCCTCGACTTGAATGCCTGAGGTTCGATCTCCAGTTGTAGCATGGAATAAAACTCCAGGTGGCTCTCGGTCGAGCACAGGAAGAATTTCATTTGGTGGGTAGGGTAGGCACTGTCCTCGCTTTATATCTCTGCCGGTGAGGGCCGTTGCATTTCTGAGAATTCAAGCCGTCAACTCATATACTCCTCTTCATAAGACATTACCTCACAGTGTGGGGTTCGGGAGTTCAGCGGCCGACTAAGCATAATGCAGTCGGCACACTCCTTAGTGCTTGCCACGCTATTGTTGATGAGCCAATTTGAGAAATGTCTTTGGTGAGGCTAGTATAGTCGGTATGCCTTTCCTGTAAGTAATGACGTAGCTCACCGGCAGAGATATAATGCGAGGACAGTATTTCCGCACCTTCCACGCCCGTGTTGCTCATTAAGCCAGAAATCCATCATCTGATCCAATATTAGGCCGAAAGCAGCTTTAATAACACAAGTCAACACGAATTTTGAGCCTGGGTTTATGTATGTCTGAATTTGATTTGTCGTGCCTAACTAATAGGAGAAAAAATAGTTTTACCTAATATAGGTTGCTTTAATAGCTACTAGAGCTGCCGATTTAATAGATTAATCGGACCGATTAGAATAGTAGTGTGGTGTAGGAAAAGTAATTGTTTTGCGCAGCACAAAACCTGTGTATTGTATCAGTCTATTATTTGACATTTGGCGTGCTAGCATCAGCTATTGTAAGATTGACAGGTCATTTAAGTTAGCTGATGCTCATGCCTTTGCTTCAGAAAGATGAAAATGAAAATCCACAGCCTGCATCCAGTCGACCGACCGGGTCAGGGAATGAATGAAGCCCCTATCTAGCGGCGAGGATATGAACTGTGCCGGCTGCCGAAGCCTGTCGCACTCCCCTGGGGCAATGATTAAATGAATGACATAATGAAATGATAGTGGAGAGTGTTGCTGGAATGCAATTGTGACAGGGAAAACCGGAGTACCCGGAGAAAAACCTGTCTGCCTCCACTTCGTCCAGCACAAATCTCACATGGAGTGACCGGGATTTGAACCACGGACCCAGCGGTGAGAGGCCGGCGTGCTGCCGCCTAAGCCACGGAGTCTTCAGAAAGATAAAAGCGATAATATCTCCTTAATTGCTTTCTTGTAAACTGAGGCATTTGCCCACCGCTTTTACAAACATTAGGAATAGAAATTCCGGACAGGCTATTGTTGTCTTATTACTGAAGTTTACAAGTCGTTGGTGGAACTAGAAGATGACTTCGCAGACCCTCTACAATGGCAGAAAATACATTCAGTCCAACTTACTCATCTTGCACGCAAAGCGAAAAATTGCCCTGCATTCCAGCTACTTGAGTTCCGTGTGAGAGTGTGTTCAGTGTTCAGTGACGCTGGAAATATTGTTACTAACAGAAGGGCAGCCCTTAGTTCTGAGCAATGTCAACTTACTGACATGTCTGAAGTCCTGGAACAAAGAAGTGTGACTGTAACTGTGAACTTCAACTTCAAACTCTTATGTCATTAAATACAGTAATCAACATTGAAATATATTTCAAATAATATTATTAATATAAATGTTTTTGAATCTATTTATTTTTACTTGCACGCCACCAACACAATAAAAAATTAAAATGATAGCCTATCTTCCTCATAGCAAATGGAATTATAAACATTTTAAAATATATTATTCAAAGGTTTCTTTTTCTCGAACCGATACTGTGTGAAACCGACTAAAATTCGATTAATCGACCGATTAACCGACTAAAGGCATTCAGTTAACCGATCAAAATTTTTAATCGATCGACAGCTTTAATAGCTGCCACAACGAAAGTTCAAATTTGAAGGAAATTCTCAATTTTTATAAGTTCAAACAAAAACAAGCGTTAATTTATATCCTATTTACATCACGGTTATTTACAAAACATAGTTAACATTAGTAGCGGCCCCGTGGTGTTGGGGTAGCGTGCCTGCCTCTCACGCGGAGGCCCCGGGTTCGATCCCCGGCTCCGTCAGGGATTTTAAAAACTGACGTAAGGGTTGGAACGGGGTGCACTCAGCCTCGTGTGGACAATTGAGTAGCTGTCTGACAGTGAGACAGCGCCCCGATCACGAAAACCAAGATTTACGGCCGAGGGGACCCGACGCGCTGATCACGCGTCACCCCAATATCTACAGGCCGAATGGCTGGGCAGCGGTCGCTTGGTCGGCATTAGCCCGTCATGGGCTGTATAGTGCCAGGGGTTGACTTGAGTTAACATTAGTCTACAAATCAAAAAAACTATACAAACAAATATGTTTGGTACTTCTTCTATGTGGGCACGAACTTTCTCGTATTAGCCCCCATGTTCTCATTACATTGTCCGTGATAACGTTGCTCAAAGTCCATCACGTCTCGGTGTAAACGTTCCCCTTGCTCTTTTGAATATGCCCCGAGTTATCTTTAAATTGATCCAAGTGAGCATGTAGCATGTGTATTTTAAGTGACATTCTGCAACCCATGAGTTTTAAGTTCTCAATCATAGTGGAAATAAGCTCTTTGTAATTATCAGCTTTTTTTATTTCCAAGGAAGCCATGCATCACTGCTTTAAGGCTGTACTATGCTTGTTTTTCGTGGGTGTTGAGTATTTGTGGAAATTCTTCACTGGCCATTAGTTTCTTTGTTTGAGGACCGACGAAAATACCAGCATTAATTTTAGCTTCTGGCAATTTAGGAAAATAAGTCTTTAAATATTGAAAAGCTTCAGAATCTTGACGAAGAGCATTTACAAACTGCTTCATGAGGCCTAATTTTATATGCAACGTTATATATCATTGCATAAAGCACAAAAGCAAACTTTATTAAATATGAATGGCGTTTTTGGTTACTGTTCGATGTAGGCAGTCAGAATATATGCATTAAATAATAGATTCAATACAAAATGTTTTGCAATCGCCGTAAATTCACGCAGGAATAACTAGTGTTATATTGTCGGTAATGTTATGCATTACCATTCGGCTAACGATGTGAAGAATAGCGACTAAGTGACGTCACACAAGACAGCTTATGCACTGCCATCGTAATGTAAGGCTCCTACAGTGACGTCACGCCTAGAGTCGTTATAGTCGCAGCAGCAAGTCAGATAGCTCCCTTCACACGCAGTCATTTCAGGACTCGAACCCTCAGGAGGCTGAGTGTACCCCGTACCAGCCCTGAAACCAGAATTAAATGTCTTGGCAGAGTCGGGAATAGAACCCGGGCCTCCACGGTAACAACCAAAAATGCTAGCCACTACGCAATGAGGCGATAAACTATGTAGAGTAAACCTTTGCATTGTAACCTTTGTAACATTTTATAGCAGGTTGAACAAATCAAGTGCCGGTTTTTTTGACGAAGTCTAACGGAGCGCTCACTTAGAAAGATCATTACATTAAAGTATTGATCTGATTGTAATGAAACTTTAATATTTCTTAAAGGAACTTATTGTTAACGTGTATATGAAGTTGTAATCTGATCTGACGTTTCTAAGAGTAAGTCAGTTGTTCATTTTGTGAAACAACTTTTTCTCAGGCCTAGACTAGGTTGGTAGCAAATTACCTACATCATTGCGACGGTTGAACTAGTGTATGTATTTATAATTCGTCTTGAAATTTTGGGCAGAAGGCAGCTGTGGCCATTATTTAGGTAGACCTACCATCCCGGCATTCATCTGGAGTGTAAGTGGGGAAGCTACGGAATTCATTTTCTAGGATGGCTGAAGTAAGAATCTATGTGAACCCCGTTCTAACCCTCAGATCAGAATTTTGGGGGGGCAGAGCCGGGAATCGAACCCGGACCACCGCGGTGACTAGACAATACGCCACGAGGTGAACAAATTCATGCAGACTGCATATACTATCTACCATATCATTGTGGTTTGATTGACACATGGTTATGCCAGCTTTAGACGGCCTGTTGTTATGTTATTCGAGCGTAAATTTACGACGGTCGCAAAAGTGAATGCCTATATTAACAGCCTACTCTGGTTGGTGGCGGGCATGCTACTTCCTTTCCCAGGTGCAGGTACATAAAAAATGACATCATAAACCGACAATTGAAGCAAAAGCAATAGCCAAAATACAGGACATCCCACTCCTTCTCGCACTCCCCAAAATTCAATCCAACAACAACTACAACGGAGTAATACTAACTCAAATCCTCCAACTGCAACAACGTCTCATAACTTCTAAAAAATCTACGTTAAATAATTAATTTATAAATGAAAACCCAAACGAACTTATGAAAGCCCAAATAAGTTACTTATAAAACAAAAACCTACCCGCCAGTGCTCCTGCCGGCCGCTGCCGCCCGTGGCGACTTAGTGAATTAACCAAGCTCATTAACAATTTTCCAATGAACTAGCAAAAACATATTATTACCCCCTAGAAATCTTGAATATCCCAGGGCAAGGAGCACTGTGTTGCCCCGGTACCGGGACCCGCAAAGCCGATTGTTACTCTGGTTCTTCGAAGAATGAACACCTTCATTTTTATTGGTTAAGGTAAGATAGCTCCGACTGTACATCATCCAGCTCCATCGATCTGGCCAGTCCTCACTTTTCCAAACTGGATCAAATGACAATTTAATCCACGCTGGCAAGTGACTGTTATAAAGTACACATTTCCTAATTTTTTGTTGTATTTATCTCGAAAAAGGTATTGCACACTGTTTCTTAAATACACATGATTTTCAAACATATTCTAGTAATTGCGAAGCGCCTCCGTGGCTTAGGCGGCAGCACGCCGGCCTCTCACCACTGGGGTCTGTGGTTCAAATCCCGGTCACTCCATGTGAGATTTGTGCTGGACAAAGCGGAGGCGGACAGGTTTTTCTCCGGGTACTCTGGTTTTCCCTGTCAATATTTAATTCCAGCAACGCTCTCCACTTTCATTTCAATTCATCTGTCATTCATTCAATCATTGCCCCAGAGGAGCGCGACAGGCTTTGGCAGCCAGCACATTTTATATCCTCGCCGCTAGATGGGGGCTTCATTCATTCCATTCCTGGCCCGGTCGATCGACTGGAAACAGGCTGTGGATTTTCATTTTCATTCTAGTTATTGCGAGTTAGTTATTTTCTTTTAATACTGTATAAAGTGCCTATCACATTCTATGATATGTAGCATATGTTTCGTCACTGACCACCAAGATGAAGTAAAGTGGTTCGAATTCAGGCTCACTCGCAGCTAGTACAAGACACAAGAAACGAATGGAACCTGACTGGAAAAGGCTTTGTAGGCTAATAAGCGTTATATCTGAACCAATTATGTAAGAAATGATATTGTGAGGGGTTTGCGTATACTTATTACAACACTTCCTTTAACGTCATTGTCGTGACACTGATGGCACTACTTGGGGTCAAGTTCACAGCTCGGATTGGCTGCTGGATTGTACGAAAATCGCGGCCAGGGAAAATAGCGCCTATTGACAAATGTGCGTAATCGCGCCCAGTCTAGGAATTGTCCTCGTGACAATACGGTACTGTTTTACATACAAAAGAGACCTAACCTGGGGCTTACCCCCCAGACCCCCTTGCTTGTTGTGCAATCAGTAATTTTCGTCCAGATAGTCATCTATCCAAGTAGTGACCAATGATTTCGTCCAGATCGATGTTTTCGTCCAGATAGTCATCTAACCAAGTAGCGACCAATGATTTCGTCCAGACCGATGGTTTCGTCCAGACAGTCGTCTAAACAAGTAGCGACCAATGGTTTCGTCCGTATCAACCACAAATACTCCAGGTAGAGACCATGCTGGGCGCGATTTGCAGGACACCGGCTGGTGTACCTTGTCCTCTCAGTGGGGGATGGGATTTCGGAACATTTTCCGGTAGTAAAAATCCTTCCAATATTTGTACATATCCTATATTGCAATTTTTTGCTTATCTTATAAATAAATTATGTCATCTTCTTCTTCAATCTCGGGGCATCATTTATTAATTTCGTAAAATATTAGACCATTTGAAATGCATTATAGCATTTATTTATTTATTTATTTATTTATTTATTTATTTATTTAATTTAGCGTATGGCTTTTAGTGCCGGGAGTGTCCGAGGACATGTTCGGCTCGCCAGAGGCATTATAGCATTATACAGTATGTTATTCCCTAGACTTCAAATTGTTAAATATCTTTCATAGCCAAGGAACCTGATCACTGCTAATTAGTTTACTGCCACCAGTGCCAAGGAATTGCAGGGTTAGTTTCAAGTACATAAACAATGGCAAGCCTATTTCAATTAAACTAATTAAGAAGTAATTATGATTTCTTATCAAACCATTATGATACATTCGCCCCAAGTAAAGTTTCGTTATTTATTTTCATTTTAAACATTTCTTTTCGAGCATTTTGCCTCAAATTTAAAAGCATTTAATGTACATATGATATGACTTGCTAAATGATAACATCCTTCACTTGAGGCCTGGTTCAATTTACAACATACCTCGCGGCATTGCCGTGCTTGAGGGCAGCTGTAGCAAGTCCGGAGATCGGAGGTTTGAATCCCGGCGCTGAGAGCGGCTATCCTGCGTGTGGTTTTCCCCAGGTTTTCCCACACTCCCTCCAGACAAATACTGGGATAGTACCTTACTTCAAGTCCCGGGGCACCTACCTCGTCCCTGTCCCTAATACAGTTACACACACACTATTACAGTCATCACAGAAATACAGGTAGGCTAATCAGACAAGTTCAACACACACCCAACGACACAGTGCTGATGATCAATGTGCCCCAATCCCCTTAAATGAATTATTAACAACAACATATTTACAATACACTGTCAGGACTGTTCCACTGATACACCTTGACTTCGCCAGTGGAGATGGCTGCCACGCTGTAACAGGAAGAACACTGAAACTTTCACGAACACTTTAAAACAAATTACCAAAAGGAAATGATAGTTTATCTTTTGATTTAAAAATAAATGTAATGTTTGACTTCCGGTCTCCGTGGCTTAGGCGGTAGCTCGCCGGCCTCTCACCGCTGGGTCCGTGGTTCAAATCCCGGTCACTCCATGTGAGATCTGTGCTGGACAAAACGGAGGCAGACAGGTTTTTCTCCGGGTACTCCGGTTTTCCCTGTCAAAATTTCATTCCAGCAACACTCTCCACTATCATTTTATTTCATCTGTCATTCATTTAATCATTGCCCCAGAGGAGTGCGTCAGGCCTCGGCAGCCGGCACAGTTCATATCCTCGCCGCTAGATGGGGGCTTCATTCATTCCATTCCTGACCCGGTCGGAGACTGGAAGCAGGCTGTGGATTTTCATTTGTAATGTTTGACTAAAACATTTCTCCATCAACAATAACTTACATGTGATTTTGTACCTATTGAGACTCCTTAAGGGGGGATGATTGTGAAAGTGCAGCATAGTTTAACGCTAAATAGTAACATATTTAAATGTGTCCGTTGTAACTCTGCAGTCGGTCAAAACGAATTCGCCCAATGACTCAGCGAGGTACAGTGTATAATAATATATGAATAATAAGTAAATTACACTCCTGGAAAAAATTGCATGTATTAGTTATGATCACTATTAGACTATAATAGGATAAGTTTTAGGATATCCTGAAAGTCAGTCTACAGTTTTGGATCGGCAAATAAGTAATGCATTGAATATTAACATTACCAATTGTTATTAACAATTTAGTGACATTAAACAGTTTAGGAACACACAATTTCTTAATCAAAAGACACACTATCATGAAACTTGACTAAATCAGTCTCAATGGTTCAATATACAACTTGGACCAAAATTAATACAACGGTTCAACTAATTAAAGTTTGATGAGCATTTTTAATAATACAGATAGTTTTTGAAAGCCAGTTTTTCATGTATTTCATCACTTATCACTTGTATTACTTCATTCTAGCCCATTTTAAGCTGGTTACATATATACATGAGCGGAGAAAATGGCAAGGTTCTTGCTTAAACCATCGTGGATATAAATGTTCCTAATAACTAAAAAGTACCATTGGTACAAAAACAGTTAAAGTTTACTTTGAAATTTTACAACTTTCCATTGAAATGTATGGATGTTATGGATGTTTAAACATTCCTGCACCATAATCAGAGTCTTCCTCGTCTGATGTCAAAGATAGAACAATATTGAATAATTCAAGCCACGGATTGAACATTGAACAGTAGGCAAGTTGAGACGTCATTCAAGTGTGTAGGCACTGATATATTATTTTATTGTGGCGAAAATAATGGTCATGGTGTCATAAAACCTTGGTAACATATTGCCAATATTTTTTTTTTCTTCATAAAATCACCATCATCCCTCCTTAAGGTAATACGCTCATAGTGTTTGTTTACTTGTAGACTTACATTAGTACAGTAATTCTACATTGAGTTATTTTTAGATCATTTAGTTCTCATTATTGCATGCAATTTTTTAACATATTAGATTTTGTTTGTAATTTGGAACTGGAACTTGCTGTGTGTTCACAGGTGTGACTGCCCCAAGGGGAAGGACTGCATGAGGACTGATGATGATCTCTCAGTGAGTGCCTACGTGTACAGATGTAGGAATCCTCCCGTCACCACTGTAACTGAGAAAGAGACCCAGTCGTGAGGATACCTTTCACCTTCTACTCCACATTCGGTCCACACGGACTAGGACAGCTGGTATCCATTAGCTAAACAGTCGGTGTTCAATGTCTTGTGTGCTGTGCTTCAATGTTCCATGAGCTGTTGTTGTTTTTATTAATATTTATATTACTATTGTCATTCACTTCAAAATGTCAAAGTTGTTAATTTAGATTGCTAGTGAACTCCTCTGCCATGCAATTAACAAGCCATGTTATGTCTGTGAGAAGTAACATGAGACCCAAGCACTGACCAAGAAACTATCTATTCTATGCTCTAGAAAAACCACTTGTGCAATATTCAGTTTCGTAGATATTAATATTAACCAACACTTAGGGAAGACCTCTTCTCATTCAACCCATGCATTTTAATGGCGTACCTGTCTGTCCTATGCAGTAGTTTAGCTTCAACATTCCTCCACTTCTGAATATTTATATGTAAATCAATTCCCATCTCCATTTTATTAATTCCCTTTCTTTTACAATCTTTTGTATATATAGTTTATTTAATGTGAACATAATTAGATACATTTGTTTAAATGAAATGATTATGCATAAGAAGTTACTGAAACTTTTTTTAAGTAACATTTTTATAAATTATGACAATATCCAAGAATTGGAAATGAGAATTACTCGACGCAGATTGGATATCAGCTGTCATGGCTGAGTCCATGCAGACTCACACACTCTCCACTAGCACACTTGTTAATAAAGACACTGTCAGTAATCCTTCAAATAGTAGAATCTTGGGCAAAAACTGCATTATAATTGGTTCATGAGCACAATATTCAGTCAACAGAGTATCCTTAGCTCCATATCATAGACATTCCATGATGAGACTCATTGTTTTATCTTGGGCCACGACAACTTTTGACAACCATTTGGAGTGTTTTTACCATGCTTAGACTTGGCAAGGTCTAAGATAGTATCTTATTTCAAGTCTCATGGAACCCAGATAAATGTTCAGTTAGACATACGTCTGCAGAACCACAAGAACACAGGTTTTCCACACAAACTGTACAAGATCACAGGGTTTATGATTATCAAAACTGATAGGTTTGTTTTGAAGCTTGCAGTCTGCTCTGACATCATCCCTATTCATTAGTTTGCCAGAAACTTTACAACAGTTTCTTTATACATTAGAACATGATCCAGAAAGATCATCCCAAAGAGGATCTAATTTCTAAAATTACCATTGTGAAACCATGGTTTTCCAGTCTCTTCCTCCTTGTAGATGTGTACATTGGACATCGTAGAATTGCAAAGAGTTTGATGGTGCAAGTGGAGCAGTGTGTGTGTTCTGCATAAAATTACCACTTCATTTAGACAGTATTCCAAGAGTGTACTTAAGTATTGAATCCTTTAGTTTGTTTTGTTTCCTGGATAGGGAAATCAAAATGGTTCCCTTTGTAAATACAACTGTTATTATTTAAGATTAGCTTGGACTTGTAGTACTTAGAAATTATAGTTTAAAAGTAATTTTCCTGAAAAATGTATCTCCTGGAGAAAAAAATCTTGATTACTAAGCAGTCATCCTCTAACAAGTTCAGTTCTTACTGCAACTTGTCAAATTTCACACTGCTGGACATTTTAATTACAAATTGAGTTCAGTTATTAAAACCTGTATCAGGATGGATATTGTATCACATATCCAAAGGATATATTCAACTGTAAACAGATAGGCTACTTAAGTGAAACGTTATACTAACTAAGCAGATTTCAAATTGTAAACTATTTTATTGATACCAATATGTGTATATTGTAGGCTACACCAATATGCACATATTGTAGGATGCAACTACTAATTAAGATATATTTTATTCATAGCCTAATCTGTGAAAAAGTTCTCAGTCCAGAATGAAAGAACTTTCAGAACTAAAATTCATATTTAAAAAGGAATCATTTTTCATGAATTTTATGAATTACAGTTACTATATTTCATTGTTATATGGATATATTCAGACTTAAGAACACTGTTTATCAGTGTGTTCAATAGACTGAGATGTGTTCTGTGTCTGGATGTCAACAGAGTCAACTGTGCGATAGTTTGCAGTACTCTCAGGTTGTAACAAACTCATGATGATGTATATGGTACTCCAAAATTTCTCCTAACAATAAAGAGTACCACATTTCTTAATGTTTGTTCATAAACAGATCATTAATTCAAGCATGAAAAACAATGTATACGTATTATCATATGAGATAGGCAGCACCTATGAGCCGAACAGCCTGAGAATCAGTATAGGACATTTTCTGGAAACACTATGTACTTCATTATATATTAGCCTATTTATTATCATTTAGTTGTATCATATTATGTGTGTGTATATTGTAAGTATTTATTTCTGAAATTATATTTGTATGTTAGTATGTATTTATATACAGTATTTTGTCTGTGAATAGAATGACATGACTTCAGGTTTTTTTTTCTGGTCGTTCTGTTTCTCCTCATTTGACATGAAAGCCATCTAAAATAAATTCAATTCAAAACAATGCCTGTAATCTGATACTGTATTTTAAAGCTACCCTCCACCTCTCCCCGTCTCCAATTTCTTCTTCTTATGACTCTCAGGTATAAGAAAAATTACCCAGTTCATCTTATTCAACATGGAACTGAATTGTTCAATATCCTTCCGTTTTAAACAATTTTCCATTCTACTCATGTATGGAAAGTGATGTGCCATGCAAATGGGTTTTTGACTTTCTATAGCTTAGTGCACCTGCCATTTCGGTTGAAGTATGAGGATATCTTCATCATCAACCCACCAGAAGCTTGTAGCACTATGTGGAGCACATGATATAATTGAAGGTAGCAACTCTCTTCAACTGCAGGCCATAACCATCTTCTTCCCAATCCTAGCCACAATTGCAAGAACACAGGTTATTAGACACTCCACATACACTCTAGCACAATGGATTGATGACCACGAGGTTTCAAACCCTAAATGAAACAAAAGTTAATAGGGGTCCACGAAAAGGAAGGTGTAAATAAAGTGAATAAGATTTTGAAGATTCGGCATTTGCGCGTGAAATGAAATGGTAGCAACCGTATGAAATTGATCCACTTTGCCGTTAGGAACAACAAGTCTGTACACGGGAACAAAGCAAGTGATTGTACATTGTACGGACACAGATTCAGTGAGATAGCAGCTGCTTTCCAAAACTCTCTGTGTAGGCCTACATAACTTTATTTCACAGGAATAGCTAACCATAACTTTCTTGAAGAAAAACGAGGTCTACATGCTCCAGCTTTTGCAGACAGGACCAGAAGCAGGATGAATGTTGCAGAATTATACAAGGAAGCTTTGGAAAGGTAGGCTAAGTTGCTTAGGAAATATGATTCAGTTCATGAAGGATGGCCTGGTGACAACCACAGCTCGTTCCGATCATCATTACGATGGATGTTCTGCTGAACGAACTGTTAGCTCTTGATTACAGTAGCGGTGTTTTTAATACCAATGGATAACTAGAGCTTGCACAATACATTTCTATGAATGTAAATTAATGTTGATTCTTTTGGACGCGAGAGAACCTGCCAATTGGACAGATGGAATGAAGTGCGCGAAACTAAGTTGTCTCTCAGACTGGGCGTAGTGGCTAGAATCCTTGGCTGTCGCCCAGGAGATCCGGGTTCGATTCCCGGCTCTGCCAAGAAATGTAAATCTGGTCTGAGGGCTGGAACGGGGTACACTCAGCCTCAAGAGAAGAGGTGGTTCGATTCCCACCTCAGTCATCCTGGAAGTGGTTTCCGTGGTTTCCCATTTCTACGCCAGGCAAATGCCGGGATGGTTCCTAACTTAGGGCAACGGCCGCCTCCTTGCCGATCCCCACCTGAATTACAAATACACACACTACTACAGGCAATACAGTCAGACAGGTTATCAGAGAAATTCCACCTATACCCAGGTACATGCTGTCCAAGCCCCCTCAACTAAACGAATAAAGTCAAAGAGGCAGAATGGTTCGGAAAATGCTGGTGAGATGATGAGGGCGTTAACCTCGTGTTAGATTTACCACAAAAGCGTACAATATCTTTACAGTACTTTAAACAGGGTGAGACATACTTTTGCATGCGTATTAGAATCAAGTGTTGGCCTCCTCGCTGGTCGGCAAATGTCCCAAGTGAACAGACAAGGGATGCCAGGGCTCATTATTGTCGCTACTTCACAACCACCGCAAGAGTAGAGGCTAACTAACCAAAAGAAGACAGGTCTCATTCACGTACCGGTTCTATTTGGTCGTCATGACAGCAAGCAGCTCCTCGTCCCCTTAGCAAACAGCTTCGTTGCTTGAGCTAGCCCCTTCCATTCAATTTTGGTCTAGATATGCCTGCCTACGGTACTCTCTCCACTGTCGGAAGCTGCATGTCTGAAACATAATGCAGATTCCAAAAGGCTAGAATCTAATCATGACAAACAGCAAACAGGGGCGTATATAAGGGGTGGGCCCAGCCCCCCACCCTGAAATTTTGTCACATATAATATTCATTATTAATTAAAACACTGCCTCCGTGGCTTAGGCGGCAGCCCGCCGGCCTCTCACCGCTGAGTCCGTGGTTCAAATCCCGGTCACTCCATGTGAGATCAATGCTGGACAAAACGGAGGCAGACAGGTTTTTCTCCGGGTACTCCGGTTTTCCCTGTCACAATTTCATTCCAGCAACACTCTCCACTATCATTTCATTTCATCTGTCATTCATTTAATCATTGCCCCAGAGGAGTGCGACAGGTTTCGGCAGCCGGCACACTTCGTATCCTCGCCGCTAGATGGGGGCTTCATTCATTCCATTCCTGACCCGGTCGGAGACTGGAAGCAGGCTGTGGATTTTCAATTAAAACACTAAAAACCAATATACTTTCCATGTAGGCCTACTATTGTTACTAAGCGACATAAGGCAACGTTGCAAAGCGAGGAGACGGTAGTCTACAGTGTGACAATCAGTTTGCTCTTATCTTATGTGTAATATCATAACCTCTTATTACACTCCTGTGTCTTCGGTCCTAAGAACCTACCAAGAACAACAACAGGTGCCCTTGAAGCGTGTGACGAAACGTTTTTCCCCCTAACTTTTATACCCTTATCAAACTTTTAACAACTTTGCCTGTCTCTGTAGCTGCCGCCGGACGGAGTTTGAGTAGGTTGAAAACATACGGTACTTAAGAAATTGTAAATCAAAAACAGTAATGTTAAATCCTTCCATCTAAATACTATCAAGTGAGCAAGAAGATTGTATTAATAAAAAGTAACATAAAATGGTCTTAGTTGTGTTTGACATCAACCAAACATAAATCATCACAACAAATTGGTTGAAATGATGATGCCAGATATCCCCAAACTCCCGGATAGCCCCCCCCCCCACCAAAAAAAAAGAAACTCTATATACACGCCCCTGATGACAAAGGTTATCAGACAAATTTCACACATACCCAAATACACGGAGTTGATGCAAGGCCGTAGAGAGCGATCACGGGCCCCACGGCAATGACTCCCGAGCTCTTCCCCCTATATTTGAGTCTTTTCTCATAACACAAACTAAGATTTCATAATTTGGTTATGTGAAATGAAGTGGAAAGCTGATCAATTTACTGATTTTCCATCAACCAGCCATGTTGCGGGCTCATAATCTCATTTCCAATTTATTTGTGGATATTTTACTAGTAACTTACCTACATTTTCAAAGTTTCCTTTGCATTGTAACGCTCGAAATTTGACGAATAAATTTTCTGTCATACGTGCCACTATGTAAATACACACATCAAAAAAAGTTTTGCATCACCTCGGTTCCCAGATCTCCGGCATATAGACGTTGACTGTGTATATTGTATCCAAGATACAGTCCCTTTGACTGTTCATAGATGTCACTAAAACTGCTCAAAGATGTAAACAACCATGCATGAGCAGGGCCTATTAGACGGAGGGGGTACGACAGCCGATCAGTTCCAGTCATTCCACAAGGACGAAGGTACGCTGCTCACGTTGTCTGTAGTTCTACCATGCCTAGAAGGTCAATACCGCAGTTCGATCGCGTCCGCATTGTTACTTTGTGTCAAGAAGGGCTCTCAACAAGGGAAGTTTCCAGGTGTCTCAGAGTGAACCAAAGCGATGTTGTTCGGACATGGAGGAGGTACAGAGATACAGGAACTGTCGATGACAGGCCTCGCTCAGGCCGCCCAAGGGCTACTACTGTAGTGGATGACCGCTACTTACGGATTGCCGCTCGGAGGAACCCTGACAGCAATGCCACCATGTTGAATAATGCGTTTCGTTCAGCCACAGGACGTCGTGTTTCAACTCAAACTGTGCGCAATAGGCTGCATGATGCGCAACTTCACTCCCGACGTCCATGGCGAGGTCCAGCTTTGCAACCCCGACACCATGCAGCGCGGTACAGATGGGCCCAACAACATGCTGAATGGACCCCACGGAATTGGCATCACGTTCTCTTCACCGATGAGTGTCGCATATGCCTTCAACCAGACAATCGTCGGAGACGTGTTTGGAGGCACCCTGGTCAGGCTGAACGTCTTAGACACACTGTCCAGCGAGTGCAGCAAGGTGGTGGTTCCCTGATGTTTTGGGGTGGCATTATGTGGGGCCGACGTACGCCACTGGTGGTCATGGAAGGCTCCGAAACGGCTTTACGATACCTGAATGACATCCTCCGACCCATAGTGCAACCATATCGGCAGAATATTGGAGAGGCATTTGTCTTCATGGACGACAATTCTTGACCTCATCGTGCACATCTTGTGAATGCGTTCCTTCAAGATAACGACATCGCTCGACTACAGTGGCCAGCATGTTCGCCAGATATGAACCCTATCGAACATGCCTGGGATATGTTGAAAAGGGCTGTTTATGGACGTCTTGACCCACCAACCACTCTGAGAGATTTACGCCGAATTGTCGTTGAGGAGTGGGACAATTTGGACCAACAGTGTCTTGATGAACTTGTGGATAGTATGCCACGGCGAATACAGGCATGCATCAATGCAAGAGGACGTGCTACTGGGTATTAGAGGTAGTGGTGTGTACTGCAATCTGGACCACAAATGCTGAAAGTCTAGCTGTATGATGGTACAACATGCAATGTGTGGGTCTCATGAGCAATAAAACGAGCTGAAATGTTGTTTGTGTTGATCTCTATTCCCTTTGTATTTAACGGTTCCGGAACTCTTGGAACCGAGGTGATGCAAAACTTTTTTTGATGTGTGTAAATAACAAGTCTTTAGAAACGTTTTGAAATAGGACACAAGTCTTTCATTCTACAACGGCTCAAGAATCGCCAAAATTCAAACACATCGCCTTTTTTTTTCTTTCGAAATTCAGTCGAATTAGTAGGTATTTTAATATTTTTCTTAGGATTCAGATAAAAGACTAAAACAGCTGTTAATTAAAACTGTGGTTGTCTCTTCCAGGCCCTTGAGTACGCTCGGGCCCTAGGGCTGCAGCCCCGTTTGTCCCTACCTCTCGTCGGGCCTGAGTTGATGACCAATATGTCCCAATCCTCTAGAGTGAATTAACTGCAACAAGCAATACACAAAGCTGTGTCTTATGCTACTCTTTGATCTCAAGAGATAAGTTGCTATATGTCTTCTCCACGGTGTAGGCCTATAACGATATTCTTAGCATTTCATCAGGTAGGCCGTAAGTGCTTTTAAAAATACATTCGGTGGCATCACTCTTCCTTTCTCGCCCATCTTTACAATTTGTGATAGATAATAATGTAAAACTTAAGAATGAAGCCAAATCTGTAGACTGTCCAAATACAATGTTAGACTGTGTAGTCAACGCTTAGAATAAGAATCTAGTATATTATTTGTCGATTTCTTGTGTAAAATTTTGTCCCTTTCTTAATTTCCCGCAATTTCTTAAAAATGAAAGCTCCCACTCACACTGGACAGTTGCACGGTGGCATTCTGCCCGAAGACAGGTCCGAGCCCCCGAAGAGGCTACCCCCAGCCGGAGTTTACGTGCGGTAGGGTGGCCAGCGCCTTTCCGCTCCTCCTTATGTTGGCTAACAGCGCACAGTACCTAGAACCGGCATACCATCCAAGTTCTGACTGCGTCCAAAGCTGCTTAACTGCGGAGTTCTCATGGGATCCGGTGTTTCAACACGGCTAGGCAGTTGGCCTATCGAACATTAACACTGAAAAAGCCGACCTGACATTTTTCTTTTGTAACACGTTTTCTCAAGCTCGCGATTTTCACCAATTATACTCAACAAATACTTCTGCAGCCAGACCACTCTAAAATTTAGGATTTATTCAATGGCTTTGATATAGGCTACAAACTAAGTTTTGCAATATTCACTTGGTCTTGATATTTTTAACTAGACCGACAATGGCAGCTACCCTAACGCGCAGCGCTAGGCCATGGGGACAAGCCCTCTGCGGTCTCGGTAGACGTGGGTTCAAACCCCACCGTCGGCCATCCTTGACTTACCCATTTTCAACTCCAGGCAAATGCTGGGACGGTAACTTTTGACAGGCCACGGACGCTTCCTTCCACATCCTTGCCCAGTTTCATTCACCATCATTCATTTCATCTCTCATGAGGTTGGTGTCAGGAAGAGCATCCGGTCGTAAAAACCATCCACCACAAAAACTTCCATCTCATCCCCGATCCTGTTGGAAAACGGGAATAATAAGGGGTAGACATACATACTGCTCGGTTCCAAGCTCTGTGAACTTTCGGGATGAAGGGTAGAGGCAGGGTAGGAGCAGGCGTGAATTGAGAAGCCTGTCGATAGCCCGCCGTGTTACCTGACATTCTCGTCTATTCCAATACTGCTAACATGGGTCTTTTCTGAAACCAGTGTGGCGTTGGGAATGAGTGACTGGGTCACCGACTAATGTATTTGGTTCTGTTACTACGCAAGGACCGAGAAACCTCATCACTCGTCACCACCACCACTCATAGTCTGCGATGCACATTCCTCTCAGGTCCACGCAGCTTAGACCCGAGCAGTACTTGATATTTTAAACTTTGAGAACAAAATAGGTTTCGTATTAGTCAACAAATTCAACGTTGATATTCTGAGATAAATCATTGGGGCTACATGTTTAATAAAATATATCTGTTAAAGATATAATGCAGATTCCATAAGGCTAGAATCTAATCATGACACAAGTCATCAGACAAATTTCACATGGAGTTGATGCAGGGATGCAGAGAGCGATATGTTTGAATATAATATGTATTTATGTGAATGTACTAAATTCTTAATAATAATGTTATTGGTTTTACGTCACTTTTAACTACTGTGTTTATTGAGACGCCGGGGGTGCCGGAATTTCACCCCGAAGGGGATCTTTAATGTGCCAGTAAAACTACTAACACGGCTCCCTCGCATTTGCGCACACTCGAATGCCAGCTGACTGCGCCAGGATTCGATTCTGCAACCTCGGGTACAGCAATCGAGAACGTTACCGCTGAGTCACTACATACTTACAAACTACGTGATGGTTCAGTGGTCAAACAACTTGTCTCTCACCAAGGTGGACGGGGTACAATTCACGGTCAATACCTGTGAGATTTTCGAAGTGAAATATCACGTCCTGAGGTTTGGATTCAACGTAAAATGGAGGTCCCGTGGCTCATGATCGCGAGATTAACGGTCACGTAAACGATAAGCTTCCTTTTACAGATTACGTTACGTTTACTAACGGGCACAGTTCGCCAGTGAGACAAGAGG
Organism: Meconema thalassinum; assembly: GCA_946902985.2. Classification (NCBI taxonomy): domain Eukaryota; kingdom Metazoa; phylum Arthropoda; class Insecta; order Orthoptera; family Tettigoniidae; genus Meconema; species Meconema thalassinum. Next base: position 462,666,484 of record OX336389.2, on the reverse strand, counting down.
GATGTGTTCCCCCGAACAATTTACGAAAATATGTGGTAATTTGTCACTTCCTCAAGGATGAATAAATTGTTAACAATTTTATAAATCTAAATAATTTTCCTCTCTTTTCTCTTTCTTTCTTTCTTTCTTTCTTTCTTTCTTCCTTACTTTCTTTCTCTTTTTCCAGTTTGTGCTGTAGCGGCTAACATTCTTGGCTGTCACTCCTGATGTTTGGGTTCGATTCCTGGCTCTGTCAATAAATTGAATTCTGGTCTGAGAGATGGAACGGGGTACACTCGGCCTCGTGTGGCAAAACTGAGAATATATGGGTTCGATTCCCACCTCCGACATCCTAGAAGTGGTAATCCGTGGTTTCCCACTTCTACTCTAGGCATGTGCCGGAATTGTTCCTAACTTAAAGCTACGGCCGCCTCCTTCCCAATCTTAGGCTCAAACACAAGTACACTACTATACATACCACAATCATAGGTTATCAGACAAATTATACACACTCCCCAATACACGAAGCTGATGTTCCTAAATTAAAAGACAAAATGGAAGGGAAAAAATAATAAGGATCCTTTTAACGGCATACCGGCGTTAGTTTCAAATCTCTGTGCTCTACGCGTTAGAAGATGATTCGTTTCTTATCAAATAGCCTAGCCAAAGTTGTTCATGTGAAGATACATAATTCCACATAGAAGAGGTTCTCTTTGAACATTATATCGTCCTTACGTCTGCAAAGTCTGCTATGTTGCAATGCTAATCTCTTCCATTCTTTACCCCAGCCATATGACGACATATAACTTTATTTATCAAAGCAATTATTACAGCTATAAAACCGACAGCAGTGGCTACGCTGTCTAAAGCGCAGCGTTAGGTCATGGGGCCACGCTCTCTGCTGACTCGGTAGACGCGTGGGTTCGAGCCCCACCGTCGGCCGTCCTTAAAATGGTTTTCCGTGGTTTCCCATTTTCAACACCAGGCAAATGCTGGGACGGAACCTTCTGACAGGCCATGGCCGCTTCCTCCCATGTCCTTGCCCAGTTTCCTTCATCTTCACCCATTCCATCTTTCATCACGACGTGCAGGTCGCCTACGGGCGTCGACTAGAAAGACCTGCACTCGGCCTCTCAGGAGGCCACACGACAAAAAAAAACGCTATAAGGAATAGAGCTGTCGATTTAAGCGATTAATCGGACCGATTAATAAATAATAGTGTGGTTTAGGAAAAGTAATTGTTTCTATATATGAATTGCAGACGAATGTCCATTAGCTGGGAACAAAAACCTGTGTATTGTATTATTATTTGCCATTTGGCGTGTTCACATCAGCTATCGGAAGATTGGCAGGTCATTAAAGTTAGCTGATACTCATGCCTTTGCTTCAGAAAGATAAAAGTGATAATATCTAGAAGATGACTACCACAATGGTGGAAAAGAACATTCAGCCCAACTTCCACATCTCGCACGCATAGCGAAAAGAATTGCTTTGCATTCCAGCTACTTCATTTCCATGTGAGAGAGTGTTCAGTGAAGCAGGAAACATATTGTTACTAGGAGAAGGGCAGCCCTTAGTTCTGAGAATGTAAAATTACTGACATGTCTAAAGTTCTGGAGCAAAGAAATGTGACTCTAAGTAACTGTGAACTTGAACTTCAAATTCTTGTGTCATTAAATAATCAATATTGAAATATATTTTAAATAATAGTCCTATTATTAACTTAAATCCTTTTCAATTTACTTATTTTTACTTGCACACCACCAATACAATTAAAATTAAAAATTATATCTTCCTCATAGCAAATGAAATTGTAAACATTTTAAAATATCATATTCAAAGGTATTTTTTCTCGAACCGATACTGTGTGAAATCGACTTAAGTTCGATTAATCGACCGATTAACCGATTAAAGGCATTTGGATAACCGATCAAAATTTTTAGTCGATCGACAGCTCTAAAAAAAACCTTCACGATAGTAAAACAATAAAATCTAAAGGAAACAAATCTGATAACAAAACATACCCAAATCAAGAGCCGGTAGAATGTCTATGTTCGTAGTCGTGTCGTTAATGGTCCAGATGACAGTCCAGCACTCCAATGTGCAGTTAAATGGGTGTTGACTTGTTTAAAAATGTCCTGTCTTACCCTATCCGTCAACGACAGATTTTATCTGAAGAAAATGGGTTGAAATGAGTGTTATAGCTATTCGCAGATAGCCTGGCCCCATGGCCAAGCGCTATGCCTTAGCAGGCGCAGCTGTCGCAGTCTATCGGTACACACTTTAAGAATGGTAGTGTATCAACTCATATTTACCGCGCCCTCCTGTACCAAGTAAGATACAGTCAACAACCTGTTACAGTAGCAGTTCCTAAATGTTTAACAGGTTACACTTCAACTCCTCTGTTTTCTGCCATTTCGAAATTGAACACAAAATCTTTGCTTGGATGCCAACTGAGCAATATTTCTGGTGTCATACTTTCATTGCTACCCGATTTGGCTTTCAAATTGGCACCTGGGACAATAACAGAAATCGCAGACGGCCTAAGTTGTTAATGTGAAGGGAATGCAAATTATGCACATGCACTGTACTTTACTATCTTTATCTGTGATGCAGTGATGGTGGTTGATGTTTTAAGAGACGAAACATCTAGGTCATCTGCTCCTAACCTGTGCTGAAAGGATATAAATCCAACTCCTTTCTAGCAAATGAAACATCTGTATATTTCTTACATCCAAATCGTGGTGCAGTGTTGTAGTAGTTAGCGTTGATGGCTGCCATCCCTGAGCACCCGAGACCGATTCCCGGCTCTGCCAAGAAATGTAATTCTTTTGTGATGGCTGAAACAGGTTGAGGATAATCGAGTGGAAATGAGGTTCAATTTCCACCTCTGCCATCCTAAAAGTGTATTTCTGTGCTTTACCACTTCTACTTCTGGATAATGTAAGGATGGTAACTAACTTAACGCCACCGCCGACTCCTTCCCAATCCTAGCCTCAATTAGGCATCCAAGAACACATGACTTTAGACACCACAATAACACAGGTTATGAGGTAAATTCTCACCACACACCCATGACCATGATATCCAAGCCTCTAAATGGAACAAAATTTCTTACATTATCAAGGATTTCTCTTTATGTTGCAAGTTTGGTCAGGATCGTAAGTGAGTACGCTAGACGAGTCCTTGATAATTCAGGCAAGTACTAGCAAATTGGTCTAAAGAAACACTCCGTGGCTGGCTTGGGTAGCTGGCGTTCAAAATACCACCTCTGTCATTGGTGATCCTGAGTGTGTGATTTCCTAGGATTTCCCACACTCTATCAGGGTTGGACAGACTTTCTGCTCGTGCGAAGAATCTTAGCTAGCCTGCGAAGATCTTTCAGCTAGCTGTACACTTCTCCTTCTTCCGTTTCTCTCCGTTTAGCTTCAGTGGAGACACGTGACAGTCAGAAATGAGTAGTTCAACGTAGGTCACATGTCAATGCGGCGGTGAGCTACAGTAGATCTGACGTGCCTTCAATTTCTCACGCGAGCAACACACTCCATCCGCATGTACAGTTAGGCCATCTATGCTCGGTGTTGTCCTATCTCGTCCTCTAAGGATATTTTCTTGAAATGTTATCCCTTTCTTCAAAAGGCTAAAAGTGAGTTATCTCTGCAGAGTATAAAACAAAATCCCCTATTCTTGGATATAACGGGTAATCTCAAGAACCACTAAATGGATTCTGATGCGGTTTTCACCATTCTGTAAAGGATTTCTCGAGGAAGGTTTTTGTAGAAAATTATTCATTTATGAGCAACGGAAGCCGAGCAGTAACGATTACATTGAATCGAGTCGAAGATAAACCTGCCATCCGTGCGCCTTTTAAGCTTACGCTGGGTAAACCGTCAAAAATATCTATATACTATGACTGTAAGAATTGTTCAGCATGAAAAGTTTTACAAAAAATGTGCATGACAGCATATCTCTATCTTTAATACATCGCCCACTATAAGTGTTTTTACGTCTTAGTAGGGGAGTGATGCCGATTCTAAGCCACCCGGCGTTGCTCGGGTGGCGTCCATGTTAAATAATTAATATCTGGTGAACCCATGGTCGGATGTTGACAAATGAGATGTCGTTGGACTCCGGCTGACGTCCTCTTTCCTATGGACGTTATATTTTTGATTTTTTTTTTGAAAATTTTTGTTTTCGAAAATAGGCGATAGTTTGAAAACCAAACATGGTAGAACGTTGTGCCATGGCTCAAACGAATGGTCTTTATGACCTTTATTTTCTATAAGAAAACGTTTTTACTTTTTATGTTTTTTTGAAAAAACTCGAATTTTGAAATTCCTATATTTTGGAAACTAGGAATTATACAAAAAAGTTTGTTTGACATAAATGAAAGGTCCCTATGCCCTCTACCCCCAAAATAAATGTCAAGTCTCTAGAGCAAAAATTTGTGTTTTGTAAGTAGTGGGATGACAGGGAAGCTGCAACACTTCTTATTCAGCCACCCTCGTATTTGCCTCGAACCTGATATCTCGCTAACCAATGGTCGGATTTGAACATACAGGGTGTCCTAGCACTCGTAGTGATGCCCCCTACTTTCCTATAGGCTCTTTATTTAATTAAAAGACCAAAACTAAAAGGTCATCCGCTTTTAATATCTCGCGAACCAATCATGCTAGAGGCATGAACAAGGGGTCCAAGGACTCGAGCTGACGTCCTCTTTGCTATGGACCACTCGTTATATTTAAAAAAAAATTGGAAACTCGATTTTGGGGTAAACACGTGTTTTTTGTGATTTTGCCGATATCTCACGAACCAATAACGCTAGAGGCATGTACGATGGGTCCAAGGATTTGGGCAGACGTCCTCTTTGCTATGGACCACTCGTTGTAATTTTAAAAAAAATTTGGAAACTCGATTTTGGGGTAAACACGTGTTTTTTGTGATTTTTGCCGATATTTCAAGAATCAATAACGCTAGAGACGTGTACGTGGTGTCCTAGGACTCGGGCTAACGCCCCCTTTCAAATGTGGTGGATATTTTTTTCCTAAAAATAATTCAAAAAGGGCCTAACGCCATACATGTTGAAAAAAACTTTTTTTTTCTTTACTTGTTTATAATGTTTATGGAGCGTGGTGGTTGAGAGAGACGATACGGCTGGGTGTGTGCGTTTCAATGAACCTGTCGCTATCCCCAAGGACCATGCTTAATAGAATAATCGCTATTTCGGCGGGTCGGTGTATGACAGAGCGAGGGTGCGTTTTTTTCACACATTTTACCTTTGACGTGTAAACGGTGATGAGAACTTGGTTCTATGTTGGTCGAAGCGAGTACAGAAAACCAACTTGCAGACGAGCAGGAGGCGAATGTCATTTGAGCTTATTGGAAGGCGTTGATCTGACTTAACAACAGGTGCAATGGAAAATGACAAAGGCGCTTGAAGGTGAAATAATCTGACCATTGTGGTGGCAGGGAAGAGCGAAAGGCATGTGAACACATGTGAAACCACATGTAGGATAAACCAGTGACATCCTGTCTTGCTTCGTACGTGACAAAATGCAAGTTCATGTGAAATTTGATCTACCGCAGGTGTTCACCTTGGACGTTATCTGTCCACGTGCATGATAACTGTTAACAAGTCACATCCTGTTTTGCTTCGTACGTTACAAAATGCAAGTTCATGTGAAATTTGATCTGCCACAGGTGTTCACCTTGGACGTTAGCTGTCCACGTGCCTGATAACAGAATGGTCAAAGCGTGGGAAAAAAAAGATTATACATGTAACGTAGCATATATAAAGACATGTCGTTATCATTTCCACGCTCACTTAGGTGACTACCTTTGAACACACTGCGTTGCATGAAACCCCTGGTCTTGTTTATCAGTTTTGGTGTTGGTGGAAAATACTTAACCTTGTTGTGGGGTAGGTATATATTTATTTATTTATATATTTATTGATTTTTATTTAAATACATGCAATTATTTATTGAATAGGTAATTAATGATTTTGTTTATTTATTTGTTTGCAGATAACGTGTATAGCCTACCTATCGTGTGTCTGTGGGAAATATATTAAAGAAAGAGAAAGACAGACAGATAGAAGAGGAAACCATTTCCACACTAGCCCACGAGACGGGAATATAGCAAAGCATTACACGTCAAGGTGAGATTTGTTTTTTATATATATAACCTGTTTGATTTTGTTTTGTTTATGAAATGCATAAACTATATGGAATGGATATACTTATGGTGGTTTATTTTATTTCTTTTTAGATATTTGGAGAAAAAGGGTTCACTGCTATAGCAAATACAGTTGAAAACCAAGTGGCTTTAGAATGGAACCATTGTCAAGCAGTCTACAGCTGAAAACTCAGGTGAGAGTGTTCTTTCAAAATAATGTCTTTTACGGCTGCGGATACGTTAACTTGGGAGCCCCTTGAGTCTTGTTTCAAATCACGTGTGTGCTCTGGCCGCGTAGTCAATGTTAGAAAAAGTTTGATTCCCAAAGAATTTTTAGAATCTTGTTTTGAAATTTTTAAAATTGAAATTTGTACAGCGCAAAGGTTGCATACGGCTTTAAAGGTGAATACAGAACTGGTGTGCGATTTCATATATAAAAAGAAGGACGTAGAGCATAAAGAGACATTCTATATTTGCAGTAAAATGCAAGAGCTTTTGATAGCCCATAATTTGGAACAGTGGTATCAGAGCCATGTGGTGAATGCCTTGCTATCAAAATTTGATAAACTGCAACAAGGACCGAGTGGTTTAGCGTTAAACAAAATTCATTATTTACAAATCAACATTTGTCAATTCAACCCGTTGAATGCTGGGTCTAGCTATATTAAAACACCGCCAGCTATAGCTTCGAAAAAGGCAGTGGTGAATATTGAGAACGATGACAATGATTGCTTTCTGTGGTCTGTGGCTGCGTATTTGCAGCCAGTACAACAGCACTGTTACAGACCAGGAAAGTACAAGGCCAAGTTTGATGAATTGAAACAAACTTTAAATCTAACTCGAGTATCGTTCCCTATGGACTTAACCGAGATCCATAGGTTTGAACAAGACAACCATGACTTTTCGTTCATGGTGTATGGCCTTGACGGTGATGAGATTGTGGGTCCTCTTTATGCCACAAAAGGACCGAAACGACACCACATTCATCTTTTATATCTGTCTTATGGAGAAGTGAATCACTATTGCCTCATTAAAAGCCTGAGTAGATTGCTAAGCAGTCAAACGTCTAAGCATGGACATAAAACACATATTTGTGATCGTTGCTTGCAATATTTTACAACCCCCATGCTCTTAGAATGTCATAGGGTAGATTGTGTTTCTCAGGAAGCGGTGAGACTGATATTGCCACAAGGGGACAACGCTGTGTTAAAGTTTAAGGACATTCACAAGCGTGACACTGTCCCCTATGTGGTATATGCAGATTTCGAAGCTCTCACTACACCCATGGCGGGATGTGAACCAGATCCCACCATAAGCTCAACCACACCCATTCAAAAACATGAACCTTTTGCCATAGGATTTAATGTGGTGTGTGCCTATGACCCCACGCAATCCGTTTACAAATACCGTCAGGGGCCAGATTGTGCCAAATGGTTCTTGGATGAACTTGTCAAGTTGGCTCATAATGTACAGGAATTACTGGACCACCCAGTACCCATGAGCCTATCTCCAGAACAGCAGCAGCAGTATGAGCATGCCACGACATGCCATATTTGCGAAAAGCCTATTTTAAGTGGAGAGGAAAAAGTCAGAGACCACTCGCACTTTACAGGGGAGTTTCGTGGAGCTGCGCATAGTAAATGCAACTTGAACTTTCCAGCTCCTCGTTTCATCAGTGTCTTTTTCCACAATCTGGCGAATTATGACATTCAGTTTTTGATTCGTGAATTGGGTCATGTCAACAAGGGCTCGTTTACCATTATCCCCCAAAACCATGAGCGTTTTACAGCCCTGACATGGAGGTTGAGCGACTTTAGCATTCGATTTTTGGATTCCTTTAAGTTTATGGCATCCTCGCTAGACAGCCTTGTGAATGGCTTGAATGAGGATGAATTAAAAAATACTAGAATGCATTTTAATGATCCTGAGCAATTTCAATTGTGCATTCGGAAAGGTATATTCCCGTATGATTTCTGCAACAGCTGGGACGTTTTAAAGCAAAGAAAACTCCCACCACAAGAGAAATTTTACTCGAAACTAACACGCAGTACCGTTTCCGATTAAGACTATGCACATGCATGTCAAGTTTGGCGAGTGTTTGGCATGAACACGCTAAGTGAATATGCTTTGCATTACCTAAAACTGGATGTATTGCTGCTCACTGATGTGTTTGAAAAATTCCGTAACTTGTGTCAACACATTTATGGTCTTGACCCGGCTCACTATTATACGAGTCCTGGGCTCTCGTTCGATGCCGCTTTGAAATACACTCAAGTGGAATTGGATTTACTCACTGATGTAGACATGGTTCTATTTTTTGAAAAGGGCATTCGTGGCGGCTTTGTGTCGCTTAACCAACGCCATGCCGAAGCGAACAATGTCTACATGCCTGATTATTCACCGGACAAACCAGAATCGTACTTAATGTACTATGACGTGAATAATTTGTACGGTTACGCCATGAGTCAGCCTTTGGCCTATGGGAAGTTTGCTTGGCTGACAGACAAACAAGTGTCAGAATTTGATGTGAACATGGCTAGCCAGGAAACAGGCCGTGGATATGTGCTAGAAGTGGATATTGAATATCCCTCATCCTTGTATGATGAACATGCCGATTTCCCATTCTGCCTTGAGCAAATGGTCCCCCCTGACAGTAAAGTGAAAATTGAAAAACTCATGGGCACACTTTACAACAAAAATCGGTATGTGCTACATATCCATATGTTGGTGCAATGCCTCGCCCAAGGCTTGGTGTTGAAGAAAATCCACAGGGGTATTTCTTTTGCTCAAAAAGCATGGCTTGAGCCATACATGCGACTCAACACAGAGCACCGACAAATGGCAACACAGCAGTTTGAAATTAATTTTTTTAAATTAATGAACAACTGCATCTATGGCAAGTCTATGGAGAATGTCCGCAAATACCGTGACATTAAATTGGTGAATGTCTGGGAGGGGCAGTGGGGTGCCCGGCGGTACATTGCCAAGCCAAATTTCAAATCGATCAAAATTATCGATGAGGATTTGGCTACTATTGAAATGAGTAAGACCAGCGTGACCATGGATAAGCCCATTTACTTAGGTCAAGTCATTTTAGACTTTTCTAAATCGGTCATGTATCGATTCCACTATGAGTTTGCGAAACGCCATTTTGAGGACGTCTCTCTTTTGTATATGGACACGGACTCATTCATTTACCACATTCGCCACTGCAATCCCTATGACGTCATGAGGCAGCATAGTGACTGGTTCGACACCTCTTGCTATAGTGTTGACAATGTGTTTCAGCTGCCCATAAAAAACAAGAAGGAAATGGGTGTTTTAAAAGATGAATGCGGTGATTCCATTATGACGGAATTCGTAGGTTTGGCCTCAAAAATGTATGCTTACCGCACACTCGACTGTAAGGAAGCCAAAAGAGCAAAAGGTGTAGGTAGGGCAGTGGTAAAATCGCTACGTGTAGACGATTACTTAGCGGTTTTACGCACTGGCAAAGCTATGTCTCATACACAGTGCAGGATACAATCCAGCAACCATCATCTGTATCTTGTGGAACAGAGAAAACGCACCCTCGCCTCCATGGATAACAAGCGTGTGTGGGCTGATGACCTGCTCACCAGCCTGCCCTGGGGTTATGATCGCAAGGAGGAGGAGGTGTGATTTCATTGTTTAATCGTTTATGGGACATGGCTTTTTGTAACTTGTAGATTTAGAATTTTGTAAATATTGGTTTCTGTCATTGTAAATAGTAGATTTTGTAAATAGTGACAACCCACTTGGACCTTTTGCTCTTTAAAAAGTTCTATGCAACCTTTCTTTATTTTTATTTTTGATTGGTAAATTGTTTGATTATTTTAACGCTGTACAAAGTTGAGTTTTTTTTTTGTAAATATGAAATAATTAAGATTTTTAGTAGCTTTTTTTTTTAAATTGTAAAATGGTAAACTAAAAAAAGTTCTTTTGGGATGAGTGTGCATGTCGAGAATCTGCTTTTGGGAATAAATAAAGTGGTTGTGTTTGTTTCCAAAGACAGGTGTGAATGTATGAGTGGAGAGAGAAAGCTGATGTGTATGTTTGACCAGAGCAAACACGGTGAGGTAGGGTGGGTGTGTGGGAAATTGTCACTCTTATACTCATTTTGTTATGTCATTAGTTTTGTTTTTCATTGAAATGTGGCAGTCAAAGGACATTATTTTTGTAAAAACAGTCTTACCTGCAGTAGTTGTAGACCTCGACGTTTCTCCAAACACCCATAAACACATTGCAGTATTATCAAGTATTATCAAGTATTTGACAATGAACATCATTGTCAAATCTCAACTTTTGACATACACCAAATGGAAAAATGTGAAAACAGCAAAATGGAAAATCCATGTTTCCATATCACCAAAAACGCAAAACTTAAAACGGACATTTAAAAAAACTGGAAAAGCCATGTGTAAAATATGAAAATTCAAAAACTTCAAACGGACATTGTTTAAAATGTGTCATCAACAAACTGGAAAAATCCATATCATCAAAAACGCAAAACTTAAAACGAACATTTTTAAAATCTGTAAATTGCAAAATGACAAATGGCAGTGTGTGAATTCATCATGTGTGAAATGTGTAAAATGAGAAATCAGCCATCAACATCATGATTTTTAAAAATAATAAAAACACAAATCATCGTGCTCTGGTAAACCCTTGTTTTTATTTCATAGTCATAGTGAATTGACAAAAGAAAAATAGAATACAAACAAATCCCAATTCCTCACTCCTCAATGTTTATGTCCATGCATCATCAACTTTCCTTTCATAGCACTCATGACAATTAGGGCTGCCATCCTTTCACCCACTGAGGCATCACTGGATGTGAAACGTTGTTTAGCTTTCTTCAATAACAATTTATCTGCCACATGTCTTAAACCAGGATGACTATGGCGATAAGAAAGGTCATGTTCCTTGCATGCTTGATCCAAAAGATTAATGGGTACATCACCACGTTGTAAACGTTTTTCGAGACGAGTTCCAGGGCCGCAAAAACGATAACCTGGAAGATGGATTTCGAAAGGTAGGTATTGAATCACTTTGTCAATGACGCCATTGCCAGTACAGGTCTGGCATATCCTTTTCCATTGATGGTAAAAAGGTTTGGTCTTCCTCCTCCTCTGTGGACGATGTTTGTGTTTGTTGTTGTTGTTGTTGTTTTTTCTCGCCATGACACCCTTGAAATGATTCAACAAAGTCTTTACACGGACTCTTATGACCGTGATACAGTTTCACTAGCAGGCAAGTCGCGCACTGGCGCATAGACGGTATTTTTGCCATGGCCACTTGTTTATGGTGATCGTAATCCGTACAGGGTTGCAATTCACTCAACACAGGGTCTTGAGTCCATGATTTTGGTACATGTTGCCAGATTTCTTTCACCGCGTTGGCGGCCACATAATAAATGAACGACTTGGGGAGCGCCAAGAGTTCCTCTTTGGTAAAACTGTCTAGTTTCTTTTTGCACACAAAGAACTTGCCGATGGCTTTGTCCGTAGCATTGCCTTTCTCCATGGTATCACGTGCTGTAGATGTTTACACGTCGCTTGTAGAAATCTCACTGGCGTCATTCACAGGTAAATCTTGAGTTATAATTTTGTTCAACAACTCCCAGCAGGCATGGGTGGTTAACCAATGAAAGAGATGCCACGCATTCGATAGGGCTGTATGAGTAATGTTGCCACAGGAACAAGTATCCATGAGCGTTTGCAGGGAGCGGCAGCCCAACTCCATAAGGTCGATACATTGGCAGTAAGACGCCAAAAATGGTTGCAACCATTGACGTTTTTCATTACCTTTCACAAATACCACATTGGCCGAGGACAAGTGTGCTTTCATGACCACGTCCAAATATTTATAGGAAATGGTTCCCTGATTCCAGTCTAGTTGCCTATGATTTTCATTCCACTGGGTTTGTTTACGGTCTTTTTCACACAACAAATCAAAAGCATGGGGTGGTTTAAATAGCAAATGCGTAGCTTGCGATATCCAAAACGTGGTACAATCGATCATGGCCACTTGTTTAAATATAAATTTGTTGTCACCAATTTTAAACCCTTGGCAATCCACAATGAGTGTGCGCAACATGTTGACGCTTGCCTGGACCAAGTTCAACTGACGACTGACTGACGATCAGGTGTGATCATGGCATGGACTTACCTGCCATGCTAGTTTTAAATTGAGGTTAGGGTAGGACGGGGGGGGGGACATAAAAAAATAAACATTTAAGAATTACATCATTTTATTATCATAACACGTCTTACAGGCTTTTCTCATTTTGGGATAAGGGCGATAGCAACTGATACAACAATATAGTGTCTTGTGTTTGTAACGTCCATAACACCGATGATGTCCCAATGTCTCTAAACTAGGCGTTTTTGATGTTGAGCTGCTCACCGAAGCACCATGGACACCATACGGTCCACACGTATCGTAACTTGTTTTTTCATTACCCAGAGACACAAGTGAGGGATAGCTTGAATGACAGGATATATTTCCCACTTCCATTCTGCACAGGTAGGGGCAGGTGGGTGATCAGCGCTGATGTTCCTGCATGGGTTCATCGCCCTCCTGCCATTGGTCTATGATGATGGGACAAAAGGCACATTTCACTTCATCTCTTGTTTTTAAATAGTAGAATCCAGCGGCCGCCAAGGCTTGAGGGTTTATGAAAGGCACTGGCCACGTGGCAAACGTCTTGAAACGTTGTTCCTCAGAGTTTAAATTCATGGATGTAACGTCTCTTGAGGCTTTAAAGCAAGACATGACTGAGCGGCTTGACGTGGGTTGACCTGTTATTTATACACTCGTCACTTGGTTGGATAGTGGATAATAGTTGACTTGTTTGTGATGAATAATCAAACAGTAGGCCGTGGAACTGGCTGGTACATTGTCATGCGTTTCAAAATCTAGTCGAATGTCGATATTGGATGGCTTGACAGACTCTTCCAGGTAAGAACAGTCAAAGACAATCAGTGGCGCTCTTGCCTTTAACGCTTGGGGTAGCAGCATGGGGCCGTTCTCTTTTTGATAATACGACCATCGAAATTTAGAAAACAAGTCGTACAGAGGGCCAAACTTATTTTTTGAAAAATCCAAATCCAGTCCTTCATAGGGAAACACGGCTCCGTTGAGGAAAAGACGTGCATTTCTCAGTTGCAGGTGATCAAATTGCGTGGCATCTTTGGTTTGTTGATACTTGCGTTTCGTTTGAAAACCCACGATCAGGTAGAGGTCTCTCTGTATAGCGAGCTGTTTTTACAGACCAACTGTGTGTGTTGGTGGTGGGCAATAGCGGATACTCATGGAGTGCCCAGCTTCTAAATTCCATGGGTAGCGGCATATCTCTCTTTACCATTTTCAGTATGTCCAGTTTTTTGCTATCTTCAAGGGTCACATGGGGGACTTTCCATAGCAAGCGTTGTAGTTGAATTTTTGAATCTATGGGGGCATTGTCGGCTCCCTTGAGTGCATTATTATCACTCCTGTCTCTCACTAGGTAAAGCACTTGCCTTGCGTTAACCACAATGCGTTGGTGATCTTCGGCAAAGCCTAAAATCAATTTAAGAGGTAAATATCCAGTAAAGGTCCCATCGGTGTGTACCATCCAGTCATTGGTCGAGTCAGGACACCAACCTGCCATGCAAAGTGTTTTACCTTCTTCCTCACTATAAGAGGGGTATAGTTTCATGACACTGGAAATGCCTACATTTCGAGTGCTATCCACCACGATATCGTTATTGACATACCGCACTTCAGAAAACAGAAAGGCCAAACCATGGTTGGCCAACTTGGATGTGGTGGGTGTAGAGCCATCGGCTTTGGTGAGCCGACCTTCAATCTGAATGACACTTTCATGCGGTAGGGTGTAAATATCTTGGTTGTTGATAACAAATTGAATTTCATCATTGTTATTGAGTCCAGGTGTTTGAGCTTGATAGGAATGGAGATCAATTCTTACCACTCCTGGTTGCTCCTCGATGCGGTTCGCTATCTCTAGGATAGAATTCATTATGAGGGTTGATGTGGTAACCCAAATGCTGTAAAATCTGCTTGCCTTGAGATGTTAACGTGTATTCACGTGGCAAACAACTAACACACATTCCTAGACGGTGTTGTTGCTTTATACACAAACTTCATAGTGGCTTTAGCACCAACTTGTAAGTCACTGGTGTGGTAGAATCTAGATCAATGAGTTGTTGATCTCTATTGATCAGTCTTAATGTTATATTACTAATACTATCGACAGCCACAGAATGAAAAAGCACCACTGGAGGGTTTTCACGAATAATATACCCATTGGGCGATGTCACAATAAAGTCATAAAGCGAATGCGATGGTTCTTGATTGGTGTACACTTGGCTAATAATATTACACGTCACCGACACATGATGGTCCTCAATGAATTTCACTTCATGGTCCGATTCATGTTTTTTGTTGGGCTCCAACACACGTGGTTTAAATCCTAGTAATGGACCAATGGAATCGGGGTGTGTTTTAAAGTCAATGTTAAAGGTAGAGAAAATACTGCAGCAATGAGTGTTGGTATTTCCTACAAGTTCAAACTTTTGCGTTCCGTCGAGAAATGACTTTAAACCATATTGATTGATCAACACCACATAAATGTGTTCATAAATGTCATCGACCGTGTATCCGCCAGAGTTCAGGATGAGCACAGAATCATCATAGTAAAACTTGTTGTTCACATTTTCACGTATGTTGTATATTCGATTGTACGTTTCAAGAGAAACAAGTCCTAAACCATAGGGTTTTTCACTCAATTCGATAGGAGGGTAAAAGTCTAGGCTGACTTCAGGTCCACGTCCATGCACTGTAAACGTTTTACTTTCTGCCGACATACTGGTGGCGTTTTTGCTTATGCTGCGTCTTATATAAAAAAAAAACACAAACGCCCACACTGTTGGCTGTTAAACGTTTGCTCACGTTTCACATTACAATATATCTTGATCCTGTTTCCAAAATAGGTCACTAGTTCCATGGGCGGGGGCAAATTCCCAAAACTGTCAAAGTACCATACAGTGGATCCCTCTTTGACATAAGCTACATAATGCGTTCCTGGTCCTCGGTGATCATCCAAATTGACAACAGCACATTCCTGTTTCCAGGGTCGTGGGGGTAATTGGTTTCGCATAAACACACCTCGAAAATGATAAAGCTTTAGTTGTTTAGCATAGCTTTCCACTTGTTGATGCGTCAGGGCATGTCTTGCTATGGCTGAGGTTTTTTTTTTTTTTTAATATTTCGAAATGGTGAAATCCCAAATCCTTGTTGATAAAAGGCTGGCTTTAAATTGGCATTTCTAGCCCCCATGGCGATCGCTTCCATCGTTTCATTATGTCGCTGACTTTCTTTGAGTTGTTGCTTGCCCTGCTGCGCGGCTTTAATGGTTTTCGCCACTGCACTGGCACCGCCCAAAAGTGAACCCAGAGCAGCCAGACCGGCAAATAATGCAGATAAAAATCCCGCTCGTTTGGGGACGGGAATCACTCGCCCTTGGTTTGAAACCTGTCGCCGACGTTTTGGAATTACATGTCTCTGTGCAGCTCGAAAGGCTTTCCTTATGGTCAATACATTATTTTTTCTTTTTTTCTTTCGCAAGGGCTTGTCCACGAATGTCGTAAGCCCAGGCTTTGCCAAGGACAATGTCCTTTTTTTAGTCTTTCTCACCACATACCTTTGTTTCACCATGATGATTATAACCCACAACCTTTCAGAAGAAAGTTTAAATCACAACTAACGTTAGATGGTTATTTCATGGCTGTATATTCAAATTCCACATAAAGTGGGAAATCGTTTATGGTTTTTCCCGCTTGCTTTTCATCCCATGTCAACATGAGATGAAAGGGTAATTCGTCACCTGCATTGACCATTTCATGGTTATGGACCAACATCCTATGACCATTTACCTTTATTTGTAAATGGTTCTCATCAGGTATGGCATATTTGATGTGAATGGTTCCATCATAGTGTAATCGATAGTGGCTTAAACCCGAAGCAAGCACATACGTCAAGTGCTGATCATGGACTAGCGGTAGATGGTTTCTGTCATTCACAGGTTTTTCATTTGTCAGATACACTAAAAATACAGATGGGATAAATTTATAAAGCCTTTTCATTTCATAGGTCATGTAACGCTTGGTACAAACATCGTCTTCGTCTTGTGGGTCTTCCACGTGAATAATCCGATGGTGATTAGCGCTATAGCCATTCACCGTAAGCTGGGGCATTTTGTCATAAAACTCATACACTTTGTTATCCACATACTTTTTCGTAGTAACGTCTGTAGACACTTGAGGATGTTTTACATGGGTTAACCGCTTTCCCTTAAAGTCATAATCTCCCTGTTTTGTGCGTGGCACTACTGACCTATCCACATAGTGTTTATTAGCAGGATCTGTTTCCTGTTTAGGATCATGTATGGGGACAGGCCTAGCTTTGGCCATCAACGCACGTCCAAAGACATCCATCGTCAACCTGTAGTACCAGTCTACTGTTTCTATGACAAGGTTCGGTGTCCTGTATATAGACAGCCTGCTAGCCTGTCTAAGCCTTAGTTGAAATGAAGATTATTAAGCAGCAAGAGTCATTCCCCGTGGGGGACATGGTTTCCCATCTCTGTCCCACATCACGTGAACAACGCCATGGTTCACTCTTTCCATCTTCCATTCGCTGCATCATTGTGGGGCCTTCCGGCTGTGGAAAGACTATTCTTTTGCTAACGCCCATCACAGCGTCCAATGGTCTGCGTTTTCAAAATATTTATATTTTTGCAAAATCTCTCTACCAACCCCTCTACGTGTTTCTGGATCAAGTCATGTCTGGATTACAAAAAGAGAATATGGGTTATTTTACATTTTCCATGCAAGAAAATGTGATTTCACCGGATGAAGTAAAGCCTGATTCACTCATGATTTTCGATGATGTATCCACTGAACGTCAAGGCATCATTCAAAGCTATTTCAGCATGGGTCGACACAAACATATCGATTGTTTCTATCTTGGGCAAACGTATTCTAAAATGTCCAAACAGTTGATTCGTGACAATGCCAATGTCATTGTTTTATTTCGTCAGGACGAGAGGAACAGTCGTCACATTTATAATGAACATGTGAATCCGGATATGACCTTTCAAATGTTTACAGAATTGTGTGCCAAGTGCTGGAACACTCAACGTCATGCCTGTTTAGTGATTGACAAACAAAGTGAACTCAACCAAGGACGGTATCGCTTAGGGTTTGATCATTTTATTGCTGTTTAAGGCTCTGTCTCATTCCCCGGCAAGTCATTTGTCAAGACACCATGGCGTTAGCAGAGAGTCAATTGAAAAAGCATATTATTAGAGCAAAAAATACTATTCGCCAAAAGTTTCGTCAATTGAAACAATCACGTGCCAATCATGCTTTGTTTATTCAGCAACATTTAGCACCTCCACTAAAAGCAATGTTGAAACCCACTTTCAAGCCATCTGAAACGCTATCCACCGTTTCACAAGCCACGCAGACGTTGCACGAGGACCCTGAGGAAGAGGAAGAGGAAGAGGAAGATTTGACTAGTGTTAGTGAAGTTGAGGATGAGGAGGAACAAGTGTTTACGCCTCAAAAAAATGCCGCACCCCTTGCAGAGTTTTTGAGAAAAAAGAAATCCTTGGCCATGGTCGAAACACCTTGCCTTTCCAAAGCGTCTCCGTTTTCACAACTCTTGGCCACCCCTCAACATAAAGCTCAACTGAAAACCATTTTAATAAAATATTATGGATCAACATTGGAACCCTATTTCACCGATCTATTTATTGGAAACACAGATGCCACGTATGGTGTTCGCTATGAGGATGATAGTTTTTAAATAGGCGATTCATCCATTAAATTTGCTCGTACTAAAGCTGTCATTAAAAACATCAACTATAAATTAACGCCAGGACTGTTAAAGCTGCTCTTCTCTCGGACCCCCTCTTTCCATGATTATACGTCAGAGGTTCTTAACAAATATAAATCCATTTTATTGGATACCCATGCTCACAAAAGACAGTATGATCCCACGCAACAAGTGAATGCCAATATATCTCAAAAATATAAAACCATCATTGCAAAAATGTTTCCCACCAGTCAAAGTACTCGTCGTAAAGCGTCCGCTTCGGGAGTGACATTTAAATCATTAAAACCCCTTGTGGATGTTACCTACTGGCACAATCCCAATAAGCTCGTCCAGCGGCTAGAATTGTTGCATGCCTCACGTCAAGCTGGCCACACCGGTCACGATTGGGAAATTCAAGAAATTGAACAAGAACTTTGAAATGCCAAAATTATTGTTTAAGCCATCACCCATTAAAATGGGTATTGCTCACGAGTTGCATCGCCCAGCTAGGCGTCACTATCCGCGACTCAAGGTGATTTCACGAGGTGTGGATGAACTTTGGCAGGCTGACTTGGTTGAAATGATACACTATGCTAGCGTTAACGACGGTGTACGCTATATGTTGACCGTCATTGATGTCTATTCCAAAATGGCCTTTGTTGAACCTGTGCGTCGCAAGTCTGGTCCACTAGTTACCAAGGCCTTTCAACATATTATTCAACACTCCAAACGTCAACCTCAGCTGCTACAAACCCACCAGGGGAAAGAATTTTTCAACAAGGATTTCTCTAGTTTTCTCAAATCTAAGGATATTCACCATTACACCACGTACAGCAATCTGAAAGCCAGTGTGGTCGAGCGGTTCAACCGAACATTGAAAACCCATATGTGGAAAGCGTTTACCGCTCAGGGCACGTATCGCTGGTTGGACATGTTGCCAGAGCTAGTATCACGTTACAATGACACCAAACATAGAACGATTGGGACCAAGCCACGCCTCGTGACCAAAAATATTCAGCGATTGGATAAACTGTTTAACCCCATAAAAACAGCCGATCCTAAACGTCACCGACTGAACATTGGGGATTTTGTTCGTGTGAGCAAATTTAAGTCTGCCTTCAATGAGGGCTACATGCCTCAGTGGGGGACTGAACTATTTCGAATTCGCCGAGTCAACTTGGACAGTCCAGTCACCTATTTACTCGAGGACCTCAACCACCAACCCATAAAAGGTAGATTTTATCTCCATGAACTTCAGAAAACAGCATTTCCTCAGCATTATCTTGTGGAAAAAGTGTTGAAACAAAAAGGAAATAAACTCTATGTCAAATGGTTAGGGTTTAACTCTACGTTTAATTCTTGGATCAATAAATTACATGTTGTGTGAACCTGAGCAATTTTTAATTTATTTATTCACACATGTTGTACACTACCTATAGCTCTATGTGTACCGTCCTCAGCTCCACATATTTCTTTTTCTTTCCACCTGTGTTCTCTCTTACATTACCCCTCCCCCTCTCGCTCCCTTCACCTCCCACCACTGCTGTTCGCAGCTCTTGCCTATCTATTGGTTGTGACATCATTCCGACAAGTTGCATCATACTTTTTACTGATTCAGCGATTCCCACGCTTTGAACATTCTGTTATCAGGCACGTGGACAGCTAACGTCCAAGGTGAACACCTGTGGCGGATCAAATTTCACATGAACTTGCATTTTGTCACGTACGAAGCAAAACAGGATGTGACTTGTTAACAGTTATCATGCACGTGGACAGATAACGTCCAAGGTGAACACCTGCGGTAGATCAAATTTCACATGAACTTGCATTTTGTCACGTACGAAGCAAGACAGGATGTCACTGGTTTAGCCTACATGTGGTTTCACATGTGTTCACATGCCTTTCGCTCTTCCCTGCCACCACAATGGTCAGATTATTTCACCTTCAAGCGCCTTTGTAATTTTCCATTGCACCTGTTGTTAAGTCAGATCAACGCCTTCCAATAAGCTCAAATGACATTCGCCTCCTGCTCGTCTGCTAGTTGGTTTTCTGTACTCGCTTCTACCAACATAGAACCAAGTTCTCATCACCGTTTACACGTCAAAGGTAAAATGTGTGAAAAAAACGCACCCTCGCTCTGTCATACACCGACCCGCCGAAATAGCGATTATTCTATTAAGCATGGTCCTTGGGGTTAGCGACAGGTTCATTGAAACGCACACACCCAGCCGTATCGTCTCTCTCAACCACCACGCTCCATAAACATTATAAACAAGTAAAGAAAAAAAAAGTTTTTTTCAACATGTATGGCGTTAGGCCCTTTTTGAATTATTTTTTGGAAAAAAATATCCACCACATTTGAAAGGGGGCGTTAGCCCGAGTCCTAGGACACCTCGTACACGTCTCTAGCGTTATTGATTCTTGAAATATCGGCAAAAATCACAAAAAACACGTGTTTACCCCCAAAATCGAGTTTCCAAAATTTTTTAAAAATTACAACGAGTGGTCCATAGCAAAGAGGACGTCTGCCCGAATCCTTGGACCCATCGTACATGCCTCTAGCGTTATTGGTTCGTGAGATATCGGCAAAATCACAAAAAACACGTGTTTACCCCAAAATCGAGTTTCCAATTTTTTTTTTAAATATAACGACTGGTCCATAGCAAAGAGGACGTCAGCTCGAGTCCTTGGACCCCTTGTTCATGCCTCTAGCATGATTGGTTCGCGAGATATTAAAAGCGGATGACCTTTTAGTTTTGGTCTTTTAATTAAATAAAGAGCCTATAGGAAAGTAGGGGGCATCACTACGAGTGCTAGGACACCCTGTATGTTCAAATCCGACCATTGGTTAGCGAGATATCAGGTTCGAGGCAAATACGAGGGTGGCTGAATAAGAAGTGGTGCAGCTTCCCTGTCATTCCACTACTTACAAAACACAAATTTTTGCTCTAGAGACTTGACATTTATTTTGGGGGTAGAGGGCATAGGAACCTTTCATTTATGTCAAACAAACTTTTTTGTATAATTCCTAGTTTCCAAAATATAGGAATTTCAAAATTCGAGTTTTTTCAAAAAAACATAAAAAGTAAAAACGTTTTCTTATAGAAAATAAAGGTCATAAATACCATTCGTTTGAGCCATGGCACAACGTTCTACCATGTTTGGTTTTCAAACTATCGCCTATTTTCGAAAACAAAAATTTTCAAAAAAAAATCAAAAATATAACGTCCATAGGAAAGAGGACGTCAGCCGGAGTCCAACGACATCTCATTTGTCAACATCCGACCATGGGTTCACCAGATATTAATTATTTAACATGGACGCCACCCGAGCAACGCCGGGTGGCTTAGAATCGGCATCAGTCCCCTACTCGTCTTCATTTCTTCCAGCAATCTACATTCAGTGGAACTTTAAATTACTAGCTTCGGAGCGAGTTTAAGAGCTAGCGAGTGAGTCTATCACCCCAGCTTCGGCCAGCATCAATTTGTCGAGTCGTGTCGAGTAAAGACTTCGGAGAAGAGCATGTGAGCTTGGAGTTTTGCTGCTCACCTCGGCTTTTCTGAATTGCGTCTGGGACCTGCCGTCCATGCGCCTTTTAAGCTTACGCTGGGTAACCCGTTCAAGATACCGGGCGAAGCTGGGGAGGGTTGCTAGTACTGTATAAATGACGAACGATACTTCCTTCAACAATCGTTGAGCACGTCTCAGTTAAAAAGCCTGATAGACATTCTTCCAATAATGAAAATAATGAAGGGGTTTGTACTAAATCAAGAGAGATAGTAAAATACAACCATGCGTTTGTCGCATAAGACACGATGGAGAATACCGCTCGCTTTTCTCCGCGATGACATCACTGCGCAGAACAGCAAAACGATTTTCCTATGTGTATCAGATACGGGCATCCCCTGCGATATTAGAGCATCCGATGCCTGGATTGTCTTTCATTTTACTGCCTTAATTGGCACTTATCTTTTCTTTCCTAATACCCTTATTTCTTCATTTCTTTTAGTCTGTTTTTATCAAAGGAAATATAGGCGTATGCAATCACCTTTTGCCCGTGTGTGTGTGTGTGTGTGTGTGTCTTGATACACTCTGATTGGCTAGAGTAATTTCAATGGAACTTGGTAACAATTTACTCAAACCCCGAACGTGCCTTTCAAATTTCAGTGTCACCAATTCAACGGCTCCTTGAAATATTTCACAGGCACCTAGTATCTCCGAAATTATTGCAGCAATCAACCTGAATTATTGTAGATGTCAAAGGACTATAAAGTGCATATGTGACCTATAAAAATATCATAAGCACAAAACAAACATGGTGGTCACGCAAAGCTCAAATATTTAATTGGTCCTTTCTCGGCACGTAATCATCCAAGTGCAATGAAACTTGGCATAGTAAACCTTTCTTTAGACCTTAATATATTGGCGTCCATTGTATTTTGCAATTGTTTTTAAACTTCAATATGGCAGCTGTGCAAATTTTTTTTAAAAACTTGTTTTTATTTCTTGTAACCGAATTAAGTGGTTGTAGTGAAACTTTGATAATGAGCCACTACTATAATATTTATTTACTAGCATATAAAGCTATGGCATATTTTTAATAAAATATAAATGGCACTCATATCGATTAAAATATCTGTGAAACTTGGCATATTGGACCACTGTATACTCTAATCTAAATCTACAGGTATATAAATCTATATATTACCTTTAATAAAATGTAGATGGCACGCTTGCCAATTCCTAATACATTGTTTGACCTAACTCATAAGTGAATGATCCGATCAATGTGAAATATAACAGAGTGAACCATTAATATAATCTAAACCTACAGGCCCACGAACCTGTTCGTGTCGTAACAGGATGAGAGGTGAACTCCTACGTGACGCGTCCCAGGTGGCGGATAGGGGGTTCCTCATCGTTTTACCGGTGGACTTGAGTGAAATAAAAGAGCTCACGCAGAATAAACATTCTAAACTGCTGCCTTGCAGTCGTAGGGGGACCTACAAAGTCTAGGGAGATAACCCCAACAGAAAAAAAAAATGTAAGCTTGGAGGCTTTAGGTGCCAGCCCACCAAGATCGGGCTGCTGTGGGTTAATAACTCGCACCGCCTTAAATTCAATCAATATTAAAGAAACTGAAGTGAAACGAAATCAGACGGGAAATAAGTTGGCAACCTCTGGCATGAAACGGGAAACGAGAATTGTTTTTTGAACATCAGAACTTTGAGAGAGAGTAGTAGATTGAGACAATTGGCAAAGCTGATGGAATCATACATGCTGGACATTCTTGGAGTAAGTGAAGTACGGTGGCCAGATTATGGAGAGGTACAAACTCTAAATAGGAGCACACTCCTTTACTCTGGACAAATGGAGGGGGGGAAGACGCTGAGCATAGAGAGGGAGTCGGATTGCTATTGAGCAAAACCGCACGGATGAGCCTTTTTAGCTGGAAGCCCATCTCGTAAAGACTAATGATGGCTAGATTTAAAACACGTGTTCGGAATGTAACTGTTATACAGTGTTATGCTCCCACAAATACGTCTGATACGGAGAAAAAGGAGGAATTTTACGGCCAGTTAAATGAGACTATGAAGAGTGGGAAATAGAGATATTATTATGGTGATGGGAGTTTTGAACGCCAAGATTGGTTCTAACAATGAGGGCCTAGAACAAATTATGGGGGTGCATGGTGTTGGTGAATTAAATGAAAATCGGGAACTATTCACTGGCTTCTGTGCCAGCTATGACTTAGTTGTGGGGGCACATTGTTCACTCACAAACAGTGTCACAAAGTTACATTGGTATCACCAGACCATGATACAGAGAATCAGATTGATTACATTGACATAAGCAGAAAGTTTAGAAGATCATTGACTGATGTAAGAAATAAAAGATGGGCAGACATTGGAAGTGATCACCACTTGGTAGTTGCAGAATTCAAAATGAAAATTGTGGCTAGCGAAAATAAATTTGAAAGGCGAAACAAGAAGTTTGATGTAGGGAAATTGCAAGATGGAGATAAAAGGAAAGAATTCCAGATATAACTAAGAAATCGCTTTGAATGTCTTGCTGTAAATTTAGAATCAGAATGAAGATTAGAGTCTGCTGTAGAATCTGCACCAGAATTGGACTTAATTGTTGAATTGGCATGGGAAAATATTAAGGATGTGTACTTGGAGGTTAGTGAAAAGGTACTTGGATTCTATAATTATTCTAGGAAGGAATGGATGTCTGATGGTACTTGGGAAAATATAAAGAACAGAAAACAAGCAATGGCAATGGTCAATATTTTGTAAAACAAGACAGCAAAAGGTGGCAGCACGGAATATGCAGAAGCGGACAAGAACGTAAAGTGTAAGTAAAGATCACGTACGGTGGGTGGATGAGAAAGTAAGAAAGGCAGAGGAGGCTTGACTGAGGGGAAATGCTAAAGAACTATACAGCATCACAAAGAATCTATCAAAGAGAGGTTTTTGCCAGGAATAACCCCGTTAGAAGTAGGAGAGGTGAAATACTGACAAACCAAGAACAACAGCTGGAAAGATGGAAGGATCATTTCTCCGAGGTGCTCAATAAAGGTTCAGAATAGATGGAAAACCAAAAAGTGGAACGTGTAGATAGTGACCCTACAATAAAGCTACACCGCCCAACATGTACAGAAATAGAAAAAGCCTTCAAACAGATAAACAATAGTAAAGCTCCAGGTATAGATAATATCACACCAGAAATAATTAAAGTAGACATTGGCACCTCAGCAAAATTGCTGCACCCACTATTCGAGAAGATCTGGAATGAGGAGACGCTACCAGTGTAATCGAAGAACGGCTTGATTGTAAAAATTTCAAAAAAGGGGGGATGTTACTAAATTTGATAATTGAAGAGGAATTACATTGTTGTCGGTACCTAGCAAAGTGCATTCAAGGATCATTTTAGACTGGGTGAAGGATTCGGTTGAAACACGTCTTAGGAAGGAACAGGCCGGTTTTTGCAAGAGTCGCAGTTGTGTTGACATCATTAACACTTTGAGAATCATCTTGGAACAAAGTACAGAATGGCAAAACATTCTATGTCTGACTTTTATTGATTTTGTGAACTCGGTTAGTAGAAGAGTTATGTGGCAAACACTCGAGGAATATGGAATACCACGAAAAATTCTAAATCTTACAAAGGACATATATGAAGGCTATAGATGTCAAGTTCTGCATTATGACGATCTCACCGAACCTACAGACGTAACATCTGGAGTTCGACACGGTTGTATTCTTCCTCCGACACTTTTCCTACATGTGTTGGACAGTGTAATGAGAAGAGTGAATAGAGATCAAAAAAGAGGGATTCAGTGTGGCTTGCAAGATAGACTAGACTAGTTTGCAGATAACATCTGCCTTTTGGCCCAGAGGTTCAAAGATATAAAAGAGAAGCTAGAGCGGTTGAAGGAAGAGGCAGAGGTCGCAGGGCTTAGAATAAATACAAATAAGACCAAAGAGGTGAGGATCAACTCAAAGATTGATGAAAAATTGTCTATATACAATAAAGACATAGAACAGGTAGACTCCTTCCTCTATCTTGGGAGTATTGTAACTGCAACTGGAGGAGCGGAAGAGGACATTAAGAGTCGTATCAGGAAAGCAAATGTGACCTTTGTTCAACTGTACCCCATCTGAAGAAACAGAAACATCTCTAGGAGGACGAAGCTGCGACATTTTAACACAAATGTTTAGTCCGTCCTACTTTATGGCTGTGAAACCTGGAAGGTCACCAAGAAGATTACTGACCAACAGCAAGTCTTCCTGAATCGTTGCTTGAGACGTATCATCAATCGAAGATGGCCGGATATCTAATGTAGATCTATGGGAGGAAACCAACCAGCAAAACATGGAAATACAAATAAAGGAGAGAAAGTGACGATGGATATGTCACACCCTAAGAAAGTCTGCAGGAGCCATTGAGAAGGCTGCACTCGATTGGAACCCACAAGGATCCCGAAAACGAGGTCGTCCGAAGAAGACCCGGAAGAGGACGATTGAGGAAGAATGCCTGGATATGGGAAAGACATGGAGTGAGGTGAAGAAGTTGGCCAAATGGAAACGTTCCACGGAAACCCTATGCTCCGAGAGGTGCAACAGGAATTAAGTTTTTTTCTTTTCGTGTAGCCTCCGGAGAGGCCGAGTGCAGGTTTTTCTAGTCGACGCCCGTGGGTGACCTGGATGAAGATGAATGAAACTGGGCAAGGATGTGGAAGGAAGCGACCGTGGCCTGACAGAAGGTACTGTCCCAGCATTTGCCTGGTGTTGAAAATGGGAAACCACGGAAAACTATTTCAAGGACAGCCGACGTTGGGGCTCGAACCCACGCGTCTACTGAGTCAGCAGAGAGCTTGACCCCATGACCTAACGCTGCGCTTTAGCCAGCGTAGCCACTACTGTCGGTAGGAATTAAGTAAGTAAGTAAGTAAGTAAGCAAACCTACAGGTATGATACGCAACTCTTTTGATTCCATTTTAAAACTGATAGATGACGCTTATGTTAAATTCTTCAGGGATAAATTCCTCTAACTCGTCATTGAATGATCCGATATTGTGAAACTTGGCTAGTGGACTACTATCATAGTCTAAACCTACAGGTGTGTAAATCTAAGTCCTACTTGTCATAATCTGTAGATGGTGCGTATGTCAGTTCCTAATACAGTGTGGCCATCTCGTGGTGTAGTGGCTAGCATTCTTCCATATAGAACGTAATATTTCAAATTAATTTTCAGGAACCTGTACACGACAGCGCTACTAACTTGATTCTACGTATCCTGATATGTTCAATGTTTAACTGCATGAAACTTCCATACTAACGATTGGATTTCATCCACAATTGGCACACATATACTTATAGATCATAATAATTCAGATTAATATTAAGCAACCGATGTATGACACTGTTGCCAACATAATTTTACGTATGCTGATTGGTTGATGCTTAATTGCTTGTAACGCCCATGCTATCTATTGGACTTCAACCACATTTGTATGTGCACAGTGTACCTTAAGAGATGAAACTAGAAATAAATTCAGAGTCTTCAGGGATGCCAACTGTTGATAAATGCTCTCTATAATTTTGAACACTAGTCTCGATATGTCAGACAATATACGCGCTAAGAGTTCTAAACATTGCACATGCATAGAACATAAAACTGCATTTTGCATTTTGAGTAACCCATATATGACAGTGCTGCCAACATGATTCTACGGGTTCTCATAGGTGCAATGTTTAACTTCATGTAACTTCCATACTGCGTCCGACTGCGCATCTTCAATTTGGAGATAGATTGCAGCTTCAGATTGATTGCTAAGAAGTCACATTGGAATAGTATTGGGCGCACCTCAGTACGATGTCATCTCTTTGAGCACTTTGATTTGACTTGATTACCCGGCTAATTTATTTTTGAGCATTCTGTATTTTTACCATTTTGGGAAACATTTGGAATCATTTGAAAGCAATGTTTTGCAATTTTTGAATTATTTAACGCATTTGGTAAAGTTATAACAACGCAGATATGCGAAACGGAATATTAAAATGAGTATTTGACTCAAGCGGTTACAGCTTATTTCCGCCATCTACGATGAGACACACTTAATTTGTCAACCCTCGTGGAAGGTAGACGTATTTTTTATATCAGTGAAGTGATAAGAACGTGGAATTACTAATCTACAAGTTATCTGTTTGAATGTGTGATAAAACTGTGCATCACTGTAAGAGCAGTGCAATGAGAAGATGATTTAGTGAATTATCTGCATTTTAGGCAATATTTGCCAAATTTATAAGTCTGAACATGGTGCATAAACCAAAGACCTCGCACGACCACATAGCCGCCTGTAGAACATTTTATTTGAGAGCATAAATGGACATCCACACGAAATTATTTTGAATTATTACTGTTTAACAACGTGGAAAGAGAAAATGTGGAAAATACTCATTTTACAGTATATGATTAATACGATATTGTACGATCACGTGGTGACATCGTGTGTAAAGAGTACAGTTTTTAGTGTTGAAAATATCATCCTAATGATATCAGTAAAGCCTGTTGTGGAGTGATATGTCAATTTGCTAATACCGCACATGTGTAACTTCAGTGTAACCAGTATAATTTCAACACGTTAGAGCTAAATCCACTGAAAATACGCTACCATTATCATGACCGCACGTTGGAAACGAAGCAAAGCCCACTTGGAAATGTATCCATTTTCTGTACGAGAGGCTAAGATGGAGTAATCTACCATGGCTTGGGAGTGCGACAGATGTTGGATGTGCTGGAGCCCATAAATAATGACCCAGGCGAGGCTCGAACGAATACTGGCAGAATGTAAGTGAACAACGCTTCAACTACTTTACTGTAAGGGTTGGATAAAAGAGTGGATTAGTTTTAGATGGTCTTACTCAACGCACATTCTTATAGGTAGGCAAATGTTTCGTTTATTTTATATTACTGGTATTATCGTATCATTTTATGTTAAGCCTGGAGGAAGGCTATTTTGTAAATATCTTTGTGAATAATTTTTCTTAGAGCCGAATGCATGGCTTCGACATACTGTCAAGTTAAAGCTTTAGGAGGTTATGACATAACAGCAAGAGCAGTGGAATGCTAACAGATGGATTTCTAAGCTGAGTGAAAGCCGACGTTATTGAATGCGAGAAGCAGCTCACTAGTTTTGTAGCAAGATTTCTGTACACGAATTGTAAGGACTGTGGGCCGAGGAACTTGTTTTTTGTGTCAACTGTGAACCTGTTTAAAACCACGTGGCAGGACAGAGGAGAGGAGGCTTTGTTTTGTTATATTTTGATTACGACTTCGACGACTGTATAAGACTGAAATAAATTGAGTGTTTTGTTTGCGAGATATCGCTGGTTCGAAGGAGTTATAGGCCCGGAACTGTTCATAACTTATTTGAGTACAGCATTTCATAGTGTATTAGACACTGAGTAATTATTGCAGTCATTAATACTTTCGATTCTTCTCTACGGCTGTGAAACATGGAAAGTCACAAAACCGATCAACAACCAACTACAGGTGTTCATTAACAGATGTCTGCGTCGCATCATGAATATGAGGTGGCCGGACATAATCTCAAATGAAGATCTTTGGACCATCAGCAATCAACAACCGATTAGCATCCAGATCAAGGAGATGAAATGGCGCTGGATTGGTCACACACTAAGGAAGCCGGACGGAGCTATTGAGAGGGCGGCACTAGACTGGAATCCTTAAGGCGCCAGGAAGCGAGGTCGACCTAAGAAGACCTGGAAGAGGACGATCGAAAATGAAATTGCAGAGGTGGACAAGAACTGGAGTCAAGTGAAGAGAATGGCCAGGAACCGTACTGCGTGGAGAAATTTCGCCAAGGCCCTATGCTCCGGAAGGAGCGGCAGGAATTAAGTAAGTAAGTAAGTAAGTAATACTTTCGACTATTACAAAAGATTTCTGGTTCTGAATGAACCAACAATAAAGCAGTTATTGAGAATTTGAATACATGGTTGGGACATTCTGTATAATTTAGGATCATGTTATTGTGTTGTCTAGAGAAGTGGAGTTTTCAGGGAGACGTTTTCGCTCGTGTTTTTGAGCAAGTGTGTGTTTATGGTACTATTCCAACGGCATTGTGCGCTTTTGGTAGGTCGACAGGTGATTGAAGACTGACGTGTCCGTATTATTGCTATGGAACACAGGGTGTCCATGAACTTAGTGAACAGTGATTCACAGATATTTTGAGGTGTTTTAGATGTTTTCTCCCACACTTATAGCTACACTAGACACGTTTAATGGTCACTAAAAATACAATGATGCTTTGATGACTAATTATGAATTAAATGGAAATTAATAATCATGTGACAGGATTTTTGAATTAAACCGAGAACCGGATAATTACGAATTCTAACCTGATAAATGCTAAACTTAAATTTCTTCTCTGGCCAATTTCTTTGAGTTTTTTGTGATCTTCGACGCCTATTTAATTACACTCTTGAATATTCACGATTTTGAGACGACGATCATCTAATGAGGAGATAATTTGAAAACCTGGTCGTTAAGATGATATGCGACGTAAGACGTGGCGGCCCGTCACTGCAGTCGCCAACATAAATTTTTCCTCCTCATGATCATGACCATTTCTTCGAAACCAGCAGGAAATTAGGTAGGCAAGAGCGACACTTGTGCTGCACTTAGGAGGGTATTATTTTTCCTGATGTAATATTTGTGTTCTATAGCTTTGTTATTTTTTATTTATCCAGATAGGATAAGAATGACCATAGATTTTTTTAAATTTTCCTTTGGATAAACGCGTCACGTTTATCATTAGTAGTTTAACGTCACATAGGGGTAGCTTAGATTTAATGTAAATTCAAATGTCGGAGAGAATACCATCGTAGCTTAGCTATTCTTATTGTGCTACTGATAAATGAAACTACCACTTTGCATAGTAAACAAGTAAATATCTTTCTTGCTAGTAGATTCATGCTTATCATTATTGTTATTGATTAATTCTTCGATGTAATTGCATAGGGACTCGCTACGTATTACTCTCTTAGTGATTGATTCATATCTTCAATTTTTTGGATAGGACTTCGAGACGCTTAAGAGAGATATTAGATAGGGGAGATTTTTGCAATCCTTTTCAGGGCCGTTTATATTCGGAATAGCCGATTTTTACCTCTCAGAAGTAGGCTAGGGATCTGTGATTTTATCAATAAATTTAGTGTGATGTTAACCTAAGCCTGGCCTCATTCTTTCATGGGTTCTTTGTGTTTTCCTGTGAATGTATTCCGCTGGGCTGGTCGTAAGAATAGAACTTTCCTATTCCCGACACCCCCGAGGCCAGTCTATGAATGCATTATTCCGCGAGTGCTGTGTGTTGGTCAGAAGAGGGTCTCGGAAGGGCTGTTCAAGAACGGCAGTTCCCCGAAAATCTCGTCTGACGGACACAATACTAACGTTTGGGATTCATACAAATGTTTCTTTGTGCGCAATGTATGATTTAGATCTTATAACGGTGCTTATTTTACGAGTCACTAGGGCTACCAATTGTGTATTAATGATCCAAAGACTTTTGAATCCAAGAGTCAATATCTCAAAATAGGTGTACGGAAGAAACTTTAAACTTAGCTCAGGGTACGTCCATGAAGTTTTAGACAAACTTGGAGTAAATCGTCAAAGTCAGTTCATGCATATAATGAATGCTCAATGTTCAACTACATGCAACTGCCATACTTATGGATTTATACCTAGTTTTGCACGTTCAATGTATGCCTTAGCAGACATAACTTAAGTATGCGTGTTTGAAGAGGTCACAGGACTACCAACTGTCTAGTAAAATTCTGAGAACATTTGAGCCCTAGGTTCATGATGATGATGATGATAATTGTTGTTTTAAGGGGCCTAACATCTAGGTTATCGGCCCCTAATGGTTTGGGTGATCGTGAAGATGAAAATGAAATGCGAAATATTACTAAAAACTAACTACCAACTTATAAACGAGAAGAAGAAATGGAAAACGAAAGGTGAATAAGGCAAATAAAGAACATGAGGAAAATAAATGCCCTCAACCCTCGAAGAATGCAGATTGAGGGACTTGGAAGGAAGAAGAGACATGAAAGGCAGATAGGAAAGTGAAGTAGGAGAGGGTCCTCCCCACAGGTAAGGGACAAACAGGGAGAAACCAGACCCAGCTCATGAATCCTTCGGGGTCGCCAATTCCCGAACTCATCAGCCGTGAGCCACTGAGGGTGTAGCAATATCCAGGCTGCACCAGAAGTGGTGGGGCCACATACACCCTGCCTCCTTGAGGGCCTTGAACAGAAGGCAGGAGATAACATGAAAAGAAAGAGAAGGCTGACCCCTCGCAGAAGGAGGGTATCAGAAAATATGAAACAAGGGCCAATTAAGGCGGGAAAGGAAGAGACTCCCTAGGCCTCCGATACCCGAATACCGTCGGGGTCGGAAAAGAACAAGAGTTGACCAAGGGAGGTCGACAGGAAAGAAGACGGAGAGGAGCCCGGCACAAGTAAGTGGAAGCAATGCCGGAGTCAGCTGGGATCCCGTGGTCGCCAACCCACGTCCCACTAGTTGTGAGCCCCTGGGGGAAATCCCTAGATTCAATATCGTAGAATCTGTTCATATAAACAGTTTGAAACTCTATACACTCTAATGCCTTAATATTGCCGATGATTTTTGATCAACACTAATATATATACGTACGTTTTTGTTTTTCATGTTGAACTGCATGTAACTTCCATAGCATTTGGTGGATTTCTACCAAATTTTGTATATACAGTGTATTCCATATGAGATACTTGTGTACATTCTCAGTCCTACCAACTACCTAATAACTCTCCCGGGGCATTTGAGCCACAGACTCTCAATATCTCAGAATCCATGTAAGGAAGCATGCTGTACTGCACTATTAGGTAAATCTTCTAATGCAAATCTTGAGCAAATCTTATTATGCCAGTGCTAGGCCTACCAGCATTCTAAACAGGTCTAATTAGAGGAATAAAGGTTGAATCTTAAATTTTAAGAAAAGTAGGCTCTTTAGTTCGTCATGTTACTACGTACTTGTTAATTAATGAATAGCCAGTAGTGGTCGTAGCCTTCGTAGTTATTGTAACAATAGTAGTCCAGCAGTGAGCATTTTCATTTTCAACCATACCATTAGTGGCAGATCTTGAATTATTACCCCTAAATAATAGTCACAACCACCAATCTCCCTTCACATAGACTGTATTAACAGAACATGATCCCGACAGGAGCCCCGCACGCCATTAGTAGATTACAGCCTGGCTAGATAACCAAAGTTCAGTCTATTCCCAGAAATCAACATGGAATACGTCATCGCCGTCTACAATTCTTAAGCCGTGTCATTACGTTTGGCAACGCCACCCATCTGTCATCTGGTAGGCCTAGCGCAAGCACATGGTAATTGCTAACACTGCGTAAACAGATTTTGACGCGAAATGTATCCGAAAAAAAAAAACAGAACATAACGTCCGCTAAATCTACACATAAATATCACAAATAAAGGATACATATTATCATGCTATGTACTGTACTATACCTCAATGTCCCAATGTCTGAAGTATTCGTTTCTTGCTGCTAGGCTCACTGCCGTCATTGACGCGCTCAGAAATATGATTTAAGACTGTTCTTACGAACTTAGAGACTGCCTTTGATAATAAATTCTTCACTTTTTGTCCAAAGATGCACTAATCATAGTCACAATAAGCCTCCAAGCTTAATGTTGACAGTCTAACAACAATGCTCCACTGGTCACTTAATTTAAAAATAGGTAGCTTTCTAATGAAATCTACCTAAAGGAACTTGCTAACTGAGTACAGTTCATAATGTACTGGAATATAGAGGCTACCAAAACTAAATTACTACGCACTGAAAGTCCACCTCGCTGTAAGTGATCAAAAAGAAGTAACATAACCAGTTATTTTAATAGTGCTGCCATAATTTGACTTACAGCCAGGCACACAACACTTTCTAGGCCTCCGAAATATTAATAAAGAATTTGTTGGTTAAATTCATTACCTGGCATTGGTCACACATACAACTTAATACGGGAAATTCTCACTTCTACAACTTTCAGCAGGTCTGATTTACCACGAGGAATTGCACGGTAATTGGAATAGTTAATACGAACTGATTTTAGCTGGCGTATCAAAATAAACGATATTTATGGCATTATGGTGTTTGAAGCCATTTTTCAGTGCTGCCTTAGTAAACAAAAGTTTGGTACTTTTCAGTCAGTCAACATGATTGTATCCAAATGCGATGGGCTATTCCCTAATCCTGTAAAAAATTACATGAGATTAATCAGATCCATTACACTTAGGCTATTATAGCCTAAAGAAATTACATGAGATTAATCAGTTCCATTGCACTTAGGCTATTATAGCATAAAGAAATTACATGAGATTAATCAGATCCATTACACTTAGGCTATTATAGCCTAAAGAAATTACATGAGATTAATCATGTCCATTACACTTAGGCTATTATAGCATAAAGAAATTACATGAGATTAATCAGATCCATTATACTTAGGCTATTATAGCCTAAAGAAATTACATGAGATTAATCAGATCCATTACACTTGGGCTATTATAGCCTAAAGAAATTACATGAGATTAATCAGTTCCATTGCACTTAGGCTATTATAGCCTAAAGAAATTACATGAGATTAATCAGTTCCATTACACTTGGGCTATTATAGCCTAAAGAAATTACATGAGATTAATCAGTTCCATTACACTTGGGCTATTATAGCCTAAAGAAATTACATGAGACTAGCGGACCCGTGCGAGAAATCTCGCATGTTCATAAGTCATACTTTCCCCAATAGGTTTATAATGAGTGACTTAAGGAGAAAGGTTGTTATGTTTTTATTTCAACCAAACGATTAGCCTATAGAACACTATTTACATTTCAGCTAGAATTCCAAGCTCTACGTTCTCTGACTTAAGAAGGCAATCACTGAAAATTGGATCATCATAACACTCACCAGTTATTCGATATTTATAAAAACATCTTGGTCAAGATTTCCTGCTTTATCTTGTTGGCTGAGGAGCCTCTTTCTCCCTTATTAGGACAGCCCTCGTTGGAAAACTTCTTCACACCCCGCCTACAGTGAGGCTTCCTTGTTCTTAAGTGCAATGATCAGCGTTAAACTCCTTAGCACACTACCTGCAGGGCAGCTTTCCTGGTTCTGTGTGTAGCGCTCAGCGCTAAACTCCTTTGCACGTTACCTACAGGGGTGCTTTCGCTTTCTTGAGTGGAGCGTCAGCATGAGAGCGTGCTGTGGCTGGTTTCTTTCTTGGATATTTATGAAATTAGAATGCAATTCGTCACTGTTAATGCCATTTGTGTGCTGAGTCCATTGATTGACAACTTAGTCGTAACACTCACCGGTTATTCGATACATTAACTTTCAGTCAGAATTCCAAGTTGTACGTTCCCTAACTTATGAAGGCAATCACTGAAAATTGGATCATCATAACACTCGCCGGTTATTCGATATTTATGAAATTATACGATTTGAGTACCCAATCCACTGACTGACTAATTCTGAAAACCATGGGAAATGATAGAAGAAAATCCTGAAAAAAAATAATGTTTAATAGTTACAAGGTTTTAGACGCCGTAACACTCGCCAGTTATACGATTTAGAGTACTCAATTCATTGATTTACTGTTTCTGAAAACCATGCGAAATGATAAAAGAAAAACTGTAAGAGAATTAACGTTCAATAGTTTTAAGGTTTTAGACGGCAACTCATAATTGCAGCATTTTACAGCAACAGTATTTGCAAATAGCACACTTCTTACAAAAATCGTTATGTATGGAATTAAAATGCAGAAGAAAAACCTGTACCCAATCCATTTATTTACTGATTCTGAAAACCAGATAGAAGAAAAACTTTAAGAGAATTAACGTTCAATAGTTTTAAGGTTTTAGAAGACAACTCATAATTGCAGCATGTTAGAGCAACAGTATTTGCAAAAAGCACAATTCTTACAAAAATCGATATTTATGGAATTAGAATGCAGAAGAAAACCTTGTATCGCGGCATATTAACAAACCTGGAATTTAATAAATCCGTTGTTTAGACGGATGAGCTTAAATCATGTGTGTGCTGAGTCCATTGATCGAAAGCTTAGCAGTAACACTCGCCGGTTATACGATTTGAGTACCATACCCAATCCATTGATTTAGCCTACTGATTCTGAAAACCATGGGAAGTGAGGAAGAAAGAACAGCTGTAAATGAATTAACGTTTAATAGTTCTACGGTTTTAGACGACGTAACACTCACCGGTTATACGATTAGAGTTCTGAATCCATTAATTTACTGTTTCTGAACACCATACGAAATGATAGAAGAAAAACCGTAAGAGAATTAACGTTCAATGGTTTTAGGGTTTTAGACGACAACTCAATTGCAGCATGACACAGCAACAGTAATTGCAAATAGCACACTTCTTACAAAAATCGAGATTTATGAAATTAGAATGCAGAAGAAAAACCTGTATCGTCGCATATTAACAAACCTGAAAATAAATCCATTGTTTAGGCGAATGAGTTTAAATCATGTGTGTGCTGAGCCCATTGACTGAAAGCTTAGCAGTAACACTCACCGGTTATACGATTAGAGTAGCCTACTCAATCCATTGATTTACTGTTTCTGAAAACCATTCGAAATTAACGATATTTATGAAATTAGAATGCTGAAGAAAACCCTGTAAAATAATTGACGTTTAATAGTTTTAAGGGTTTAGACGACAACTCATAAGTGCAGCATGTTAGAGCATCGGTATTTGCAAAACGCACACTTTTTACAAATATGTATATTTATGAAATTAGAATGCAATTCGTCACTGCTAATTTATGAAATTATTCGATTTGAATACACATTCCTTTGAGTCCATGAAAAATGATTAAGGGAAGACCTCAGAATGTTAAAATCACATGAAACAGGCGTCACAGCGGCCTAAATGTGAAGTGGACACCAATTATGGAGTGTATCTTCCTGCAGCAACAGTAACTGCAAATCGCACACTTCGTACAGTTTTTTTTAAAGTCATTTTTTAAAGAAATTATAGATATTCGTGAAGTTAGAGTGCAATGTGTCACTGGTAATGTATATTCTCTTTCATTAGAATGCTCATTTTTTACGATCGATCGCTTGTGATCGCCGCAGGAGGGATGCATACTACTGAAATAATATATATGACTAATCAGATCCATTACACTTAGGCTATTATAGCCTAAAGAAATTACATCAGATTAACCAGATCTATTACACTTAGGCTATTATAGCCTAAAGAAATTACATGAGATTAATTAGATCCATTACATTTAGGCTATTATAGCATAAAGAAATTACATGAGATTAATCAGATCCATTACACTTAGGCTATTATAGCATAAAGAAATTACATGAGATTAATCAGATCCATTACACTCAGGCTATTATAGCCTAAAGAAATTACATGAGATTCATCAGATCCATTACACATAGGCTATTGTAGCCTAAAGAAATTACATGAGATTAATCAGATCCATTACACTTAGGCTATTATAGCCTAAAGAAATTACATGAGATTAATCAAATCCATTACACTTTGGCTATAATAGCCTAAAGAAATTACATGAGATTAATCAGATCCATTACACTTAGGCTATTATAGCCTAAAGAAATTACATGAGATTAATCAGATCCATTACACTTTGGCTATAATAGCCTAAAGAAATTACATGAGATTAATCAGATCCATTACACTTAGGCTATTATAGCCTAAAGAAATTACATGAGATTAATCAGATCCATTTCACTCAGGCTATTATAGCCTAAAGAAATTACATGAGATTAATCAGATCCATTACACTTTGGCTATAATAGCCTAAAGAAATTACATGAGATTAATCAGATCCATTACTCTTAGGCTATAATAGCCTAAAGAAATTACATGAGATTAATCAGGTCCATTACACTTTGGCTATAATAGCCAAATAGCTTAATCTGATTAATCTTATGTAATGTTTTCAGGATTAGGGAATAACCTATCTCATTTGGGCACAATCGTGTTGACCGACTGAAAAGCACCAAACTCTTGTTTACTAAGGCAACACTGAAAAATGGTTTCAAACATCATAATGTTCACGGCTAGTCAGGCAAATCGTGAAGCCAAGAGATTCTAATCACTCAGGCTTATAGTCTAAATGTAATGGATTTGATTAATCTCATGTAATTGTTTTCAGGATTAGGGAATAGCCCATCTCATTTGGATACAATCGTGTTGACTTACTGAAAGCACCAAACTTTCGATAATTATGAACAACACTTAGAATGTGATGTTAAGTTTTTATACAACTTAGAACCCTCAGCCTGTGTTGCCAATTCTACCAACAGCACGGCTTGAGAATTATAGATGGGGATGAATAAGTAAATCCACTACAAATATGTTTTGAAACTGTGCTCTGTCTACAAAGTGTGTCTGCACAATTGGTGCCATGAGTTTCTAATTAGCATTGCCGATGCCCGGTTTCAAATTCAGAACTTAGGCCTAAGCCTTACTAAGCATTTGGTTGAATTTAAGCTTTGGCTTCAGTCCCGTGTGTTTCTCAGTTACACGATGGGTTTCCGCTTAACAAAGCCCAGCTTTATTTTAATTAGTGTAAGTTAGTAATTATGAATATTGCACTGCGTACGCGTACTATAGTTAAATTGGGCTTGATATCCTATAGCCATCTAAGGTCTTTGCTAATCACAATATTTGGCCGAGTAGAGCCAGTGTAGGAAATATCCCTCCGCGCATCTCCTCTCTGTTTGAGCTAATGAGTTGTTCGTTGTATTAATTTATGAACTCAAACAAGTTTCATACCATATGAAATATACAATATAATGTAGGTACAATTCGCACTGAATTACTCTGCCTTTCGTCTCAGATACCATTAAAAAGCTATTCACGCACACTAATCGTGACATGTAAAGCAAAGTTGGTAACGCGCCCAATCAACATGAAAATGAAGCATTTATACAGAGATTAATATGAAGGAAATTCTGAAAAGTAATCATGTCAGCTTACGGAAACATAGCAACATGCGCTGGAAAATCTCTTAGTCAAACAAGCAGGAAAAATGTGAACTATTTCCTGTCGCTTTCTCACAGACCAGAATATCAAAGGGTCAGCTTAGGTCTTGAGGTGACTACCCGCGAACTATTCTATTCTCTTGGGATATGTTACTCTCAATTCGTAAAATATATTGTACCCATGAGGTACTGAACTCGAATTCTAAATGATTCAGGATGGACAGGATGCTATTTAG
This sequence comes from Meconema thalassinum, assembly GCA_946902985.2. NCBI lineage: Eukaryota > Metazoa > Arthropoda > Insecta > Orthoptera > Tettigoniidae > Meconema > Meconema thalassinum. The sequence goes on along the minus strand of OX336389.2, from coordinate 462,627,554 downwards.
GACGTTTTGGTGAAATTTGGAGAAGATTGCGATATTTTTGGAGGAATTACGACATTTTTAAAATTTTAATACGAGAGGAAGCTTCAGATTGTGTTTGACAACGACAAAATGGCGAGCGATGCCGCTCTTGGGGCAATGCTGCGTAGTATTTTCGCTAGGCTGCCCATAGCAACTTGTAGAGTTCGAAGAGAAATGCGTTGATTGGCTAATCCAATTGCCAGAATCAGTTAGGGGAGGAGAAATGAGCGCGCTTGATGAGGAGCTTCGTCGATTTATAAACTGCCATTTATTAAAGAAGAGAGAATCTGCACATTTAAAACTATTGAAAAAGGATCTAAATTAAAAGGATTTATGATAGTCACCCAGAGATGGAAGTTGGATAATCCTGTAAGAAGATATAAGTAATGATTGGTTTGCCGCTTCTTTTCATGACGCGCCATTCGATTGGTTTTGAGGTGCGAGGTGACGCTCTGCCGATGGAGGTCTTTTGTGCTGAGGTGACGAGCGGAACGGACCTGCGACAAGTGAGTTCCTGAAATTAGCGTGTGCGAGATAGGGGTCTCACGCGAACATAGTTTGTCGGCGAGGGAGGCAGTCCCGTCGGTCAGAAGTTAACATGAGAAGTCCGGTGAAGATGTGGGGAACAGAATATCGTCGTAATATCAGTTCTCGTGTGAAACTAGTATTGAAAGTTTGACTAAACTAAAGAGAAACATCGTGTGCACATTACATGAAAGTTTCAAGACGAAATTCGAAAGAATAAGATAGTTTTCTTTGTTGAAAGCACTTTCGTTAAATAAGCACGTTTCGCTTGGTGCGTGTCAGCTATACAGGCGAGAAGGCAAGGCCCGTTATCTGCCTGTGCTAACATTTGTATGACAGCAGCACTCATTTATAGCAAGTCTATGTTTAGTGGCAAGCTTTTTTATCGAAATGTTCGACATGCAAGCGTTAAGGGGAACAGTTAACGTTGTGTTTAACGCAGTAGTGATCATGTTTTAAGCCAAGTTATGCGCAGGGAACGTGATGTTACACTGTCGGACTGGGATACCGGGTAACCGAAATTAATCTTAAAATTATAAGATGTGGTGTAACGATTACAAGGCTACAATCCAACATTACGAGATGGAACTTGATTACCGCGTCATGGCTAGATATTATCAGACCCGAAGCGAAGCAGTTCATTATTCTTCGAGACTGGGGGATTCTCGCGTTTCCGCTGATCGAGGCGAGCTCCGTGTTCGAAGCCAGCCAGGGAGATTGACGATCGGGGAGCAGGGTTCGAGTCGTGACAAGGCAATCTTCCGAAGAAAGAGGATGAAGATCAGTAAGTGTGGAGTTGCTGGTGTCGTCAGTAATTCCCTCCATACTTCTTCTACAAGATGTCATCGCAAGGTAGAAAAAGATATCCTCATTAGTAGCTATTGTTGGTTCTTATTGTAGTTAGTCGTAGAATAGAATATCAGAGAGCATGGCACCATTTCAACGCTAAATTATTTTGTTGTGTGTGAAATAGTTTAAGCCCAGGAATTATTTTTCAGCGTTGGACATTTAAATATTAATTTTCTTTTAGTGAGATTTTCGGATAGTAACATTTGGATTTTTGACTTATAGGTTTTGAGATTTAAGCTCATTTTATTAATAATTTCGTTTATCGAAGTTCTTTCGATCCACGTATCTTTGGGAATTTTATTGCACTTTATTGAATTTTATTGCATTTTATTGCATTTTATTGAATTTAATTGAACGTTATTGAAGTTTATTGAACATTATTGGAATATTATTGGATTTTTATTGGATATTATTCAATATTCTAGAAAATGGTATTACTTTACCCAAGCAACTTAGACTTTGAAAAGAATATTTATTTGGAAATGAATTATTATTTGGACATTTCCAAGACTTTATAGTTATCTTCGAGTCTGACTTCGCTCAAGTAATTATTTAATCAAACATTTTGAATTGGTGGAAGGATGAAACATTATTTGGACATTCCACTTTAGCCAGTCATAACTAATAATAATTTATCTGTGGATAAATTAATTTATTTTATTTGAGAGATCTTATCTGCTCGGACAAATTACCACATTTGAGTATTCTACGAAATTTTATAACACTCTTGGATATTGTTATTGACTTTAATTGCATTAACGCAATATTTTGGAAAGACCAGAGAGAAGTAACGAATGTTTATATTTATTAAATGTTAACAACAATTATTTGAAATCTAAAGTAACTTATACTAGTAAACCATTACGTCATCACTGTTTATTAGAGTCGATTATTATGTATTTTCACAACATCTGAAAGAGCTATACGCTGTAATTATTATAAGTAAATATATTATGAAAGCAAGGCATTATATGCAATTTAAATAAGTTGTTATGGCAGAATACTGTATTAAGAGATTGAAGTGAAGAATTATAGCAGCTATATTTATTTAATATCAAGCTGAGGAAAATGTTATACGGAATTTACCTATGTAATTGAGAGAAGTCGTTGTTTAAGTATTCTGTGGATATTTGTTCAGTCTATTAGAGAAGGGAAGGTCATTATACGCGTTGTGAGCGTTTATTTGGAAATTATAAGTAAATATATTACAGTAAAGAATTAAGTAAGACCTTAGTTGTCCAGTATTATTGTAAAACGACTCTCAGTTGAATTGATTAGTTCTATTGACGGAAAATATTTGGGAAACGGATGGAAAGTGAAAATGTTGTTAATTATTATTAAGATATTATCAAGGATAAGACATTAATTATATAAGCTTAACTTAACCGTTCGGCGATGTATGTATGCCCAATTATGAAACGAAACATCTTTATTATGATGATAGTGATATGAAATTGTAACAGTGACACTTTATTTAAGAGCATAAAAATTTGGGATTGTCAGTAGTCGAACAGAGGAGGAAGGTTGGATGATTGAGAATCATCACGAATTATGTAAATAACATAAGACATTTGTTAACAATATTTAAATATAATACTATTAATAACTAGGAGAATTTAACGATATAATAAAGTTAACTGAATAACTTTCTTAATAAATATCTGATCCTAAAACAATAATAATAATATGGTTTATTATTTGGATTAACATGATTAATAATTATTTCTAATAATTAATAAACATTTAAATAACGAACATTTTACAAACTTAATTAATAATTTGGAAATATTAATAGTCTTTAATTAAATGATTTAATAATAATTTCTACCATTAATCATTAAATAATTTTGGGAACCTTAGTTGACAATTAAACGAAAGTTTAATATACTTAAATGTTTTTAAACGTTTAAACCATAAATTGGAGTGACGTTTAAAGAACGTGACGACGTTCATTAAATACAGTAAGGTTGTTTACTATTGTGTAAAGGTGATCTGATGGAAGATCAGTATAAAATTAATTTCTATTAATTTTACCAATGGAGGACATTGGAATAGTAAGTAGAAATGTCATGGGAAGACATTGGATGTATTAAAACCAATCTTTGTTCATATATTACTAGGGAACAAGAGTAAAATTTAAGAGCTGTTATGCAAACAGCTGATTGATAATTTGTTTATTTAATTTTATTTAAGAAGTGGAGTACTTCTAACGTCCATGGGACGATGATTTAATTTCATAATCTTATTATAGGAATTTTCGCAGAATCATTTGCGGATTACATGTAAATGTTATAGGAATATTTGTTAATTCAATTTATTTATTATCACTTCGTTAATAAATTTATTTGTTAGTTTTGTAACTGCGTTTTGATGATTTATTTAAGTTATGAAGGAGGATTATGTTTTGGTGCATTTGAGGTTTTATAGAACCACTAATTTCGCCCACTTAACCGAGAATAGTTAGTATCTCGAGCTCTTCGTTTATTTTGTTGATATACCCATTTTGCTTTACCAAAACATGATCTTAGAAAGTATGCACCCCCATTTAGCTATTGTTGGTAGGATTTCCAGGTTTTTGAGCCGGGGACCTCGAGATTCTGCAATCCAGCTGATCTTCGGATACGACAAGCAGCTCAAATGGTTTAAACGGGTACAGTACCTCACGATAGAACTCTTATTCCGAATCGCGCTCAGTCCTACTTACCTATTTACTATTGCGGCTATCCTGAAGCAAGGAAAGATATCACAGGGCTTAATCTACAGATCAACACACACGGAATGATTCTACTTCACAAAAATGTATTTATACTATACAAGGTAAATTAACTTGCCATTCATTACCCTCAAAAATAACAACCAGAATTTACTCCCAATAGAAACTGGAGTCTACGTGACTCCAGAAAGACACAACAAAAACTATAAAGTTCAAACAACTGAAATAAGAAGACACAAAGCTAAATTACAGCTGAATATTGCTTTTGATATTGTATGGGTTTTGGAGGGCTTATACAATGTGTTAGGGGTTGTTTAGAGTGTTATGTGGATAGGGGATGTTTGAGTAAGTGTTATGTGTGCGGTTGGGTAAAGGGGCGTCTATACAACTTAGACGTGCTCGAGGGAGAGCTACCGAGTGTTCGGGGGGTGACTGGTGAGCTCGGGGATGGCGTATTTGTAAAGTGGTTGCTGGATAATGGATAACCTGCAACTGTGCGGCGATGCCTCAACTCTTTTAAAACCTTTAAAACACCTTTAAAACAATTAAACACTACTGGGCCCTAATGGGTTGTGTGGGAGGATAGGGGATTATCCTACAAACAAATATAAGACCACATAGATTTACTACCAGTAGGTTTAATGACTACTTTTCTTAATGAGGTGCAAATAATCCCAAGGCCAGACTTTAGTATTACTGGACTTAGTGTGGCAACAAGACTGATACAAAAGTATACAAAGGGGGAGGTTGTGGATTTAAAGGAAAAGTCCTCGCAGATGCACTTACCCTAGACAGCAGACGTCGTGGTGTTGGCCTTCAGCAGTTTCACTAGACACAGACCCCGAGTGCGGTGAGTGTCTTTCTTTTATAATTCCGCTGCTGCAAGGTGTGCATTATTGGCACATTCCAGGCTGTCTGGTACTAGTGTAGGGGTCGATCGAGTTCAACTGAGTTCAAAGGAGTTCAACTAGGTTCATACAAGCTCAAATGAGTGTGTTAGTTATAATATAATTGATGTAGGGACTGAAGATGTGTAGATGTATTGGGGTGATAATGTATAATTTGTAATGTGGGGTATATTCCCCTGGGGATACAACAACTCCTCCTTTTGGGGTAGTCGGCGACCTCGTTGCCTGTAATTAGACATAGGGGTAGTGGTGAGACATCCTTCATCTTCTTTCTTCAAATCTTCACTCTTCCTTTGTTCTCTTCTGCTCTTGTTGTTCTTCTTCTTCTTTATAGCGGTGGCGGCGTCGATGGGGGAGTGTATTGGGGTGTGAATAGCCTCTTGGTAAGCGAGTCGTAGATTTGGAGAGGGTATATAGGGCGGGTGTGTGATCGAAGATGGAGATGTAAGAGTGTTGATATATGCCAATTGTTGGAACGATGTGTGCTGGTAATTGGCGAAGGTGTATTTGGCTCGTAGATTTTATTTATATGTTGTTGGGCTTCGTGCGCTGCAAGGTTGGTAAAGGTGTGGGGGTGGAACAATGTTTTACATATATGAGATCAATCACAATGGTAATATGTCAATGGTGACACTTAGAAAACATAATCAATAATAACAAAAAATCAGTAACATATCTCGATATGTGAATCAATATATAAATAAAAAAATATGAATCAATAATCTAGTATGTACTGAGCCCAATAGAGGAGGTGATCCGGGTACCATCCACCGAAAAAACAGTACTTCGAAAGACTCCGTCCTTCGAACCCAAAACCTCTGAGGATCGGGTGCATTTCTTTGTAGGCTTGCTCAGCACGAGGGGCGTGATCCAGGGGATCTGGGTCATTTAGCACGGAAACAGTCATAGACGCCCAAAGAAATTCATCCGAATAAATACCAAAGCTAGCAATAAAAAGAGATCCAGTCTTAAGTTAGATTCGTGCATGATTTATTCAAGTAAGACCACTACTCTATTTCCGAGGGTCGAAATCGGCTAATCTGCTAATCTGATTACAATAATGATTCGTCCCTAGTTTGATGTTAAGGACCCCCGCGAAATCCTAGTTACATGAAAGAATAGCAAAGAAAACTAGGCGCGTGGTACATGAATAATTAACGCGTAGCAAATTTACAAGTAAATGACTCGGTATAATTTACATTTAACAGCTAGCAAACCAATCCCTAGGTTAGGATGGTACCACGTCCACATTTAACGTTACATTTAATTTCTGTCTAATGCCTATGTGAACGAAAGTATTACGACGAGATGCGTCGCAAACAAATGCTTATTACCAAATCTAATGATAGTTTGACCACTGACTATCAAAAATAAAACAATTACATAACACTCTTATGTCAAATAGGAACAATGGGATAAATACACTCGGGAATAAAGAAGTAAACACTCTTATGCTTGCCTGCCTTCGCGAATTGACATACTGTTTGCAGTCAATCGTCATCTCAAGCATGTAAGTTATGTTGGCAAAGCGCAATCACAATTGCGTCTTACAAGCTTTAGATCACGCGGGCCACAAATTACTGATTATTGGTCCCGGAGATCCAATGTCGTCGATACAAGTAGTGTCAGTTCATTTAAAGTCATCTCCCACATGGAAATGGAATGGAGTCACGGTGTCGATTAACAACAAGCAAATGGTTGCAAAGTTATAGCTGGAATTATTTATAACAATTAATTAATCCGTTGGTTTAGGATAATTACGCTCTTGATTTATCAGAAGGTTTAAATGTTATTTAGTTAGTTCTATTAATGACACCAGTCGTAGGCTGCAACATGTGATCTCACTTGAGATTCACTCAAATAACATGACTTCAACAAGTCAACAATAACACAGGTTGGCGCGTCTTACACCAATTGCGCGCGGTGCATCGGTCGTCTTAGCCGCAGCTCAAAGAACGCGGGAATAAACCAATAGTAAGGCGGGCATTCATTCCGTCCTGCCAAATACCAAATAAAGTGTTCACGGACACAACAATTACACTGGCTAGCCTAATTTATACAAAGCTGGGTCAATTAATATTATTGTTTAAACCTTTCTACAACACGCCAGATGAAGCAAAGTCATTGGCTCAAACATTCAAGGAATTCGCATAAGCTAGCGTTCCCTCACTCATAAAAAGTGGTAATAGTGATAACAGGTGTTGACAGCTCCCATAGCTGCTCTCCAAAGCAAGGTTATTAATACCTGTGACCTTCAAAATTCCTAGGCTTGCGACATAAGTTAGCGCACAAAAAAGTCAATAAAGTCGTCTCTCTCTTGTATCTCGGGTAAACCGGTTATCAGCTGGTGCGCGCACGCAAGTCTTATCGCTTCGCGTTCAGCTTTTAGCATAGCAAAGATTTGTGTTTTAAAATGATCATTATAATCTTATAGTAGCACGAATTAAAGTCCTGAAGTGCTCTACAGATTATCTAAAAATGTCTCATCACTTCCCTAATAGTGTTCCTTGGGATAACATTTCCTTCAAAAAGATATAACGTAGAATTAAATTCAAAGAGTACAAATAGTAAGATATCACACTCGTGCATCTAACTGCACTGACATTCGAAGATATGTCACTCGTTCATTATACATGTAGGATTTGATAGGTGTGGTTTGGCACTCTCCACAACAAAAATTACACATCTAACCTCTGCTGCGATGTTTGAAATGATACGTAGTTAGTTAGCCCATCAGTCTAACAGAATATGGGTTCGTTCCTCTCGAACTTCACGTGGTAAAGAGTACTCACGAAAATATCAAACAAAGAGTACAAAAACGTTTCAGCAACGGTCGACTAAAAATGATACGGGAATAAGCTCTCAAATTAAATAAGGGACCTGACAATAGGGTGTCCCCTAACACTTTCAGAAGACTACTCCTCCTGTAGTTAAGATGTCGTTTACACGACATAAAATACACAGAAATACATGTGAATTCGCACCTGCCGTATAGTACACGGACTTGTGGTGTCTCACTAAAATGAGGCTATTAGTATCAAAAGGAACAATCTCCAATTTCCATCGAAATTGAGTTACTGACACCGTTGTATTGTCCAACTAGCCCTCTACCACACTATGCTGTTTGTATCTTTCAAAAAGAACAAAATCCCATCGTTTTAGGGCATGAATGAACAATGTTGCTTTCAAACAGAACAATCTCCGCCATCTGTTGGAATCAAATGGGACAATCTCCACTACTACCAATCAGCTCCGTCCGTTCGGGTCATGTGAGTGCTACCATATTGGTTCAATGCAGTGATAAAGAGACTGTCCTGCTCACGCGTGCCAATTTTCTCGTATTTTGCAGTTATATTATAGGTATTTTTTGTGTTTTACGACTAAATGTAGGCGCCGTAACATATTATATCATCACAACTAGCTGTAACTTTCTTCTAGGTGTTCTGTGATGGATACGACACCGCAAAACGTGACACCTGTCTCACCAACAAAAGCTAGGAAGCTTGTACAATAGTAAGGTTACAGATCCAGAATTAAAAACTACCAAGTCTTATTTTCTAATGGTTTTTAATACGTGTTATAATCTTGGATTCAAGAGCCCCAGTAAGGACTGTTGTTCTCTCTGCATACAACTTGGCGAGCGTCTAAAACAAGAGCAAGATTCCACAAAACGAAGTGAAATAATGAAAACTAAGCGTGTACACGAACTAAAAGCGAAGGCATTTTACACTCTACTGAGAGAATCTGGTGAAGAGACTCTTATTATTATCCGTTTACGTGCAGAAAAACCTGCGTTTACCCCTCATCCCAGATCAAGGGGCTTATTACTCCAGTCAACTTTACTTTCACAACTTTGCTATAGTTCAAGATACCTCCCAATGCAGGCTTACCAAAGACAATTTTTTTGTTATTGCTGGACGGAGGACCAATATGGAAAAGGGTCCAATCAGATTGCTTCAGCGCTTTATGATAGGCTGATGAAACCTGACTTGAGAAATTACAAAGAAGTGAGACTCATGCGGGGGTCAAAATAAAAACAAGAACCTCCTCGCCATGTGCAGTAAATGGCTTCTGACTGCTTCAAGTAACATTGAACGTATTGAAATGGTGTTTCCTGTATGAGGTCACTCTTTCATTCCTCCAGATCATGTATTTGGCAATATCGAAAAATACATCAAGAATGAAAGAGAGATCCAGCAGATTACTTGGGCATAGTTGCAAATCATGGAACGGTCATTCATCTTGGGAAAGACTGTACAGTTTTTGATTGGAAAACCAGCACAGATCCTGTTCTGAAGCCAACTGGATCATGGCACTTCAAATTTGCTCCAAGTAAACGAGTAATACTAACGCGGGATGTCAAGAAGTGCGATGTAAAAGTAAGAGGGGAAACAGCATACCGTATTGACACTAATACAGTATGTCCATGTTCATTACAAAGAAAAACTTTTCCATGTCTGTAATAAAACCCAAGGAATTACCAGCGAACAACATACAGAAATTGTCAAAAGATAAACAGGGATGTTACGAAACTTCTGTCATCCTATTTCGGTGAAGACTGGAAAACGCTTTCCGAGCTTCGATACTATGTCGATGTGCAGCACAGAGCAGAAAGACAGGATGAAGATGGACAGAATCCGCAAGATGACCTTTTGTGTGAAACACTTAACGATGATGACTCTCTTTTGATGGTTTAATTCATATTTGAATTTTGTCCAGTGTTCATCATTAGGTATGGTGCTGTAATCCAAATCAAAGAATGTTGTGTTTTTAAAATACATATAAGTTAAATTTGAGTTGAAATACTTATGTCCAAAATTAAAGGTCACTTTATTACAACAGTTTACAAATTTCTCCTCTTTCTCTTGTCACCGCAAATGACATTTTGGCTAAAAGGAGGAGTGTAGGTGTTACCCATTCAACATTTGATAGCCGCTGATCGTGGTTGCGGCGCCGTTTGTTTTTCATTGCAGCCTGAGCCCCGCGGGGCGAAGCGGAGGACACAGAGATCAAAGAATGCAGTTCGTACATAAGTCAAGCAGCATTGCGTCAAATAAGCGTCACAGGAGTTCATGTTACATGGACAGTTAAACGATGACTGAGGCTACTGGAGCTGAGTCATATCCTACTCGCGCAACTGTATCTGTCAACGAAGCAGGCTGACGTGTGACACAAGTAAACAAAGCATAGTTCCATCTCGACCGCTAGCAATCAATTCGTGAAATGGGAATATCACATATGTATATGTTAATAACAGAAAGGACAATCTCCATGCATGTTGATATCAAAAAGAGCAATATCCACAAAAATCGTACAGTTAGTATCAAAAGGGACAATCTCCAAAATAAAATTTAAAATATCTCACTAACTATTAATCATATGGCTGGTTTTCTTTGATTACTCGCATACAACCGTTTACTTTATGTATAAGAAAAATACCACCCGATAGAGTGGATACAAATGCATTAGATAAAAAATTACTCCTACTGTAAAATGCAGGAAGGTGGAGATTGTTCCTTTTGATACTAATAGCCTCAAATATTGTCCCAGTGCCAAAGAAAGAAAATACACACATTTCCTACCTAAGTGGTCAAATATCGTTGCGTTTCGGCTCAAAAATATGCATTCAACTACTACCTCAACCTGGACAAACTTCGTACAATAAGCTTTACAAGACTCACGGTTATTTTATGCAGTAGATCGCCTTCCAGAACTTCCATTGGAAGGGGTTATATGCATCCAAGTATCCAAGCATTATTATTGGTAAGGCTATGGATTTAAGCCTGTCCTCGTGGTCCTCTGTTAGCGTCTCATACATGGTTTGTACTTGGTAGTGTCGACTGGACAATTCCTTGGTGCTGGTGTATTTCGTTGGTGTTCCCCTCACATGATGAATTACACCATCACGATGCTCTCACAATAAAGTTGAAGAGGTATTAGAACGTGGTGCGTTATGGTAAGCATTGTGGTTAGTAAAATTCACTGATTCTAATAAAGAATAGGATTGTAAAATGCACACTGTCTCTAGTATTTGCAGGTGATCAAAATGCTCTGCTTTACCTGCCACAGATTCTACTGTTACCAACACGTGGTAAACGCTCACAGATTTTTCTAAGTTGAAATCACTAAAAATCTGGACAATCACTGTCGCGTACGTGCGATAATTAGTTTTATCATCGTTAAATTTTATATTGGCACTCACTGGGCTATAAGACGTCGTCGTAAGATGAATATTTCACGTCTTTAGAAAATGTTGCACTCGTATGCCTTCAGACGGTCCTCGTGGTTAGTGAAAAATGGTGAAATTCTCACAATCAAATTATAACTTTCACTAGCACGTAGCACTGGCCTTACTGGCCCTAAAATAATACTTTTCGTAGACTGAATCTTTGAGATCAGCTCGATGGCTGCAGATTACAGACCTCCCAATTATGGGGTATTCACTTGCCTACAATGGCCTTCGTCTTCAGGACGGGCAATCGACACAAAGCGTCCAGCCTCAGCGGACTATCAAAACGGTGTGGTAAGTGCATAGCACGGCTTCCTGACTCGAAGGAAGTAGTCTAGTCAAAATAGCGACTGCTTTCATAATCCCCCGCGTGTCTGCGGTGAAAAATACCTTTACCTTAAATTGATTTACCATTTCCAAAAGGCATAGAAGATGGCAAATTAAAGAGAATTAATTATTGCAAGCTCCTGAGATATGTGGCGTAAACATAGTGAGTAATATATCTCTAGGTGGAAAATAAGCTGTCCTCTCCGATGTCAAAATAGTGGAGTGTTCATGAGGAAGCTTTAGGGTGTGTTCCGTAGAACTGAGCATGAAAAGTAAGTATGCTCTCAAAGAAATATTTGATACATGAGCCTAGGCGGGCTCAGTACGCAGGAAGGAAAAAAACATCGGAAAGTGTAGAATACTTGTTTAGCTATCATCACAGCATGATGAAAAACTGCTCCCTGGGTTTACAAAGTAAAGTGTACAAGGTATAATATGTAAATTGTGTTTAAAAAGAAATTGGAAGTGAGAGAAAGATGAAACAGATGCCCCAGGGTGTAAGTTAAGGTGATTAACATAATATGTTTATTGTGTGGTAAAATAGGGCATCTTCACAATGTTCGTTAAGGAGAGACGAAAGGAAAAAAGTGTTGACATGTAACAAAGGTATTAATGTGTGAATATAACAATAATTTAACAAATAACAGCGATCGTATGCAGCATAAATATCAATCATAATAATAATAATAATAATAATAACAAGTGACGTTAACAACAATAATAATATTAGTGAGAATAATCATACCTCGGGTACCTTTCGATGTAGAGCACTTTATGTAGACTTATACGCTATACCAACTTAGTCTTAGAACTTGACGGACGTTCTTAACATAACTTATATTAAGTAGGCTATTTGTTGTGGGTCAAATAGGTCTACCCTGGCAATATAGATTGTCCCTTACAAGATTGGGATCGACCCCTAATGCCGCTTGGCATGCCACATCTTTGGCATCAAACGGAGGTCCGTCCGTGGTGGTAAATACCCCACAAGTATTCACCCCTGTGTACGGATGTTGTTATATCGTGTAAATGTGTTTTTGTGTATAGTGTATAGAAGAAATACAAGTGTAATCTGGGTTGTAATAGGAGGCGTGTTCTGGGCATTGGCAAATTATTTACAAGGGTCACATATACAATTGTCGCCACCAGTGGAAGGGGAAAGGGTGTACATAGTTAGTGTAAATATTTGGCTGTTCTGCGGGTCTGAAACAATGGAACGCATGGTTATTGACATTGTCATTCTCATATATATCTATATGGAATTTCCAATTCATATGCACCCTGGCGCCTTATAACTTAGCCTAAGCTGGCTGGTCTCACTCTATGTCCTTAAAAATAAGGACATTGTGTATTTGTAAAAGTGTGGCCTGTTATGTAACAGTGTGTGTAGAATTGTGTCACAGTGAGAAAAAAAATTGTATCATCCTCCATGGATATTACCTGTAGCCATGGTCTATGCTGTTCACCTCGATGGAGCTCAATTCTGGAATAAAGCATATAAGTGTTAGTACATATATTTTGGACAGAGGCGCGCTCCTTGCACCCTTGATCGTTGTCTGCGCACCGTATCGGTGATCGTACCGTCGCATTTCAATCAGGGCGTCGCATTTCAAATTGCTTTGTCGCATTTATGATCGTGTTGTCGGACTTACCCGGCCGGTATAGCGGACTTATGGTGCCGATTGATCATTGATCAATCGTTGATCTATCGCATTCTCATAATTGTGAATATGATGTCAGACTTACGACGCCTAGGAGGACTTACAAAGTCGATTGATTGTAGATCAATCGTTAACTCATCGTTAATCCCTGTATATACTCCTGTCTCTGAACCAGTGCCATTGTGTACTCCTGTGCGTCTCTATTTACTAATCGCATTATTGTAATATAAATGTGAAAGTGTTATCGTATATTGTGCACGTATTGTCGGATCAATCGTTTATTTCGCATTATCATAATTGTGATTGTATTGTCGGACTTACAACGCCTAGGAGGACTTACGAGGCCGATTGGTTGTTTATCAATCGTTCATTGATCACCTATCAATCGTATTAACGGTTATTGCCATGTTATCAGGCTTACACGGCTAAATTGGTCGGACTTACGAGGCCGATTGATTGTTTATCAATCGTGTTAACGGTTATTACCGGGTTATCGGGCTTACACGGCCGAATTGGTCAGACTTACGAGGCCGATTGATTCTTTATCAATCCTGTATCGTCTTTCCGGTTTTGGCGATATATATATATATATATATATATATATAATCGCATCATCGGCTTTGGCCGTATAAATCGCATATAGTCACATCTTCGGCTGTACCGGGTATAGTCACATATAATCGCGTCGTCGGCTTTTGCCGGTTATAGTCGCATATAATTGCATCCCCGGCTTTTGCCGGATAAATCGCATGTAATCGCATAAAGTTTAATATTAGTCGTCTTGACTTACTGCTAAGGATCAGATGGACTTAGGGCCAGAAAAAAATATTTATTTATATCAGTCATCTGGACTTATTGCCGTGGATCAAGTGGACCTAGAGCCAGGAAAATTATTTATTTATCTTCTTTCTTGACGTTATCTTTCGCCTGTGTTCGCGAACAGGTTTTATCACCCTCGCAATGGGGGTTAGCTACTTAATCTTATATCTAACTAACTTATAACTAATTAGTCGATGTCAGGCGTCCTGAACCTCCCATGCTGCAGGCTGGACAGTAACGTCGTCATAACTCAGCGAGCTGGTCGTTCTGGCCTTTGTCAGCGTCAACGTCATCTACGGAAACGGAAGTGGCTATATTCCTATCCGAAACTAAGTATCGACTGACATGTCCGGTCTCGTGGTTCGTAATGTCTAGTGTTATAATTGCAAAAATGAAATGACTTTGAAATATCTTCGGTTCTTTTCCGAATTCTATATAATTCTAGTATGATTAATAATATTTAATCTCTTTGACTGTGTCCTTTTTAATCCATTATATTTGGCCATACCCTCTAGGTATAGTACACCTGCGAGGGTGTGTTATTGTTGGGGTGTAATGTATATTTTTAGGGAATGCGGCACGGTGCGCGTCATTGCGCCTAGCTATCGGATTCCCAGCTTATCCAGTGGCATTTATTTGTGCACTGTTAGTAGGTAAGAATGTGATGGATGGGTAAGGTTTTCCCCATGCTGTTATATTGTTGTGGACATGTTAAGATTGTTATTATTAGGTAATAGGATGGCTGGTAAGGTATAAGGTGTTGCGGTCCTATCCAGGAGGCAGGACATATTTAATGGTGAGGAGTAATTAATTGGTTGTTTGTGTAAAGTGTAGGATTGGGAATGCAGTTAGGTGGTTATTTAACGAATTGGGGTAAAGGTAGGTAAATATATGTCATGCAGGTAAAATATTGCATGCAGGATAAAATATAAGCATTGTCAATTTCTAGTTTGTTGGTAGGTAAAGACATTACGCTTCACTGATAGCTTTTCAGCTCCGATGTCCTCTATCTAGCACATGCTATGAGCGATAAAGCATGGTGCGCACCCTGGTGGTGTTGGTCCACCATGTGCCGCCTATTTTGTGGGGGTAATGTGTAAGGGTTGTAGTGTAAACTTGTTGTGTAAATGGGGCGTTGTATTGCCTTGTACACTATAATGCACTGCTGGTCGTGATCTTCACCTCTGATTGTATTAATATTACCTACTGGTTTCTTATCACAATACTGGTCATATGGTCTTAATATTAATGATATTCACTCTGGTATGTTTGCTGTAGGTGGGTCAATCTACCCCACTAGTTATTGATCCCTATCTATGCTGTGTTTGTAATCTAGACTGTGTATACCGTCTCGTGTTAATTAAGAACCTGTATGTTAATTAATAGTTATCATATCTTTAACTATTATCCTTTACAATATTCGCTCTTCGTCTTAGTTCGTACTATGTGCCTGCCTTTTGGCTGCTTTCTGTCGCTATTATCATATCGATTCCTAGATGAATCCTGTTTTCCTGATACGAAAGTTTAAATAACTAATCCTATATCTGCGCTATCTATCTATCTCGGTGCTATGAATTCTATCTGCCTTTAATAGCGTATGTGTATAGAGTCTGCAATAGTTTGTTTGGTTTGATGCATCCTTTCATGTCTCCTTGTCCTGTGCTAATCGTTTCATCTCGATGATGATATCCCGTACCTAGTGTAATTAATATATTATATTCTAATTTTGGCTTACCCATATCGTGGGTGCCGTATTATGTGTCTTACCAACCTATCTCTTCTCTTAATTGGTTGTAAAATAATGTCCTCAGATCGAAATGTTAACAAACTCCTGTTTTCTTTAATGTTTTCCTATCTGAAGCTAACTGTGTCCTGTGTTTTCTGTGCTTCGTCCATCACTGTTTATTTTATTTCCTGAGCAATCGTAAATATATTTTAGTTTAGCGTATCTCCGCTATCTTCACCTAAACGTTAATGCCCTGTCGTTGATCCATCCTAGGTAAGCAATCGTTTATCAGTAGTGACACTTTGTCACTGGTGTGAGGGGGGGGGCTGGGGCTGGGGGATGTGTTAATTACTGCTATGATATTTTACCTCTAATGTAATCTGTGTAACGTGTTCCAATAATTTTTTGTTTTGTTGTTGTTTTGATGTCATCTGTGTTACTTCCATCGCCGATTATTTTGTTTCTTAGGTAACATGAATTCCTACTCTCTGTGTGTCGAGTTGATGTCCCTATAAGTGTTTAATGTGTTTCGGCTACTTACGCCTGTCATTGAATTGTATGGCTCCGGTCTGTGATTGGTACTATTATTAATGATGGCTGCCGTGGTGTGGTCACGTGGTTATCAGTCTGACGTAAAGGATTGTAATCGTGGCCGGTGGGCGCGGTCAGGTACTGAGTGGTTGTCGCTCCACCTCGGAACGGGTGGTAACTACGCAACGCACATAGTGTATTCACATCAGCTCGTCTGATTGGCTGCCTGAGTGACAGAGTGCACTCGTGTTGAAAAAATACATGTGGCGGCGATTTGTTTACGTGAATAAGTGTGTTAATATGTCGCTTTATGCAAATATGTTTTCCTCTATCATATTGTATAATCCTAGTAGCTAGATGTGTTGACGCTTAGAGTTCAGTGTGTCTGTTATAGTATCGATATATAACTATGATTTCCGCGTTTCCTGTCTTCCACTCCAGGGAAATGTTTAGAGGGAATCATCGGCATTTCTACCGTATTCATTGATGTATGGTAGTGTAATGTATGAGTCGGGAAGTTAGTTTCTTTCCTCTGTGGTAGATATTATCTCTCATGTTTTCAATTATCGGCTGGAATCTCATTATTCGGAGTAAGTCACCTTTTATGTACCAAAGTGTGTTTAGTCTGTGGTGTCTGTTTAAGATTTCATTGGTTATCGCCGTGTAATCCATGTAAATCATCTTTTTTTCGTGTAACCTATTCGTGCTGTGGTTTAACGGTGCGACTCCGGGGAAATGCTAAGATGCGTAGGAGGGTCGGTGGGTGCTCCATACGTCTATGTATGCGAACGAAATGTCTGTAATCATGGTGTGTGTCTGTTCGGGCTTATACAGTCTCGTGGGCCCAGGGTTTAAGGACCGTTTCCCGTGTATGGTAGGGTTTTACTCGACGCATGTGAACTGTATCTCTTATGATTTTGTGGTTATGCCGAATATTAACAATATAGTTAAGGTATGAAAGCTTCCTGTGTACCTTGAATGGACCTGTCCATTTCGGAATAAGGAATTCCGACACATTCTTTATACGCGTAGGTGTCCAAATCATAACTAACTGCCCGGCCCTATATTGTTGATGCCTGTGCTTCCGATCGTAAGCGTGTTCTTGTTTCTTATGTGCCGCCCGAATGTTCTGTAATCAGTGTTGTACTTTCTGCGTCGCGTGCAGCCTCGTCTAATTGTTGAATGAGTGCGTGCAAACTATTATATGCCTGATGTGTATCGATTATCTAATGTAGTACGCTATGCGGTAATATAGGGGTGAGTTCCTCGGCAGTGTGACTGTCTGAGGATGAGCGTTGAGCGTTCTCGCTTTGTGCTTGGGCCCTTGAGAGGGGGGGGGGGGGGTGCGTGTATTAATGCGTTAGGGTATTTCAATCTGAGGTCTAAAGCTCCAGATTCAATTTCGGCAATCAATCGACCCGCGTTGTGTTCGGTTACCAGATCGGCGTTTCTAACCCGGATTTTGGGACGCAGTGGTTTGGTCGTAGCGGCAAGGTAACGGGTTACGTTCCTAACTGTGCGTCTAACTTTACCCTGGGTATTCAGCATAAATGTGCCTATCCAGTTCCTGTAAGGTACTCAATTGTCTACTCAGATTTTTATTCTTCTAAGTTTGGACTTGGCTTTGCCTGCTCGAATAATCAATATGTGTGCGCAATATCGCTACTATCTTATTAGAATATCCCTGTGTTTGCTTTTCCTGCTTCTTAATTGCGATAGTGTACTAGGAAAAAAATCTCAACTCTAGGGGCATGGCTTTTTTGCTTGCTCGAGGTGCGTCGGGTTCTAACCACAGAACTACGTTGTGTGTAGTCCCATAACAACGTGGTACTGCCCCCGGAAATTGAATTATTTTAGGACAAAATGAGAGTATTTCCCGTCCCCATGATAAAATTTAACCAGCAAATATAATTTCTGGAAGTGTGACACAGGAGGGTAGTGTTACAAGCTCGAGGCTGTGGGAGAGCCCGATCACGTGATATATTACACAATAGACGCTTCTAGAAGGCTATAATTGGCATAGCAACAGCGAGTTTGGAAATTAATATTATAAATATTGTTATAAATTATGCTATTGGATCCCAGCCCAGAGCCAATGAGAAGAGGTCTTATTGAACACGGGATCAACTTCAATTATATAATATGATGAAATTATGCATTTAGGCCCTTAGAAGAAGATTTTCTTATTTGGTAATGAAGAGAAAATTAAGAGAAATTATGTCTGATACTTTAAAAACCGCAGAATGGTTAATCTACGCAGTAATAAGCATTAGTAATCTACGCGCTAAAATTATGGTGGGAGATTGAGATGGCCGCCGAAATTACGACCTGGAGGGGGAGATCCAAGGATCGAGGTTCTTATTCCAGCAGTCTTTTAAGAGTGAGGAAGTGTTTTTACTGGGTTAACGGAGATCCCAAGGCTTTGACCGAGTGCGACGACTGTCGACTTGTGGAGACGCGAGGATAGCTAGGTAGAACCTAGGAGATTACCGCACTTCCAATTTTCCGTGAAGTTGTGAGGAACATTGAATTAATTATATCTCTTATATAATTGAGATCTGAATTTAACTAAGCGAATATATATAAAGAACAGGTTGATTACTACATTCTGTGAAAAGTCGAGCGTTTTAAAACTTACCGTTTCGACAATATAAGCCTGTTAAGACAGATTTTCAAATGTGTTGGAAATAAAGCCAAATATCAGTTTAGATTGCTACGTGAAGTTGGCGAACGCAGTTCAAGTGAGCAGTCGCGAAGAACTTGTAACATTGGCGCAACACATAAACATTATCAGAATGACTATCATTATTCTTCAAATGTTTTCATTCAATATAATTAATATTGTTGATATGATTAACTAAATAGTCATGCGCCAGAGACATATTCGATAACAGGAGTTAAGATACAACGATGGAACTTCGTTAGACAACGTATTCTTGAATACAGACGTAGTGTACGGTCCATCTTGTACATTTTCGTCAGTATACGAACACTAATGTAACATCAATTAGCAATGGAAATATTTCATTCACCATTTATATGAATATATTACAATGATAAGGCTTATACATATTTACGACGGAGAATGAAGACTCTACAGAAGAGATTTGTCAAGAAGCTAGGGGTAGCCCAGCAACACAGAAGAATTTGCAAGAAGGATGTCGTTCGAGCCCAGGCGAATGTTGGTGAATTCCAGAGAGGGACGTTTCCTATCTCTGGAGTCACAGATCCGAGGTTCGAATGCAGATCTATCTCAGTATCTTGAACTGAGGAAACATCCAAAGTATTGTGGGAATACTTACATAGATCTTCAAGTTTTCGTCCAAATAAGGTAGCAGTGTATCTCATTTGTAGTATAGAGCTTGATTAGTGATATCCTGAGCCAACGATCTTATTCCATATCTCCATATTTTCATATTTTCACATTTCATGTATTACAGTGTTTTCATGTATTTTACACTTCAGATGTGTGCTAAGTTTTTTTATACTTCAAGATTATTTAGGAGATGATTGCCTTTCATCTAATTTTCAATTTTATTCTACGGATCAGTTGTGGAACTGACATTAAATTTTGTTTGAGGATCCATATTGCCTCATAGAAGACTAGTCGTTTCGACTCTCGAATTTTAATAATTTTATTTAAACCAAGTATTCTGACATTGTGTCATAGCTTCAAATTAAATTCTTATTAAATTTAATTTGAGCACTTTGATGTAACGACATCAAACTTCAAGAACAGAAGAAACATCGAATGATATTATTATATCATTATTGTATATAAACTGTTGACGATCTAAGAAATACTAGTCGTTTGATAAGACCGACGTCTTAATCCCTATAAACATTCTTTGTGTAGAGTGGAAAAACATTACGACGTTGACAAACTTTTTTATTATTTGTAAAGCTGAGAGCTTTGTTCATTTAATATGTTAGAGGAATTACCTTTTGGAAGAAGATTATTCAAATCTTTGGCGAGGAATTCAAAGCTAGTTTATCCCGGTCAAGATTGGATTCTATTTGATACTATAAATAACATGTGTGTTATTTTACACTATTTGTGTAACATTACGTCATTTGTGGACATGATATTACAACGATAAACAATTTAAAGCTTGACAACTGAGGTGAGCCAGGAGTATTATTTTTATTACATGTATTTGCGACAGACGAGTTAACAGTTAATTATCTTGTTTTGGAGTAAATTTTAGGAGGTTAATCACGACTGTCTAATATCGTTCATTACAATTGGAAATTTCATTTGAAGAACTTAAGCATGTATAATTGTAGTTCAGTAGTCATGTGGAATGTAACTGAGGGTCATGAAATTATTTGAGAGAAGTTCTTACAGAAGTTATGTTAATAACAATTAATCCGTTTTGGTTATTGTTTAACATAGTAGATGATAATTGTTTATGCCATATATACTGTTATATGAGGATTGTAGAGCTATGAAGAGTGCTCATGCGAGGGGAGTTCCGCTTTTTAAAGGAAGTCAAAGTATTATTGTTCTTTGATAAGAATGCATGGATCATGATAAGAGCCGGTTTATACAAGTAGTCCAGTTCATTTGAAGTAACGATTTAGATGTGTTGACAGAAGGGTTTTAGCGGAAATACAACTTGAGAACGATTGTCTACTCATGTTTATAATACAATTATTATATTTTATTAAACACGAAGTTATGTAATTACGTACAGTTAACTTAAAATTAGTCGACTGTATTATACCGACAATGTAATGAAACCTATATAAGACGATGTGTAAGCAGTATATCAAAACTACGGAACGTTAGAGAATGGTTATGTGGAAAACCAGTGTATTTAATGAGTTGAGAATTGTATTGTAACCTAGAAGCCAGAATCTCGAAAGTATCGTGTTAGCAACACTAAATAATGTATATTAAGAACATTACATGTAAATAATTTTTTTGGAAATGATTTAATTAGTTAAATAATTTAGTAGGATTTATTAATCAATTGTTTTGGAATAGCGTGTGTTTTATGAGCGGATGTTTTTGGTATGAATGATTATCCACTGTTAAGAGTAATTGTTGAACCGAATTGGTCATGAATAATTACGGGGTGCGAATGAAAGAGTGTATTCAAATTTTCAGTATGATTGTTTAAGAAACATAGAAGTTATGTGCATCTTTGTAAGATCTAAATGTTTAATTTACGTGTTTTATAAACGCACTCAAAAGCAGTCTCATTGTGGGCTGGCTAGAATGATTCACCGTTAGAGTTGGAGAGCAGTGTGACATAATGAACAGGTGAACTACTCACTGCCTTGTATAAATTGTAAGACAGTTCCGAGTGCAGCGTGGTGCGAGGGTTTCATTGATGAAACAAGCTAGCACACGCGTTCTACAAACGTATGCTAGTGAATGAAACCATGTGTCAGGAATGCCACGAATGTAAGAGCCTTCATTAAACGGTTTTCTTTTTACGCAGTGTAGGCCTAAAACAAGCCAAGATTGTTATGCTCATAATTTTTTTTTCCACAGCATTATAGTAAGATGTGGAGTTGAAAGGATGTGTGAATGATTGCGTGTTTTTATTTTAATTTGATTGTTAAATTAGTTTATTGTTATTTATTTATACTAGGTTAGTTTACACCATTGTTAATAAATTTTATTCAGTTCGTTATTTGTTGTTGATGGCGTGTGATTCATTTTAAATATAAGAACTAGGGTATTGTGGATGTATTGTAGGCGAAGCTGAATTCCCAGCCCCCGAGAAGGTAAGTAAAGGTAGGTGTGCCCCGTGTAGTTGGTTGTTGATCCACAATATTCTTGTAACTGCTGTATGTAAATCCCTAAAGGCCATGTTGGAAGCGATTTCTAATGTAGTAATTTGCCGGTGCTGTTAGAAATAGGCAATCCAGCTGGGGCAATGGATATTCCAACAGGATCCTTTCCGGATTTTCGGGTACAGTACCTCGACGCTTCCACCAATTGTATGGGTTTTGGAGGGCCTCTACAATGTGTTAGGGTTTGTTTAGTGTGTTATGTGGGTAGGGGATGTTTTAGTAAGTGTTATGTGTGCGGTTGGGTAAAGGGGCGTCTATACAACTTAGATGTGCTCGAGGGAGAGCTACCGAGTGTTCGGGGGTGCCTGGTGAGCTCGGGGATGGTGTATTTGTAAAGGGGTTGCTGGATAATGGAAAACCTGCAACGGTACGGCGATGCCTCAACTCGTGCGGTCAGCGCGTACAAGAATGTGCTACGATCTGATGTGCTGACTAGAGCTCTATGTCGAGCTGTCAAGCGTACTGCTGATCTAACACCTTTAAAACAATTAAACACTACTGAGCCCTAATGGGTTGTGTGGGAGGATAGGGGATTATCCTACAGACAAATATAAGACCAAATAGATTTACTACCAGTAGGGTTAATGACTACTTTTCTTAATTAGGTGCAAATAATCCTAAGACCAGACTTTAGTATTACTGGACTTAGTGTGGCAACAAGACTGATACAAAAGTGTACAAAGGGGTAGATTGTGGATTTAAAGGAAAAGTACTCGCAGATGCACTTACCCTAGACAGCAGACGTCGTGGTGTTGGCCTTCAGCAGTTTCACTAGACACAGACCCCGAGTGAGGTGAGTGCCTTTCTTTTATAAATCCGCTGCTGCAAGGTGTGCATTATTGGCACATTCCAGGCCAGCTGGTACTAGTGTAGGGGTCGATCGAGTTCAACTGATTTCAAAGGAGTTCAACAAGGTTCATACAAATTCAAATGAGTGCGTTAGTTATAATGTAATTGATGTAGGGACTGAAGATTGTGTAGTTGTATTGGGGTGATTATGTATAATTTGTAATGTGGGGGTGTGTCCCCTGGGGATACAACAATATTTAGGGTTTGTGCGTGTGTATAAGAGGATGCGAAACGTACTCTATTCGAGGTATGATTCCAACTAACCAACACATGGAATCGTATATCTGTGTTAATTACAGTCAATTTCGGGATGGATGTCAAAACATCACTCAGAAATAAACAAATTATATGCCCCAGGCACGCCTACAATGGATAAAACCCTTCATGAACCCCGTACTCGTGAGAATCACATACACCCCGGTATGGAATAATCAAACACAAATCAACATTATGCTATCGAAAGAAAGCTAAATAAATCATACTAAATCTCAATCATCGTTAATGTGATAACAGCGCACCACAATTTTCCTAACATGTAGAAAAATGAACGCAAATCAAACAAAGTTAAAATAAAACAAGTAGTTCCGTGAAGAACGTAATAGCCTATTTTCATATATCCCACCGGTCTTTTTCCATCAAAATTCTCCTGCCTGTTACAAGGATTTTCTATGCAATATACTGAATAGCTTTTGGTCACGACCTATTGTCTTCACCAACATCATCACAATAAGACGTTAAGTCGAAATTTGATGTTTACAGTCGCCCAAGACGATCAACATTAGGATATTATCGAAGAATCTATCCAAACCCTTCAACCCTAAATCGTATTGACCGCCCGAAAAGCATCAAATTTCGATTACTAAGGCAACACTGGAAATGGCTTCAAACACCTCGAAAAAGTTACAGTATGTGCTAGTATCTATAGCTTTCAACATCGGGGAATAAGACTCTTCCCGCGAGATGGCATCTTCCTGTAACAAAGCACGGGAATTCATTTTCAGGTTAGTCAAATGCATGGCTTCAATGATTTACGAAAAGTAAGCTACAGACTTTAGTGCCTATAGATAAGGATTTTTATCATAGCCCAGCATATGAATCATCTTTTCAAACACCTGCATAAGATACGAGAAATAAGAAAAAATATAAGTATATGTCGATCTGGTGCATCTTGATTTTTTGGAAACAATTTAATATCATTAGATGCCTTTATACTAATCTCTGAATAAATTTTCCACTGTGCCAAGTTTCATTGCACTCGAGTGATTAGATCACCAAGAAGTTATTTGCAATATTTGAAAATCACTTCGCTGCCATGATGTTTTACGTTTTTCAGGATTAGGGAATATCACATATTTATCCTTACTTAACAGTCTTCTAACACCATACACCATTTCAGTTTTAAAGCTTAAATAGCTTCGGAGATATTGAGAACCGGTAAAATGTATCGTATGGACGCCATGTTGGACTGTTTTATATACTGTATATTGAGCCCGATATGCTCATGCACAATGCTACTTTTGAGTGATATCGAAATTAACTGCAGTGGAGATGGTCTACAACACTGTTGAACTTGTTACAATCCAACATTAAGACTGGGGAAGAAGATATGCTCCGAGAACAGAAACAACTATAACAGAAGGCCATGGAATTAATTTACGAATTTATGTGATTCAACGACGTTTTATACATATTTGGAACATGTTGAAAATTTGGGGCTACATGACCACGCTGTCGCAGCCCCTAAATTAAGGAACCATGTTGATAATTATAAGGATTTTTTCTAGGATGTTTTATGATAATTAAAACATTAAAAAAACGTCGCAGAAAGGCGAAGGAGAATTAGTAGTCACTACACGACTCGAGATGTGAACCCGGGTGAAGGAAGTGCAAGTTGCTGCACGTGACACCAATTTTGAGGCCGTTTGTAGGTGGACGTAGACTATATCGCTTAGTATCAAGGAAAACGTGGTGAACTTTATCAAACGATATCAGAAACAGTAAGTGGGTTTTCTAATGAATTCTGAGTGTTTTTGAACACAGGAGACGTTGCTGAGTCAACGAATATAATTATTTTCGTGATTAGGTGAAAACCTATATTTTTTACTAAAAGTCAAACTAAGGACTTTATACCAGCACATGGTGCATTTGGAAAATTGAGCAAGTGCCACGAAAAGTAGTAAAACTGTAACATTATATCAAAATATTAATCATCGAACAAACATTGTTTACAAAAAACTGTCTTCATACGTGCATGATTACGCCGATATTTGAAGATCTTTGAAAGCACATGGTTGAAGTAAATTCTGTGAAGCACGTTATACGACAAACGATTAGAATCTGCGATAGCGGAAGTGAAGTGGGCAATTTGGTTATATCCGCAAAGTGTAGAAGCTGTGAATATTGTTTGTCTGGTAGAAACATTTAGCGTTAAAATTTGTTATAAAATATTGCACCGCCATGATCATCAACCAAGATACCATAACTGACCATATGGCAACCATTCCAACCAATCTTGAGAAAGAAGCTCATATGGAGTAGAACGACAATATTTGGGGAAGCTAACGTTGCAGTCACACTATGAAGCCCAGAAAATGAAACTGGTAAGCTCACGGAGCTGAGTTTAGGCCTTTACACCATGGCCGAGGCTCGAACCAACAGAAGCCGAAATCGATGCTAATGTGAGTCAATGAAGCACACATTTCTGTAATGGTTGAGTTTTTGTAGAGTGGTTTAAGTGGTCGCACTAATTGCACAACTGTTAGGTAGGCATCTGAGTAACATAGTTGTTGATTTTCATATTGTTTCAATACTACAAAGATCATGCAATTGTTTTTATCTTGTGTTTAGTGTGCTTTGGAAATGCACTGAATATTTGAAGGCTTTGGGGAGCCGTACGATTAACATAGTAGTAGATTTTCGTATCGTTTCAATACCGCAAAGGTCATGCAGTTGTTTTATATTTTGTTTAGCGCTCTTTGGAAATGCACTGAATTTTTGGAAGACTTTGGAGAGCCAAATGATGCATGTGTATAAGCAGGGCGCGAGCCGAAGAGAATCTCGTTTCATTTAATTTGAAGGCTAGGCAGTGGAGAGACTGCAACTTTAGGTAGCCAGTTTTACATTGTTTCTGTGTAGTTGATTTAAAAGGCTGTGAAGTGAGGCTGATGTTTGAGAGAACCTGTTTTGATAACGTGTTAAAGAGCACTCCTGCAGAGTGTAGTGGAACTTTGTTTATTTTACACAACTGTTTGAGACGACTACAATAAGTGTGAGTACAGAAAGCTTTGAACTTGCTAGGGCATGGGTACGATAAAGAGATGTAGATGGTTACAGCTTGTAAGAGTTGATTATTAGAATCTTATAACAGCATTCACGTATATTTGGAAACAACAATTATGTTAGGATGTTTGATGAGAGTTTTGCCCGTGATTATTATTGGATGAATCACTTACCAATTTGTAATGACCAAGTGTATAATGTAGGGCAGTGATATTCTTGTGTCTGTAGAACACCATATAAGAGTTTGAGCTGACGAGGATCATTCGTACGATGCTTATGATATTTGAGGTGACAGTGGGAGGTTACCCTGTCAACCGTATAAGGTTTACGTGCGCACTAGTGGCACATAATTTCCATCGCTAGAGTGATGTGCTCTTCGAGACTTACGTGTACATGTGATAACTTGAAGACACATGCAAGAGCAATAATGCGACATGAGACGTGGTTTTTACTACGTTGTCGCCGACATAAATATTCCCACTCTCAGATGTCGATTGGACACAAACAGTGTCTAATTTGCGTAGGCAGGCACACAAATGATGAGAATGGAAGGAGTGTTGTTTATTTTCTGTAAATATGTATGCATTAGAACATAATTTTTCGTGTTAGAGTCCAGTTGTGCATAGGTTTACTTTTTATTAGCGTAGAAGCTTAACATCTACAGTCTTAACGTCAGATAGGAATAGCTAGAGAATTAACGTAAAACTAAATGTTGGAAGTGACACCTTCATAACTTAGATATTTGTATTGATGCCATTAAATAATTTCTTTTCTGATTGTCGACGTTTAAATTTCATTGATTTGCTGTAGATTCAGGGTGTGATTATTATTATTATTATTATTATTATTATAACTCACTGATTATTTTACTGAGTATGGACTTAATTGTGTGTCACATTCTTAGCTTGTTTGCTGTTGATTATTTTGTGAATAGGACTTCGAGAGGGAATAGCTTGAATTCAGATTAGAAAAATTATTGGCTTTTTAATTAGACTAACGCACTAGCCGAATTTCACCCTCTCCGAAACAGGCTAGGGATTTGTGATTTTAAAATAAATGTTAGTGAAATTTTACATAAACATGGACTATTCATTGTTAGATTTTCTGATTCGGGGGTGTGTTCCTTGACCTGGTTTAATAACCAAATACCTCTCCTACGCCCGATACTACCCGAGATTAATTTTCCCGTGCGGAGATGGTCTGAAAACACATCCTATCCTCTCAGTGTATGTGTTTGCTGGATGGGGGTGTCGAGAGGGCTCTTTGCGGCCGATGATCCCCCAATATTCCTGTCTAACGGGCACAATAAATGCTATAAATGTTATGCCAGCAGATGAATATTACAATCGTGGCGCATTATACTAACCTACATTTACAACGCTTGTTTAGGAGACGAGAAATATAAACGTGATTTTTAAAATTTGGCTCAGCCTTCCTTTTGAAGTTCTCATAGGAATTCAATTAAATAGGCGTCACTATATTAAGCCTTTTATGAAGATTTTCCGTGCTAAGTGCCACTGCTCTCGGATAAATAAATCACGAGGAAAATGGGCATACATATTAAAATTTCGCATCACGGCCATGTTGGATTTGTGTTCATTAGGCTATTGAAAGGCCCACGGGTTAACTTATGTTAATAGCCTCTATCTACATATAATAGTTCAGTGCGATTGCTGTAATAGATTCGCAGATATTGAGAACCGGCTAAATATTTCGGATGATCGCCATATTGGATTTTTCTATATGTAAGCCATAGAGTTATGTACCATTAGATGACGATTATTGCCTAGGTTTATTATTCATTTTGATCGCATGATTAAAACACAAAAAAATAGAAATTCAATTTTAAAACTTCGCACAGCCGCTACGCCGCTAGTACGCTTTTATGAAGAAAAAAATAGATACAAGTAGATTAAATATTCTATAAAGATCTTTTGTACCAAAATTCACTGCGATCGGTTGATTAAATCCCGAGAAAATGCCATTTAAATATTTTAACTTCGCTTGGCCACCATGTTGGTTTTGTACTTCACATGTTTTTGAGCGTCACATAGCTCAACTATCTATCACCATACAAAACAGCAGGGTGATATCAGCAATAGTTTTGGAGCCATAGAATGCTGGTTAAATATTTCGCACAGCCGCCACCTTGCCTGTATGAAAGCAAATGAATTGAATTACAGTAGATTTCAATAGATTTAATCTTGTTTAAACATATAGGGTGTGAATTTCCACAGCGCTCGCTTAATTAAATCTCGAGAAAATGTAATTTAAATATTTTTAATTCGCTTGGCCTCCATGTTGGTTTTGTACTTACCATGTTTTAATCATCACATAGCTGAACATACCGTATACTTTATCACCATACAAAATTTCAGGGTGATATCAGTAATAGTTTCGGAGATGTAGAATGCCGGTTAAATATTTCGCGCGGCTGCCATGTAGCATTGGTGCATTGTATTGAAATTTCAAGGGCACGGTCGGGGTCGGATAAAATAGTACTATGGCCTTACAGAGTTTCATTAAAATCGCTTCAACCGTTAAGATTTTATTTGCGTGGGGGGGAACACACACGCACAATATGTGATCTCATAAACCTATATTTTCACAAGATGAAGATAGGCTAAAAATTACGAAAAATAGAAAATAAACAAGCATCTGAAGTTTCTAGCTCACGTAACCCCAGCACAACAAAATCTAACTCAACAAGTAGTTCCGTTATGAACTAAATAGCCTACTATCATATATCCTACTGGCCATTCTCATTAAAATTCCCCCGGATATTAAAAAGATTTTCCATGTGACGTATACTAAATAGCTTTTGATACACGACCTATGTCTCCACCAATACAATTGCATTGAGAAGTATGTGCTAGAATATACTCTATATCTTTCAGCATCGGTGAATAAGACTCCTCCCGCGAGATAGCATCTTTCTGTAACGCGTCGCGGAGTTTAATAAGTAGTGTTAAATGCACGGCTTCGCTGATTTACGAAGAGTAAGCTAATTTAGTGCCGTTAGATTATGATTTTTATAATAACCTATCACACGAATCTGCTCTTCAATCGTTTGATTAGGGTACGTAAAATTTAAAAAAAAGAAGGTTTTAACATTTTGAAAAGATGTCATCTTCAATTACTGAAAATAATTGAACATGAGATGTCTTTATACTAAGCTCTGAAAAAAGATTCGCTGTTCTTCGCATCACTGCTCTCGGGTGATTAGATTACTAGAGAACTCGTTTGAAATGTTTGCAAATCACTTGGCCGCCATATTGTATTTGTGTTTCTCAGGATTTACAAAGGCAGATGTATGTAACTTAATTACTGTAGTAATTATCCTTTTATCGCCATAAAAAATTGCTTAAATAGTTTCGGGGATATTGCGAACCAGTAAAACTTATTGTTCAGACGCCATGTTGGAATGCTTCATGTATAGGCTACAGAACGATATGCCAGCAAATTAATATTCTAATTATATATAGTTCAGTATACCAAACGACATTTCTATTACATGATTAGGACACTGGAAATAAAAACGAGTTTTTAAAGAATTCGCACAGCCGCCATTTTTAAGTTCTCATAAAATCCATTAAATTGGACGTCAATATATAAAGACTTGTATGAAGATATACCGTGCCAAGATTCACAGCGCTCGGATGAAAGATCGCGAGAAAATTCCATTTTAATATTTAAATTTCGCGTCGCCACCGTGTTGGATTCGTGCTTATCAGGTTAATGAAAGTCCCATAGGTGAACTTATGTTAAAAGCCTTTATCAACATACAAAATTTCAGTTTGAATACTGTAATAGATTCGTAGATATCGAGAACCGTCGAAATAATTCGGATGGCCGCCATGTTGGATCTTTATATACGTAGGCCATAGAGTTATGTAACATTTGATGATAATTATTGCGTAGGTTCATTATGCAGACGTTGACTTCGTTCACATGATTGGGACACTTGAAATAAAAAACTTCATTTTAAAATTTCGCACAGCCGCCATCTTGAGGATATGAAAACCATTGAATTTTATTAGATGCCAGCGGATAACAATTTGTATAAACATTTACGGTACCAAGTTTGAATGCGCTCGGATGGTTAAATCACGAGAAAAATCTATTTAAATGTTTCAAATCGCAAGTCACATAGATGAACCACTAGCGGTACTATTCATCAACGTACAAATCTTCAAGGTGATGATAACGATAACTGTTGCGGAGATATAGAATGCCAGTGAAATAATTCGCGCGGCCGCCATTTCGGATTGGTGGAACGTATTAAAATTTGAAATGCACGGTCAAGGTCGAACAAGGTAGTAGTATGTACTTACCGAGTTTCATTGAAATCGCTTTGGCCATTTAGATTTTCTTAGGGACACACTCATACGCACACACACAAACACGGACAAATCTCATAATCCTTTTTTTTTTTTTTTTCATAAATGAAAATAGGCTAAAAACGGTCATAATTAAGTACTGAGTTTCAGTATCAGGAAAAAACAAAAGAGAGAACTCAATGAAAATATGAATCAGAAAGTGTACAAATAGCAAACTTGGCCAACAAAGGTAAAAGAATACTCCAAAACATAATGTCAAATCTAATTATGACCAGTTGGCTATCGAAATTCCTAAACATCAGCCTCGTAGGTAAGCAAAATGAATTACTCAAAAATATAAACAATCAGTAAGTCAAAATCATACATACATTTTCATTTTGACTGCTTTGCCCTTCAGCGTCCAGTCTAGTCTGCAAGCCACTGTTTGTGAACAAGTCGCCTCCATGATCCCCTCATAGCAGTTAGCACTGCTGTTTCCTCTGCTTCTGCACCTCTCACTTTGAAATCGTTCATCAGTGAATCTAACCATTGCCTCTCAGGCCTACCTCTGCTTCTCTTACCCTCTACAGTCGAACTCATTAACTCTTAGGTAATCTCCACGGAATCTTCTCTTACGTGGGATCTGAACCACAGTGCATTGCATTTCACTTCAAAATCTCACATGCATCGACCGGGAATCGAAGAGGCAGATAGCTTGACCGCTGAGTCAAAACGCTCCTGCTCGTGCCAAACGTTATCATGTAGTACAGGAAGAGCCAATAATCTCCGGACCGGCTGCTCGTGATTTTCCACTGCGCGCGAGTGGCAGCCGGTCCGGAGTTCATTAGCTCACCCTGTATAATATGAAAGTGCCATTTAAAAAGATGATTCAGAAATATGAGACGGTTATGGTTTTCGAAACGGAGCTAGATGCACAATAGGTACGGTTTATAGAAGTCCAGGATGTTATTCTTGGGACTCCGTAGTTATAACTCTAAATAAATAGTGCACTTATCGTCAGCTGGAAGGTTCCAATTCTTGCGCAGCATTGGAGGATCAACAGTACCCGGAACCACTTCGAGCCTAGTTGCATTCGCCATGCAACGAACAGCAGAATTATGTGCTGAGTTAGGAGTTTCAGGGTATAGCATATGTGCCATACAGTGGGGTAACAACGGGGGGAGATCAGGGAGGGGAGGGGTTAAATTCCCCCCAGAACCAAATAATTAAAATATGAAATTAGATGAAGTTTTTAATTTTGAAATAAAACAATCTTCGAATAGATGACAAATGATTGGATTATGTTTGAAAGCGTCTTTTTCACTCATGTAACATTATTATTGTTACTCTTAACTTAATACTTACTGAATGGGCAAAATGATCAGCTGTTCAGTTAGTCAGAAGGGTGGCACTGTGATAGGTGTGGCACTATCTTTCCTCATGCCTTTACAAAAAGACACCATTTGCCAGCTGCCATTCTCTTAGTATTCAAGTGTAACTGCCATTTTGGAAAGTGAATAATATTGTGTTCACTTGTATGGCTGTTTTAAGTTAAACATTAGTTGTAAACTGTAATTTATTAATATCTATGTAATGTCGTAGAATGTAATTAACCAGATGATTTCGCGAAAAAACTGAACTTTATAATTTAGTATCAAAAACATTATTAATATTAAAACTATTACACATTGAAAAGTGCAAATACAGTAATGATGATAAAATCAAACACGAAAAACTTATAGATAGGAGTTTTTGAAACTCCGGAGCCGTATATTAGCATCCATTTATCGTGTCTGATTATGTCCGAGCCTCACCCCCAGCCCAAATGTAATTTTGGTTAAGCACATCCCCCTCCAGAAGCCCCTAGTTATGCCACTGGTGCCATACCTGCAATTGTAGCAATCCTGTCGGTGCTCAAGCCGTGCAACGACGCGCTTTGCTGCGTGTAACACACAGAACTGGACTTCTTGAGTTATTAAAAGACAAAACTATCAATTCTTATACACATAAGGTGATATATAAAAGGCGTAACATTTAGTTTTCATAAATCTACTTTTCCGTTGTGAAAATTCTGGTCGTTATGCAACGCTGCAATCTTGTCACTGGACGCCACCGACCTATCTGCGACCCCTAACCTCTTATGCTCACTTCACTCGCATATACATTGTCGGTAGACCAATGATCCAACCTCAGTGGGCGAACAAGACCTAACCTCGTTCGAACAATTAACCTTACCTTTCACGGCTTACGTGTGCACACCGAAGAGCGTGCAAGTTCACTCCACTATGCAAACTGGGCTGGAGAGCGATCGCGCATATCTACTGACACGGCTCCCTCGCTTTTGCGCACCTTCAAATGCCAGCTGACTATGCCTGGATTCAATCCTGCAACCTTGGGCATAGCACATCAACGTGACCACGATACAGAGTATAACAATTTGAACGTTATTCAGTTCAAGTGGGCCTCTGGTACTTTGCCAACCCGGCCAATTCGCCCAATCCGCCCATCCTGCTACAACATCATTTAATATAGTCTACTTTTAAAAATGTTGAAAAAGTTAGTAAAAGTAGGATTGTGAGATCAATCAGGGACATTTTGAACGCTTACACAGAATTCCACAAACGTTGGTGTACATCAAATATTTCTTAGGGACATCTCACTTTTCATATTTTTAAGTGCGCCACCGCTGTCGCCTGCAAATAAGACGCCAATTTGAATGTTTTGACATTAAATTCCATAGTTAAGAAATCATTCACCATAATGACGCGAAATTGCTATTTCGAAACTTGCCAAGGAAGGTAATATCGTCCAAGAGATTCACTCCACTGAGGGCTTAAGTCCACCGACTTTACACATTCAAGATGGCGGCCATGCATACTACAGTATTAAAACATAAAAATTGATACAGCACGTTCTGATTGAGCGTTGCCACAATAGTTTGTGAAAAGGGAATCTTATTTAAGGTATTACACATACACAAATCACAAGACTGTCAGACTCAATATTACGCACGACCGCCATCTTGAATATACAGTGTTTGTATGTCTACCTACTCATTAATCCCGTTTCAACGGGGTCGGGGATGAGATGCGATGAAAGTCTATGTGGCAAATGGCGTTTATGGCCGGATGCCCTTTCTGACGCCAACCTCATGAGAAGAGTTAATGAGATATGAAATGAATGAAGATGAATGAAACTTGGCAAGGATGTGGAAGGAAGCGGCCGTGGCCTGTCAGAAGGTACCGTCTCAACATTTGCCTGGAGTTGAAAATGGGCAAACCACGGAAAACCATTTCAAGGACGGCCGACGGTGGGGCTCGAACTCACGTATACCAAATTCACATAGAGCTTCGTTCCATGGCCTAGCGCTGCGCATTAGCGAGCGTAGCTACCGCTAATTAAAATCAATAATTCACCATCTAATAAACTTTGAATTTTGGAACTCGGCAAGGCAACAGTATCGTGTAAGAGCTTCGCTCTGGTGAAGGCAAAAGTCCATCGACGTTATAATTCAAGTTGGTGGCCATGCGTAGACTACTCTTAAAACATATAAATATTGCAGTATATAATATAGCAGTTACCACAAAAGTTCATGAATAAGAGACTTCACGAGCACAAGTCACAAAACAATCAAACTGATTATTACACACTACCGCCATCTTGAATATACAATATAAAATATTAAAATCGATCATCCACCATTTCCTAGACTTAAATTTTTGAAACTTGCCAAGAAAATTGTGTTTTGTAAAAGTTTCACTCTGCTGAAGGTACACGCCCATCGACTTTGCACAGTCTAATTGATGGGCTTGCGTGCTTTCAAATCTTTCAAATCTATCAGTCAGGATGTAACTCAACAATAATTGGCTCGAAACTTAGGAAAGAATACATTTTATGTAAGGGACGTCGCTTGCATGAGACACTCGCCATCTTGAATTATATATAAAATATTAAAATCAACGACACATGATACACTACATTAATGAAGAATAGACAATAAATGAGTATTTATCAGGGACTGCATGATACATTGGGTAATGTTGAATTGACGTATTGCTATGCCTTGGCAATGCTGTAGTACAGTAAACAATCGTCCCCTGAACTCCTCGTCCCATGTAGATGAGCCGTCACTGGTAGTTATAACAGTCAGAGACATTGTAGTCCTTCTCAAATTACCCAGCTTCACTATTGGTGATGTGATTTCACGTGAAGAGGACTCGTGAAGGTAGGACTGGGTAGGCTGTGACCAATGACTGATAAGAGTTCCTGTTTTTGCTGATTCATTTTAGAGGCTAAGGGCCATCAGGATTGTGTATGTGGGTGAGTGCTGAGTTTCTCTGATCATCTTTTTACTGTAACTGTATGTGTAATTTTAATCATTTGGGTCTAGGATTGGGGTAGGTGCCCCGGACATGAAATGAGGTACTGAGCCCATATTTAAAAGGACCTAAGTGAAGGCGGGGGTCGGGAGTCGAACCGACAGCTCTCAAGTACGGAGGCGCGAAGGCTATGCGCTGGAAAATTAAAACTAACGGCATAGGGATGTCTATTAAGATTACAGCTATTGCCAGAATAAATGGGAAGAGTTTTCGTTTATAAATAGCGAGGTTATAAGAAGAAATATAAAACGCTATTTTATTAGCATGGAAAAGAATGAGATTTATAGACATTGGAAACCGGCCAGAACGACAAGTTCTATGAAGACGGCGATTGGGAAAATCCGGTTTATGGATGGCACGAGCCCAAGGTGACTTTGAAGCGTGGCAGAAAGGAAATCTGACCGCGTAGATGAAACAGGTTCATCATGTGACCACTTTTTAACCAATAGCAATATTATATATTGGCGGTCACCAACATTTTAATTATATTTGGAAATAACTTATAGAAAAGAATATGTGGTAAAAATGGAAAGCTGACGGTAAATGAAAGTTGATGGTATAAATTATATTTTGAGATTTAATAGGATGAGACCGATATTTAAAGATGAAAGATTTTACAAGGTCGAATGCCAGAAACGCCATTTTTATAATCGCTATTAGAGCAGGGCAGAGGGCATTCTCTTCAAGTCTTCGAAACCGACAAGACGTATATTTCTGAAGCAGCGAAAGTTACATACAAGATTGAGAACGGGAAGAAAATATTATTGCGCGACCACATAGAAGATGAACACCAATGAAGCAATTACCATGAAAGCAGAAACAACAATAAATATATAAAACCAATAATTACGGCAGGAGAAGATATATGGAAAATCTTTGAAACAGCGGAGAAAACTATAGAGTGGTAACACCATTGCCAACAAGAAGAAACGTGTGTCTACAATCTACAAGTATTACTCAAGAAATAAGGAATTTTAAGATGTTATTGAATTTGGGGTCAACGAAGATATTTAATATGAATTACTCTTCGATTGATATGGAAAGCTACTAGAGCTCGCGTCAGCCCGGATGGCGGCCGGCTCTCTGGGATTTGCGCAGAGAGAGAACGAGATACATGTCCACTGTTGCAACAGGTCCACCATGTCCGAGCCCCACATCGCAGGCTGCTGCCATGAGTTCCTGCGGTATGGCAACACCGTCGCTTAGCTCATCGAGCCCGTCTCTTTCACGCTGCTTTATTACACTTGGCTTTCCTGACAACACACTAGCTCAGATTCTCAAGACAGACTGACTGTGATTGGTGGGATGGAAGTGAGGCATGATGTAATGGTAGCGTTGTGTTCTGCGCACCGCCTTCCCGGCTGGCTCGAGCTCTAAATCATGAAGGGGAACTAACTACTTGCAACATGAGGATTTCAGCAGTGACTTAGCTCACATACTAAGGCTTTGTCGAGGCAGGTGAAAATCCAACATCATGATTCACCAAATAACATCATATTCGCATCTACGACTGCAAGGTATCTCCTTAAATATCAAAAGGAATACCTATAATCTACAACAACAACAACAACAACCATTCGACGGGGAACTTCGAGTTTGCTGTTCACAAGAAGATCTCGCCAATGACACCGAGAGTATGCAGATGTCGCGGGACTCGAGCCAGAAGGGGACAGTGACGGCAGGAACCGGTTCTCAGCTGATGAACGAGGGAGAGAGTGGGAGCGAGC
Organism: Meconema thalassinum; assembly: GCA_946902985.2. Taxonomy (NCBI): domain Eukaryota; kingdom Metazoa; phylum Arthropoda; class Insecta; order Orthoptera; family Tettigoniidae; genus Meconema; species Meconema thalassinum. The sequence goes on along the minus strand of OX336389.2, from coordinate 462,590,887 downwards.
AGGTGGGATCCAGACACATGAGCACGCAACCACTCCAGGTACCGGTATCTCGGCTGATCGGCATTCTACAGAAAGGCGGAGACAGCTGCGTGAGAGTAACAGGTCCTATTTGGATTCTGGGAACTGTTTTGGCAGAAGGTAAAGAACACCCAACGAATACTCAGTAGTTAGATTGCAGTAATGTAGATTCCTTGAACAGGCCTAGTTTTTGTGCGGCTAAATTGATAGACTTGTTTTAAACCATTTTAATAGGTTAATTGAGTGAGGAGCACCGTTATTATCGTTTAAATGTTTATATAAATGTTTTGAGAACGTCGTCATTAGGATTTTGACGTATTTAAGGTTGTATAGTCGTCATATTTCGTCACTGCGAGTTTATTTGATTGTTACTTGTGTTTGCATAGATATAGTGGAATATTTTAACCGTGCGTTAGTTCTGACACCCGAATAAGCAGAATGTCATTGTTGACATGATATATATATACAAACAATTTTATGGCAGAGATTTATTTTGGAAAGTAGTATAGAGAGACAAGTCATTGTTCGGTTTTGTTGAGAACAACAATGAACTTATTGTCATAAACCAGACTTATTAAGAAAGATGTGCGTTGTTTAAGATAATCTGTTGTATTGACACGGATAACAACGCTATATTGCAATACAGAAAAATACGAGGTGTATAATGAAACAGTAAACAAACGAATTATTGTAAGAAAAGAAAGAAATGTACAAGATGAAATGTATTTAAGATAGGCACTCTTAAATGAAGTGAATGTAACGTATTTATTAAGCAAAGTCGAGAATATCTAGACCGTTTGTATAATGTTAGAATGTTTGATGAACATTGGTTCCACATATGAAAGAGAAGTAATGAAATCGCATAATAAAAGGTAATTAAGGACAGTGGTGACAGAATTCGCATAATAAAGGAACAAGAAGGTAAATACATGATGTTTATTAAGTATTGACGAAAGGAAAGGAATGTATAATCGGTAGAAGTATTGTAATTTGAACTTTATGAGTAGGATCACTGAATTTCGTGGATAGCTAAAGTATTCAGAGAAATGGGATTATTATTATTATTGCGTGTAGTTGAAACGAATATGAAGGCGTAGGAAACGACGCTACTTTGTGTTTTGTGGTTGATATAATGAGATGTTCCTAAGAAAGTGTACAATAAAATGCGAAGGTATAATGGAATTCCGACTATGTTGTCGAGGTATAATATGTGAAATATGCAATAAATATAAAGGGTCACTATAATGAAGTAATGGAATGTAATGCGTGTAAGTAAGGAACCGTAGATCATCTGATATATTGTGCCCGCTGGCCGAAGGTTTCGGGGAGCCACCGGTTTCAAATGACCCTTCCGAGACCCTCTTCCAGTTAACACACAAGTATAGGGGACGATACATTCATAGGCTAGTGTAGCACAAAGTCTGCACTCGGGGGTGTCGGGAATTAGTGAGGTTCGATCTTTAACCAGCTCAGAGGAATGCATCGATAACAAAACTAAACAAGAAAAAAGAGGTCAGTCTTATGTTAAAATCACAAATAAATTTTATTCAGAATAGAACCCTAGCCTAGCATGAGAGTTGCAAAACGGCTAGTCCGATACTATTCTGCCCTGAAAGAAAATATAAAAAAAGTCCTAAACAAGATCTAAATTACTCTCATGGTTCTAACACAAAATTCGACTAAAATGAACAAGCTAAGAGAATGGCACGTAAGATCGGCCCTAAGCAATTACATCGAAATGACTACGGGAGGATCAAACATCAAAAGAATCTACAGCAAAGCAAGACATTTACTTGTTTACAAATACTAGAACATTTACATTTAGTAGCAAGGGGAAAATTTGTCCTATGCTATGATGGTGCCATCTCTAATATTTATCTTTAGAGTTAAGTGTTTAGCTAGTCCTAAATATCATTAATTAATAAATGAGATGCGTTTATTACTAAGAAAATCAAGCTATGTGCACAATGTTGCTGAATAAATAAAAAAGCTATGCTAATACAACAAAAATGCATACAATAATTCAGCACTCCTAGGGTTGTGCAATTGGCACTGCCTGCGTACTCGATTTGTTACTGTTTGTAACAAACGGTCATAGTGTCAAAGTGTTAAGAAAGTAGAAAAATATAGGAAAGCCTGCAAATGCGATAGTAATTAAACAATTACATCGACTCATATTGCAACTAATCTGATGTGTGTGCTTCTGTTATCACATCACCAATTAGTTGTCGACTATTCATATGAAAATGTATCAAAATGTATCTAAAATAGCTTAACAATATATAAGTGTTAACACTTGGTTCAGAAAATAGTTTATTTTTAATGCTTAGACATTTTATTTAGACTCAGGGGGAATTATAAGATTCGTTAGTTTTCAAAACCCCATTTTTGATTATTAAAGCTTCACACAATTATTTATCCCTGACAGTATTGTTGTTCAATTTATGGACCTTTAAAAGCGTTCAGTGTATTTAGGTAACGTGTGTATCCAACTTAAGCAAAATAACTCAATAGTTTAATAGTTTACTAGACACCCTGTGTCTTCACCAATTACTTCATAATTATTAGACATCCTGTGACCTCACCAATTACTTTACTCTTATTTCGGATTCATTGATCCAGGCGCCCTCGGTTTGGTACGACTTCAAATAGTTCATTACCACCGGTATAACCACAATAACAATGTCGGAGGTATTAATCCACCGTCACGACTCATATGATACTCTCATAACGTTAATTTACAAAAGTGTGGATTCCTAATTGATACACGTTCGAAGTGCTGGTAATAAAGATTATGTGTACAGAAAACATATCCTGACAACGCTTTAAATAAATATGAAGGCTTCTGATACAAGCTAAAAGTGTGTGTGAGCATTTATAAAATTGCCTCTTCCCTGAATAAGGTCGAACCTGCTTTCATTTTGTTACGAAATACAGTTGCATTCAGTGCCTGTCTGGCTTCTCTTAAAGAAATAAAACCTGTTTTCAAGTATTGATCTGGTCAACAATTAATGTGAATAACGGAACTCTGCATTCCACTTGTAATAATGTTAAGAATCTCACAGCCTTCTAAAACACTATACTGATGCACTGCCTAGAATCGAGTGTGCTGTGTAGTGGGTTTGGCTCGTAACCTTGGCCTCGATTTAACATCTGCCAAACTAGTTTATTTGTCATCAGCTTGACAAAATAAAAGTTGATAATAACTGTTTTGAAATGATACGAAATGAGCATTGAAAATCCAGACTTCCTGGCGTCTATAAATGTTTAATAAAACTATTACTTTCCACACGCGTCTTATAATTAACCACCTGCATTGTGCACTTAAATAATTGAAACCAAATTAAACTAATCTACTGTTTCCAACTCATTACAATACGCTACAAATACTTGATCTGACTTACAGATGCAGCGACACTTGGTTCGAGACCCACCATGAGATGTTATATGCGGTCTCGTGTATGGCCTTAGGTTATCTTCTCATTGTATTTGGACATCTTCCGCTGCCAATTCCCCACGCATGATGTAGAAATCACATGCCATCGCGTGGTTGGGGTTGTATTTGAAGATCTGGAGGTTTAGCATGATTGTAATGTTAGCGTTGGTAATGACGTGGCACATAATTAATGAAAACTTGCGCGCACTGAAGCTAATATGCGGTAAAAAATTGCCCACTTTCACTCCGCCACTGGCTCTAGTCTTGTCGCTTGTGCGACACTCACTCGTGACTTTTGCACTGATATTTACAGAAAATATTAACATAAAATACTAAACCAAAAATACTGTCCATCCGGCAAATAAAGATTGTACTCGTAGATTTTGTACAGTTAATTAATAACACAGTTTATGTAACACTGAATTGTGTGTGTGTGTGTGACCATGCGGTCATAAAGTTTGCTTTACACAAGTCCATCATTTCACCTCGTAGAATGAAAATATTTCACAGTTTATGTAATGATGAATGTCTCCAATCTTTCAATTGTTAAATAATGCCATGATGGCTATCCATGCGAAAAAATATCCTCTGATTTTTCGTGCCACATGGTTTCCCTTCACGGACGTACTTTCACTTGTGCTCCAACATGCACATCGATGTTGCCTCATCCAAAGACAAATAGGAAACTGGTGTTACCAAATATGGCGTGCTCTTAGGATATGAGCTAGCCGCGTAAATTGATAGTTTCATTGATTTACGAAGTGTACTGTACTTCAAATATGCAGAATTACTTGGTTATAATTATAATTGATTTTTGGAATGTCCAAAATATATAAAAATATGATCATAAGCGATATTACTTCAGCTTCTTCCCGCCGCTCGCAGGGTATGTTCAGTTACATTCCAGCATAAGTTTTAGACTCTGTTATCTGAGCAAACATGCGTCAACGGGCGCATACATCTCCACGTCAAGTAAATAAAAATTGTGGAAGTCAATTTTTATTTTATCCAATTCAATCTTGAATATACAATTTTAAATTTGCAGCATTGAAAATACCGATCCTTTCACCAGTCTGGAGATCACTCACAGCATAACTGCCATTGTTGTATACCGTTGTTATCCGGTGTGGCCCGTAAAATAGAGAAATGAACTTGTGGTACACCCGTTTGAGGGGATTAGAAATTCCAGGTCTCCTGATAAGTACCATATCATTCACATGGAGTGGTCCATGAAAACGTTGCCTCTGGATTCTTTGCAAGCGCTTCTGTGCTTGTCTCATCATACGTTCACGGGCTTCTGTTATCTTAGTGGCATGCGCGGGTTGGATGCTGGGTGGTAATGTAACATTGTTATTCCATGCTCTTTGAGGTCTTCTGTTAAAGTTTAGCTCAGCTGGTGTGTATCCAGTGCTCTCGTGCTGAGTGTTATTGATACAATGAGCAGCGACAATTAGGACCTCTGCCCATCTCCAGTGTTGATTAGAACAATATAGGCGGCAAAATGTTGACAGTTCAGCCATATATCTCTCCGCCGGATTGCTCTCAGAGTGTCTGATAGAAGATAAGACATGCCCGATGCCTAATCGTTGCATGGCTTCCATAAATTCCAAAGAAGTGAATTGTGAGCCATGATCTGTGAGCAAAAATTGAGATTTCCCAGCCTCCGGTATGACCTGTCTCTCAATTCTGCTAATGATCTGTTTAGCTGTCGCTTTCTGGATAGGATGTAGCATTAAATATTTAGTGAACACATCCAGTGTCACTACCACATATCGATTGCCTCGCCTAGACTTCGGAATTGGACCAAATATATCCAGGGCGTAAAGTTCTCTTGATTCGGTCGGGAGTATAGGTGTTGGCATCTCCTTAAGCAATTGAGTATTATATTTGTTCCTCTGGCATAGATCACAGACTCTTAAACCATCCCTCACAGAACTTCCCATGTCGTTCCATACAAACGTTTCCCTGATGGCTGCCAAAGTTTTATCAGTTCCAGAATGTCCTGTAGTTAAGTGTGCTAACTCCACGATTAGCCTCTGATATCTCGGTGGTACAATTACTCGTAGTTGAGTATGATCTTCATCAATGAATTTGTACAATAACCCTTGATAGATCAGGTAATCATCAGCAATCCTGGAAATTCTCACATAATCAGGATCTTGAGCATCCATCCTCCTTTGTAGGAATCGGATAATATTCCAGAGTTCACGATCACGTTTCTGTCCTTCAGCAAGGTGTCCCAATCTTCTCAAGTGTTCAGCACATTCTCCCATGATATCCATGGCGTTAACATGTGGTTCCGGATTACGGCTGAGAACATCGGCTAAAATATGCTCCTTACCAGGACGATGAACAATTGTAAGGTCAAATTGTTGAATAAACAATGTCCAGCGCGTAATACGGTCATTCGCCAGTCTTGTCCGCAGAAGAAAGGTAAGCGATTGGTGGTCAGTTCTTACGATAATTCTTTGACCCCACAACATCTTCCTCCAATAGTCAAGGGCATATACCACAGACAAAGTCTCCAGTTCAGTGGTGAAATAGTTCTTTTCATGTGGACGTAACCTCCTGCTGAGAAAAGCTATGTAATGACGATTGTGGTCCGAGTCTTCCTGCAGCAGAATAGCTCCAATACCAATAATGGATGCGTCTGTTTCAAGAACAAAGTTACGGGAGTAGCCTGGATATTCCAGTGTGATACTATTGCTCATCATGTTCTTGGCCTTTTCAAAAGCGGCGTCACATTCTTCATTCCAGGCCCATTTAGTATTCTTTCGGAGTAAATTTTGAAGTGGAGCAACCGTCTCGGAGTATGCGGGACAATGTGAGCAAAAAAATTGCAAAATACCAAGGAACTGCCTCACGTGCTTTATTTTCGTTGGTTTAGGAAAATGTGAAATCGCCTGGATTTTAGCGGGGTTAGGACGGTATCCATCACCATCAATGATGTGCCCAACATATTTAATTTCAGGTCGAAAAAAATTGCATTTAGCTAAGTTAACTTTGAAGTTTGCAGTGCGAAGATTGTCAAAGACAAGACGTAAGGTGTTAAAGTGCTCAACTTATGTCTCGGACGCTATGATAATATCATCCAGATAAAATATTATCTTTTCCTTTACCTCAGGAGTCAAGTTAGCATCCAACGCCCTTATCAAAGCTGCGCCTGCAGTCTTGATTCCAAATGGTAACTTGCAGAATACGTAGGTCGTCTGTTCGAAAAGAAATCCAGTATATTTCCTGGTAGCTTCAGAGATTTTTATATGGTGATAAGATGAAACTAAATCAATTGAAGTGAACAGCTTCTTTCTCTTAAATCTCCTCAGGATGTCCTGAATCCTTAAGTCGGTCGTGTTCCGGAGCGAGCCTATCATTTAAGGAACGTGCATCTAAGCACAGCCGTAGGCTTCCGTCAGTCTTTACCACAGTTACTAGTGGGTTAAGATAAGAGGTAGGCATTTTCTTTATAATTCCAGCCATTTCCATCTCTAGAATCTTCCTCGTAGCTTCCTCTAAATGTTTCTCGGCAATAGGGTAAATCTTGTGTTGATACGGTGAATCATCCTGCACCAACAGGTCGTATTCAAAATTAGCAATTTCCCCAGCTGTCGTATCGAAAACATCTTGGTATTCGGTTAAGAATTGGTCTAGCTGTGGCTTTAAATGTGATGACACGTCTGCATGCACCGCCTTCTCAATCGAGCAGTTATTAATGAGTGACATCTCTTCCAAAACCTCGGTCATTGTATACATGAGCATATTATTCCCATGACCAGCTACTCCCAATGGAATAGCACTTGAATCACAAAATTGTACTGTGTTGGATTTCAAGTCTATAATACCTTCGTATCGGCGTATAAAATCCGCTCCTAAAATAGCCAGGTGACAAACATTATTCATGACCAGGAACTCGTGCCTATATCTATGGCCTCCTATGTTCAATAAGCAAGACAATTGTACTCGGCACTTCACCGTGCGGTCTGGTATTATACCACGTACTTTTATTTTCGAGACTGGCAATTCACATAAGTCTCCTGCATTCTTTAATTCACAGTAAAGTTCTCCAGAAACTACACTAACCATAGCTCCGGTGTCAACAAGCACATTTACGGGCAAGTCATTAATGCGGGCCGCGATGACAGGCAACTCCGTCAGTCGCGAACCATCTGTAGTCTTTCTTTCATCTAGGAGGTCTTCTGCTACGGGTTCCCACTGTAGCACATCCGCTACTACAGGGTGGTCTTCCGTGCTTAGCACTCCTGTCGAGAAATCTGTGTGTTTTTTTTTTCTTTTGAAGCCCCTGAAGAACGGCGTTCATCACGCTCCTCTTCACTTACATCAGGTACTCTTTCCTCTTCAGACTTTCTGCCTGAATCCCTCACTCCTCTATTTCTTCTATCTCGAATGTATTAGCGACTTTCATTAGCCTTATCTCGCCAATCATTGTCGTATTGGAAACGAGGGTAATTTTCTCTTCGGTAACCGCCACTGTATCTATAATCTCTCCTGGGATTATCAGTGTATCGGTTATTTCGATCATCACGATCACTTGGCTGTCCTCTATAACCACGGTTGTAATTATTGTTGTTGTTATTATTGTTGCTACTACGACGATTGTTGTTGTAATTGTTGGCTCTATTTTGATATCTGTTCTGGTAATTTTTGTTGATTGTGTCAAATCGACGATTCCTTGCATAAGGTGTATTGTCTTTACGGTAATCACGGAAATCTCTCCTTCTATCCGGTCCCTCGTGATTTTGACGATTGTTTGTTCGACGATTTTCTGTAGGTTGTACAGTCTGACTAGTCCTGTCCACTGAAGTTATATTTACATCATGTGTGCTCCTGTGTCTAGGTGTAGGTGCAAATTGTTCGTGGCTGCGATCCAGCTTTCTAACAACTTCGTCACATTTCATGAATGTATTTGCATCTGACGCTATGAGTAACTTTTGTACTTCCATAGGGTATTGTCTTCTAATGGTTTGGACAAGTTCTAATTCGGACAAAGGGGGTTCCAAACATTGCAGTTTCGAAAGTTGTCTTGCGAAGTAGGTAGGGTACTTGGTTGTTTGAGTACTAGCGTACCTCTTATTGTACATTTCCGCCCTTATATTTTGTTGCCGTTCCATAGACCAATAAGTCTTAAGGAATGCTTCTTTAAATTCCTGATAGTTGTGGAATGAGTATCAGAATGCCTTGAACCAGGTCAACGGGCTGTTCTCTAGGTATTTTTCGACAGTCCGTAACTCCCTGTCGGGTGTTACCATAGTTTCTCTCATATATGACTCCAGGTTTCTCAGAAAATCTACCTGTGTAACGGAATTGGAATTATTGAATTTAGCCTGTCGATCTTCATGACTTCTCAAATACACAATATTCGAGTACTGACTTTGACCATAGTTCGGCGTGACATTAAAATTAGGTGTCAGCCCATAATTCGGCGTTATGTTAGCATTCGTTGTCACAAATTGTGATGTTGTACTAAATGGATTATAACCTTGGTTTTCCATTGGAACATTCGGTTTTGCTATGTTGGTCGCAGTGCTTTTAGATGGTACACCCTCTCTATTAGGTTTTAATAGACGATTGATGCGTTCATCCAGTTCGGCGTATTCTAACACTTTCTCAGGTTGCTTGTTAATTATAGCATTCATCTGTAATTCTATCCGCTCAATTTTTCCTTCAATGCGATTATCGAATTCTTTCAGTTTTCCATCCTGTTCCTCAAGGTATACATCTAGTGTTTTTGCTACATGTTGGTTGGATCTATGATTGTTTTCACGAGTTTCCTCTCGAATCGCTTCAATGTCTGTAGCTAAGTCATGTTTTATTTTGCTGACTTCATCCTCCACCTTCTCTACCTTGCTTGCTACACGCTTAGTGTTTAAGTGTACGGCAACTGTTATGCCTCGCGTTAGTCTTAATCCAGCGGTAACTATAGCCACATCAGCTTTTAACACACCCTCGTACGTGTTAACTTCTTCAATACGCTGTTCCACGGTGTTAATTCTAGTACTAACAATTTCTTTTGTATTAGCGACTTCATTCCTAACTGATTAGATGTTATCGTTCATCTCCGCCTGAACGTTTTCGAGTTTTTGATTTATTTCAGATCTATTCGTGCGTATCTCCTATTTTATTCCCTCTAAGTGTGCTTGATATTCCGTGCGATAAGTTTCCATCTCTGCACGCAAATCATCACTAACCTTATTGATTGTAACAGTAATTTGGGCTTTAACTTTGGCAATGTCCTCTCGCACTTCAACTACATTCTGTGCCATATCTGCCCTAATGTTAGTAGTAATGTTGTTACTAGTTTGAAACAGAGTAGCTGTAGCAGTGTTACTGTTCTCATTCATGTCTGCCCTCAAAGTTTCATTGTTTTGTGCCATATCTGCCCTGACAGTGTTTACCTTTTCTGTTGCATTGTTTATATTGGCCCATAAATCGGCCCTTAAGTTTTCATTGTTCTGAGCCATCTCAGCCCTTAAGTCATTATTATTTCGTGTCAAATTGTCCATCGACACCTGCAAATTTTGCAGTAGGGCAGGCAAGTTAGCCAGCAACTCGGCCGTCTCTTGCGCAGACATAATATCTTCAATTGGAGAAATACGGGGAACTAACAACTTCACATGCCTTAACAATGGTTTGAGTTGGAAAACAGTAGAAAATCCATTCCTTCATTAATTCATTCGATGATAACAGCTGAACCTCTGGTAAAAATTAAATGACATCAAGACAACAAACAAACTTACATTTACTCAAGACTAGGATAACTGCAAATCAAATCCTCAACTTATTATCATTAATAAATGTTACCTAGCCTCATGGTCTTAATTCTGGAATAAGAATACCATGTAGCCTTCCAAAACACTAGTACGAAATCTCGATTCGTTACTAATCTGTTGGATTTGCTAACAAAATAAAACCCTCACAAACAAACGAATCATGGAGATCGAACACAAGTTTCGATGCCAACCACGTTCAGCGCCAACGTACTATATGTGCCCGCTGGCCGAAGGATTCGGGGAGCCACCGGTTTCAAATGACCCTTCCGAGACCCTCTTCCAGTTAACACACAAGTATAGCGGACGATACATTCATAGGCTGGTGTAGCACAAAGTCTGCACTCGGGGGTGCCGGGAATTAGTGTGGTTCGATCTTTAACCAGCCCTGAGGAATGCATCTATAACAAAACTAAACAAGAAAAGAGAGGTCAGTCTTATGTTAAAATCACAAATAAATTTTATTCAGAATAGGTCCCTAGCCTAGCATGAGAGTTGCAAAACGGCTAGTCCGATACTATTCTGCCCTGAAAGAAAATATAAAAAAGTCCTAAACAAGATCTAAATTACTCTCATAGTCCTAATACAAAATTCGACTAAAATGAACAAGCTAAGAGAATGGCACGTTAGATCGGCCCTAAGCAATTACATCGAAATGTCTACGGGAGGATCAAACATCAAAGGAATCTACAGCAAAGCAAGACATTTACTTGTTTACAAATACTAGAACATTTACATTTAGTAGCAAGGGGAAAATTTGTCCTATGCTATGATGGTGCCATCTCTAACATTTATCTTTAGAGTTAAGTGTTTAGCTAGTCCTAAATATCATTAATTAATAAACGAGATGCGTTTATTACTAAGAAAATCAAGCTATGTGCACAATGTTGCTGAATAAATAAAAAAGCTATGCTAATACAACACAAATGCATACAATAATTCAGCACTCCTAGGGTTGTGCAATTGGCACTGCCTGCGTACTCGATTTGTTACTGTTTGTAACAAACGGTCATAGTGTCAAAGTGTTAAGAAAGTAGAAAAATATAGGAAGGCCTGCAAATGCGATAGTAATTAAACAAATACATCGACTCATATTGCTACTAATCTGATGTGTGTGCTTCTGTTATCACATCACCAATTAGTTGTCGACTATTCATGTGAAAATGTATCAAAATGTATCTAAAATAGTTTAACAATATCTAAGTGTTAACATTTGGTTCAGAAAATAGTTTATTTTTAATGCTTAGACATTTTATTTAGACTCAGGGGGAATTATAATATTCGTTAGTTTTCAAAACCCTATTTTTGATTATTAAAGCTTCACACAATTATTTATCCCTGACAGTATTGTTGTTCAATTTATGGACCTTTAAAAGCGTTCAGTGTATTTAGGTAACGTGTGTATCAACTTAAGCAAAATAACTCAATAGTTTAATAGTTTACTAGACACCCTGTGTCTTCACCAATTACTTCATAATTATTAGACAACCTTTGTCCTCACCAATTACTTTACTCTTATTTCGGATTCATTGATCCAGGCGCCCTCGGTTTGGTACGACTTCAAATAGTTCATTACCACCGGTATAACCACAATAACAATGTCGGAGGTATTAATCCACCGTCACGACTCATATGATACTCTCATAACGTTAATTTACAAAAGTGTGGATTCCTAATTGATACACGTTTGAAGTGCTGGTAATAAAGATTATGTGTACAGAAAACACATCCTGACAACGCTTTAAATAAATATGAAGGCTTCTGATACAAGCTAAAAATGTGTGTGAGCATTTATAAAATTGCCTCTTCCCTGAATAAGGTGGAACCTGCGTTCATTTTGTTACGAAATACAGTTGCATTCATTGCCTGAAATATCCACTGATTCTTCGTGCCACGTGGTTTCCCTTCACGGACGTACTTTCACTTGTGCTCCAACATGCACATCGATGTTGCTTCATCCAAAGACAAATAGGAAACTGGTGTTACAAAATATGGCGTGCTCTTAGGATATGAGCTAGCCGCGTAAATTGATAGTTTCATTGATTTGCGAAGTATGCTGTACTTCAAATATGCAGAATTACTTGGTTATAATTATAATTGATTTTTGGAATGTCCAAAATATATAAAAATATGATCATAAGCGATATTACTTCAGCTTCTTCCCGCCGCTCGCAGGGTATGTTCAGTTACATTCCTGCATAAGTTTTAGTATCTGTTATCTGAGCAAACATGCGTCAACGGGCGCAATATCTCAGTCTTATATTTTATTAAACCTATTGAATGGATTTGTCAATTGAAGAGCAGTTTTTAGCTTTACCGTTAGGCACATTTGCACTATGGAGGTAAAAGTAAAACCCTGATATGACATGAAAGTAGAAATATTATTTTTATGAAAGTTAAAAATGATAATTACGAGCAGGACCAGTGAGAAAACACATTATCGCGTAGCTAACGATAATGGTGTTAGTTTTGTAAATACACTGTAAATATTAATGTATAAGGTTTTTGTTTTTTTCGTGTAGCCTCCTGAGAATGTATAAGGTAATAATATAGAATGTCAATCCGAATCAATCATATACGTAGAAAGTTTTAGAGTAGAGTAATAATCTGTGGAATGTATCATTTAGTGAGAGAATGTAGATGTATACTTGAGGAATATTTTCGAATGTTATAAGTACAGTTTGAGCTACAAGTGTGACTACATATTTTTTAAATGTTAATAATTGTCATTTAACGTGGGAGAAATACTTTATTTCTCGTTGTTTTAGTCAAACAGACTTGTTATTTGTGACGAGGAGATCACTTCGTTTATTTGTTTTAAATATACTCGATATGTAATTGTGTGAATGAAAATTGTACGATGTGAGTGAAGATATGACAGGACGGAGTGTCCTGTTTTTCTGATTTTTAATTAATAAATTAGCAGGCGCTATTTGGCGTTTGGCAGATCATTTTTATACAATATATCGGTGTTCTATCTTTAATAATCATGAAACGATAGTGCAGCTATTTAGGTACTGGCGCTCATTGCAAATTTAAGTAACCGTTCACCCTCGAGATTCTAAGAATCTTGTCCTACCACATCTTGGTTCGTAGGAAGTTTTATTTTTGTAGTTAAGTAGACGTACTATCGTATTTTTGATAAATATACCAGCATTCAGAGTTTACTAGCTATCCATTTAGCAAGGATCCGTTGATCTTTTCTAGCTGGGTATCAACGCCCTGTGCGATCCCTTCCATCCCTTAGGATAATAAGTGGTGGCTACGTCATCTTCGGGTGCAGTACCAAACCAGAAATTGCCTGGAGAGTGTGTGAAAAAAAAAACAGGAAAAAGGCACACTCAGAATGGCTCTACCCTTGCCGCGAATTAACGCGTAAGCCTACACCGCGGGGAGAAACGATAGAGACAGCCAAGCTATGAAGAAGGTGGTTAGGGAAATCGCCATACATCACCCGTGAGTACTATCACAAATGCCTTTATTCGGTCAACACGTATGTGCCAAGTTGTCTTGAGTTAGTAGATTACAAAGGCAATACCGAAAATTAACTTCTAGTATTTGTACATCACCCGTGAATTCCACAGGGTTATAACTTACTGTAAATTGTCCAAGGAGCAGCACATATGAATACACCAAACGTGTCTCCTGTGATCGTGAAGCGCCACCTAAAGCAGTGTCAAGAGCGACCCCACACAACAGTGTGATTTGAAGCGAAGGATGTCTGATCGACATGTGCATTAATATTTGGGCGAGGTGAAATGTGCTTGACCCTATCATAATATTGCGTGGAAATCTTACTGCGGAGAGGTATTTTGCAAGGGTATTTTGACTGATTGGGCACGGTCTGTTGGGTGATGGGTGCCTATGTCGATGTAAGCATGAGAATGCTACCTTCTACTGTACTCAGCCATATGTGTGCGGGAATCATCTGTGAGTACTGGACTATCCACCCCAGAGCCCTGAACTGATATCATAGAACGCCACGCCGATCCACATCCTTATTACCCAGAAAGAGTAGACTGTCATTTCTCCAGAGACGTTCACACGCCTAGAGCTGGTCTCCCAATCAGCGTTAGAGCTGTCCTAAAGCCCAAGGATCAACTACTGGGAAGTAGGCTACGTCACAGGAACAATCAGATTGCAGTTTCAAGTACGTGAACTGGCAGTGTACACTGCAACCACCTAATCTATATCCATTAGTAACAATGCAGTGTAATTACTTTGGTTTCTAAATATTCTGTAGCATAAAATTTAGGGTGTTTCGAAAAAAAGTGTCTGATATTGCAACAGGGGTTGGAATTGGTCAAAACGAGAAGAAAATTTCCCATAAACATATGTCCGGAAACAAATACCTGTTGAGATATGCACCATTTTACCCGCAGGCGTCCTTCCGTTGAAGGTTTTTGCATGAGTCAGACGTTCAGTCATAGTATGCGGTTATGCTGGCAGTGCAGACCACCAGACTGTTGGTTCCGTGCTGTGTGGATGATGTAAACAGTACGATGGAGTATTCCTCGAGGGAAATGGCAAACATGTTTTTGCCATGGATTAGAAAAAGGTATTAGCACGACCTCCCCGTTCTCTGGACCTTAATCCATTAGATTTCCGGCTATGGGGACATTTAAGAACATTGGTGTATGCCGCACCCATCGACAATGTGCAGATGTTACAAGAGCGTGTGACCAATGAGAGTGCCCACATCCGCGAGCAGCCGGGCGTTATTGGACGAGTTGGGGATTCCTTGCGAAGAAGAGCCAAAGCATGTGGTAACCATGTGGAGCATCTCTTGTAACGTGAACATGGTATCCGTGGACAGACCGGCTGGTTGGTGGTGTGGATGGCTGTTTGCCCAACGCGTTTTCTGTTAAGTGTTCATTAGAAGTAGCTGGTAGGATGACGTCCATTGTCTGAAGTGTGCATACACAACACAAGTAAAATGGCTCATATCTCAACAGGTATTTGTTTCAGGACATATGTTTATAGGAACATTTCTTTTCGTTTTGACCAATCCCAGCCCCTGTTGCAATATCAGTCACTTTTTTCGAAACATCCTGTATACATAAGTCATTCATTGTGAATGTTAACACTTGTTCACTTCATGTGAGAATTGTAAACATTGCTCCTATCACTGCCAGACCCATGAGTAAAGACACATACAGTTACTGATAAGAGCCTTCCTATTGTCTTAGCTACGGTTATTGTTAGAGACGGTACAAATATATGTGCCGTAGAAAAAAAACTTGTTTTTTTTAGAAACAAGGATTTTAGATTAGGCCTACCCGTATCGCCTTTTATAAATTATCTTATTCACTTAGGTATTAAAAATAACAGTTTAAATGTTATAAAAAAATAACCTTATTCAGCTTGGGTCCCTATAACTGATATACAGTAGTTACCTTTGGAATCTACCATCTGTGTACTGGAGACCCTCTTTCGATTGCTGTAGTTGCGATCAAAGAAAGTTACACAAACTCCAAAAGTGTTATTTGTTCCGTGACGATTTACTCTGCTCGTGATCCAGCAAAGAAATGCTTTGTCTCCTACCATAAAATACTGGACACTCACAAATTGAGGAGGAGGATTCCAAAGGTCTTGATTTTTCAGAAGGGATAAACTGATATTGAATACACGACGCTCTGAAAGATTGTTCATATTACTTTCTTAATTCCCAATGAATGTACCATACTATTCTATACGTTACGATGTTGTTAGCTGCAAAATATTGATGCATTATTTATCATACCGCTCTAAGTCATAAGTTAGTGCAATATAAATATATAATTCCGTGAAGAGCAAAATAGCTTAATTTCACATACAGTATATTCCACTGGTCTCTTCACTCTCAAAACACTCCCCAGTCAATTAAATAAATTTTCTATGTGACTTAATAGCTTATGGTACATGACCTACATTGTGATCAAGTATTGGGCAAAAATTTTAGCCTCAATATCTAAATGTTTTAGACAGTAAATATAAGAATAATATTTTATGATCGACGATGTCCAAATGTAAATATTTAGATTGCAAAATGGCAATTAATATTGCCATATCTTAAACAAAAGCTTTCATTGTTGCTCAAGAGAACTCACATCAACACACGTCCAGCACTGGAAAGCGTGTATTCAAAGTCACATGATATGGCGCTATCTTCAATACATGAATACAATACTAACGGAATACGTACTGGAATATTTCGTTTATGGTACTTTCCCAAATACTTATTCAACAGAGTTTCAGTAGACGAAATTAACATGCGTATCCTGTCTAATTCACGATACATACATTAGAAAATCGGGCGAGAGGATCTCGATCTTGCACCTGTCAAAACAATCATCATTACCATCACCACCACTACAATAAAAATTATGTGCTAGAATATATAACTTTTAGTATCGATTAGTTATGACTCCTCCCGTAGAGATGGCATCCTTCCGTAACGAGTCACAGGAGTGCATTTTAAGGAACAGTTTATGAAAAGTAAGCTAGAGAATCCAGTGTCAGCAGATAAAGATCATTATGGTGATTCATTGTACGAAGCTTTACCTCTATCATTTGAATAGTGTACAAGAAACAACAATATGATTTTAATGTTTCGCACTGCGCCATCTTGAATATTTACATACATTTGAACAACATTACGTGACAATATATTAAGCTCTAAATTAAGATCCGCTGTGCCACTTTTCACTGCGCTGAGCTGATTATATCGCTAAAAAGGCTTGTTCTAAATATTTGAAATTCACTTGGCCACCATGCAGTTTATGCACTTATCATTTTATTTTTAATTCTCATATGTGTACTTACCAAGCCTCCGTGGCTTAGGCGGCAGCACGCCGGCCTCTCACCGCTGGGTCCGTGGTTCAAATCCTGGTCACTCCATGTGAGATCTGTGCTGGACAAAACGGAGGCAGGCAGGTTTTTCTCCGGGTACTCCGGTTTTCCCTTTCAAAATTTCATTCCAGAAACACTCTCCACTCTCATTTCATTTCATCTGCCATTCATTTAAACATTGCCCCTGAGGAGTGCGTTAGGCCTCGGCAGCCGGCACAGTCCATATCCTCGCCGCTAGATGGGGGGCTTCATTCATTCCATTCCTGACCCGGTCGGAGACTGGAAGCAGGCTGTGGATTTTTCATGTGTACTTACAGGTGAAGCCTCCGTGGCTTAGGCGGCAGCACGCCGGCCTCTCACCGCTGGGTACGTGGTTCAAATCCCGGTCACTCCATGTGAGATCTGTGCTGGACAAAACGGAGGCAGACAGGTTTTTCTCCGGGTACTCCGGTTTTCCCTGTCAAAAATTTCATTCCAGCAACACTCTCCACTATCATATCATTTCATATGTCATTCATTTAATCATTGCCCCAGAGGAGTGCGTCAGGCCTCGGCAGCCGGCACAGTTCATATCCTCGCCGCTAGATGGGGGCTTCATTCATTCCATTCCTGACCCGGTCGGAGACTGGAAGCAGGTTGTGGATTTTCATGTGTACTTACCGGTACTTACTAAAATCTTCTATCACGATTAAAAATTTCAGTTTGATAGTTTCGCATATGTTTCAGTACTGGTGAAATATAAGTATTTCGCACGGCACCCATTGGTTTAAATGTAAGCGTTATAGTTATATACCGGTTGATAACGATTATTATGGTGGTTCAATTATACATACTTTCAATTCCATGGCATGAATAGGACACAAGAAATAAAATCACGTTCTTAATAATTATCTCAGCCACCATCTTGAATCTGTCAAAACGTTTAAATTAAATTAATAAAGATCCAAATATTTATTATGTCATATTTCACTGCAATTGGATGATATAATCGATACAAAGACCCATTTAGGTATTTGAACTTCCCGTGGCTGGCAGTCATGTTAGTTTTGTCCTTATCATATTTTTAGCCTATTCTCATTTATGAAAAAAAAATAGGCTTGTGAGATCACCTTTTGTCCGCGTGTGTGTATGTGTGTGCGTCCATGTGTGTGCCCCCCCCCCCCCCAAAAAAAATTACATATAAACGGCTGGAGCGATTTCAAATAAACTCGGTAAGGTCATAGTACTATTTTGGCCGACCCCGACCAGGCCCTTCGAATTTGATTATGTCTCACCAATATGGCGGCTGTGCGAAATATTTCACCGGCATTCTATATCTTCGAAACTATTAATCATATCACCCTAAAATTATGTACGGTGATAAAGGGCACTATTAGACGTTCACTTATGAGACTTTCAAAAACCTGTTAACTACAAAACGAACATGGCGGCCAAGCCAAGTTGAAACATTTAAATGGACTTTTGTCGCGATTTAACCATCCTAACGCAGTGAAACTTGGTACAGCAAATGACTATACAAATTACAATGCACTGACATCTAATTTAGTTCAATTGTTTACATAACCTCAGGATGGCGGCTGTGCGAAATTTCAAAATTAAGCTTTTATTTCTTTTGTTCTAATCATGCGAACGAAATCAACGTTTGAATAATGAACGTACGCAATAGTCTTCATCTAAAAGTACATAACTCTATGGCCTGTATATATTAAAATCCAACATGGCGACCATCCGAAATATTTAGACGGTTTTCAATATATACTAATCTATGACAGCAATCAAACTGAAATTTTGTATGCGTATAGAGGCTATAAACATTAGTTCACCTATCGGACGTTCAATAACCTGGTGAGCACAAATCCAACATGGCGGCGACGCGAAATTTAAATATTCAAATGGACGTTTCTCGCTATTTAACCATCCGAGCGCAGTGAAACTTGGTACGGTATGTGCTTATATACATATTTAATCCACTGGCATCTAATTAATTTCAATTATTTTCATAACCACAAGATGGTGGCTGAGCGAAATTTTAAAGTCACGTTTTTATTTCTTGTGTCCTAATCATGTGATTGAAGTTTGAATAAAACACCTACACAATAATCTTCATGTAATAGTACTTAACTCTAAAGCCTATATATAAAAATCCAACATCGTGACCATCCGATATATTTAGACGGTTCTCAATATCTACGAATCTACATATTACAGCAATCAAACTGAAAATTTGTGTGTTGATAGAGTCAATTAATTTATGTAGGATATATGAAAATAGGCTATTTAGTTCTTCACGGAACTAGCCTACTTGTCGAAGATCACATTTGTGAACTTCTACCATAATGAAAAAAATCAGATTGATTGCTGCAATAGTTTCAGAAAAATTGAGAAGTGACTAATTCCTTGTGGCCATCGTGTTGGATTGTTTTAAATGTAGAGATTTGAAGCCATTCATTTTTCAGTGTTGCCTATACAAATTGACCTTTAACTTTTCAGTCGGTCAACACAATTGTGCCCAATGAATAATGATGATGATTATGATGATAATTGTTGTTTTAAGGGGCCTAATATCTTGGTTATCGGCCCCTAATGGTTTGGGTGATCGTGACGATGATGATGAAATGTAAACTATAACTAAAACTAACTACTAACTTACATACTAGAGGAAGAAATGGAAAACAAAAGGAGAATACGGAAAATAAAGGACAGGAGGGAAAGAAATGCCCTCAACCCTCGAAAAATGCGGATTGAGGGACTTGGAAGGAAGGAGAGCCATAAATGGCAGATAGGAAAGTGAAATAGGAGAGGGTCCGCCCCACAGGTCATGGATAAAAGGGGGAAAACCGGAACCAGCTCAGGAATCCCTCGGGGTCGCCAACTCCCGAACTCACCAGCCGTGAGCCCCTGAGGGTGTAGCAATATCCAGGGTGCACCAGAAGTGGTGGGGCTACATACACCCTGCCTCCTTGAGGGCCTTGAACAGAAGGCAGGAGATAACAGGAACAGAAAAAGAAGGCTAACCCCTCACAGAAGGAGGGTATCAGAAATGATGAGACAAGGGCCAATTAAGGCGGGAAAGGAAAAGACTCCCTAGGCCTCGGATACCCTAATACCGTCGGGGTCGGAAGAGAACAAGAGTTGACCAAGGGAGGTCGACAGGAAAGAATACGGAGAGGAGCCCGGCACAAGTAAGTGGAAGCAATGCCGGACTCAGCTGGGGCCCCGTGGTCGCCAACCCACGTCCCACTAGATGTGAGCCCCTGGGGGACCCAACGAATGGGTGGGGTATAAGATACAAATATATTAATACACTCCTGGAAGAAATTACATGTATTAGTTAATATTCACAATTAAATGGGACAATTTGTTTTATATGTATACCCATAGGGTCATGTACCGGTATGTATATAAGGTGCGTTCAAAAAGTAACGAGCTGGAGGCATAATTACAGAAACCAGTACCTGTATGTTAGAAGTATTGGCCCTGGCTGTTGAGGCACTTGTCCCACTGTGACACGAGGCGGTGAATGGCTGTCTCATAAAATTCCCTGTGCTGCGATGTGAACCAGTTCCGCACGTACAGCTGGACGTGACGTCCGAGGTGAATCGTTGGCCCCGCAGAACCCTCTTCAGGGGACCAAACATGGCGTAATCACAGGGAGAGAGGTCTGGACTGTATGGAGGCAGGCCGAGAACATCCAATTTGAATTTCTGCAGGAGTGCTGCGACTGTGTTGGCCGTATGAGGTCGTGCATTGTCGTGGAGCAGAATGAACCCACGGGTGAGATTGCCAGGTCGTTTTGTTTTGATCGCTTGGCGAAGGGTGGTCAAGGTTTGCGAGTAACACTGGGCATTCACTGTTGTCCCGTGCGGCATGAAGTGTATCAGAAGGGGGCCATCTTGGTCAACGAAGAACGTCAGCATTACCTTTCCTGCACTCGTGTGGATGGCCTTGCCTTTTTTGGTTGGTGGTGACCCTGGATGCTTCCACTGGAGGCGTTGTCGTTTGGATTCTGGTTCGAAGTGATGACACCATGACTCTCTACAGCCACCACTCGTGCCAGGAACCCATTCCCTTCCCTCGCATAGCCCTGCAGATGACCAAGACAGTGGGCCATTCGACATGCTTCCTGTTGTGGTTGATGACTGTGCGGCACCCATTGGGCACACACTTTGCGCAAGTGCAGTCGTTCCTTCATGATGGTGTGCACACTTCCGACGCTCAATCCGACCACGGCGGCTATGGCGTTCACTGTCACTCGGCGGTCCTTGGTAATGAGTGCAACAACCAGCTGGACGTTGTCATCGGTAATGCAGGGGGGTGCCCCAGACCCGGCATCATCGGCTTACGACACCCGTCCTTCCCTGAAGCGCTTGTGCCACGCCTTGACCCTTGCAAGGGACATGCACTGTTCGCCGTACACTTGTGACATTCGGCGATGAATGTCCGTTCCCCCTACTCCTGCCGCTGTCAGAAACCGAACAACACCTCTTTGCTCTTCGTTTGATGCCTCCATGTCACTGTTTGCAATGTGACTGGCAGCGTTGGACGATTGATGCATGCTGCTGCTCGCTTTGTATCGTCACGTGACGTGCACGCGTGCCCTCTAGCGACGGGCTGTGACCTTCCACGCTCTGGTCGGAACCACTCCTCGTTACACACGCCACGATTAGCCGATATCGTCACCGGTTTACGCATTCCAGCCTCCGGCTCGTTACTTTTTGAACGTACCTTATATAATATAGTAGTAGTTCATTATACAACGTTTCACTTCGATCGCTAAGTTCAAAATGCCTCATCTTGAAGTTTTCAAAACATTTGAATTACAATGATAGCTAGTATATCAAAGTAAAAATAAAGATTCAGGATGCCAAAATTCACTGCACTAGGATAATAAAGTCGCCGGAAAAGCCCAATTCAGTGTTTGAATTTTGCGCGGCCGCCATGTTAATTAGCGCTAATTATGTTCTTAAAGGTTGCATGTGAATTTACTTCTTAGTCTTCAATCATTGTACAAAATTTCAAGAGATAAGTTATTGGGTTTCGGAAATACTGAGAACCTGTGAATAATTCCCGTGACCACTCTGTTGGATTGGTGATACTTTTGAAATTTGGTCAGGGTAGTTGTGAATTCTTACCAAGTTTCAATGAAATAGGTCCAGCCAATCAATGGTCATTAGATCCATACACACGTACGCACACACACGGACAAACAGTGACATCATAAGCCTATATTTCATGTAATGAAAATATGCTAAAATATGAGACTGATGTATATTTATTGTTCCTGTTTCAATTAACACCTTTGTGTGTGTGTGTGGTACGTGGCTGATAATCTGTGTTATTGCGATGACTGTAGAAGTCTATGGAAACGTAACTATTTGGGTCTAGTTTGAAAGGAAGCTTTTAGTTTTACGTGACCGTTTATCATGTGATCATGAGCCACGGGACCTCCGTTTTATGTGGAATCTGAACCACAGGGCACGGCATTTCACTTCGAAAATCTTACATGCATTGACCGGGAATTGGTGAGAGGCCAACAGCTTGACCGCTGCGCCACCACGCCCCTAGATCTAGTATTGGGGTAGCTCACCGAGAATTGCAAAAAGACACTTACCCGTTATTATCCTATATTAAGCACGAAAAGACCAGGGCAAAGGCTATACTCAGGATGGCCGCCATCAGCGTCGGAATTAGAACAACTTCTTATTTCCAAACTCCAACTCCCCATTGCGGCTGTGGAGCATGAGATTAGTTAATATCAATAAATACCATATTTTCATATTTCTCTCTTTATTTAGGATTTTTAGCCTATTTTCATTTATGAAAAAATAGGCTTATGAGATCACCTTTTGTCCATGAGTGTGTGTGTATGTGTGTGTGTGAGTGTGTGTGTAAAGGTAGCTACACACGTACGGTAACTGCAAACTTGACAAGCATGCATGATCAATATTGTTGTGCAAGCAGGCTTTAGCGTCTGTAGGAGAATTTTGCACAATCATTTTAATTGTACAAGCAGCTTGAAGATGGATTGCATTGAAATCTTGCAAACCTGTACAAGCCGCGTTTGCCCAAGCGAAACGGAGCGTGTGTACCAAGGATGTGCTAGCTTGTGCAAGAAAATGTCAGTCGTGAGTGAGCTCTACAGGTGGTGACATAATTTGGACCATGTCTAGTGATCTGAAGAAGGTCAACCGTGAATTGCTGGAATATGTCATTTGAGCATACCCAAGTCAACCATGTCTTTGGCATATTAAATCTCAAGATTATCACGATAAGGCGAAGAAGGATGCAGCGTACGTTATGATGTTAAATAAATATAGATTAATTGACAAAACTGCCGATAAGGATGCCGTTCTTAAGAAAATAAATGCCTTGAGGACTAATTATAGAAGGGAAAGAAAAACGTGGAAACACCTCGTCACACTGGTGCGGGTACAGATGACATATACGAGCCTTCACTTTGGTACTACCACTTGTTTGGTTTTTTGGAAGATCAAGAGACTCAAAGAAGTTCTTCGTCCAACTTTAATGAAGAAGAGGTGAGTTTTATCAACTGTTTTATATAACCACCAAAAAAGGCCCTTCAGTCACATTAGGCGGGAAACAAGTATGTTTCAAGTTTCAGCGATGCCTAATTTAGTTTGTAATACTTTGTGACAAGAGTTTCGCCACTGTCTTTATTTTCTGGTATCTCTCATGTAAACCTTTCAAGGGTTAATAAATTATTTCAATACATCAAGCGTTTCACTTACCTTCAAGTAAACCCTTTTTAGCACCTCGTAAATAGCATGACAGGTTTCAGGAACTATGTAACTCAGAGCCTGTGGTGAAATGATAGTTGATATTTGAGGTCTTCATAACTCCTTCCGGTCGCGAGAAATCGCAATGTTGCTGTTAATCTTTCGTGGGGTGTTATGGCTTCTCTCGTGATCGTATTCTTCTTTTTAATTAAAGGCGTTACGAGTGACAAAAGGTTCAAATAAGTTTCTTCATTCATTCTGAGATAATTATGAAATCACGCGGATATATCTTCAATTCACTCAGTAAATTAACGTGGGAATAGATATTTCTTTTCAATAACCACTCTTTGCACCACATATCACGCTTCTTCTTTCGCGTTTTCCTCTTGTGGGCAAGGCAAACAGCAGCCAAAGCGGGTGCATCGTCATAGAGTAAATGGCGCTTGTTCATGCATACTTGTGCCGTGTGGTGTCGTAGGGAAATTGTGCATAACTTGTAACCTATATTTTATGAGTCCCCCCCATGACAGTTTTAATGTAGGCTCGTGGGTTTATTATTTCTTTATATCATGTTATCGTGTTGGCAACGTGTTCAATTGCATTGGACACGTCTGCAGTAGACGCAGTGTCATTATTATTATTATTACTATTATCATATACGAATACTTTTTATTATTAATTATTCAATGTATTTTAGGTCACTATTGACGAGATTCTGAAGCTAGCTCTAATCATATGTTGTCTAAGAAAGTTTATTAATATTGTTCGGACCACTGAACCAGGAGTCAGGTTCATGTTTTGGTCACACGTACAGGAGGCAGCATTTATGGACACTATTGTCTCGAGCAGGTATGCTCGCTTACCCCGGGGAGGGTGAGGAGGAAGCAGCCAGGGGGCCTTGCTAGGAGTGGAATGGACAAGCAGGCGTATGACAATAAGACTTCCTGGAAGGAGCTGTGGGTTTCAGACGTGTGGTAGCAAGCTACTGGATGCACTGCGGAAGAGATTGTCTCTCTGGACTTTGAGATGACTGGTTGAGTTGTGGAGGGTGCCGTCTCTCTTGAGGAGTGGTTCGTGTTTATACGGAAAGAAAAAAGCTTGAAGACTCCGATTTGTTTTAGTATGGAGGGTACCACGTGATTGGGTTCTGGCTGTAATGCCACAATCATAGTAGGGCTAATACCCATCAAGATAACTGTGCTAAGTTGAAGAAGACCTTCATGGCGGTAAACCATAATGGCATGGCTGACCAGCTTCAAAGTGGTGATGAAATGGACATATTGGGCAGACGACGGCATTACCGGTAATGTGAAAAACAAATAATAAATCTTTAAAGGCCTAAATATTATTATTATTATTATTATTATATTATATTATATAGTTTTAATTGCATTTCTTGTGTGTCACTCTTTTTCTTATATTAATCAATTTCTTGCATGATGCAGCTTCAGAATATAAAGTAAATTTAAATTGGATAGTTTCTTTTTAGTTAGATGCATGTAAACCTTCCTTCATCTTTATTAATTTATAGGAGGTTTTGGTAAGGCCTATGTACGAGCCAGTCCTTTCAGAATATCTGCACACGCCCGGAGATGAGAAGAGTTTCGATAAGGTGGATTTGTTCAATTACAGTACTAATTATGTCAGTTTGTTTAAATTTTAAAGAAAGACCATTTATGAGGCAGAATATTCATTTTTATTTAATTTTTGTATCTTCAAAGTTACAAATGGCTTCTCTGGGTGAAGCCATCTTGTGGCAAGAATTGAAAGATTACAAATGGCGCCCAACGTGGGGTGTGAATAAGGCTGGCTGGTGCATAGTATGGCAGTACGCACAGGTAATTTGTGAAATCTGATCGGGTATTTTAGGAAGGGTATATATGTTCAGTGATTTTGGAGGGTATGCTAAATAATAAGAGTGAGCCTGATTTATTAAAGTTGAGATCTAGAAGTGTTGACAGAAGCACTCTTGGTCATTCTAGAAGAGGCAGGAGTCAGTCAAACAGGCAGACCAATAAGCGGTCAGATTCCACAAATTCGAGAGTAGTTCTTAGTAAAATGGCAGATAAGGATGTGATTTCTGGTACGTTGGAGGGACGTGAGGGGGCCGAGAAAGATGATGTTGCAACTAGCAAGGAGTTAGGAATGGGAGTGAATAGTGACGAGGAAAATGTAGGGCTGGGGGGAAACTCACAGATGATCAAGTTAATGGAGCAGATGATGTCTAAATTCAGTAGTAAACTAAGTGATTTAAGTAATAAAATGGATACTCAGAGTAGTGATTTAAGTACTCAAATTAATAATCAAAGCAGTGAATTTAGTACTAAGATAGACATTCAAAGTACGGATTTAGAGAGCAAAATTAATAAGATTGTAGAGAGTATGAGTAAAGGCTATAAGGAAATTCGTCAGGAAATTGCTAGTAGAATTGAGATGGTAGATAAAAGATTCGAGCAAGTTGAGGAGAAGATGAGCTTACAGAGGCAGGGCATTATGGATACTGTTGATAAGCAGATAGGCGAGGTGAGTAATGAGGTAGCCATTGTCAAGAAAGAAGTTAGTGAGAGGTTGATAGTTGTAGAGGAAGAAATGAAGGATATGACTGAGATTAGAAATAAGCAGGTGTCTTTCGAACAGGAGCTAGCGGTTTCTTCAGCCAGAGTAACGATGGTAGATAAGAGTGTAAAAAGGGAGATTAGTGAACTGAAATCCTTTAATGAGAGCGAAAATTTGAAATTAAGAAGAGAGCTGAATCAGGCCAAGTCAAATAAGGAAAATTGTAATCACTCTGTAGGACATAGTAACTTCTATAGGGAATCTGACTTACCTAAATTTAGTGGAAGGCAGTTTAACCCTATGGAGTTTGTTAAAGTTGTTCAGAAGAGGTTTTCGAAAGTGTTAGAAGATGGGACTTTAGACTGGGATATTGTTGAGGAAATCATATCATTAGCTTTTGTGGGGGAGGCTAAATCTTGGTATCAAGTTTTTAGGGGAGGTTTTCAGGGATTGGAAGATTTTAAGCAGAAGTTTGAGGGAAAGTTCTGGAACGAACAGACTAAAGGAAGAGAAAGAGACAAGATTTCTTTTGGGAGGTATCAGTCGAATCAGGGGGTGAGCATGACGGAGTATTTCCTCACACATGTCCTTATCAGTCAGAATTTAGACACTAGTTCTTCTGAAGGTGATATTGTTAGGCGTATGGCCCGTCATTTTTCTGATGAGGTGAAGATGTCCGTAGTCATGCAGGATGTAAATACGATTAAGGACATGGAACGTGTGTTAGAAAGGTTTGATACTTTGGGTAGAATGGGAGGCAAACGGCAAGAACAGGGAAGGGAAGGAAATTACGATCAGGGGTATCAGGAGGAAGGGAATAGGCATTATGAGCGTAGGAATATTGATAGGCCAGGTAACTCTGTGAGGAATGATAGAGGAAATTTTGTAAATAGGGATAGGGGTGACCAAGGGAATTTTCGGAATAGGGGGCGCGGAGAACAGAGGCAGGCAGAAAATCGGGGACCTGGGGAACAAAGGCAGTTAGAGAACTAGGGCGCATGTTTAGGACTTATGTGAGTGAGCGACATAATGCTTGGTTTTCGATGCTTGAGGACGTTGAGCGTTGGCTCAATGTAACTAAACACGAGAGCACGGGTCGCACTCCCATAGAAGTCCAGCTGGGCAGGAAGCCTGTCAGCGAACTTGCCATGATTTTGGGTTTGAGGACAGGGGAGGCCGTACCCAGAGATTTAAGTATCAGGTTAGCTGGGGAATATTTATGTAAGGCCAGTAAGAAACGGCAGAAGCAGCAAGGGAAGCGGGCAGGAGATAAGTTAGATGTAGGTGACCTTGTGCTTTTGAGGGTGCCTCATGTCTCGTCCGCAGACCAGAAATTGGTGAGTAAATTTTTTCATTTGTATGAAGGACCGTATGAAATTGCACGGAAATTAGGGGCCTGTGCGTACGAGCTCCTTACAAAGGACGGCAGGGTGCTAGGGATTTACAATATTTCCAATCTGAGGATGTACGTATCCTAGTAGCCCTGTTGGTTGTGTATATATTTGTGGAAGGAAGGAGTTAGGATTTTGGAAGGGAAGTCATGCCTAAAGTATTGCTTTTTATTCTATGGTATAGGACCAAATGAATGAAAAGCAAGGGGGCGTTCTGTAACCTATATTTTATGAGTCCCCCCCATGACAGTTTTAATGTAGGCTCGTGGGTTTATTATTTCTTTATATCATGTTATCGTGTTGGCAACGTGTTCAATTGCATTGGACACGTCTGCAGTAGACGCAGTGTCATTATTATTATTATTACTATTATCATATACGAATACTTTTTATTATTAATTATTCAATGTATTTTAGGTCACTATTGACGAGATTCTGAAGCTAGCTCTAATCATATGTTGTCTAAGAAAGTTTATTAATATTGTTCGGACCACTGAACCAGGAGTCAGGTTCATGTTTTGGTCACACGTACAGGAGGCAGCATTTATGGACACTATTGTCTCGAGCAGGTATGCTCGCTTACCCCGGGGAGGGTGAGGAGGAAGCAGCCAGGGGGCCTTGCTAGGAGTGGAATGGACAAGCAGGCGTATGACAATAAGACTTCCTGGAAGGAGCTGTGGGTTTCAGACGTGTGGTAGCAAGCTACTGGATGCACTGCGGAAGAGATTGTCTCTCTGGACTTTGAGATGACTGGTTGAGTTGTGGAGGGTGCCGTCTCTCTTGAGGAGTGGTTCGTGTTTATACGGAAAGAAAAAAGCTTGAAGACTCCGATTTGTTTTAGTATGGAGGGTACCACGTGATTGGGTTCTGGCTGTAATGCCACAATCATAGTAGGGCTAATACCCATCAAGATAACTGTGCTAAGTTGAAGAAGACCTTCATGGCGGTAAACCATAATGGCATGGCTGACCAGCTTCAAAGTGGTGATGAAATGGACATATTGGGCAGACGACGGCATTACCGGTAATGTGAAAAACAAATAATAAATCTTTAAAGGCCTAAATATTATTATTATTATTATTATTATATTATATTATATAGTTTTAATTGCATTTCTTGTGTGTCACTCTTTTTCTTATATTAATCAATTTCTTGCATGATGCAGCTTCAGAATATAAAGTAAATTTAAATTGGATAGTTTCTTTTTAGTTAGATGCATGTAAACCTTCCTTCATCTTTATTAATTTATAGGAGGTTTTGGTAAGGCCTATGTACGAGCCAGTCCTTTCAGAATATCTGCACACGCCCGGAGATGAGAAGAGTTTCGATAAGGTGGATTTGTTCAATTACAGTACTAATTATGTCAGTTTGTTTAAATTTTAAAGAAAGGCCATTTATGAGGCAGAATATTCATTTTTATTTAATTTTTGTATCTTCAAAGTTACAAATGGCTTCTCTGGGTGAAGCCATCTTGTGGCAAGAATTGAAAGATTACAAACTGTACAAAAAGATTGATCATGCATGCTTGTCAAGCTAGCAGTTACGTGTGTAGCCACCTTTAGTACTGCTCGGGTCTAAGCTCTGTGAACTTGCGGGATGAAGAGCAGAGGCAGGAAAGGAGCAGGCGAGAATTGAGAAACCTGTCGACAGCCTGCCGTGTTACCAATACTGCTAACATAGGGTCTTTTCTGAAACCAATGTGGCGCTGCGAATGAGTGAGTGAGTCACCGACTAATGTATTTGCTTCTGTTACTACGCAAGGACCAAGAAACCTCATCACTCGTTACCACCACTTCTCATAGTCGCGATACACATTCCTCTCAAGTTCACGCAGCTTAGAACCGAGCTGTATGTGTGTGTGTGTGTCGTCCCCCCCCCCCCCCCCCCAAATGAAATCTAAACGGCTGGAGTGATTTCAATGAAACTCAGTGAGGACATAACTTAGTACTATTTTGTCCGACCCCGACCGTGCCCTTTAAATGTTATTACCTCTCACCAATCCAACATGGCGGCTGTGCGAAATATTTCACCAGCATTCTATATCTCCAAAACAATTACTGATATCACCCTGACATTTTGTACGGTGATAAAAAGCACTACTGGAAATTCACCCATGGGACCTTCAAAACCCTGTTAAGTACGAAACAATCATGGCGAAGTTGAAGCATTTAAATAGACTTTCTTCGCGATTTAACCATCCGAGCGCAGTGAAACAAACATGTTACAGCAAATGTTTATACACATTGCAATGCACTGCCATCTAATTTAGTTCAATTAATTACATAACCTCAAGATGGAGGCTGTGCGAAATTTTAAATTAAACTTTTATTTATTTTGTCCTAATCGTGCGATCGAAGTCAAAGTTTGAATAATGAACTAACGCAATAATCTTCATCCAATAGGACATAACTCAATGGCCTAAATAATTATATAAAAATCCAACATGGCGACCATCCGAAATATTTAGACGGTTCTCAATATCTACTAATCTATGACAGCAATCAAACTGAAATTTTGTATGCTGATAAAGGCTATTAACTTTAGTTCACCTATGGAACTTTCAATAACCTGGTGAGCACAAATCCAACATGACGGTGACGTGAAATTTAAATATTTTAATGGACGTTTCTCGCGATTTAACCATCCGAGCGCAGTGAAACTTGGCACGGTAAATGCTTATACAAATTTTAATCAACTGACATCTAATGTATTTCAATTGTTTTCATAACCTCAAGATGGCGGCTGTGCGATATTTTAAAATCTCGTTTTTATTTCTTGTGTCCCAATCATGCGATTGAAACCTACGCAATGGTCTTCATCTAATACCACATAACTCTATGGCCTACATATATAAAAGTTCAACATGGTGACCATCCGAAATACTTAGATGGTTCTCAATATCCACGAATCTATTACAGCAATCAAACTGAAATATTTGTATGTTGATAGAGGCAATTAACATAGGATATATGAAAATATGCTATTTAGTTCTTCACGGAACTACTTGTTAATCACCAGCTCCTAGAACAGCATGGACAATAGCATTTATTTATTGTACTGCATTGAACTTTTGGCGGTTTTCCGTGAGTTTCCCACTTCTACTCCAGACAAATTCTGGGATGGTTCCTAAATTAAGGCCACGACCACCTCCTTCACAATCCTAGTCTCAATTACAAATACACACACTAATAGAGTCACCACAATAACGCAGGTTATCATAAAAATGCTATACACTCACCCTATTACACGGGGCTAAATGACCATGATGTCGCATGCCTCTAAATGGAACAGCAAGCAAGAAATGTTTTACTTTTAAATACTATAATAATATATACTGTATATCAAGACCGACAGCGGTAACTACGCTCGTTAATGCTCTTCGCTAGGTCATTTGGCCAAGCTATCCGTGGACTCAGTAGACGTGGGTTCGAACCCCACCATCAGCCGTCCTTGGCATGTTTTTCCCATTTCCAACTCCATGCAAATGCTGGAACGGTACCTTCTAATAGGCCAAGGCTGCATCCTTCCACATCCTTGCCTAGTTTCATTCTTATCCTTCATTTCATCTCTCATCAACTCCTCTCATGAGTTTGGCATCAAAAAGGGTAAGAACCACCAGACATACAGCCTTTCATCGTATAGAATATATGTGTGTATGTGCATTTATGTCTAGCCCTTATTATTCCCGCTTTCTAAAGGAGACGGGCATGAGATGCGATGAAAGTCTTTGCGGTGGCTGGCTTTTGAAATTGCCTCAGCCAATCAAAGGTTATTAGAGCCACAAACACGGACAGACTTCTACAGTCATCGCAATAACACAGATTGTCAGCCACGTATTACACACACAGAGTACAACGAAACTCACAACCAAAGATATTAATTGAAATAATCAGTCTCATATTTTAGCCTATTTTACGTTCTTGTGCAAAACTCATTTAGACCTTCCAAACGACAGACAGCCTATAAGTAAAGTGCAATATTGGTATAGTGAACAATAACTGTGTTGATCTGTAAAAGCATAGCGTCGTTGGTTAATTGAAATAGAAAAGCTTAGTCACAGGAATATATACTTTTTACTTTTTAATTATCTTCATCATAAAAACAATGTATGTTAATACTTCATCCATCTGCCCCATCCACAGCTTCTAGACAGAACCTATCTCGCTAACGTTATTCTTATGGTTGCAATCAATATTACCTCTGGCAGATCATTTCCTTGCAAATTGGTTTCGATTTTTTAATTCCAAGAAGCTTCGTTTCAGTTGCTTGTACACTCCTTCTTTGACTCACGCCAGGCATATTGTTGTATAGTCTCCTACTCATCCACCCACTGCTCAGTATAATACAGTATAGTCTATACTTTTGAAATTTGAAAGACAATATCGGAGTCGGTCGGGGTTTTTAATCACCAGCTCTTAGAACTGCAATGCAAAGCAAACCCAACTCCGTACAGGCCATGTAGGCCCTGGTAGTAGTGGAAGGCTTCCACCCTTTGTGACATCGGCGTCATGCCAGGCCGTCGTTGCTCCCAGGAATTACCCTGGTACTTATTTCTGGTATAGGCTGAGTGAACCCCAGGGCTATTTGCGTTTCCGAAAGTGATAGTTTTGTTTCTAAACTCCATTACCTAGGTGGGGATCGAACCCACTCCTTTTCAGTTAGAAGCTTAGCGCCTGCGCCAGGCAGCCCCCTTCTTGGAACTGCATGCACAATAATATTTCTTTAATGTACTGTATTTAACTTTGGTGATTTTCCGTGGTTTCCCATTACTATTCCAGACAAATGCTGGGATGGTTCCTAAACTGGGATGGTGCACTAACTTAGAAATCAACAAACAGGAAAGGTGAGCCCTTGTGCGTCGAGAAGCACAAGAGACTACAGAACATGTTGTCAATTCGTATTAGGGGCTTGGGATATCTTTGGTCATCAGCCCCGTATATTTGGGTGTGTGTTCAATTTGTCTCACTTTGCTTCAGTGGTGACTGTAGTATTGTGTGCAACTGTAACTATTAGGGTCGGGGACATCTGGGTGATCAGCCTCGTACACTTAGGTGTGTGTTGAACTTGTCTGATAACCTGTATTTCTGTGATGACTGTAGTAGTGTGGGTAGCTGTATTAGGGACAGGGATAGGGTAGCTGCTCCGGGACTTGAAATAAGGTCCTATTCCTGGAAGAATGTGGAATGAAAAAGTGGAAATCACACTCAAGTGCACAACTACTCCACGGGGTCAATTAAGGGATCCCAGTCTGACAGTCTTGACCACCGCCCCCAAAGGACACCCCTGGTATATTCCGTGGAATATACGTTTCCTTAGAGTTAGCAGTCGCTGCTCTTAGCTTTTCCATCTTTTTCATTAGTTCTTTTATGTCCCTTCTCGCAGACACCAACAGCGACCTTTCATGTATTCCTGGTTCCTTGAACGCTTGTTTACTCTGTCTTAAAGTCTGTTTCAGATGTGCATCTTCCTTGCAAAAGCTTACCTTACAGCTCTACATGATACAATTCGTTGAACCCCTGGATTCCAGTCATCTCAAGAACTACGACTGCAAATTCAATCCATGCAAGTAGATGTCGCCCTTGTCGTTATCTGCAAGCTCCATGAAGATTTTATTCCATGTATCTAAGCTGTACAGTGCATACTTTAATTTTTGTTATGTTTTCTACTCTGTATATCTTCTCTTGTCTCCCCCTCCCTTCCTCGCTTGCTTTGGCTCTCCGTGTGCTCGAATCCATCGGCCACTTCCTATTTGGTGCTACGAGGAGATAGTTCAGTTCTCTGCCCAGGAGAAGCTACCGCTTTCAATCACGTGTTGAATTTTTAAAACAGACGCCATGTCTTAAAGTTTGGTGTAACGGCTGAAAGAAACATCATCTCTACAATGAAAGTTAAGTAATTACCTACAGATTTTAAACCATGTTTTAAAGATTTTAAATAAGAGGCAAAAGCTGTAATGAATTTTATAGGCAGTGTTTGAATTTCGCAATATTGTGCAACATTGTGCAATCCCCTAACTGCCCTTCGTAGGAATGTCTTTGCCTTGCTAAGCTAACTAAACTCGCTATTGAAACATGAAATCTAGTACTTTTTGTACGAAATACAGGAAAATACTACTCTCCTACGTGGGATTTTGCTAAACTCATAGCTGTCTAACCATAGCTTTTCTGACTTCGTGGGACTTTCTTACTTGCTGCATTCAACTACTCACAACTCTGGAAACTCTCATTTCAATAGATTTGAATCAGTGCAAAACTATATTAACTGCAACATTAAAACTCTATAACGTCAGAAACTTGTTAAAGTTCAACTCAGTGCATCAAAATAAACTGCAATAGTGACAATTTATAAATATCCAACAAACGTGAGTGCTACAGAACAGTGCCCGTTTAACGATCATCCGCGACGCGTATCACTATGAGAGCAATAAAATTGGCCAGACTTTAAATCCCATACTTCCCTCATTCCCATTTTCCTTTACTAACAATTTAGGGTAATTTAAACTATTTTCTTGTAACTCAACGAGGCTTACTGTCGACCAAAATATTATGTGCACTCGAGTTTGAAGGTTGTTTGTGAAGTAACCAATAGACCTACATAAAATCCAATAACATCATCATTTTCATCGTTCTGTATTACGTTAGTTCATGTAGGTTTGGAATTTTTAATTTATATTCTAATATTTCTTATCGCAGTTGAAACACAAAAAGTGCCCGTTTTTAAACGTGTTTCAACCATGCGTCACATTTAAGAATTATTATCTCACAAACCCGTCATCAGATCGAATCCAAATTTTAACACAATATACATTGGAATGTTGTATA
This sequence comes from Meconema thalassinum, assembly GCA_946902985.2. Lineage (NCBI taxonomy): Eukaryota > Metazoa > Arthropoda > Insecta > Orthoptera > Tettigoniidae > Meconema > Meconema thalassinum. The sequence goes on along the minus strand of OX336389.2, from coordinate 462,556,315 downwards.
ACTGGTTTATTAATTCCAAAATTTTGTGTGTTCAAGAACGAAAGGTGTTATCATTTTTGTAAGGTCGGCTCGGCTTGGGGTCGTTGGAAAATGTAGTTCTTGGTTGCGTTGTAATCCTTATACATCAAAAGGTTATGCTGTATGACTGTGAAATACGTAAATTAATTCACTTATTTTATATCGGTTTGTATTTGTACGGGGAATTAAGACATGGTTCACCAGCTAGTCGCTCCGGGAAATGCTGTACAGCGTTGCTGATATGGAGCCCATCACTTCCGAGCGAGGCACGCCATGACGCGTGATGGCAACGTTGTACAAAAGAGATAATTATTAAAAACACATTCTTGTGTAAAACTCGATCAGACGTTTCAAACGACGTATCATAAGTTGATGTAACTTATTGTTCTAAATAATTATCCCTGCCTCCCTTCCTGTACCCCTCGACCACTAATATTTTGGGTTATAAGATATAAGCTATCCTGTGTCATGAAAGTAACGTATCTATTCCCAAATTTCCAGTAAGTTCGAACTAGCTACAAAGACAGGAATCCACCTTGGGGCTCCCACCTAGTGGGACGTGGATTGGCGACCTCAGGATTCTAGCTAAATGCAGCTGGGCTCCTCTCTTTCATCCTACCAGTGGACATCCTTTGGTCTACTCTTGTATTAGGGTATCCGCGACCTTGGGTGGCTTTCATTTTGCCTCCTTAATTGGCCCTTGTCTCATCTTTCTTGATACCATCAATTTTCGAGGGATCAGATCTCTTCTTTCTCTTCACGGAATCCCCTGTCTTTTGTACGAAGCCCTAAATAGGGCAGGGTGCGAGTGTAGCCTCGCTACGCATGGTACACGCTGCTTGTATAGCACTACGGCCTCAAGGCTGGCGAGTTCGGCTGAGGTATTCCTAAAAGCTGGGTCCGTTGCCCCCCCCCCTCCCCCCTACCCTTTTTCCCAGTGAATTTGGGGCGGGTTTTCTCTCCTACTGCCCTTTCATGGCTGTAATCTCTTCGAAATCTGCCAATCCTCGTTCTTCAAGGGTTGAGGGCATTTCTTACCTCTGTTTGTCAATTTCCCTATTCGTATTTAGCTTAGTCCCTAGTATTTGAGTTAGGCTATATATGAGCCAGTAGGCCTAGTTAGTAGTTCCCATTGTATTTCCTTATCATAATCAGGAGCAGATGACCTACATGTTTCGCCCCTTAAAACAATACCACCAGACAGGAATCCCAGTTTGGCCGTCTTCATAGATAACGCTGGCGGTAATAATAATAATAATAATAATAATAATAATGTGGGAACCGGATGAGGATCAAGAAGGCCGAGTATGGGATCTAGCGGGCGCAGGAGTAAGCTCAGCGCCATTGTCTGAGAATAAAAAGAAGAGAAGCAATATTCCGAGTTCCGATGAGCCGCGAAACACATTCCCTTAATTCTCTACTGTATTTTAATCAGTTTCATTGTTATAATAAATAATTCAGTTCTATATTCGATGCTTGTGAGTGTCATGATCTGGAAACCGTTTCCCACAAATGGGGGCTCGTCCGGGATGGACTGAAACAACGAGTTACGACGCAATCCACGACACGAAGTACGACGCAAAATACAACGCTATTTTTGACGAAGTGGACGGCTAATCATATTTGTTGCTGTTGCCTACGACGCTGACGACGAGACGACGTGCAGTTTTGTGAGCCAACGACGTGCGAATCTACGACGAGGATTCATAGGCAAGCAAAATTTGTTCTGCAGTTTCAGCGACAATTAGTGGTGCCGTGACGACGACGAGGGTCGGAATCTAAACGACGACAGAGGATTGTGGATGTGGTAAGAGGATAGCGACTCGTCAGAGAGAAACGACGGGAAGCGGTATTCAACGATATCACCTACAAATATCACCGGTTTGGTGAATGAGGTTAAACAGGTTTGATAGCGAGGTTTTGAGGAAGCGATATTGACGGAAATCTACTTGATAGACGTGAGTAAACAAATAAGATGACTACACTCGGTGCAATAGAGAAAATAAATAAGAACATAAGTGATGCTCCGGTCAAAGCAATCAAAGTTTTACATAACCTCATTTTCGAGCATATACCAGACGACAGGAAGAATCGAAAGCGACTGCGAGAGTTTCCTGGATTCGATTTTGACGAAAATTCCATTGAAGAGGAAGCTAAGAAGAAATTTATCGAAGAAACATTTTCCAAGGCTGATCTATTGCGTGTTTCTGAGATTCTTAATACCGAGATCGGGACAAAGGAGGTAATGATTAACACCATTTGTTATTACTTGAGAAAATTGGATGAACTCGCAACTAATATAGACGATGATGACGAAGATGAAGAAGACGAAGAAGACGACGAAGAAGACGACGAAGACGAAGAGAGCGAAGAGGAAGACCAGCATAGAAGGTATAGAGAACAACATAAGTTTTCATTGTCGTTCCGCGACGTAGAGGGCGCTATGAAAACATTTAACGGTAAGGATGGTTACCCAGTGAAGAAATGGATCGCAGATTTTGAGGAGACGTCAATCTTGATGGGATGGAGTGAGCTGCAAAAGTTTATTTTCGCTAAGAAATCACTCGATGGTTTAGCTAAGCTTTTTATTCAAGGTGAGAAAGGACTGACGTCCTGGACTGCACTGAAGAAGGCCTTGAAAGAGGAGTTTGACGTGGCGGCAAGCAGTGCAGAAATTCACAAGTTGTTAACCCAGCGACGAAAAAAGCGCGACGAATCTCTACAGGAATACTTTCTTGTGATGAAGGAAATCGCTAGTAGAGGTGATGTTGAGCTAGTTTCTCTGTGTCAGTACGTGATTGATGGGATCGAGGACGATTCAGGATCAAAACTTCTCTATGGAGCAAAAAATTCCAAAGATTTCAAGGAGAAAATGAAAAGTTATGAGATGGCAGTGAAGTCTTTGCCAAAGAAAAGCACAAAGTATAATAACAGTAATTTTCAAGGAAGTGCCAAGAGTGCCAACGAGAAGGACGGAAAGTGCTGGGGCAGTACAAAGAAGAAAGAGGCGAGTAGTGGAGATAGATGTTATAATTGCGGTGGATTTGGTCATAGTTCAAAGGAATGTGAGCACAAGGATAAAGGCAAGAGATGTTTCAACTGCAACGAGTTTGGCCACATTTCATCCGAGTGCAAAAATGAGAGGAAGAACGATAAGAGGAATAATCAAGGTATCAATCTTATTGATGAAAAGAAAAGCTGCCTCAAGTTCAAAGAGGTTAGTTTGGGTCAGCAGAAACTTCAGGCACTTATCGACTGTGGCAGTCCTTATAACCTACTGCGACAAAACATCCATAAGACCATGGGTTCCCCAGGATTGAAGAGCACGGATCTTGTTTTGAAAGGATTCGGTAATGGTTTTGTTGCTTCTCAAGGTTACTTCACAACAGTCGTTGAAGTAGACGAGCTGGAGTTCCAAACCAACGTCTATGTTGTTTCTGATGATACTATGGAGTGGGACATGGTTATTGGTAACGATCTATTGGATCAGGGTCAGGTCATCCTGAGCAAGCCAGGAGTTACCATCAAGAAACTAGAGGTCCCAATGATGGTGATCAGGGTAGCCGACGAACAGGAATTTGATATCGAGAACTGCGTTGATGAGGAAAAAAGGGAACAGATCCAGGATTTGGTAGCGAGATATGTACCAAAGAAGACGAAATATACTGATGTCAAGATGAAGATCACTTTGAAAGAAGATAAACCGATATTTAGCAGGCCCAGACGAATGACACCGCTTGAGAACGAATTTGTCGATGAGCAAGTCGAGGCGTGGCTGGAGGAAGATATCATAGAACCGAGTCAATCAGAATATACATGCCAAGTGGTGTTAGTCAAAAAGAAAAATGGAATTCCGTTCAAGATTGTGACTGACTGTATGGCATTCCAAAAGACAATGCACAAAAGGGACCTGGTCCCACGAGTAGCTAGATGGGCTATGGCCTTGGAGGAGTTTGACTATACCATCGAACACCGAACTGCAACCAGGATGAAACATGTCGACGCCTTGAGCCGATGCCCAGCAGTGATGTTTGGATTCCCTGATGGCCTTGCAGCGAGGATCAAAATCGCCCAGAGAAAAGACGAAGGATTGACAGCGATAAAAGCGACACTGGAGAAAGGGCCTTACGAAAACTTCATCGTCAGAGATGGACTGCTATTTAAATTTGTTGACGGGCGAGAGACGTTGGTTGTCCCGCGAGCAATGCACCATGAAATCATCAGAGATGCACATGAGAAGGGACACTACGCTGTTAAAAGGACTGAAGAAGACGTGAAGCAGGAATATTATATTCCAGACTTGGCCAACAAGGTGAAACGAGTCATAGCCAACTGTGTGAAGTGTCTGGTGGTTAACAGGAAGGCAGGCAAGAAAGAAGGTTGGTTACATCCGATGTTCAAGGAGAGTGTGCCATTGCACACCTACCACATGGATCACATTGGACCACTTAAGTCTACACACAAGGGATATGAACACATCTTCTGTGTGATAGACGCCTTCACGAAGTTCACCTGGCTGTATCCTGTGAAAACTACCAAATCGGCCCAGACGATTGAAAAGATGGAGTTTCAGAGGACGAACTTTGGAAACCCAGTTCAAGTGATCACCGACAGGGGGCCATCGTTCACCTCCCATGAGTTCCAGGACTACTGTAAATCGCAGAGTATCAAGCACGTCTTGATCACAGCTGGACTGCCAAGAGCCAATGGTCAAATCGAGAGAGTCAACTCAACAGTGACCAAGATCATCGCTAAACTTAGCATTGACGATCCAACAAAATGGTACAAGGTTGTACCATCTGTCCAACGAGCTATCAACTCTACGTTCCAGAGGAGCATCGGAATGTCACCTTTCGAGCTGCTGACAGGAGTCAGAATGCACAACCAAAATGATCTACGTATAGTGCAACTCATCGAAGAGGAGCTGATCGATTCGTTCAACGAAAAACATGATCAGATGAGAGAAGATGCAAAAAAGCAGATAGAAAAAGTACAATCTGAAAATCGTACTGAATTCAACCGACGACGTAAGGAGCCTAAGAAGTATCAGGTCGACGACCTGGTTGCCATCAAACGCACTCAGATCGGTCCACATCTGAAACTAAAAACCAAAAGTCTAGGACCTTATCGAGTGACTCGAGTAAAACTCAACGACACACATGACGTCAGCAGAGAAGGAGACCATGCTGGACCAAGAATCACATCGTCCTGTGCGGAGTTCATGAGGCCCTGGCCGGGCGGATTTTCTTCATCCGGGTCGGATGAGGATCAGGACGGCCGAGTGTGGGAACCGGATGAGGATCAAGAAGGCCGAGTATGGGATCTAGCGGGCGCAGGAGTAAGCTCAGCGCCATTGTCTGAGAATAAAAAGAAGAGAAGCAATATTCCGAGTTCCGATGAGCCGCGAAACACATTCCCTTAATTCTCTACTGTATTTTAATCAGTTTCATTGTTATAATAAATAATTCAGTTCTATATTCGATGCTTGTGAGTGTCATGATCTGGAAACCGTTTTCCACAATAATAATAATAATAATACCAACGCGATAACTTTGCTCGCTACGGCACAAGCTAGGCCATGCGGCCCAGCTACCTACGGACTCAGTAGACGAGGGTTCGAACTCCACCATCCTTGAAATGGACTTCCGTGGTTCCCCATTTTCAACTCCAGGAGAATGACGGGAAGGTACCTTCTAATTAATAGGCCACGGTCACTTCCTTCCAACTTCTTGCCCTGTTTCATTCATTTCAATTCTCATTACCTACTCTCATGAGATTGGTGTCAGGAAGGGCATCGGGTCGTAAAACCCAGCCCACATAGAAGTTCATTCCATCTCATTCCCAACCTCGTTGAGACGGGAACAATAAGGAGTAGACATACGTTAGTATTATTATTATTATTATTATTATTATTATTATTATTGTTGTTGTTGTTGTTGTTGTTGTTGTTGTTGTTGTTGTTGATGTTATTACTATAGAAGGGAAATAAGAATGTCTATAGAGAACTCGTTCATTACATTTGCTATTAAGTCATGGCGGCCAAGTAGAACCGCACCCTTGGGTATGTATGGAATCACTCTGATAACCTGTGTACTTGTAATGACTGTACTGTACTAATGTGTGTATCTGTAACTGGGGCTAGGATTTGGGTAGAGGAAGGCAGTGGCCTTATTTAGGTTCCATCTCGTCATTCGCCTGGAGTATAAGTGGGAAACAACAGAAAACCAAGCAAATGTCGTGATGGTTCCGAACTTAACGTCACAATCCTATATTCCAGACTCCTTCCACGTCCTTAGCCTCAATTGCACCACCACCACAATAACACAGGTTATCAGATAAGTTCTATATACACAAGTACACGCGGACGATGCCCACGATGTAAAAAAATCCCTAAATGAAGCAACAACTCTGTTGTTTGTAATCAAGTAAAGATGTACGTTCGCTAGCTTATGGACAGAAAATGTAAAAACATGTAATTTAATTGAAAAGGATTCTAATAAGTAAAATGAGACGTGCTGCTCAAAAATGCATTCAGTGTTGTATTCCACAGTGACATCTCTGACAGAACGTGTGAACTCCGCACTGTGTGGGACTACGTAGTCGAAGACAGGTCACAGATTACTTTACGTACGTGGTACAGTTCGGGTGGGTAGGGGGTTTTGAAGCCAACTCAAACTTGGCTCTAGAAGTTCCAACATACAACGTTTAAAACGCTAGGAGTCATTTCAGGCCACCACTCAGTTCTGTTTGTCACCAATAGACAGCGGTATAATCTTCGATTTTAATTAAACCTGTAGTATTTCCATCTAATTCAACATGTATTCCTATTTTGTAAGTATTATGACCGTTTCTGATCATGGGAATGCAAAGAAAAGGTCTTATTTTCTTTCAATTATATAAGAAACGTTGCATGCGTAATGATCGATACTCTTAGATTCAGGTCTATCGACACAAGCGAATTCTATCGATTTTGTACGTATTTAAATGTCTGTCTGTTTATTTACATTCGTTCGGAATGTTTATTTTTTGATTTCTAGTGTTAACGTAGTGGCACTCATTCGTGCAATTTGTTAAAACGTAATCTATCGGATTGATGTCCATGACTGGTGGCTGCTGTAGAGTGTGTTGATGGAAATCTGTGGTAATTATGCGATTGCATATTTGGAAAAGAAGTCTGTCTTTTAACCAGCGACGTTATTATGCTTGCGTACGGTGCAGTGAATAGTGACGATTTCTGGTTATAATTATGATTCCAAACAGTGACAACAATTTGGAGTGTTATTTGGCAGTGTTAAACTAGAAGGTTATGTGGCCTGTGACAAGCGAAGCAATGTATCAAGGCATATATTTGGATTGTCGACTAGTTTGCACAAATCTGTTACAAGTGACCCATGGTTCATTGTTACATTGCGATGCGGCCGCGTCTAGGGAATTTTTAGGGACATCAGTGACGTCACCGTGATGTTGCGGGCGGCCACGGACGTCGCGGCTGACGTATTGCCCCTTTGCCTGCCGGGAGTCGCTTTGTATGCTTGTCAGCTGATTAATACGACAGTTTCGCGCGTGGTTTTCTTCGAGAAAGTCGTACATTTTTTTTTTCACCTGTTAGCGGTTGGTGAACGTAATTTTAACGATTATTATTCCTGTGAAGAACCTATAGAACACGATTTTGATATTAGCAGTGTCGTCTGCGCGATTGTGTTGGCGTTTCGTAATAAAATTGTTGTATTCCTGAAGTCTTTGTATTCAAATAAAATGCCGTTACGTGTTACGTGAGGAGAACGTGTGGTCGAAAATTACGTGAGGAGAACGTGTGGTCGAAAATTACTGGTTCTCATTGTACATGTAATTTTCGACCACACGTTCTCCTCACGTAATTGTACATGCAGGGGGGGCGTGGTGGCTCAGCGGTCTAGCTGTATGCCTCTCACCAAGGCGGTCCGGGTTCGATTCCCGGTCATTGCATGTGAGATTTTCGAAGTGAAATGCCATGTCCTGTGGTTCGGATTCCACGTAAAAAAGAGGTCGCGTGGCTCATGATCTCGAGATTAACGGTCACGTTAAACTACAAGCTGCCTTTCGCTTTTCCATTGTACATGTGGAATAATACGAACTGTGGGACCTATCGGTGAGTTTGTTTGTTACGTTGTTCATATATTATTTTTTCATTTAATTGAAAAGTTGTACTGTATTCTTCTAAATCCATGGATAATGCCATTTGTCTAAACGATAATATTACGTCAGGCAAGGTGGGAGGGAGGGAATACGCCTGGGTAAATATAGAGAAAAATTGGCATTTACAAGAACACTTGCAAAGGCATATAACAGTCTTTTGTACCAGACATATATTGGTCGGTTTTTACGTTTCATACAGTATGTTTGTGTGGCGTTATTAGAGAGTCTGTAATGGATGGTGATTTCTAATTAAGTATTTTCAGTCAATATTCGAAAACATAAAAATACCGAACTTTTTTGGGTGGTGGGGGGTATGACCCCCCCCCCCCCCCCCCCCCAAGAAGCATTATTGACCACAATGTTTTATACGGATATTAGAGTGCTTTAGTTTTTGGTTGTTTTTGCGTATGTTATCTATCGTATTTGTGTTTGCGTATTTAATAATAACTTTATTGCAGCCAAATGGCCATATATAAGATATACATTGAGATGTATCACACTGTTAACTATAGATTACATTTTACAATAGTCCATAAGGGATTGTCCTCGTTTGGTGCATTTGTTGAAATGATATCGCTCGCAATGACCTTCACACAGCTTACAAACGCACTGCTCTGACGGTTCATGATAGCCCTGTCGAGTACATAGCTTGTGGTGAAAACCATGTATTGCCAACCTAGTTAGAGCGCTCCGCATATCATTATTTGGTCCAGACCAGCAACGATTGAGCATGGCATCAGTCGAGTAAAACTCCAGGTCGATGTCCTCTCTTTTCTTCTGCCTAATTTGTAGAAGCTCTTGTTCTTGTTTGGTAGATGGAAGCTGCATTCTGGTTCGTAGATCTTCTATTAGGAATGTCTCAGAGGCTAGTATGTACGCCAATCTTCAGGGTGACATCTTGGAAATCCCCAATGTTCTTTTTAAAAATCTAGCTTTTACGCTTTCAATGGCTCGGAGATCGGTTACTGTTAGGTGTTCCCAAGTAAGTTCTAGCCCGTAAGTTAGAACTGGGAGTACCTTAGCGTAAAATAGCCTCATAGCCGTGCTTAAAGATAGTCTCGTGGGATCCGAGATATCATAAATGCTTCTTATGGCTGCCACTGTTCTCTCTCTTACGTGGCATTTGAAAGAATTAGCTGAAGGTTGAAGTGTGATACCCAGATACTTAAATGAGCTCACGACCTCCAGGTCCTCCATTCCGCACTGTAGTCTGTCCTTGTTTGCGATTCTTCCCCCTTTTCTGAATACCATCTGGACTGTCTTGTTTTTGTTAATTTCCAAGCTGTTTTTAATGGCGTAATCTTCGAGTTTGTCCATTACGTTTTGTAATTCTTCCCTGTTGTTCGACCCTATAACCATGTCGTCCGCATATACATAGATTGCCACGGAGGTTCCGTGAGTGATCTTTTCGATGTCTGCCAAGGCGATGTTGAATAGTATGGGGCTTAACGGATCCCCTTGGAGAACTCCATTACTCTGTACTATGTTTGCTGAAGATGTCTTGCCGTCGTGTATTGACACTCGGTTGTATGCCAGGATGTTGTTGATTGCTATAATCAGTGGGTTGTCTTTTCCTATCATGCCGGCTACTTTAGAAAGGAACATACCTCTATTCAGCAGATCGAATGCCTTCCTGAAGTCTATGAAGATTGCATAGAATTTTCCCTTTGGGTGTCTAATGTCCTCCTGTATATTATCAATGAGATTTCTTACTGCATTTAAAGTTCCTCTTCCTTTCATAAATCCGAACTGTATCTCCGGGATCATTGTTCCAGCGCTGCGACGAGTCTGTTCTCCAGTATTTTTGCAAAGACCTTGTAAATGTTGTTTTCAAGGGCTATGCCCCTGTATGCGTCTGGGTCGTTTCTATCTCCTTTACCTTTGTACAGCATCTTTATAATAGAAAGCCTCCATCCATCTGGGAATTCTCCTGTTGCATAACACTTGTTGAACAAGGTGGTCCATGTGTCAAGCAGTGTGTCACAGGTGTCTTTCAAGTTTTCGTTAAATATCCCGTCAGGCCCCACTGCTTTCTTTTCTTTGGTGGCGAAAATAGCAGTTTTGACTTCCTGCGGCTCTATCGGGTCAGTTATAGTGTCAGTATTTCTCCGTAGTGGAAGAGCAGTTTTAATATTTTGCTTGTTTAGGATTTTTGAGAAGTGATTTTCCCATGAAGTCATCGGTAGGTCTGGGGTGGAGCATGTTTTTCGCGTCTTAAGTGCGATGAATGGGTCGCTGAGGGCTTCTTGGGCTTGCGTTTGTGCCCGCTCTTCAATGTGCTTTGCTTTCTTTTGCTGTAGCAGTTTTTTGTACGCTTTCCTCTTCAGTGCGTGCTCTGTAAGCGTGGGGTAGTCGTTTGATTGTCGCGCCTTATGGAGGAGATCCAGGGTCGCTTGTCTAAGTTTGTAACATTCTGAGTCAAACCAAAACTTGGCGATTCTTGGTGGCTTCCTGATTTGCGAATCTTTGATAATGGTCAGTGTTGAGTTAAGTGCTGAATCTAGAAGACCTTCTTCAAGCAATTGTGATATATTTTGTAGCTCGTCATTTCTCCTTTCGATGGTGACAGTCCATAGCTTTCTTGTAGTAATCCACTCGCTCTTATTTTTGGGCGGCGACCTTTCTTCTGTAACAATTCTTGAAAGGACAGGTATGTGTTTCCTGAGAGCAGCAGCTGAGTCCGAATATAAGACTTCTTGCTTGTATGGTGATAGGTAGTCCCCTTTTACGAAGATTAAATCTATGGTGCTTTTCCCGTTGGGAGCTACATAAGTTACCTCTTCTGGTCTGGGGGCGTGGTGGCGCAGCGGGCAAGCTGTTAGCCTCTCACCAAGGTGGACCGGGTTCGATTCCCGGTCAGTGCATGTGAGATTTTCGATGTGAAATGCCAAGTCCTGTGGTTCGGATTCCACGTTAAAAGGAGGTCCCGTGGCTCATGATCTCAAGATTAACGGTCACGTTAAACTACAAGCTTCCTTCCTTCCTTCCTTCCTTCTTCTGGTCTGTTTAGCAGAGTGTATCCCTCGTCATGTAGGAGTTCTAGAATTAGACTTGATTTGTTGTCAGGTTTGTCGATTCGACAGTTGAGGTCGCCCCCAAGAATTACGTTTCTGTCTTCTCTCGCTATTGTAATGGCTCTCGCAATGTGTTCCTGCGTCATCTATTTTCTTGATGGGGCTGATGTATAGACCTATGATCGTTAATTTGTCTGTTCGAACAGTTACCATGTTCTCTTCCATGAGTGATTCCTTCACCTTTCCTATGCAGTCTTTATATAAGATGCTTACTCCTCCTTCCAGTCTCCCTTTCTCTTTTGGGATAGCCAGGGCATGCTTGCTATATATGTGTGGCAGGCTTATGTGTTCCGTTAAGAATGTTTCTGTGGCTATGATTACATCAAACCTGTGCCAGAATAAGTCGGAAGTTAATGAAATGATTGACTTCAGCCCTTCAAGATTCCAGAGTAGAAAGCCCATAGTTTCCAATTTTGTCTTTGTTTGAGTTGGGTTATAGACCGGGTTATGAGAACGCGCCTGCTCTTTGCCTCCGAAAAAGAAACTGGCGCACTATAATGTCCTCAGGCCAGAAATTGGGATCTTGTAAAGAGTCTAAATATCTGAAGTCTACGCCTATTTTGAAAACTTTACTAGACCTTATAGTCGGCAGCATCTCACACTCAATATCTCATTCAATTCCGTTTGTTTGGAGGAAGTCGGTTATATCTTCTGCTTTCGTTTCACTGCGCAATCTACCCATGTAAATCCATGCCTTTTTACCTATTTTGAAAGCTTTACTAGGCCTTATAGTCGACAGCATCTGCGTATTTGTAGCCAACATTGAAAAAAATATATATACATAACCATATCTTGCTATACACAATTCGTTTTGTAGTGTTTTATAATGCTTATTTCTGTTATTGAGTTGTCATCACCCAAAATAATATATAATCAATGTTTTTCCCGTAAGCTTGCCAGAGAAGCATTTCGTAAAGTCGGTGATAATATCACAGAAGCCGACAATTTTATAATTATTAATTTCAAATAATTACGATATGTATCGTAATATGTAATTGAGCTATATAGGCCAATTTTAGACTTCGATGCGGAAAATTAAAATTATCAATTTAAATCGCGAAATTTTTCGACGCATCGGAATCTTTAATTGAGCTATGTAGGTCAATTGCAGATTTCGATGCACGGTTTTTTAATTATGAAATTACAAGAATTACGATGTGCATTGGAATCTATAATTGATCTACTTAGGCCAAATATAGATTTCGATGCGGAAAATTAAAAATATCAATTGGAATCGCGAAATTGTTTACGCATCGGAATCTATAATTGAGCTTTGTAGGTCAATTGCAGATTTCGATGCAAGGTTTTTTAATTATGAAATTACAAGAATTACGATGTGTATCGCAATCTGTAATTGATCTACATAGTCCAATTATAGATTTCGATGCGGAAAATTATAAATATAAATTGAAATCGCGAAATTTTTCTACGCATTGGAATCTTTAATTGAGCTATGTAGGTCAATTACAGATTTCGATGCACACCTCGTTTCAAAGGTTTTTGTGTTTCCCCACCCAGGCATTTCCCGTAAGCTTGCCAGAGGAGTGACGTCGTTGATGACGTCATGGTAGACGCCATTTTTAGGGGAATTTTATACGCGGCCGCATCGCAATGCAAAATTATCCCGTTGATTTAATATTGTAGTCTTTATTACCCATCTGCTTTTCAGTGGTAACGTAGGTTTACAATTCAGTGCTTTGTGATATATAAATTTGTGTTTTCACTTAACAAAGAACTGTCCACAATTATGGAACATCAAAGACTAGTTCTGTGGAGATATTCGACTTTTTATTTCTTTATGTTTGTATGCCAAATTATTGATTAGTAAAGCCGAACATAACCTTATGACTGTTGGTGAATGCCGATTTTTTAGATATTAAATAAAGCCCCTCACTGGAATTGGCTCTTTTATTTATTTTTACTATGTTTCCCTCTACTGTCCCTTCCAATCTAAGAATAATTCTGACATTTTGAGCTGTATGCTATCATAAATGGGTGCTTGTGACTATACTCTGTGAGCTGCCAGAATAGGATTGACAGTTCTCGTCTCGCCATGTGGTCTGAGACGAGGTTGCCAAACTGTACAAGTCAGAGATACAGCTGACCAGGCACTGAAGCACGTGGGCTGTAATATTGCAACGCAGAGTATTATGACATCAACTATGCGAACATGGATTGGTCAAGAGGCAGAGGGGTGTTGACTGACGTTGAATTTCCGGCGAAATGTCAATCCTATTCAGGCAGCTCACAGAGTATAGTGACGATTTACTATTTATGCCCATACATTCATGTAAGTTTTCCATGTGGATATTGGTAGTTTGATACATGGATATTGTCTTGTGCATTTCTAATACTGGTGTTGTTTTGTGTTATAGAGGCTACCTGTACTGCCAATATCATAAGAAATATTCATTATCAAATGATTGTCTAGGAGGGCTATGTAAGTTTTTCCCTATCTGTACTTAAACATGTTTTCCCCTCAGGAGTATTGGTTGTTTCTGAAAAGTGATAGATCCAAGCTAATGCAACTAAATGAAGTTTTGTTAGATAAACATAGAAACTATGGGCCAACCTATGTATCTTCTCGCTTACCTTCCAGATTAGGCTAGAGTTTCTGAAATAACAAGCTTATAATCAAAACCTAATTCCGCTTTGTGAATGCAGGATGTTTTGTTGTCTGAGCATTATACTCAACGGATAAGTGTTAATGATGATAATACAAATAGGTCTAATTATTATAATATTTCAATGTTATTGAATATTGTAGCATGAAGGGTAGGCTAGCCTATGTCACCAACAAGTGCTATTTTTAAAGTTTCCAAGTAATGTGCCTCAAAATTACTATCAGTGAGTTGTTATTACATGGACAACTTAGAAACCATTTCTGCAGTACAAGGTGGGGAGGAAACAATACAAATTTAAAAGGGATAAAGTCTCTGTCCTTATTAAGTTCCCATGCATTATGAAGTTGACACAATAGCCCAACAGGGGCAGATGACCTAGCTGTTCCACCCAAAGCCCCAATAACTAACCAACACAATAACACTAATACATTTTTCCAAGAGCACTTTTCCACATCTTAATCCATGTTTCCGACTGAACTCTTTACATTACAATAGCCTAATGAGCTGTAACTGCTTTGAATTAATAATGCCATAACAGCAAATGTTACCCCGCAAGCCTACGGTATGTTGTGAGTGTACTTTTCTCAACCTATATGGCATGTTTTTCCCCCTTGGTTGCTAATGGTGTAATATTGGTACTGGTACCATACCTGATATGATTTATTAGCGCAATTTTCAATGTTGTTACTTCATTTAAAGTAGGCCTATGTGGTTATCAATATCCTGATGAATTCATTCATGTTTTACAATACAATAGCCTAATGAGGTATCATGCCTTTAAATGCAACACAATCTACTGATATCACAGGAGAAAAATATCGCCTATTTTTATTATTATACTGGAAGAGAATAATGAAAAATGTGCTGATTAACATTCCCTTTCTGTAAGCTGCAATTTATTGGAATACCGTAGCCTAATAAAAATGTTTTTCTCCAGCTGTATTTTGTCTTACAATAATTTTTAATATTGTAGTGTAGTATGTCTGTTTCTATTTGTATATATCTGTGGGGTAGGCCTATGTCATGCTATGTGGAAACATGGGCTGATAACCTTGAAGTTAGGACCCTTGAAACATCCACAACCATTCTGATACGGTAGAGCCTATGTTGTGAGTGGTTTTTTTTTCCTTAGTTGCTAATGGTGTAATATTGGTACTGGTACCTGATAAGATGTATTAGGTGCAAATTTCAATGTTGTTGCTTGATTTGAAGTATCAATATCCTGACGAATTATTTACCGTAGTTATTTTTTTATATTACAATACCCTAATGAGGTATTATGTCATTAAATGCAACATGCTATCAAATTAATGATATCACAGGGGGGAGGGGGGGGGGACACCTATTATTAATCTACCGGTTCAGGAAGAGAATAAAACATGATCGTAAGAAAGAAAAGTAGAAGGGTGCATCGAATAGGGGAAGGGATGGGCAGGTACGGGCCGGGAGGGGAGGGGGTTCAGTCCGGGTTCAGTAGGGCAGGTCATAGATGGATCAAGCCCGAAAGTGCACCGCCACGCCATCCCACATTCTTTGTTGGAACTACTTGCGCTGAGCAATAGTTTGGTAAGGTAAGGCAATATGTGGGCGTGGCGCTCTATTCGGAATCAGCTATTTATTGTAGTGTGACACTACAAAGTGAAACGTCTGGCTCGAATAGTTTTTATTATATTATTTTAGGAAATTAATTGTTAAGTTACAGTGTTTTTGTGTCATTTTATCCCAGTTACTGTGTTTTGTATGCTTGTATTTCATTCTCTGCCTCTGTCCTGGTTAAATTAGACAATGCAAGGGGGCTGATACACCTGAAACGTATGCAATTCGTAAATTACTCTATATCTATGGAACCATCACACGGATTTGAATTAAACTTCGTACACTTCTAGTACAAATGCTGGGCTTTCATTACATGTATATTTAAAAAAAAATGTATACAAGTGTAATAAAATTTGCATATTGAGATATTTAAAACAATCTTTCTTGAATGTTACAAAACACAAAATTTCTTGAAAACTATCAATGTGATTGGCATAAACTATTCTTTTCCTTAAACACAACACTACATTACCCAGGATAGACCTCTATAAACTTAGTAGAAGAATAAGTTACCCCCCTTTTATAGCTATTTCATTTGAATACTGAAAATAATTAAGAATTTCACATGGTATATTAGGTGCACTGAGCATATTTCTCAAAGGAATTCAATAATTGAAATTCAACCTCTATAACTTAGTTCCAACAAGGGGAATTCCAAAATTCATGCAATTTTGACCATTAGTTTTTCAGTTTTTTCTTTTTTGTGTGGAAATATTAAACTTTTGGGAAAATGGCTCTAAACATAGTATATACATTTCCACTTACACGCCCACACAGCTGACATTTCAGCGCATGCATGAAATTTAATCAAAATATCTCGGTCAAAATCGAAAATTTTGCTATAAAACTTCAGATTTAGGTAAAGAAATGTGTATTCTTTCATTCGAGATCAAAAACAAAAAATCTAAAAATTTCATATTTCCCTCACGCTTTGTAATCTGAATTCCTCTTGATATTCTAAATCAGAGTGCTAACATTTTTCACTTAAAACTGCCCGACAGGCAGACTTTTTTAAAGGAGGAGATTCATTCTCCCTCAATACATTGGTACTGCTCGTGATATTTATGGCCTAACATGCAGTGGCCTTTTCTTAAGTGCCAGCCAGCATCTTGGTGAGGTGTACCATACCAACTGACGAACCCAGTGGCACACTGGGGTGAAACGCTGGCAACCAGATTCAGAAGTCTTAAAGAATGACTTTTTCTGAAATAATAACACGTTGGTTACATTATATATTTTAGACCGAGAGTGGTAGCTACGCTCTGTAACGCGCAGCGCTAGGCCATGGGGCCAAGCAATCTCGGTAGACGTGGGTTCGAATCCCACCGTCGGACGTCCATGAAATGGTTTTCAGTGGTTTCCCCATGTTCAACTCAAGGCAAATGCTGGGACGGTACCTTCGGACAGATCACGGCCGCTTCCTTCCACATCCTCGACCAGTTTCATTCATCATCATTCATTTAATCCCTCATTAACTGCTCTCATGAGGTTGGCGTCAGGAAGAACCACCAGCCACATAGACTTTTATTGCATATCACTGGCACATCCAGATCAATTCCCAAAAATCCCAATATATTCATATCAAACGCTCCCGCAACCGCCGCCCCATAACCCATCGCCTACACTTTACCTTCAACAATTCCCCAATTTCTCAATCTTTCCACTTTAAATATCTCGGCATTACCTTCCAAAATAACCTTCACTGGAATCACCACTTTGACTCGATCTATAAACGCTCCCTCACCCGTTTCCCCAACCGCCGGCAAAACCTGGGGCTTACGGCCCACCACATCATCAAACTCTATATAGGCTAAACTTCATCCGTCCCGTTTTTACCTATGCCTCTCCTACCTGGCTCACCACCCTTCCCCGTCATTACTTCCGCCTTTAGAAACTCGACCGCCACGCCATCCGTATAGCACATCGTCGTAACGTTGATACCACTTCTGCCACCCTTACCTCTATGATTACTTTCCCTCCAGTTCTCGCCCATCTCCACTCCCTTCGTCTTGCTTATCTTACCCGTGCTCGACCGTGACCACCGAGAGGAAGGCCAACTCACTCACTGTCGAAATTCCAGTGACGCCACGCTGCTTGGATACAGCTTCAGATCGCCAGCCATTAGAGTCGAGTGGATACTTCTTGGAGTCTTACTTGTTCAACATTTCTCGTGTGGTGATTTTTGGTTTAATTGTCATGTTTGCGTTATCACAGTACCGTATCATTATAGTGGAGCATTCGGTGTAGTAGTTGTGAGATAATGCCGCATAGTTGTTGTGTTTGGAGCTACAAGAAAGCGTTAGTGTTTTCCTTCCCAAACGAATGTGAATATGCTTTTCAGTGGTAGGTTTACAATTCTGTGCTTTGTGATAAATAAATTTGTGTTTTCACTTAACAAGAAACTGTCCACAATTATGGAACATGAAAGACTAGTGGAGATATTCGGATTTTTACTTCTTTATGTTTGTCTGCCAAATTATGGATTAGTAAAGCTGAACATAACCTTATGACTTGTTGGTGAGTACCAATTTTTTTGATATTAAATAAAGCTCCTCACAGGAATTTGCTCTTTTATTTATTTTTATTATGTTTCCCTAGACTGTCCTTTCTAATCCAAGAATAATTCTGACATTTTGAGCCTAATGAGGTATTATGCCATTAAATGCAACATAGCCTACTATCAACCTACTATTATTATTATATTGGAAGAGAATAATGAAAAATGTGCTCATTAACATTCCCTTCCTGTAAGTTGTAATTTATTGGAGTAGGCCTAGCCTAATATGTCTTCATCCAGCTGTAATTTTGTCTTACAATTCATTTTTAATATTAATGTTAATGATTCCTTATCCCATTCATATGCTACATGCCATTGTTATACAACATTAAGATATTAATACTTAATGCTGACATATCAAGAAATGTATTTTATTGTGTAGGTGCGCTGTTATTGGGGCGCACACTGAGCCCTGTTGTGTACCATCAACAAATAAATAAATAAATGAACATAACAGTTGAGTATTTCCAGCTTGCCACACCCTTAGATTTGTGTTTTAAGAGAATCATTAATACAACATCCTACATTGAGTTGATATTTTCATCCCTCTCGATTATATAGACTACTGGTCCATGGGTGTTTTCAGTTCTAGATGATGAATGCTTGCCTCGGTAACCATATGGGAGGCTCATATGGCCTTTATACTTCAGTTTGATTAATATGTATTGCCTCGGTAACCATATGGGAGGCTCATGTGACCTTTATACTACAGTTTGATTAATATGTGTTGCCTCGGTAACCATATGGGAGGCTCATGAGACCTTTATACTTCAGTTTGATTAATATTTATTGCCTCGGTAATCATATGGGAGGCTCATGTTACCTTTATACTACAGTTTGATTAATATTTGTTGCCTCGGTAACCATATGGGAGGCTCATATGGCCTTTATACTTCAGTTTGATTAATATTTGGTGCCTCGGTAACCATATGGGAGGCTTATGTGACCTTTATACTTCGGTTTGATTAAGGGGAGATGATGGCAAAAAATTTGCACAACATGACTTTTAGAAAAATCAACTTATATGAAAGCTTCATGTTTTGAGAACATATTCCCAAAATATCGAACCTAAAATAAAATTATAAGTGGGTTAAATAACGAAAGAATTGATGTCGTGGAGAGGCCACGCCCCCTGCATATTGTAAGTTTATTTCCTACATTCCGTGTTCTGGATGAGAGTGACAGGCGATGGACTATGTAACTTAGCATATTCTAGATGACATTTATGATAACTGTAGTTATTGGACAGGCCTGTTTACATCCATGTGATTGAAGGCAGTGGCTGTTGTTAGCAAAGCTCTCAGTTTGTTTTCATAAAAATGTTATAAATTTATATTAGATTTACTGATCCATTCTTTTATAGAGACTGAACTATGCATTCAGTCGTTTAATGATGGCTAGACATGGTTAAGTGTTTAAGAAAGTGTAGAAGATGCATGTAAACAGCATTCGGAAAGGTTAAATGAATATTGAGGTTAGGAATGTAACCATACAAACTCCTGTCAGTGCTTCACGAAAAAAATTGTCATTATCTATTGAACAGTTCAGATATTTGGTGTAAATACACGCAAGCAAGTGTAACTGGTGAACTTTCTACTCATAAGAACAGCCTTCCTGAAACTGTTTTTTAGCCATTCAGCCAGTGTACCGAGCCCACGCTTCACCTGAGCTCCTCAAGAAATGTACGCATGGAAAAACTCAAAACCCTAATGAGAGTTTAAATTTTCTTATTTGCAAAAGATGTCCAAAGACAACATTTGTTCCCAGCCATTTGGTGAAAATGGCTGCTTTTGAGGCTGCTTCAGTCTACAATGATGGAAACAAAGGGATTAATGTCCTAAAGCAGCTAGGATTTGAACCAGGCATGTTTGCACAGAAAATGCTAGGACAAATCGACAGCCTTCGTGTCATGAAAGCAGATGCTGCTATCATAAATAAGTTGAAGTTGAAAAGACAAAAAAAAAAAAAAAGAAGGGCAACAAAACAGGTGTAGAGGATCAGGAAGGAGAGGAAGAGTACAGTTATTGAGTCTTTTATACTGTGAAACACTGAAAAAACTAACATGCATTTATATTTTCTTGTTTTTCTAAGTTTTGTCATTTTCAGGGTGTAGGTACATTTTTCTCCAAAACTACTCGTAGAATTAAATAGAAAATTGAAACTCACATAGAAAATGACATGGTATACAATTGACTGGAAGCATTTTTAATATGCCAATTATTTTGGAAACTAGGGTCTTACCAAGTAACCTTCTGTACATAAAAAATAAATCCAAATTTTATAATCCTTTCAAAATTCAACTAATGAAAAATCTAAGAAACTGTTCCAGCAAACAAAGTTCCTTGTGCTCTCAAATATGTGTGGAAAATTATAAAGTGATATCTGCACGGGTTTTTGGAAAATATGTACCCGACTGATGCGATAAAAAATGTAAGGATTTTTTTAGAGAGTTCAAATATTAACCAAAAATGTATAAGTCATTACACAATAGGCTTTACTCATTATGAATGCTTGTGCAAATTTTCATTGATCTGTGTTTAATATTACAAAAGTTATGCCAATTTTAAAACTTCTCTGTTACTCAGCCATCGTCTCCCCTTAATATTTATTGCCTCGGTAACCATATGGGAGGCTCAAGTGAACTTTGTACTTTAGTTTTAGATGATTAACTTTTAGGTTATGTTCTGGACGATTTAGCTTGCTCCCTTTTCCATGTTGTTCATCATATATACATTGTGCAATAGCACCTAGTGTAGTGTTATACAGTGTTGGTATTGCTACTAGTGGAGTGGGGCAGTGTGGTGCAATAGCACATAGTGTAGTGTTATACAGTGTAGGTATTGCTACTAGTGGAGTGACACAGTGTGGTGCAATAGCACCTAGTGTAGTGTTATACAGTGTTGGTATTGCTACTAGTGGAGTGACACTGTGTGGTGCAATAGCACCTAGTGTAGTGTTATACAGTGTTGGTATTGCTACTAGTGGAGTGACACAGTGTGGTGCAATAGCACCTAGTGTAGTGTTATACAGTGTTGGTATTGCTACTAGTGGAGTGACACAGTGTGGTGCAATAGCACCTAGTGAAGTGTTATACAGTGTTGGTATTACTACTAGTGGAGTGACACAGTGTGGTGCAATAGCACATAGTGTAGTGTTATACAGTGTTACAGTATATATATGTAGTATGATCAAGTAGGGAGTGATAGAGGAGTAACACCTCTTTAAAAAACCCTGGTCCAGCTGGCCCGGCTGGTAGTACCTTGTTAGGGTCCCTTGCCAGGGTTACGGTGAAGTCCTCAACGGTACCTGCAGTGAAAGAGGTGAACTCTGACACAGTGGTTGGCGGAAGGGACAGCCTATTGCTCAGGTTTAATAGGGCAAACTATTGTCCATAGTTATGATGGGCAGATTTTGGCCCAACGGCAAAATGAGCGGACGAGGAGCCAACCACTCTCATGGCTCCCAACGGTCATAGAGGCGGAAGAGGTCAGGCCAGACGGACTGGCTGTAAAGGCGCACCTCAGTAGTACTTGAGTATGCGGCAGTTCGTTGCAGTCTCTGTGTTCGGTCCTGCATGTCTCATTATTTGTGAGCCGCAGGATAAGGCTCAGAGATCATAGTGTGTGGGTCTCGTCCTGGCAAGTTGAGATCCACCCTAAACAAATTCACGCCAGTGGCACTTCTTCCGAACGTCACTTTTCAAAGTCCAACGGCGATGGGATATGGACGGTGGGGGCAGGTTATGGGTGTAACTGGAAGCCCCTAGTTCGGACCTGCACGTTGGCAGCAGATGTGTGATGGTCGTCTTCCAGAGACTCTGTGACTACTCAGGGATTCGGTCCTGCATCTGTGTTTGGGCAGGCCTATTTAGGATCACCGCTGCCCACCCCACATGGGGAAGGCCCTAGAAAAGGTGGGCTAAACATCGGAAGTCACAATCTTGGTCCGGCTGGGCAACCGCACTCAGCAGGTCACCCCTCATGCGGTCGAAACTCAAAAACAGTAAAGAATCACAAATTGATTATTGGATCATGGAACATCAGAACCTTGCTTGATTTGGACAATAACATTAGACCTGAGAGAAGGTCAGCTCTCGTAACCCATGAGTTATCAAGACTCAACGTTGGCATTGCTGCTCTCAGTGAAACTAGGCTGTCTTCTGAAGGCAAGATTACTGAATCTGGAACAGGATATACCATCTTCTGGAAAGGAAAGGAGGAGGGTGAATGTCGTATTCATGGTGTGGGCTTCGCTGTGAAGACCAAACTGGTAAATTATCACCAACTTACACCCATTGCAATCAGCGAAAGGCTCATGACTCTCCGCATACCACTCTCAGGAGGTTCCTTTATGACACTCATCTCTGCCTATGCTCCTACCTTAGATTCTGATGATGAAGTAAAGGCTCAGTTCTATAATCAGCTAAGTGAAATCATCTCCAAGGTACCATCTGCAGATAAACTCTTGCTCCTCGGTGACTTCAATGCCAGAGTTGGGAAAGATCACAGGCTATGGAATAATGTGATGGGCAAACAGGGACTTGGAAAATGTAATCCCAATGGACTGTTGCTTCTTGGTCTTTGTGCAGAACACGAACTTTTCATTACCAACACGCAGTTCCGGCTACCTGACCGCTTCAAAACCACGTGGATGCATCCTCGTTCCAAACATTGGCACATTCTTGATTATATCATTACCCGGCAATGTGATAAGAAGGACACTCTTATTACCAGAACAGCAAGAAATATAGACGATTGTTGGACAGACCATAAACTTCTTATATGTAAGCTCAGGATATCCATCAGACCTAAACCACCTAGGAACATCAAAAATTTGCCAAGAAAGAAGTTTAATACATCCAAACTTCAGGATGAATCCATGTACAAACATTTTGGAAACAGGATCGTCACCCAGTTATCAGAAAACCCAGTAACAAATGATATTCAGCAAGAATGGGCCACATTACAGAAGATTATCACACAGTCAGCTGAGGAAACCATTGGTTTTATAGTGCGGAAAAGACAAGACTGGTTTGATGACAACAATGAGGAAATTCTGTCTCTCATCAATGCCAAAAGGAATGCCTATCTTGCCCATCTTCAAGACCCAACTTCCAACACAAAGAGAGATAAACTACTGGAACTCAAGGGTAAATGCCAGACGCAGATAAGGCAGATTAAAAATACTTGGAGGCAACAGAAGGCTCTGGAACTGCAGAGATTATCGGATGCTCGAGACTTGAGGAACTTCTATGCAGTACTCAAGGAAATATATGGACCATCTCGCTCATCATCAGGTACACTAAAAAGCACTGATAATTCTACTACCTTTACTGATAGTCAAGAAATCTTGGAACGCTGGAAGGAGCACTTCTCCAATCTCCTAAATCGTCCATCAGAAGCTGCTGAAGACTTCCTCTGTGATGTGCCGCAACAACCTGAACAACTGTGGTTGGCAGTACCTCCTAATTATCATGAATTCAGTGCAGCTCTCACCCAATTGAAACCCAGAAAAGCACCTGGCCCAGATAACATCCCTCTGGAACTAATTCAAGCCGGAGATCATTCCCTCAAAACAAGAATTTTCATCCTTATCCTCAGAATATGGGAATCAAGAAAGGTACCTGGAGACCTAAAGAATGCCACTATCGTCACTATCTTTAAAAAGGGCGATCGCAGTGTTTGTGGCAACTACCGTGGTATATCACTGCTTTCAATTGTGGGGAAGATTCTTGCAAGAATTCTACTTAACCGCCTCAAGGTTATCTCTGAGAGGATCCTCCCAGAGTCGCAATGCGGATTTAGAACTTCCAGAAGCACAATTGACTTGATTTTCTGTGTGAGACAGCTACAAGAAAAATGTAGAGAACAACAGAATCCACTCTTCTTAGTCTTTTATGACTTGGAAAAGGCATTTGATTCGGTTCCAAGACCAGCCATGTGGGCAGTGCTGAAGCGGTTTGGTTGCCCTCAGCGTTTTGTAGATCTAATCAAGGCTCTGCATGATGGCATGACAGGTCAGGTTTGCCATCAGAATAAGATGTCCGATGAATTTCCCATTACCCATGGACTGAAACAAGGATGTGTACTGGCTCCAACGCTTTATGATTCACCCACAAACATCCCAGGTGTGGAGGTCAAGTATCGTTTTGATGGAGGGCTTTTCAACCTAACTCGTCTCCGCTCCTTGGGGAAAACTCAGGTTACTAAGGTTACTAACATGTTGTATGCAGATGATGCTGCGTCACCAACTCTCACACCAGAAGAGCTGCAAGAGTCAGTTAACTGTTACAAAAGTGCATGTGATCGCTTTGGTCTTACCATAAATGTCAATAAGACTAAAGTCTTGGCACAACTTGCACCAGGCACATCTCTTCCTCAGTTCAATATCTCCATCTCAAATTTGCCATTAGAACAGGTTGACCACTTCTCGTATCTGGGCAGTACCATTTCTGTGAGCTGTACCTGTGAGCAGGATGTGGATAAGAGAATTGGCGCAGCCCATGCAGCATATGGACGATTAGCGCACCGTGTCTTCATGAATAAAGATCTGTCCATGAGTACAAAGCTTATGGTGTACAAAGCAGTAGTCATTTCTACATTGTTGTATGGCTGTGAAACGTGGACCCTTTACCGACGTGATCTTAGGAAGCTTGAGCGTTTCCACCTACAAAAACTTCGATCAATCCTGAGGATTAAATGGAAGACCGCATTACCAATATTGCTGTTCTGGAAAAGGCTCAAATCAACAGCATAGAATCATCCATAATAGGTCACCAATTTAGATGGATTGGTCATGTCCATCGGATGGATGATGTGAGATTACCGCGTCAAATGCTATATGGTGAGTTATGCTATGGCACCAGACCTCATGGTGGTCCTAAGAGGCGCTACAAGGACCAATTTAAGCAGACCCTGAAATTGACAGGTCTTGATTCACAAACCTGGGACATGCTGGCTGAAGGCCGCTCAACTTGGCGCCGTACCATCTCAGATACTGTAAAGACGTTTGAAAGGGATCGACGCATACATGAAGAGGCCAAGCGTCAAGCTAGGAAACTTCGAGCAGCCCAACCACGTCCTCCTCCAGCAATACTATGTGACTTGTGTGGTCGCTTGTTCCATGCCAGGATTGGACTCTTTAGTCACCGTAAACACATCCACAAACTGGACTGAAGGAAGAAGATTTATACTCGGATTCGAGTTAAAGCCGATGATGATACATTGTGTAGGTATTTACCCTATTATTTTCATTTTTCATTTCTATGGGGTCTTGATTATGGACAATTAGAAAGCCTCTAAAGAACCCCTCATGACATTTGATTTCAAATAATTTCTAAATATTAATTATGACTACCGTAGTTAATTGTACAACCATCACCCCTTCAAAATTCTTGATGACGAGGACTTACCTGGGATGTAAGCGATCACATTACTCCACTGAGTACTCATGTGAATTAGAATGCCATTAAATCATTAACGAATGCAGAAGTGGAGTTATGAACAGGCTATAATAATTAATATAGTGGGGTAAAATTAATGTGCTATTTACATTCTAATAGATATCACACAGCTTCCTTTAGTGAGTTTTGTGTGATATGGGCTTCAAATAATTTATAAGTGATCTATAATAATGAATCTGAAAATGTGCTCATTAACATTCCCTTTCTGTAAGCTGCAATTGATTGGAGTAGACTAATAAATGTTTTTCTCCAGCTGTAATTTTGTCTTACAATTCATTTTTAATATTGTAGTAGGCCTATAGTAGCATACTCTTTCTATTTGTACTGAAATTTTCTCAGGATATGTAGCCTATAGCCTACTGCTGAAGTTAATTGATATTTATAATTAACACCAATGTACAATATTCACAGAAAATTCCAAATTGGAAGTTAAGGCAAGGTGAATGGGGATCTTAAAAGAAGGAATAATTCCATTCATGGAAGATTTATTTAGTTTATAATTAGAATAGAAATTATGGGCCACATCCTTGTAGCTGATATTATTAATCAAATGGAGTTGTACAAAAGACGTAAGTATAAGTTTTTACTTTTCTCCAGGCACCTCCTCAGTTTCCAAATTTCAACATATTTATTTTTCAGAATTTTTTTAAATACTACATTTTATCCCCGCCCAGTTCAAACTTGTGTTTACCGACTGAAGAGTTACTATATGTTGTATAGGTAACATTGAAAAATGTCTTCAAAACTTTACATTTCCTTAGGTATTGCATTCCTGCTCTCAAGACATAATATAGCCTAGTAGGCCTATAGTGGTTAGCACTAATAACACCAATAGCACAAGGAACGCACTGGTTTAAATATAGCCTATAGTATGTCACGAGCCATTAAACAAAATACACAAAAACGAAAAAAGGAAAAAAAAACTTCATTGATTTTAAGTTTACCTCGGACTGCCGAACGGCCGATATATCAAGCCGTGAAGAATAATTATATTCTAATTCCTCTTTTGATAAAATAAATAAATAAATAAATAAATGGCTGTATTTCAAGAGACCTGTTCTAGTTAGACTTATTATCTTCGTAAGTTAATACTAGAGATACCGGTACTATAATATGTTACAAGTATGTCTCTACAGTGAGGCTGAGCGAATGATCTCTATGAACGTTAAGGTTTCAAACAGTTGTAAATGCTGTACAGTTTACTCGTTCAATTAATAGTTCGAGATTTTACAGAATAGTACGGTAGTACCATGACGAATAGAAGGAATTAGTGTGAGGACTCCGCCATTATAGAACGGTAGTTTGTGGTCCCGCCGCTACAAGCACTGCAAGCGATTACGTCCCACACGTGCCCTGTTGTTCCGTCGAACCAGGTCATAGAAAAGTGCGGGGGAAGCTACTGTGTGAGATACTTGTGTGAATTAAATTGAATTTTCTTTCCTTTCAGTTCTTAAATTCAGTTCATTGGGTCTTGTGTACATCAGCGTTTTATGTTTTGTGTAGGCCTACTTCAAACATATTTCTTTGTTAATATTACTGTTTTGTGCCATCATCATTCCGAGTCCAGCATCCAAACAAGCTGCACGCCACTGCTCCAAGCTCCGTCTTCTAACGCCAATTGATGAAATCGATGATCCGCCAGCCTTGCCAGCTTTTCTACCACGCCTAGTCCTCACTATCGCCGCGTCTTCGATATGTCATGCCATTCCACTACGTTCTTGTAGGCTTAATTTGCATCTCTCTCCGTAACAGTGCAGATTAAGTCACTCCTCTACCATTCAAATATCCAACACCATACCCACTCTATAACCATCCTAGTCAAGCAACTCCTGTCTCCCTTGAGTTTTAATACGAGTTTAACTCATCCCCTCACCCTACCAAGCAGCCAATAATTAATTATTTAAATTATTTCAAGTAACTTCAAATTTCATCAGCTCACTCAACGTCACAGCTCCAACTGTATTTAAACTGGATAACTTTGAGTGACTGGTAAATTTGTTTTTCTCTTTCCTTATTCTCTGGTCGACCAAGGTATTTGACCACTAACTCTCATCACCTCTTACTCATTACACGCTCTTATACACTCACGAACACAAACATGTCGTGCACTGACACTAAACCTCGCACATTAACGTACTAGGGCATAACATTCCTGATAACTAGGGCCCGGATTTTAAAAAAATGCATATGCGCATATGCATATGCATATTTGGACATATTTTGAGGTTTAGTGCATATTCTAGACGTAACAGCATATTCCGGTATATATGTCTGAATTTAAGGCCAATTACAAGAACTACTAAAATAAATCTGTTTTGTGCATCCCTAGCTAGTTGCCTATATTATGTGCATCCCTCAGTAATTGGTGTTTTCGACTCTCTGTGTAACGGCACTTTACTTTCACAACTGACAATGGCAACAGATAGCTTAGGTATGGGTAGGCAGGCTGGCTGGACTTCCCGGAATTCCTTTCTCTACCACAGTAGATAATAATCTCAGGGGGTTGGGCAATTGGTCAGGACAGAAGTATCTTCAGTTCACTAGTTACGTTCCAGTTTAATACCCTGCATCTCAAGTGTTAGTTTCTAAAAATGCCTAAGGAAAAGAGCAAGAGAAGAGATTTACTAAATCAGTGGGTGTCGGGTAATAGGGACTATTCAACAGATGGTGTCATCGTGTCTGTCAAGTTTGCTCAAAGGAAGTAAAATGTGAAAAGAAATTTCAGCTTGAACAGCATTCAAAAACAACTGCACATATTAAAGCAAAGGACGAGAAGAACAGCACACCACAACAACTACTTCTTACGCAGGTAAAGCCTAAGTCCGGTATTCTTAATGCATTTTCAAATGATCTTTGTAGGGCTTTCGTATGCAGCAACATTCCATGGAATAAATTAAACAATCCAGTTCTGCGATCATTTCTTGAGAAATATTGTGTAAATCAAAAAATACCAGATGAATCAACTCTTAGGAAAAATCTACCCTGGAATTGATCCGTTCTGATATCGGAAGGAACTATGTCTGGGTATCGGTGGATGACACAACGGATTCATGTGGCCGTTACATAGCAAATTTCGTGGTTGGTAAATTACATCCAGCCGAACCCGGCAAGCCGCATCTTCTTGCTTGTAAAGTACTAGAGAAAACCAACCATAGCACAATAGCAAGATTTGTAAATTATTCTCTGCGACTATTGTGGCCATCTGAAATTGAGGATAATTGTTGTAAAGTGCTTGCACTGCTCATTTTGACGGACAATAGACATAGTTTGTCTCCAGAAAACATTGAAAGACTACTAGTTACCTATTGTGATGCTTCTTTTTGCAACAAATGATACCTGTAAATAGGTAAGTGAATAAAATTGCATGTTTTAAGTGCATATATCATTATTTTCCGTGCATATATTCTAACTTTTTAGTGCATATTTGCATGCATATTTTCAGTTTTTTAGTGCATATAAATCCGGGCCCTACTGATAACTCAGGACCCTGATGACCCTAAAAGCCCAAATTATACCCCCTGTCACTCCAAAAAACACTAATTCCGAATGGGCCTACCCAAAAACGAGATGGTACACTCGTTCGAATTAAACCAGCTTCACCAAAATCAGATTCCTCTCTCTCGAACTCACCTACTCCCTCACTCAGCCACGTCTCATTCCCGACATTTGATTTCGAGAAAGAGCTGTGGTACCGGTACGCTTCACCCAATGGCAGTAACCTTCAGACCACGATGGTCCTCATCCACCCACCTATTGATATTAGCCTTTGTAAATCAGTCAGGCAAGCAGTAATTAACGCGCTCAATCCTATAGCCCAATTTATTTCCCTCATTGAGGAATTAGGTAATCACCACATAGGCATCACTCCCTCTGAGGATAGCCATCTCAACTCTGTCACTAGTGCTCTCAAGAACCGCTCTGCCATTCCCCCATTTTCATTAATTAGATTCAGACCCACAAATTCACCTTCTTTAGTCTCTCAACCTGAGGAAACTAAATTGCCACAACAAGAAATAACAAAAGTAACAGTCTGTATAGCCTACTCCAGGAATCTGTGGTTTCCGTAACATGACTGTAATGGAGACCGTAGTACTTATTTCCGTGAATTATATTTTCCATTGTGCCCTGCCGTGTTATTTTAATTGTAATCGCTAATTACTTTTTAAAAGAGTATCAGTTACAAAGCAATTCGTTTCCCTTGGCATTATCCCTAAGACCAGCTGACCGGCAGCGTGGAACATGCTCACTCTAGCGCTGCCGGGCGGGGCGCGCTTGAACTTGAGGAGACCTCTCACTTTCTCTTTCATTCGTCATGGTAGTACGTTTGTGTAATGAGGTGAGATGGTCTTGTGAGTTCGAGTGACGGTGAAGAGGGGATCGACGGGCCGTGACGCCATAGCGGAGCGCTATGGCCTCCCTCTCGGTGGTCACGGCTCGACGATAAAACTCCCCTCAGCCCGTCGAAGCACTCACCCTCTCTCCTTTTGCCACTTCCATCTTAAACTCTACACGAACCCCTGCAAACGGTCAACTCTTTCCCTCACCCACTGACTAATTCCCCTCTCTACATCTTTCTTGGTCGCACGATCTCACATAGTCTGCTCTTCGGGCTGCTGGGATTATCTGTCAGCCCGATCTTGTTACTGATGGAACCACAAGTGCCCTCTGATTTTCTTTTCCGTTTCTTACTGCTACATTATTTACTCATAGGCTTCGTCACAGGGTGTGTTTTGCTTTACTTTACATTTGACAGTCATTGTTCTTTTTCCCCCTAGCTATTATTTTTTCTTGGACGGCTCCACGCTTCACGTCTGCCCACTACAGTGCTCTCGTGTGACATTCCGTTTATGTTTGCGTGTGATTGTGCCAATGGCTGAACTCTCTCCCGACTTCCTGTCGATGGACCAATTAACTTCCTTATGCCTCATTCAGTTTGTATTTTCCTACTCTTAGTATGCCTGTTCTCTTGTATGGTTTTTGTTTTGTCCACTTCACTGTACGTAACATTCATGTATTATGTTTTTGACCAATAAACTGGGCTATTAGGGTTAGGCCCTGGCGGATAGTGCGTGGCTCTTGTCTTAGGGATCACCTGGGAGGTTGCGGTGTTCCTCTGCGCCAGTTATTCCCTCATATTTTTTCACTTTTTCATATGCCTAGCATATTTTCTAAATTATTTTTATTACATTCACTTTTCTTTTATTACTCTTTGGCACAAGAGCTCCTCGTTGAACTGGGTGCAGAAATACGTTACTTTATACCTTTATATTACTAGTACCATTTGCGTTTTTGAGAAGGTTAATATTTAGGTGTGCCGTGTTGAGCCATGAATTTTTAGCCTGAACATACATGGTCAACATATTACACTAATATTGTGATATTGGCTCATTAAAATAGTCTCAGAATAATTTCTTCATAGTTACGTATTGAACCCTACCAGTAAGAAGTGTATAAGATTAAATAATAATATTCATAATAACATAGGCTACTTACAAGAACAGCAGACGCAGTGGAAATTCGACAGGAGCTCTTCCCCTAATCCCCGAAGAATATTAGTTTGAAAATAGGAAATGAGGGAAACGGGGGGATCAAAGTCTTGTTTGGCTTTTCGTTGCGCCCAAATTTTAAAAGTCAAACCGAAAACAACCTCAAAGGGGAAAGCTCATTAGAATAAACTACAACAATATCTCCAAAATGAACAATCTAATACCAGAGTGCGTGTAGGTCGTATTTTCGTAATAAGTACGCTAATAAGACCAACAAATTGAAATTCAAGTAGCAAATAGCCAGACAAAACTCGAAAATGGGAAGGTTGCTTAAAACTCAGCAATTTTCCTAGGTTTATGCCGTGTCTTGTGTGGGGTTTCACCGAGGAACACCAAGCTGGCTCGTCAGCTCAAACGAGCACGGACACCAAGAGCCCGCTGATGAGCCAGCTTGGAATTCCTATTAGAAACCCCACCAAGACACGGCATAAACCTAGAAAAATTGCTGAGTTTTAATTCACTGGCCGTGAAAGCCAATATACCAGGTTGCTTAAAATTTTAAATAAGAAACAAATGCAAAAGCAAAGTTACTTACACAAAATAAACTTTATTATTTAAAAAGAAACTGTTACAACAAACAAGGATCCAAGTGCTTTCTAGAGATATAAAAGGCGATACGTTTCAAACTTCCAACAAATTAACCACCACCACAGGTGAATATTAAAAGTTAAACAGAAAGTAAACTAAATTAAAGGGGTTCAAGATAAAATATACACCCAATAACTAATTGAAAATATGTCGTAATTAGGAAATGAAGAGCTAACACGCAGAAAACGAATGCACTCAACGAAGACAAGATAAGTCATGAAATTTTGAAAAAGCATGTCATGGAGGATGAACTAAGAAGGAGTACATGGCTCTGAAAGTTGGGGTGGGGAGAGAGGTATAGGGAAGGTTACAAGGAGAGGGAAAGGTTATGGAAAAATTGGTACATGCAAGATTAATAAATGAGTTAGGAAGGAAAGTTACTTTAAAATATCAGCTACTCAAAAATAGTTTAAAAATTGAAAGTATGCGTAGAAAAAGGGCTTGACAAAGACGACGAAATAAATTATGCACAATCTCGGCAGCATACATAGAGTAACACTGGTTAGGTCACCAACAAATACTGTAGCAATGGTAACCCCCCCATATGCACTCGTAAGATAAAGAACATACATCAACGGGAAACAATAAGAATATCTGTAATCGCGTCAATGTGTTCGTAAGATAAGATCATTTAGACCGACAAAGATAACGAGGTGTCCCAGCAAGGTAGGCAACCCACACAGTTATGCGTCACAGAGCAGAACCAGAGAATATAAGCTCACGCATGAAATTACAACATAACAATCAACTATTAAAATACCGACTATAAACTACATTGTCACAAAAATGGGCAAGACTACAATACAAAAGTCGTAAACTCACCATCAATTGCACGCAGAGAAAGGAAAGGAAAATATCGGGAGGGTACGGGAACACGCAAAAGGAAAAAAAGTAATACGCAATACGCAGCACAAAAGTTTCAAATTTTCCCAACAAATGGGGACAAACTACTGTTTGCGTCCAGCTCACTTAGCCGTCACAACGAAATGCAACAAGAAGAGTGCGTAGAGACGCTATCTTGCAACAAAGG
This sequence comes from Meconema thalassinum, assembly GCA_946902985.2. Classification (NCBI taxonomy): domain Eukaryota; kingdom Metazoa; phylum Arthropoda; class Insecta; order Orthoptera; family Tettigoniidae; genus Meconema; species Meconema thalassinum. The sequence continues at coordinate 462,523,645 of OX336389.2, read as the reverse complement.
TAACTGAGTTGTGTAATTTGATTGGACACTGCCCTTCCACATATAAATCACGGGCCAATTATTAGAAAAGAGCAGAATATTAACATATATGGAGAGGAAAATCACAAGATAATAAATAGATGCACAGATAAAGGATTCCCACGCTTGCAAAGGCGTGGAACTGTCACATTGAAATAAAATAGAGCAATGGGGTGTCTCATGGTATTCATAAAAATGGCTCATAACATAACACTCTCTCTCAACTGAAGTGGCTCAGCGCTGGCATGCCTCCCCTGGCCATCAATGTTCCCTTACAGCCAATCAGCATTAGTTCTACTTGAACCGCATTGTCCTAGTGCGAGACTTAGTACTGAAATTTGTCAGGCTTCTGTTACCCTGCCCTTTCTCCGCATGCCTATGATGAACTGCCGAGCGCCCAGAAAAGCGTAGCGGTATACTCACGTACAGTCACTCATAACTAAAGCTGTGCACCACAAATAAAAATAAGTATGGTACGCTGCTATGACAGCTGACTTTTGTGACAACAATCTGCAGAAAATATATGGCAATAAGCACGATCTTCATGACTGCACTATTAACAACAAGTCTGAAAAATGACGAGAAAATATTTTTACATTTTACTGAAAACTCGGGTACTTACTATACATGGGAGAATTCGCCACTGCTTGTAAGAGCCTACCTATATGGCATGTTTTAACATTGTAGCTCTAATAGCATGATTAGTGGTAAGTGGTGTAGCCAGGGGTGGGGATGCTTAACTGGGGGTTAGAACCCCCCCATTGGAAATTCGGCAAGTTGTGAATTTATTGTCTGTTTCACCACCGCGCCGGCTACTTGGTGATGTACTGTTGTCACCTTTTGATTACGTGGAGAACAGCCCAAGTTCGTCCTCATAATCGGGAGAACAGCATCAGACAAAATGCCTGGACAAAATAACTTCTTTGAGAGGAGCTTTTAAACTGAAATGATTGGGCTGAGGAAATGCGGCCTGGTTCTTTAACTGCATAACTGAACGTTTAAGCGTGAATGCAATAAATTTTATTTTAATTATAAAACATGCAAACACACATCAATGCACAAACTCTGATTGGAAAATTAGTTACGTTGGCACACCTGGTGCGATTGCAAAAGTCCATTAATGTTAATTACGTTGGCACAACATTGTGCTATTTAGCAAAAGTTCATTATTCTTGACATATACACTGGTTTGGTAAATTATTGCACTTGCTAGCAAAATTAAGAACACTTAAAACAAAGAAGAGAAATTGATTAAGATAATAGTTAAAAAGAACCAACTTATCTTCAGCGGTGATGACTTGAGAATTTTTTTTGAGGAGAGTCGGCCGTGGCCTGAGCTTGATGTCTGAGCGGTGGAAGCTTCCAGTTTGAATGACTAGAATTTGTGGTTGAGATGTCCAGCATCCAGAAATAATAGCCTTGCTTAGAGGTACATTTAGTAGAATATCCTTCGCTGTGATCATCTTTCCCGATGCCAATTATTGTGGCATGTTGTGACAGCGATTTGGTGTAGCCGCCAGTGGATCGAAGTGAAATGTTGTTTGCACTTTCTCAGAAATGCCTAGTTGTAGCTCCGCATGGTAATTTAAACCATGGAATGAAGCGTGGAAGAAAGCTCTAGACAGGAGCTTTGAATGAAGCATAGAATGCTCCGTAGAAGAAATGAATTAATGAAATCGGGGAGAAGAACGCCGCCACTTATTTAGTGAATCGAATGTTCGAGACCTTCCACTGGCTGACAGGCGAGGATTGGCCGGATCGGCTGATGTGACGTCAGCCCATCACGTAAGCGGCCGGCAAGGATACACACCTGTCAGTTGTGATCTCGCTGCTCGCCATGTATAACCTTGAACAGGCCTAAGGTAAGAATCTTAAAGATATGTTGGTGAAGAGTATAATCACTCGCAATTTAACAATATACATTACAAGAATAAATGCAATTCAATAAACAGTAATCGTTCGGTGGTCTCGGAGAATCAAAAGCATTTGACTAGCAAAAGCAGCAGCTAACTAACAGAAAAAATAAACACGTTGAACATCACGAAAGTGATCATGCTCTGAGACCCCCGAAGGAAAACAATCAAAGAATCAGTCCGTAAATACATGAACAACAATGAAAGAGGTTAATACTAAACCTCAACAGACAGAACAGAAATCATACTTATGGGTCTAGTATACAGACCTTTACTAGTGAGAACAGCTACTACTCTCACATGCTTATCACGGCCCAAATGGCAGATTACAGACGAGAGGGGGGGGGCTTGGATCTCGTAAAAGAACCATGTTCCCCACCCGCACATCAGGCTGGAAAAGCCGCCACTTCTCCGTTCTGTTAAGAGAGGTGAGATAGTCCAGCTTCCAAGGACGCCAAAAAGAATAACGCAGAGATCCCTATTTTCTCCAGAAAACAGTTAAATCGAGATCGCAGCGTCGAACCAGCAAATGAGGCGTGGAGGCTAAAGAACAGCCAATTAAAAATGGCTAGGTGTTAAAGGAAGAAGATCCTTAGGATCATTTGACAACGGCGTAAGCGGCCTAGAATTTACAATACGTCAATCAGAATAACGAGGGAATTGAATTCCTCACAGGAAAGGATAGCTGAACCAAGAGTTTTCTTCGGCGGTCTCTTCGTGAGCTTTATACAGGATTCCCAACGGCCTCCATGATGGGGGGCATAAGGGGGAGTGAAATGCCATTTAAATCCCTTAGCATAAGAGAAATTAGAAAATTGTTCCTTAGGAAAGGGAGAGGTTAGCGCTGTTTTCCAAAGTTCAGAGGTACTAATAAAAATTTTGGCGTTGTCTGAAAAAACTTCAGAGGGAACCCCCCTTCTGGTGGGAAATCTAGAAAAGGCTGCTAAGAAATAGGAAGTAGAGGCACTTGTTACCAACTCAAGGTGAATGGCTCCTGTCACCATACACACAAATAAGGAAATATAAAGTTTACCTAACACCTTTCGGTTAGATAAAGGGGAATTGATTTTATAAGCATAAGGACCAGCGTAATCGATACCCGAGAGGGCAAATGGCTTACAAGGTTCGAAACGAAAAGAGGGTAAATTTCCCATAATTTGCGTGACTGGACGGGGTTTAGCTTTAAAACAAGGTATGCATCTCCGAACAACTGAGTAAACTTCATGAACACCATTAATGAGCCAATATTGCTCGCGAATTAAGCAAAGTAAAGTGCGAGCACCTGCATGCAAGTGCTGGTAATGAAATTTCTTAATAATGAGAGTAGTAATAGGATGCTTAGAAGGGAGAATAATGGGATGTTTTTTTTCATCCGGGTAATTAGAATTTTCTAGCCTGCCTCCCACTATAATTTATCCATCTTGGTCCAAAAAGGGGGTGAGAGGTGACAACCTACTAGACTTTGGCAGGACCTTTCCGCTTGAAAGCATCTGATACTCAAGTGTCAATACTTCCTGTTGCATAAGAGACAAGATCTTGCGAGTAGCAAATTCCAACTCTATCTTAGTAAGGAAGGGTTGCGGTTTCACAGGCTGATCAAGAACAAGAAATTTTCATCGGAATAAATATGCTACAACCCGAATTAATTTAGTAAATGAAGAGTAACGCTGAAAAAGACTACTAGCAATAGAAGTTAGAAAAAGGGAAGCGGTAACAATGCGAGCATCAGGTACATATTCTGCAAGCTGATTAGATGATCGAGGCCAGCACCAAAAATCCTGACTGAGCCAAGATGGACCATTCCAGTAGGACTTGAGAGAAATTAATGTCTTGGGCAAGCAGCCACGTGAAATTATATCAGTGGGGTTTTCCTTTCCAGGAACATGATTTCATTGTTGAAAATGAGACAACTCTTGTATTTTAGAAACACGATTAGCGACAAAAGTGGTCCAATGCGAAGAAGGTTTTGAAAGCCAAGCTATCACTATGGAAGAATCACTCCAAAACCATTTGCTCGAAAATTCCACAGCCATCACAGCGGAACATAACTCCAATCTAGGCAAAGATTTGGATTTAAGCGGAGCTACCCTTGATTTTGCACAAAATAAATTGGAAAATCCGGGTGAAGTATTTGAAGGGCGGCCTACTATGTAGGCACAGCAACCGTATGCCTTTTCAGAACTATGGCAAATATGTGTAAATCGGAATACTGGTATGAAGGATCGGGAATTAAAATGCGGGGAATATAAATTTGAGAAAATCTAACAAACTCTTACGGTATTTTAACCAGTCGTCCAAAAGGAGGGAGGGTACCTTTTCATCCCAAACAATTTTCAACAACCATAGTTTCTGCAAGAAAATGTTTGCAGCAATAACCACGGGAGCAATGTACAGCAAGGGATCGAAAACCTTTGCTATTTCCGATAATACTTGTCTTTTCGTTTGAGGGTGCAACTCAGATAAATGTACCTGATATGAAAAGGTATCTCAAACCGGAGACCAAAAAAACACCCAAGGCTTTATTAGCTGATTCCTCAGTTAGAAGTGCAACACATTTGTCAACCGGAGTTTCTCGTGAAAAGTTAGATAAGAAGTCGGTTGAATTCGAATTCCACTTATGAAGTGTTAACCCACCACCAGAAAGAAGGGACTTTAAATCTTCTTTGACAATAAGTGCATCAGACATACTAGGAAAGGAATACAGAAAATCATCTACATAGAATGCGGTTTTAATACCTCGGAAGCAAGAGGATGAAAAAGATGACAATCTTGCTCGGCCAACATATGAAGAGAGCGGATTGCAAGAAAAGCGGAGGGCTTAAGACCATATGTTACAGTTCGTAAACGAAATATTTTTATAGGTTTGGAAATGTTGTCCCGCCACAAAATTCTTTGCAAATCACGTTGTTCTGAATTTACTAGGATTTGCCTATACATTTGTTTAATGTCAGTGAGGACAGCAATGGGGAAAAGACGAAAATTAAGTAAGACTGACGTAAGATCTGTTTGAATAGCAGGTCCAGAATGCAGAGTGTCATTGAGAGAAATACCATTAGCATCTAGAGATGAACCATTAAAAACCACTCTTATCTGTTCTCGGGTGGAAGAACTCTTCCATATCGGATGATGATTAAGATAAACTATTTCTTTAGGAGGATCATTAATTTCTTCAGATTTAGGAACCACTTCCATGTGATTCGCTGATTTGTACTCTTCCATGAAAGAAGTATACTGAGCCTTTAAGAAAGCATCTTTCTTAAAGCGATTTCCAATTGCGAATAAAGCTTTGAGAGCCCTGAAATGTGAATCTGCATTAACAGAGGGGTTGGAAGTACGAGGAAGAGTTACCACGAATCTGCCTTCAGCAGTGCGAACAGAGGTTTCTTTGTACAATGTTTCACAGATCTCATTATTACAAGAAGGAGGCGTAGTGGCTTGAATATCCTCAATGTACCAGGATTTAGTTAATTCTTGATTTAAATCAGTAGCAACAAAATAACAATGAGATTTTTTGCTTAACGGGGTTGCGGTATATTTGCCAAGTGGCAATTCAACCAAAATCGGTTTTACGAAAGAAAACATCAGAAGCAACTTTAACCCTTTCCGAATGTAAGCATTGCCAAAAGATGCTAGCTAGCACTTAAAAGAATTTCTACAGATGAAGCTCTGTTGAAATTTGGATCGGCAAGTTGCGAACGATGCGCAATATTCCAACTATGGACTGGAAAAGAAGTAATGGGGGTGTCATTACCTATTGAATTGATAATTAAGAAATCCAAATTTAAATAAATGCCGAGGTTATTAGAATCTTTTGGATCAACTTTAGCATAACTTAAAGATTGTGACTTGGAGCCATTAATTCCTGTAACTTCTATAGAAGTAGGGCATATTTGTAGACCTAACTTGCGAACTAATGATTCACTGATGAAGTTATTAGTCGCAGCATTACCTAACAATCCTCTTACAGAAAGCCACTTTCCGTGAACATTCCTCACTAGGACTTGAATAGTGGACAATAAAACTTGAGTTTTACTGAACGAGACAGAGCTCTGAGTAAAAGACTGAGCATTATTCGGCAAAGTCTCAGAATTAGATTTAGTAGAATTACTAGGTGCTGATGACCGCGGCTTCTCGTGTCTATGCAGGAGAGTATGATGTGTAGCTTTACAGTGAAAACATAACCGTTCAGAATTACAGTTGCTTATCATACGTGTCCCTAAAAGACAATTAAAGCAATGTTTTTGGTTGGTAATTAACTTACGTCTTTCATCTACAGATAAAGATTTGAATTGAGCGCAATGGTATAAGTTATGAGGTTGTTGACACAAAATACAAGTTTGTACTTGGTTAGATGACCAAATATTAGTACAAAAGGCATGCGACCTTAACGCTCTCTGAGTAGGGCTGATGACTTTACTATTAGAAGGAGGTTTAAAGGTGGAACTACTTTTTTGAGTAGCCACAGCAGAAAGAACTTGGCATTTCGCCTTTAAGAATTTAATGATAGCTTCATAGGTACATAGCGAATGTTGAGAAAGTTCTACTTCCCAATCTTTTAAAGTTTTAGGGTCTAATTTAGCAGAAATAATATGAATCAAAAATAAATCCCAATAATCAACTGGTTGCTCCATGTTGGCAAGTGCACGAGTATGGAGTTCTGCGGTATCGATTAGATTACGAAGCGATGCAACATTATCAGCTTGAACAATGGGTAAATCGAATAAGCCCTGTATATGACGCTGAGTTTTCAATCGAGTGTTCCCAAAACAATCTTTAAGAAGTTCCAAAACTATTTCATAAGTTTAAGTGCGTTACCTTGAACGGACAAACGCAAATAATGAAACCTTTGTATTAAAGGAAGAGAATCATTTTCGTGCACCAATGAATTGAACGATTCAAAAAATGGCTCCCATGCGGCTTCATCCTCTGAAAATTTGGTTAATTCTATTTTTGGGAGTATAACACGGGATGAAAAAGAAGCAGATTCTGAAGGAGTTTGCTCCTTTTCTCCTGCAATGTTAAACTTCTTAAAAGTTTCTTTGCATCTGCAAAACTTTTATAATATAAATTTTCAACCTCACCACGATCACTTTGCTGGTCGGATACTGCGTTTCGATATTACTTTGAATTTCATCATATTTCTCAAAGGCTTGTTCATAACTTTTCAGCCTTTGGGAAATTAAATCAATATTACGTTCTGTTCTCATTCAGAAAAGTGCGAAATCGTGTAAGTTTGCCCTTGACCGAAGCTCGTGCATTAGTGAGTTTCTCGTCAATTGGCATTTTGGAAGTTGTTGTATACTCACAACTACACTGTGAACTTGTACGTCTGGCTTCAATAGAAGCTGACAGTCTGCCAGGAAAGGGAGAGCGCGGCTTCTCTAACGGTAAAATGCAGAACTGCTGTTTGCCTCCTCTTCCAGTGCCACTCATGCACACCCGAGCTGAAACTTTCGAAATGGATTAGCAATCACAATTTTTTGAGATATTTATACACTCAATGTTCAGTGTGAAAGTTAAATTTTGAATTAGTTCAAATATTAATTTCTGAAATAGGTTCAATTTGAAGGTTTGCTTCAACAGAATGTTTACAAAAAGCATTCCCGGGTTTCGGTGCCATATGGTTATGTGGAGAACAGCCCAAGTCCGTCCTCATAATCGGGAGAACAGCATCAGGCAAAATGCCTGGACAAAATAACTTCTTTGAGAGGAGCTTTTAAACTGAAATGATTGGGCTGAGGAAATGCGGCCTGGTTCTTTAACTGCATAACTGAACGTTTAAGCGTGAATACAATAAATTTTATTTTAATTATAAAACATGCAAACACACATCAATGCACAAACTCTGATTGGAAAATTAGCTACGTTGGCACACCTGGTGCGATTGCAAAAGTCCATTAATTTTAATTACGTTGGCACAACATTGTGCTATTTAGCAAAAGTTCATTATTCTTGACATATACACTGGTTTGGTAAATTATTGCACTTGCTAGCAAAATTAAGAACACTTAAAACAAAGAAGAGAAATTGATTAAGATAATAGTCAAAAAGAGCCAATTTATCTTCAAAGTGATGACTTGAGAATTTTTTTTGAGGAGAGTCGGCCGTGGCCTGAGCTTGATGTCTGAGCGGCGGAAGCTTCCAGTTTGAATGACTAGAATTTGTGGTTGAGATGTCCAGCATCCAGAAATAATAGCCTTGCTTAAAGCAAGCCTCTTCTTCTTCTTCCTTTTCTTCTTCTTCAAACCAGAGGTACATTTAGTAGAATATCCTTCGCTGTGATCATCTTTCCCGATGCCAATTATTGTGGCATGTTGTGACAGCGATTTGGTGTAGCCGCCAGTGGATCGAAGTGAAATGTTGTTTGCATTTTCTCATAGCAGAAGTGCCTAGTTGTAGCTCCGCATGGTAATTTAAACCATGGACTGAAGCGTGGAATAAAGCTCTAGACTGGAGCTTTGAGTGAAGCATAGAATGCCCCGTAGAAGAAATGAATGAATGACATCGGGGAGAAGAACGCCGCCACTTAAACAGTGAATCGAATGTTCGAGACCTTCCACTGGCTGACAGGCGAGGATTGGCCGGATTGGCTGATGTGACATCAGCCCATCACTAAGCGACCGGCAAGGATACACACCTGTCAGTTGTGATCTCGCTGCTCACCATGTATAACCTTGAACAGGCCTATGGTAAGAATCTTAAAGATATGTTGGTGAAGGGTATAAACACTCGCAATTTAACAATATACATGCAATTAAATAAACTGTAATCGTTCGGTGTTCTCGGAAAATCAAATGCATTTGACTAGCAAATGCAGCAGCTAACAGAAAAAATAAACACGTTAAACATCACGAAAGTGATCACCTTCCGGCCCGGGTCCCCATTTGAGGCTACACACGTCTTCATGACAACGTATAACCACAGTCTACCTACAGATCGCGAAGCTTGGCTCATATTTTTCTACGGCGCGACAATAATGCCCTCATGCAGCTAGCAATCATGTGCCGACTGCGCTGTGTTGGTGTATGTTATTGTTGCTGACTTTACTGTATGTACGCATTGTGTAACCGTTATATCTTTAATTGAACATGTGTTTTACAAGAAGAGATGTGCAGTTCAATAAACAGATCAAATATTAGAAGCAATATTTCAGTGTTGCCAAGTAACCTTTATGGTCGCTTTTCAGTCGGTCAACACGAGTGGAGGGTACCCAATTAGATTGGGCGGGGAGTGACAATTCATCTCCTATTGCCTGAAATAAAAATACATGAATTGTTTATACACTTAATAAAACACTTCTCACATAAAAGGAGGGAGGGTTGTATGAGAAGCGTTTCATTAAGTATATAAGTTACATCATTATTGTATTATGAATTACCAAATTACACAGGGAAATTAATTGTTATTCCTTGCCCAATCTAATTGGGTGTATTCATGTTGAGCGACTGAGAATTCATTCTAATGTAGACTGTTCAAATAACCAGACGAAGACACCCGAGTTTCCAAAGGACCCTAAAAGGTAAGATTTGAGCTATGGATTTTAGGCTAGAATTATAAAGCTCTTCAAGGGGAGCGTGATGGCGCAGTGGCTTAGCTGCTCGTCAATCACCCGGACGGCCGGAGTTCCAATCCCAGTCACAGTGTGGTGGAATTTTCACCTGAAAAATTACGTGGCGTCAGGAAGGGTATTCGGCCTTTAACCCCGGCCTAAACCAAAATTAGCCTGGTTGGCTCCGGTGACCGCAATTAATTGGGATAAGCAGTAGAAAGTATTATAAAGCTTTTCAATCAATCAACAACGGAACTAGGTCTTTAACTGGTTATAAATCAATAATTATGTTAATGGTTTTAGGTCCCTTTTAACTACTGTGGCGTTTAGAGACGACGCGACGGAGTGCCGGTATTTTGCCCTGAATTGGATCTCTAACGCACCAGTAAATCTACAGACACGGCTCCCTCGCATTTATGCACCCTCAAATGCCAGCTGACTGTGCCAGGATTAGATCTTGCAACCATGGGCAGAGCAGGCGAGAACGTTACCGCTGAGCCACGCAGCTAGTCTGTTATAAATCAGAAGCATGTCTCGGTAGGATATCTATGCATGGCTCTGGTGGCGTAGTCGGTGGCATGCTGAACTGCTACACCTAAAATCACGGGTTCAAACCCAGTCGAAGTCGTCGAGCCAATATCATAGATTTATGGCATGTAAAAGAACCTAGAACTACAATTGATAGTGTGTAGCCAAATTTTGTAGGCTATTGGGTTAGAAACGCTGTGTCAAGTTCCAACGTTCGTCGCTGGGTGTCAGTGACAGCGGCGTCTGGTAGCTTAAGTTGGAAATATTTGACACTGAAATTGAGGAACATACGGGCGTTCATTGGAAATGCCCTCCTATGGCCATTGGCTGCAATTAAAATATAAATACTGTATCTATGCATTTTGAAAATTAAGACATAAGTACACGTAAATGATGTCATCTCAAAAACGTGCCGATATTTTAATTTTCAGATGTAAAAATGGCTTCTTAATAGTCAAAGAGCTGATTTAATGAAAAAAGATATACAGTATACTATTGTGTACAATAATGTAAACTTATTCTCGAATCATTTTGAAGCAAGCCAATTTACGTCGTCAGAATAATGCTCACAAACTTAGATCTGGTACACTGTTTGCTAATTCTCTTATGATATACCTGGTCTCCCACATGACTGCTGTGAAGGTACGGTACACAATTCTTATTGCCGAAATTATTTGAGAAATTGACATTGTATTATTTTGTCAAATTCAGGAATGAAAGGTTTCAAACCCACAGAGAAAATACGAAGTACTTACAATTGAGCCATTTAAGACCTTAAGATCTTTTTATACTTTTCGTTTCACAAATCACACTGGTATTTTTTTCTAATTAACTATAATGTTACTCAATTTTACGGAATAACTAGCTTTTGATATGGTTCAGAATTTGATATTTTATTATACTCATACTAGCAACCCGCCCCGGCTTCGCCCGATATATTAAAGGGCTTACCCTGGGTAAGCTTAAAAGGCGCACGGACGGCAGGTCCCAGACTCAATTCCGAAAAGCCGATGTGAACAGCGAAACTCCAATCACTACAGTATAGTCTACTCTTCTTGAAGTCTTAACTCAACACGACTCGACAGCTGATGCTAGCCGAAGCTGGGGTGATAGGTTTGCTCGCTAGCTCGTAAACTCGCTCCGAAGCTAGTAATATAAATTTCCACTGAATGGAGATTGTTAGAAGAAATGAAAACATAAATCACTTACAGTGGGCCATGTATTAAAGATAGAGATATGCTGTAGACTTTTTTGTAGAACTTTTGTAGAACTTTTCATGCTGACCAATTTTTGCACTCATAGTGTATAGATATTTTTAATGGTTTACCCAGCGTAAGCTTAAAAGGCGCACGGACGGCAGGTTTTTCTACGACTTGATTCACTGAATTCGTTACTGCTCGGCATCCTTCGGTCATAACTGAATGTTTTCCCACAGAAACCTTCCTCGAGAAAACCTTTACTGAATGGTTAAAAACGCATCAAAATCCATTCAGTGGATTTCGAGATTACCCGTTACATCCAAGAATCGGGGACTTTGTTTTATACTCTGTAGAGATGCCCGCGACTATCATTGAAACAAATACATGAATTTATAACTAGTATGGGCTATTAATTCTTCGTAAGACTCATTAAATACCTCATACAACTGTACCTAGGGATACTTGTAGAGGACTGAACTAATAAAAACAGAGCATTTTTATGTTCCTCTGAATTAAGAGTGTGCAGTATTGAGCCTTTTATAAGCTACGCATATAAATGATTCTAATTATTTCTTTATACTCTGATGTTACTGCCAGAAACACTCAGAAGGCCAGACAGGATTGCGAAATGAGGAGCTTATAATGGAGACAGTTCGAGTGGACATGCCCAGCTATAGAACAAAGGGTGACGACAGATCGGAATGTATTGACAGGTGCAAGTGAAAGACAAGGTGGTTTGGATGTTGACTCATTTCAACCGTTCTTTCTTTGTAACCCTAGCGTCCGGAGAGAGATAGTTGCTGAGAGAAAGAGATGAGAGGAACTTTTAACCAATAATATGGCAGAGGCTTCTGTTTAAACCTGCAACTTTGACATTGTGAACGACCAATCAGCAGAGGGACGCCACCTGTAGCGCCAAAGATGCATCAGACGCCGACCTGTTGATAAAAAGCAGGAATCAAGGATTGAAGAACCCCATGATCGATTTTTGTGCACGACGGCTGAATTGTGACCTGTGATTAATTACGAGTTGATTGATATCTGTCGCATGCCAATAGTCGCCAAATTACAGAAGTTAGTGCTAAGATTTCCCCTTCCCTTCGACTTTTCGTCAGAACCATATAAATACTGTCGTTTGAGTTGACGACAGGTTATTCTATTCTCTGCAGGGCATTCTCTGCATGTTATTCTCTTGATACCTCGATTCATTCTTATTAAAAGTTGTTATACTAACTGTTTGAATGTGTCAGTGGGCACTTGTATTTTGAATCATTGAAATGAAGTTGTATGCGCACAGCTTAGTGTGGAAAGTTGTAGAGTCTGTGAAATTTAGGTAGTTTACCATGACTTCAAATAATAGGGACAAGTCCTTCGAATAATTTTGTATAAGACAATTGGTGAAAGTAGTAGCCTTTGGCAAAATTTAGCTAGAGATATTAACGTGTGACTATAATTAACATTTTTATTCAGCATCAAGATGGAACTCCAGATCCAGAAGAAAACTTCGAACCAGCGTTTCTTCGGCCTCATGAGGACTAATATGAGCTAAACGCACTGAAGGGAGGATGTCTGGCGATGTGAACTGAGGCCGTTGCAGAAAGGAATAAGTACAAAATAATGCATATTATTTGTCAAACCGGTTGTGGTTTTTATGGGACTAATTTTGTGTAAATATTTTGTTTGTGTGTTTTAAATGTAGAGTCTTTGTTTGTTACTGGCACACTATAGTTAATGTATGTAGCAGTGTGACGATTTTAATTTTATAATTGTGAATATATTTTTGGTGATGTTCAAGTACACGGGACCACACGTACGACCGAGTGCGTGTTCGCTACCTTAAATTTGCGACTAAGTGGCACGATTGGGAATCAGTAATATAGCAGAAGCGAAACTGAATTAATTAAAATAAATAGTAGAATTGGTGGTAAATCTTTGTTGTGCCTAGATTTTATCGTTACTCAGGCTAATGTTGTTAATTGCCATTTGTTGCATTTATTAAGTGAGGGGCCGTCTGCCCACTCAAATTAACGTTTGTTTTGAATTAAATTTTTGGAATGTCCTAGGACACGAATCTAGGGGTATCTGGATCATGTGCCGGCCTGTGGTACACCAGTGTTTGTTCAGCCCAAAGCTTTGTTGTGCCTGCGATGGTGTGTTTTAAGGGATATTAGCTTGCGGGAATGTCCACATTCTGTCTGCCGTTTTCCCTGGTTCCGCATGTTAACCTTACGAGGCATATGTTGGGAACCCTATGTGATGTTCTTGCAATTCAAAGGAATTGGCGAGATCTTGTGCGAATTTAAGTACCGCGATTTCAGGTTGGAGTTAACGGGGCCGTGGAGGTCACCTGTTGTTAATAGCATGACACACAGCTTGTAAGAGGGGCTGGTTGAACCCGTATGTTGATGAGGGTCAGGGAAGAACTTCTACCAGGCGGACTTCGATCAGATAAGAGCATGCAGTGCTCATTAGTAGAGACGGGCTTGGTTTCCGTTCTTCGTAAATGTTTGGTTTAATTTTAAAAGAAAGCCTGAATAATGATAAAAGTATTTTAATCGGTAAATGGGAGCTGTTCGCGCTATGATTGATTGATTCCCAGTGTGTTAACTTATCCCTGATTTCATTTCATGTAAATATCAGCCTGTTTAGGCATGTTATTTTTCTTGGTCTGTTTACTTTCGTGTTCATTGACCTCGGATGGTCTTGATATTCAGTCACGCTGTTGTCATTTTGTGTTTGAGCTTTTGAGCCCGAGGGCGTGCTCTTGTTTTGTTTAGAGTGTTCTGACTCACTTGCGATCTCGTTGGAGACCTGTTAATTATATAATTTTTAAAATGGTTGCGTGTGTCAGTAGATTATTATTCTTGTACAGCCATTCTAAATGCATGTCCCGTAAAGCCATGATAATGGTTTGCAGAATGAGGATTTGCGAGCATCTTGGCTGATCCATTAAATGGAACTTTTGTGAGCAAGTCTTCATCGAAGTACTTATTCTCTTTCTAGCATAGTTATACGTGTGCATACACATTACCAGACAAGTGGAATTTCTAATCCACATTTTATTTTTCAGGAATGGACTTTCCTAAGCCACTCATATCCTTGTAATTTTACGTTCAGTGGGAGTCAAGTTCAGGGAGGGCTGTGTTTATTGTAGTATTTTGTTATTTCTTGTTCTATTCAGTTATTAAATGGTGTTTATTTACCTGTTTTTCACTCATTTATTAGTTTATAGTTTTGCTTATGATCCTTGTAGTAGTAAAGCAGTCGTTTGGTATTTGAGCTCTAGTAAAAGCCTACCAAGACTGAACGCACCCCGAAGACAGAATCTTGTATAAAAACACTGTTTTACGCAAGGGTACAATATATCAACATTGTGTTTTTTCTATTCTGTAGTAGTTAATGATTTAACATGACTTATGTTTACAATGGAAATAATCACTCAGGTGAGTTAAAATTCATAAAACCCCTGCAAAAGTGAAATCATCTGTTCCGCGATTTACGTGCTCGAGGCAGTTGCCAGCTTGCTGGCCGCCGCGAGCGCTAGTGTCGCTTCACCTACCAAGAGGATGCAATTTCGTAGCGCAGCGAGCTTCGCGACTGTGTATTTTAGACTGTTTTAATACAACTCCGTCCTCCCAGGGTTGCCAATCTAACTTTTCCCCCGCAAAATATAACTAATTTCAAACTGAGGCTAGCGCCAAATAATTTTGAATCCCACATAGCGGGACAATATTAGCTTTTTTCTTTTCTTGGCGGGAGAGAAGTTATATGTAAATTAATCTAGTTTTTATTAAAAATAACGCGTTTTAATAAGGACTTAGAAAATTGGGATCGTTATTAACTTCATGAGCATGAGATAACCGTCAGCTGAGGTGCTTCATATTACGTAAATATATGCCCAGCAATTCCCCGAATTACGGTTATCTCCCAGTTACGAATGAGTGAAATTTGTCGCATGTGTACTGTAAGCGACTAAACCTTTTTCCGACTGCATGTAGCAATTGTAAGGTAAGAAGGACCTTGATAGTTGACAAAAATCTTCGAAAATAATATTTTAGGCATTCAGGGCTAATTGCAATATAAAGCACAGGATCTTGTTGAAAAACTGAATGAACATAAAAATTAGTATTGAACAACTCATAAATCAACATGATACATCGTGGGAGGACATGCCCACTTTTGCTGAGACCTCTGTAAATGTCTTCTCTTGTTGAGAGATAGGCATACGCATTTTTCGTGTTGCTACCACAGATAGATTTGAATTTATTTTGTTCCTGTCAGGGAAATGGAATGTTCTAGATTTACCATTGAGGTGAGGCATTTTAGTCAAGAATTAACTCCATTTTATAAAGAACTGTTTTTGTTGGTCTTTTGTGCACATTGTATTACTCGAAAACTTCGGGATCAAAATACATGAAACTTTTCTTGTGTATTAATATATCATTGAGAAATGGAAATACTTTTAGAGTTGTTGTTAATTCATTTGAGGGGCTTGAGTCATCTTGGTCATCAGCCCCGTATAATTGGGTGTGTGTTGAAGATGTGTCGTTTGTAGTTGTGTGCGTAAATGTAGCCTATCTGGGACGGGGATGGGGTAGACGCTCCGGGAGGTAAGGCACTATGCCGGCAATTTCCTGTAGGGAGTGCCCAAAACCTGAGGATAACCGCTGTCAGCACCGGGATTCGAACCTACGATATCCGTACTTACCGCAGCTACCCTCGCGATCACGGTGCACGTTTGACGAGCGCGGCTGCGCCGCGTGACGAAATGCTTGTAGAATTTGGCTCGAGTAATTATAACCCTCCCACCATTGGTCGATCCTGGCTACGCTACTGTCAGTGGTAGTGAGGTCTCTTATACGATACTCCTCTCTTACCAATTTTGTGTTAATTGTTCAACCTACATCCTGAGTTATTGATTTTAATGTTTTAATAGTCCGCCCAGTCATCTATTTGAATGAATGGAGTCACTGATTCCTCGTCTTGAGCATTGATAGCCACTCATACGCTCCTAACTTATAACATTCTAATCGATCATATGGATAACCTTTTTAATCCCTAAATATCCCTATTCCCTATATCCCTATGTACTGTATATTATAATTGTGAAAATTTGTGAGTGAGTGTGTTTGTTACCTCTTTACACTAAAACGGCTGGACGGATTTAGATGAAATTTGAAATGGAGATAGCTTATACCCTGGATTAACATATAGGCTGTCTTTCATCCATTTATATAAAATTCAATGTTCGTAATTAGGCCCTTTGGCACAAATCTACACCGTTTCACCGATCTGGACCAAATTTTACATACCTACCCTCTGAAACCCGACACGTAACACTGTCCACTTCAAATTTCAAGCAGCCCTCTTCATTCCCTGCATTTGGGCCCTTTGGCACAAATAGACACCTTTTCACCGATCTGAACCAAAATTTACGTACTTACACTTCGGAACCCGAAGAGTAACACTGTCCACTTGAAATCTCGGACAGCCCACAGCATTCCCTACATTTAGGCCCTTTGGCACAAATGTACACCGTTTCACCAATCTAAACCAAATTTTACGTACTTAGCCTTTGGATTTCTCCAGGTATAATACGCGCAAGAAGAGCTTGCCACAGAATCCTGCGCAGATCTTCGGCAATGTTCGGGTGGGCTCGGTAGAGGCAGAACACGCCCCTCCCACTTGGCTGCAGTAGCTCGCTAGCAGCAGTTCTGAACGGACCGTTTGCCCAGCCACATCCTTGGCATGCTAAACTGTGACTGGGGTTCAAGTGAGATCTCAGCGCGAGTATGTAATACCTTACACAGTAGTTATTACCTGAGCCTGGACACAATAACCTATAGTCAAATTAGCCTATATTGTTTGCTGCTTCCTTGCACTCTACGCTTGAAAAGTTGAATTACAGCTGTAGACCGCGTCTCGCAGCGAGCCCGCAGGGTTGAAGAATCCAGTAAGCAGTGAGCCCGGTAATCAGCATTCGGGGCACTAACAAGAGCCCCGCAATGGGCATGACACTACGCCGATTGATATTGATCTCTGCGCATCGTTGAGTTTCGGCAAGCTCTTCTTGCGGGTACTCTAGCATTGTCCAATTGAAATTTCGGTCAGCCCTCTCCATTCCCTACGTTTAAGCCCTTTGGCACAAATCTACACCGTTTAACCGACTTGAACCAGGTACATATCATTTGGAACACTGCGGATTACACTGATAGCGTATACCCTGGATTAACATAGGCTGCCTTTCATCCATATATATAAATGTCATATAATATAATATATAATAATATAATATATAATAATATAATATATATAATGATCATAGTTAGGCCATTTGACACAAATCTACACCGTTTCATCGATCTGTACAAATGTTGTATACTAACCCTCTGAAACTCGACAATGAACACTACCCACTTCAAATTTCAAGCAGCCTTTTCCATTCCCTGCATTTAGGCCCTTTGGCACAAATCTGCACCGTTTCACCTATCTGAACCAAAATTTACGTACTTACACTTTGGAATCCGACGAGTAACATTGTCCACTTGAAATTTCGGACAGCCCGCTGCATTCCCTACATATATGCCCTTTGGCACAAATCTACATCGTTTCACCGATCTGAACCAAATTTTACGTACTTACCCTGTAGAGATATTACACATGGAACGATACAATAAACTATTGGCAAATATGAGTTAAAGAAAATATTGTTCAGAATTGGCCTGGTGTTAAATCTGCTGAAGCTTTCGGTACAGGTTACACGGTCCATGTTCGTAACATGGAATGTTTTCCTTTGACAATGCATCTACACCATGTGTGAGGTCAACCTCTTTCAAAGATCTCTAAAAGCATAATAATCAGGAATTTTCAATATATAGAGAGGCATGTGAGGCAAAAGGGGTGTTGGAGAATTTCAATCTCTGGGATGTAACACTGGAAGAGGCTGCATAATGTACCAGTAGGCTACATCAGCGGCCAAGGTGATAGATATTTTATTATAGGTATATTAATAGCGACATGTTGACGTTTAAATAATCAATATTAATGGGAAAAATACACCCTGAATAGCCTACGGAAAAATTCTTTCCCCATAATCCGATAGATTTCCCATCCAGTGTGCAAGAGTGCAGTTCCCTCTTCAAACAAAATTCGCAATTACCATTAACAAAGCGCAACGACACACACTTAACATCAGCAGGTGAATATTTAGGCAAAACAATTTTTCCCATGGGCAACTGTAGGCTATGTGGCGTGCTCACGAGTATCCAGACAATAAAATCGTTATGTCTCAGCAAAACATGCCAAAACCAAAAACGTAATTTTAAAATGTGTTCACTTAACGTAACATCGTACCCTGTAGACTTTCTCAACTCTATGGAATTCCCATTTTGCGGCTCATACTAATATACTGTAGGCTTCAGAATTATCCGAATTGAAATACCCCCCCAGCTAAGATTGCTGTAATAGAATAGACCAATTATCAGCAATAATGCATCATCCCCATTGTCTTCATCGCGTGCGAAGCCGTGGGTACCTGCTAGTAACTTATATTTTCAAGACGGCAGATGCTTTCTATATTCATAGTTATAGTATCGTAACTTGGTTAATCCTAGTCTACTAAGTTTGATGTTAGGGGCCTTGTGAATTGTTGTTCATGTAGCCTCTTGTACTTGAGTGTGTGTTGAAACTGGAAGTTCGGAGTACAACACAACAACGACTCGCATAATAGGGTTGAATATCAATTATTTCATCGTAGAATAAATCACAATTTCTATCAATTATCATAAATTCACATCGTAATATTACCTAACCAATACACTAGCCAATACTGCGATGTCAAATTATTGAATTCATAATCGTGCTTGAAATACCATATCATATCCTTGTCTTGCCATATATTCAGGCATAACTTTATGTTTAAATTCCTTCTACCATATTTAAATGCGCACTTTCAAACATTTACAATATTATTTCAGCCTAACATAGTCTCAATAATATCCTCCATGGTCAAACATTTTAGTAACCTGCCTTATAATTCATACAACTGGCCTTCCTTACATTACATTATATTATCCAATAAGTCCA
The DNA here is from genome assembly GCA_946902985.2 of Meconema thalassinum. Classification (NCBI taxonomy): domain Eukaryota; kingdom Metazoa; phylum Arthropoda; class Insecta; order Orthoptera; family Tettigoniidae; genus Meconema; species Meconema thalassinum. The sequence continues at coordinate 462,504,353 of OX336389.2, read as the reverse complement.
TCCTTGTCTCAATATATTCTCAATTCAATCATTTCGTATACGTTCATCATAAATCATGTTTAGAAATTCCTACATCACTTCATATGATTACCAATTGCTGCAACAGTGATTTAAGCCTAAATATGATGCTTGTGGGAAACTACATTTGACGATTGATGACTAGACAAAACTTATCACTCCGCTATATATCTGTGAAGAAGAGCACATAGCACACAAAATAATGAATTACCTCCATGTGCGACGGCCAATTTTTACTCACTAGCGCTTGCTGCGTCAGGTTCAGTACAGTACTAAAGCCCTTCACAGCTTCCATGTCTTGTTTGCTGTAGGTCTACTCCAGAAGGATTGAAAATGATCTCTATAACTTTCTGGCTAATTACACTTTTCGAAGCGAGGTATATGAATCATGTTAAATTGTCAGTTGCAGGAGGAATTACGGATTTTGACTTCTACAGTAATGTTCGGTCCAAGTGAGTTCTAAATGAAATTTTAATTTCAAGTTGCTGAATCAATGACTTTTAAAAATATGGTCTTCAAGGAACTATTATTACAAGTTTTTAGGCTAATTATCCAATTTAGACCCCATTTTGTGAGAAGTGTTTTATTAAGTTTATAATTGGCTAATTCATGTGAGTGATTTATTTCAGCCCAATCTAATTTGGGCACACTTAAGTTGACCAATTGAAAAGGTCCTAATAATAGACTTAGGCAACACTGAAAAATGGCTTCCAGTTATTCGATTTCCGTAAGAAACTTATTTTAGTTTTAGCATAATATATTTTCTCAGCGGCAAAGCTGCGGTGATGATTTATTTAATTATAATGTAATAACGCTCTTGTTTCCTGTCCTTTATTATTCTCGTTTCTTTAAGACCGGGGATGAGGTGAGAGTATTATTTGACCAACCTCACCAGAGGAGTTAATGGGAGATTAATTGAAAGAAGATGAATGAAAATGGGCAATAAGTTGGAAGGAAACGGCTGTGGCCTGTTATAAGGTCATTTACCTGGGGTCAAAAATGCCAAACCACGGAAAGCCATTTCAAGGACAGCTGACGGTGAGGTTCGAGCCCACTCGTCTTCCGAGTTTGGAGTTAATCTGGCTGCATAGCTTGCCCCCAAATACACGTAGCTACACCGGTTGGTCAATGTAATAATACGGTAATAATTATAATAATAAAACTTTCGAAAAAAGGAGCTAAGGTTCTTGAAATAGTATTGCTTACGAGTTTCATTATGCCTCAGCCTGTCCTGCAAAACTACCCATGCTTTCCCTGTAGGATTACGAGGCACACAGGCAATTGAAATGGAACACACGTTTAATGTACTTGACATTTACTAGAACAGAACTGAACGAACAAGGTGATACAACATTCTTTTATACACACCAAAACAAAAACAAAAGAGAAACATATCTCTATGGAGCAGGTTTACTGATTAACAGTGTGACCAACACAAACCATGGTCACATATTCCAACACACCTCCTTAAGCCTGTGGGAGTAGAGGACATGATTCAAGACCCAAGTCTCTACAAAAAATAAATATGCTTAGGCTTAGGAAGAGGCTTTGTTAGGATGTCTGCAGTCATTTTTGAAGTCTCCTCATATATGATGTATATGACTTTAGAATCCAAAGCATCTCTAACATAGTGATATTTAGTGTCAATATGTTTGGTCCTATTATGGTGGACTGGATTTTTTTTGCCAGTTTTTGAGCTGATTGACTATCACTCAATAATATGATGGGTGACTTGAGATCTGTAAAGTTAGACAAAACACGTTTCAACCAATCAGCTTCTCTTACACCTTCACTCAGTGCAACATATTCTGCTTCAGTAGATGATAAGAAAATGCATTTTTGCTTTTGAGCCCCCCCCCCCCCCCCATGATACCTGCCATTTTGAACACAAAACCACTGTATGATTTTCGGTCAGTGCTATCATTAGCCCAGTCAGCATCAACAAATCCCATGAATTGACCTCCATTCCTGACATACTTAAGTGACAAGTCTTTAGTGCAATTTAAATAACGCAGCACTCGCTTTGCAGCAGACCAGTGAGATTCATTGTAACAATGATTAAATTGACTGAGATATGATATCGCTTAGCTTATATCTGGACGCGTGCAAACACTTAAATACATGAGTAAACCTATGAGTTCTCTGTATCAGAAACACCAAGATTTGGTTTGGTTTCCAAAGGAGTACCAATGGTACGTGCATCGTGCATACCACATTTCTTTGCAATCCCACTGATGTATTGGCTAAGATACATTACACAATTCTTCTCATCTTGCCTTACTTTAATACCTAAAATATAAGAAATTGGTCTAAGATCTCGTACCTTAAATTCTTTATCAATACAGGTCTTCAATGACTTGATCTCATACTCATCATTATAAGCCTCAATGAAATCATCCACATATAATGCAATAATTACCATACCTTGGGCTTGTTTCTTAAAGTACACACAGGGTTCATCAGCACAATTTTTTTTTTACCCAATTTGACAAAAACAGAGTGAGCTCTCTCATTCACCAAACGAGAAGATTGTTTTAAGCCATAAATAGATTTTTAACTTGCAAACTTTATGCTCTGAACCTTTCTTGACAAAACTTTCTGGCTGATTCAGGTAGATCTCTTCATCTAACTTTCCATTGAGGAAAGTAGATTCAGCATCCCAATGTACCACCTTCAGGTCTGTTTGGACAGCCAAAGCAAGCAGCATCCTTAACGTGCTGTGTCGAACAACAGGAGAGAACGTTTCTGTAAAATCTACTCCGTACCTTTGGGTGAATACCCTGGCCACAAGTCTGGCTTTATACCTTTGAATGTTACCATTAGAGTCTCTTTTTACTTTGAAAACCCACTTACTACTGACAACATTCTTGCCCTGGGGTTTATCAACTAGATCCCAGGTGTCATTTAACTGAAGTATCTCCATTTCTCTTTTCATAGCCTGCTCCCACTTAACCCTATCAGGCATGGACAGTGCCTCCTTAACTGTACTAGGTTCAGAGTCATCAGTGAGAGTCAAGTATGTCACATAGTCTGACATGTCTACAGGCTTTTGTTGGCACCTAGGATACCTTTGATTACCTTCGGCATCCCCCTCCATTGGCTCATTGACGATGGTGGCTGAGCCCACAGAATCACTGCAGTCTGAATCTGTTCCACTAGGGAGATAGCTTAAATCAGCTGAGTCAACAGTCTCAGCCACACCAGCACTGCTAATGGGCGATACGCTTTCAAGTTCCGAAATGCACTCCGCCCCATCCTCTGGGTTGTCGGGTTCTGCCTCACTGTCAGTGGGAACTGAGATCTGCAACATTGCAGGTTCATTAATCTGCAAGGATGGGCCAACATTACCTGCAGACACATCAGACACCTCCTGGAACACATCTTCAAAGAACTGTGCATCCCTGGACTTAACAAGTTGATGAGTAACAGGATGCATGAATCTATAGGCTTTACTGTCCTCACAATAACCACAGAAATTATGTTTTTCACTTTTAGGGTCCAACTTGTTTCTCCTTTGATCAGGGACATGAACTTGTGCTACACAACCAAAAATTCTTAGATGCTCCATATTGACCTTGTTATCAGTCCAGATCTCCTCTGGAACTTTACCTGGAATTTTTCTGGTTGGGGACCTGTTTACAAGATAGGTTGCTGTATTTATTGCTTCAGCCCACATGCGTTTATCTACTTTAGATTCGCTCATAATGGCTCTACATTTATCAAGTAATGTTCTATTCATGCGTTCAGCTACACCATTCTGCTGTGGAGAATAGCTAGTTGTAGTTTGATGCTGAATACCTTCTGATTGAAGTAGCCTCTCAAAAGCTTTGCTACAAAATTCATCACCATTATCCGTGCGTAGGACCTTAATAGATCGTTCACACTGATTCTCGACCTGTGCCTTGAAATCAATAAAGCAATCCAAAACATCACTTTTCTTAGCAAGGAAATACACAAAAACCTTTCTAGAATGATCATCAATAAAGGTCAAGTAATAGCGAGCATTGCTCCAACTGGCATAGGCCCACATAAGTCTGAATGAATAAGATCTAGCTTATTTTTACATACAGTTTTACTCTTACTTGACTTAAATGGTTTTCTAGCCTGTTTACCTTCAGCACATAAAAAACAGTTTTTAAAGCCAATATCTGAGAAATTAATTCCATGAGTGAGACCATCTCTTAACAACTTCATACTGTGGTTGTTAAGATGGCCTAGTCGTTTATGCCATAAATATTCTGAGTCCTCTGTACAAATATTAGCTTGAGCACTGAGAGCATTGACTTGGTAACCCCCCCCACATTTACTCGCAGTCAGTGCTACATTACCTGTAGCAACAAGGTTTTCACTATCATAAATTTCACAAGTATTGTCGGTGAATACCACAACATAACCCTTTTGAGTAGCAGCAGACACAGATAAAAGATTAGCAGTGAGACCAGGAACATATTCTACATTGGACAAGGTTTGTGAAATACCATTTTCTAATTGAACAGTTACATTACCAGATCCTTGGCCATACAATTTTTGATTGTTTGCTGTACTGATCTCCAGATTAGGACCAGCAGTGAAGTTCACCATCGCAGTCTTGCTTGAACTCATATGCTTAGTAGCACCAGAGTCAACGAACCAGGCCCCTGTAGAGGCCCTTGCACTTAATGTCTGTCCATCGGTTGCCAGCATCGTCTTGTCTTTCTTCGACTTCTGTTCAGTTGAGCTCTGCATCTCCTCTTTCCTGCAATCCCGCTTCCAGTGTCCTGGCTTCTTGCATTTCCAGTAGAAGGGCTTTTTCTTCGTCTTGACTTCTCGTGAAAACAGAACAGAATCCTTGGATGGCTTGAAAGTACTTTTTCCACTCCAAGTAGTATCTTGTTGGTACGGACTGTCTCTGCAGTAAGGTCTGTTCCGGAACTTTCCAGAGCCATAATCATAGGCTGAATCTCATCTGGTAGACCTTTCAGCATAAGAGCTGCCACAAACTCGTCGTCCAGTGCCTTATTCAGAGACGCAAGTTGCTGAGCAAGTCCCATAACCTCACTAACATACTCTTCCATCGTCTTGTAGTGCTTTAATTTAACTTTGTACAATTTCTTCAAGGTGACGATCCGCCGATTCACTCCTTTATCTGAGTAGGCCTTTTCAAGAGCTTCCCAGACTTCCTTCGCGGTCTTACAAGGCATATGATTGGGAAAATTGATTTATCCACCATGAGGTTAAGTCTGGCCCTAGCCCGACTTTCGCTTTCTTTACAGATGTTGTAGTATCTCCATCCGGGTAGCCAACTATACAGGTCCACAGATCTTCGGGTCTTAGGACGTTTTCCATCTCGAATCGCCAATCCACATAATTTAGACTACCTTGCAGCTTATCTATAGCCGGTAACGAGGTGCTGGTTGCAGACATGTTGATTTCGATACGTAGCGAAATTCACAGTTCATATAACGAGCAGTCTATCATACGCAATTTATATTCGCACAGTGGATTCGTGGCTGGGCCCATAACCTGTAGGATTACGAGGCACACAGGCAATTGAAATGGAACACACGTTTAATGTACTTGACATTTACTAGAACAGAACTGAACGAACAAGGTGATGCAACATTATTTTATACTCACCAAAAGAAAAACAAAAGAGAAACATATCTTTATGGAGCAGTTTTACTGATGAACAGTGTAACCAACACTAACCATGGTCACATATTCCAACATTCCCAATGTCCATGCTGTACTATGCCAAGATATTCCTAATTGTTTGTCGCCGTTTTTTTTTCTTGATATTCTTGCGATATTTTATCTCACATACAGACTGTCTCTCAGGTGCGGATTCAAGGGGGGTGTGGTGGGGGGGTCATGACCCCCCAAACGGAGACCTTTTTTTTTTTTGCAAACTCACAAAAAAAAAGCGAAAACACAATAACCAGACAAATAAAACTTAAGGAATTTTAACTGAAAAACAGTTTTTCCCATTTTATTCAATACTGAACATATCTTTATTGCAATTATTATGTTCTGTTACAACTGTACATATTTACAACTTCATACCAGTTATATAAAAACGATTATTTATATAACAAAATCAACTCGTCTATTTTGTTTAGCAAACCTTGTGATTACCGAATCGATGTCTATAGTGATGTCACGATGAATAGGAATTTGGGTCTTTTTTCGCATCAACAAATTTTGCCGACGTCCAAACTGCAGGTTTGGTTGGCAATTTAAGCTGTGACTTTCTCCCTTTGTCGGTACCAACTCGACTTGCCGAAACTGTAACGTACCTTGATACTTTTCTCGAAGCTCGGTGTAAAAGTCGCAAAACATGCCGTTGCAATTTGTACGAATATTTTTGGTGCGCTAAACGCATCAAATTTCAATCCATGTAGCTTGCAAAAAAATTGGCCTGGTTTTGTACGTTTGGTTATTTTGTGATTGCGTTGTTAGTGATACAATTTTTCTTAACAATTTCGATTCTGTGACTCTCCCCAAAGCCAAACTCTAGATCTGCGCCTGCTGTCTCTCTTTTTCTCTCTCTCTCTCTCTCTCTCCGAAACAAAAATCACGGTCGACTGAATGGGAGCTGCGCTCTCCACAACCTTGCATCCAGTCGGCCGTGCAGAAAGTTTAACTATGATTTCCACATGGCTGCGCTGCAGTCGCCACATTGAATATTTGATAGTTTTAAACCATACAAACTGTTTCATAATATTTTGCAATTCTCGTAATGATAACCATTTTTAAAACGCTTGAACCCCTGCAGTTAAAGTTCAGGACACTCTTTCAATATTTACCGGTGTCTTATATACTTGTTTATTTCTAAACGCACTCAAGAAAACGATTCGGTAGTCTTTTGTTTTAGATTGACCCCTTCCTCTTATGCGAAGGTCATTTCACCGCTCATTTCCTTGGCAGGTTGTCGGAGGTAGGTGTGTTCATGTGCCTGTTCTAGTGATTGTCATAAATTTAATTAATCATTTTGGCATGATATTTAAAGTGATGTTTTCAGTGTGTCATTGTTCCCTGATACCTAGAAAATTTTCCTCCACTGTATTAAACCGGCATTTCAAGTAAGAATTTTCGTTTAGGTTTCTGATAAATTTAACCTTTAATGCCCTTCATAGTAGTTCTTGAAGATAATACACTTTATTTTTCAAAAGTATGAAGGAAGGACAGATACACTCATAATCGTGAAATAAGAGTTCTGTGTCTGGCTAGGAATTGTTCGATTAACCGTAGGTTGTCAAAAGTTTGGTTATCATCTAAGGTATTTTTCTTCTCTTTTCAGGACAGTTTTGAATTGCATTCAGTGGTCTTCATATTCATCCAGCAGCACGATGCCAATCCAGAAGATTGTAGCCCGTCAGATCTTTGATTCCCGTGGCAACCCTACTGTTGAGGTAAGATTTGCAATAAATTCGTTTTTTCTTTTTAACTTTCACCAGTTAATGTTTTATCATTAGAACGGTCTATTATTATTCATCACTTAAAATCTGGCTGGTTACTTTGGTTAAGTGCAGATATTCTTATAGCGTATTGGTGCTTGGTTCTATTAAATTTCTTTCATTGTTCAAGCAAAGTATATTGGATGGACCTATCGAAATTTCCCATTTGTCACAACCCAGGTTGTCAGCCAGCCTTGCTTATGATTCAGTTCACTGAAGGTGATTAATTCAATTTGAAACATTCAGCTGAATGGTTTACAACCGAGCACTATGCCTATCCACTAGTATAACGTGCGCGTAAATTAAAATACCAAGCATGCGCATGGCAAAACAGGTGACTGTTTGTAGATTTTCAGCCCAGCTACAAGTTATGTCTGGAAGCAGTCTCATATTTAAAACAAATTGAACTTATTCAGTGACTATTTAGCCTACAATAGACTTTCTGGAGGACCAGCTCCACTGCTCAGCTGTGCTATCTCTTATTGCAGTTTGCTAACTACCACTATTATGGCAAAATATGTAAACTTCGTTAGACACCACTAAATGTAACCCTTTGAGATTTGGCAGTTGGTGAGGTGGAGACATTGCAAAATAGTGAACTCGATGTAGACCTGTGCAAAATCCTAAGTGTTCCATGTTTGTGGGCATATTTGCCATCTGTGCATTGTTCGTATGATCTGGCAAGCAGACTGGATGTGCCTGCAGTTTTTCCTCTAGCCCTGTATACACCATGAAGTGTGAATTTTAGTGCAGGCGATAGCATATGGACATTGATGTTCATTTGTTTGATGTGCCTCTGGGGACATCCAAGCAAATACGCCAACGATAATGCAACTTCTTTTGCAGAGAATAAGAAGGAAACTTATTAATTCTTAATAAGAGGTAATCGTTGCATTTCAATAATATGATTTTCATCTTGTTTTATCTTCTGGGCGATATTACCAACTCAAATTATTAACCATGATCACTACTGCACCAGAAATCTGAGCTAAATTACATAAATATATGTTATAATTTATTGCTCATTCAATGACGGCAGCCATGTTCGACAGCACATGAGGTCTAGTCAACTGTTAACTGTGCACACATTGACATCACTACAGTTGCCAACATGTGGGATACAAAATACACCATACAGGTCTGCTCTGGTTAAAGAGCATTGATGTGCGAGTACCCCACTGTGCGTGACAAAAACCAGGGGTGTATATAATATGGCTAATGCAGCCCCGCGCTACTTAGTAATTATTGGTCTAGGCAAAACCCATTGGTCTGAATTTAAAAAAAATTATACTACTAGCCTACAGTACTGCTTATATACACGGTAGTACTTTACTAGTGCATAATTCACGCGGATAATGGCTGACAACAGCTGGAATTTTACTATATAAATGAGGTGCCTAGAATCAAAACCCTCCAAATCCATTCCTTCACTTTTATGGCAAAGTGGCAAAAACTACCACAAACAAACCAATACCTAGAAAGAGATACTTTTTTCACTACAAAATTAATTATTTTTATGAACCGTGACTAAGTACGAAGCTGATCCCCGGGATTGAAAAATATAAAGCAATAATTCGGATTTGTCGGGGTTTGTTACTAAGATTTGGATTTGGCAGGTTTTGATACCAAAGAGCCCTAATAAATTTGAAGTTGTGATGAGATTGTAGAAACTGCATAAGCTTTACTAAGAAATTAATATTTTGAATGAAAGTTAACTAAATTTAGGTTATAAAATAAAAAATCTTGTCATTTTTGTGCTTTATTAGCACAAAGATTATTGGCTAGTAAGAATAAACAGAAAAAGAATAAAACTAATATTAGCCTTTCAATATTTGATTGCCGCTGAGCGTGGCTGTGCCAACGTTTATGTGTATTGTAGCATGAGCCCCGTGGGGCGAAGCGGAGGACACAGCGATGACAGAGTGCAGTCTGCACATAGGTCAAGCTGCATAGCGTCAGATAAGCGTCACAGGAGCTCATGTCACCATGGCAGTTAAACGATGACTGAGGGTACTGGAGCTGAGTCATATCCTACTCTCGTAACAATACCTGTCGACGAAGCAGTCTGACGTGTGACACACGTACATAAAGAATAGTTCCCATCTCCACCGCCGGCAATCAATTGGTGAAAGGGTAATAATACTGTACAGTACTGAATATTAATAATAAGGAAAAACTTCAAATTAAATTCATGTTCAATTCATATGGTCCAGGTTCTTAGAGACAAAACTATAGTCATTCAACTATTAAATCACATCCTTTACTGCAAGTTCTAGCTACACAATGTCTGTTTCTGCCTCATCCTCAATAGTAATTTCACAATCTTCATCATTCCCTTCGTGTTTATTACTAAGATTTGGATTTGACAGGTTTTGATACCAAAGAGCCCTAATAAATTTGAAGATTGCAATAAAACTGCAGCTCTTCATTTTTCCTCCATCTTGCTCCAAAATGCTTCGAAAGCAGTCTAGAAACATCTTTCACTTATTGTGCCTGAAGGACAATCTCTCTGTTTGTCTTTTGGCGTTACGTGGGTCATATCAAAATCAGGTTTCATGACAAGTTTATGTTCGCAAATGTCAGTACTGTGGAAAACTTCACCCCAGACCAAAATGTTATTGTTTTCTTGTTCTTTGTCAAAATTATCCAAAACAAATGATTATTATCAGAAAGTATAACAACATAAACCATTCAGATCATGCCAGGCTGGGGGGCTGTAGTATAGATCGCGAGTCCCTGCTTTTAGTGGGATTTTAGTGACCTCCATGACGTCACCTATGACGTATTTGTGTTGACGCTCATTTGTTGCCCATGGAAGTAATGATACTTGACCTGATTGGTCAGAAGACATTCATTGCCTTGAATGTGATTGGCCAGCTGAGTGCGCTGTGATTGGTGGGTGCCATTTTTTATTTTAATGGGCCGGGAGCTTTTGAAATGTTCGGTTGCGGTAGTGCTGCGTTGTGGAAATAAATTAAAGTAAGATTTAGTTGTGGTATAATGTGGATGGTATATTTATGGTGATTGTAGTATTTTTGGTGGTTGGTGGTGTGCAGGCAAGAAGGCATGGAAATTAAAGGTAATGAAGTTGGCTGTTGGAATGTAGGCCTATGGTGTCTAATGGGTAAGTGATGAATTTCTTGATATTCATATTACTGTGCTTTTGGTAGTTGAAGAGTCAATATATAATCGTCAACTATACTTGAGCCCTAATCCCAAAGTTTTGACTGAAATGGGTATACAGTATTGGCAACAGTAGGCTACTGTTTGAATGCAAATTACTGATTGCGCTACAAGCAAGGGGGTCTGGGTTAGGTTTATTTGGTATGTAGATTAGTATTGACATGATTGGTTCAAATAAATCACCACTAAGAATTCTGGATGCGTTATGCTGTAACCATTGTAAAAACCATTGATCTGGACGTGTTAGGCTGTAACCATTGTTAAAAGCATTCATCTGGATGCAATAGGCTCTGACCTTTGTCACAACCATTGGTGTAGGCTGCTTAGGCTGTAACTATTGTCAAAAACCATTGGATAGGACACACGAAGGTTAGAAGTTTGTGGGTAGGTGTGCGGCAGCTAGTGGGGCAAGGTTGACACCAAACCATTGGTCTGGGCGGGTTAGGCTGTAACCATTGTCAAAAACCATTAGATAGGACACAACGAAGGTTAGAAGTTTGTGGGTAGGTGTGCGGCAGCTAGTGGGGCACTGTTCACACCAAACCATTGGTCTGGGCGGGTTAGGCTGTAACCATTGTCAAAAACCATTTGATAGGACACACCGAAGGTTAGAAGTTTGTGGATTGGTGCGGCCTTTAGCCGTGGCCAGCTAGAGGAGCACGGTTCACCAAGAACCATTGGTCTAGGCGGGTTAGGCTGTAAGTATTGCCAAAAACCGTGTGTGTGTGAAACTTTGAAAATGAACTGAAATGGCAAATTTTCGATGGGTATCAGGGGCTTGACTTACTATACATTGCGACTTCGAACAGGAGCTGTACCTGTTTTTATAAAAATGCACGAAATGCGGATATTTTTCTACGTATCGCCATTGTTTGAAAATGAGCTGAAATGACAAATTTGTGATGGGTATCGCGATCTGTACTTGACCAATAAAGGTCAAGTAAAGATCGCGATACCTGTTTTTATAAAAATGCGCTGAAATGGCGGATATTTTCCTGTGTATCGCGATTGTTTGAAAAAAGAGCAGAAATGGCAAATTGCGATTGTTTTAAGAAGAGCTGAAATGGCACATTTTTGGTGGGTATCGCTATCTTTACTTGAGCAGGGAGGCTTGGAAATGCTAATTTCTGTTTTTTTCCCCCCACCCAAAACCCCCTATTCCCCAGGCTTCTCCTGTAAGCTTGCTAGAGGAGTATGGACACCGCCATTTTGTTTTAGGGGAATTTGGTGCCACAAGGACTTGCGATGTATACTAATCCAGCTGGGGTACGTTCTCTGACTAATACTGGTAGGTAAAGAGTAAACACTTTGCAAAGCATCATGAACGGTAAGATGGCGGAACTGGGTGCTCCTATTGGCTGATGTGCATGTGGCGGGTTTTGTAACCAAAAGTGGCGAAACTGTCTTTGGACTTGGCGGATATTGCAACTAAGCCTCAACTTTGACTTCGTTTTACAGTAGGATGTAGCAGAATTTGTGACAGAAATAATAGTTTTAATGAATTCAGCACAGCATAAGCTATAAGAAACAATACTTATCTCAATTTTCATAAAATATGGATTTGGCGGGTTTTGATTCTAGGCGCCTCAAATTTTGATCTAAAAAAGGGATGGTGGGTGGATTATGATGAGTGGAGGAGGCAACATCTATTACTACATCATTTTCTCATTTATTTTTAATCATTTGAAAAAGTATTTTTGCTAATTTCAGTACTTTAGAAAATGTTATCGTTCGATTGTGTCTCGTTCAGTGTTACCGTTTTATTATAAACTGATTTTCACCTGCAATTAGAAGTCTAATTTAAATAATGACAATAGTGGCTGCATGGCTCAGCGGTAACGTTCTCACCTGCTCTGCCCAAGGTTGCAGAATCTAATCTTGACGCAGCCAGTTGGTATTTGAGGGTGTGCACTGGCACGTTAAAGATGCCCTTTGGGGCAAAGTTCCGACATCCCGGTGTCTCAAAAAGGGATGTAAAACCAATAACATTATTATTGAATTAAACAATTCCCAAAGATGTGGGTCTTGGTGGCATAGATTCTGTGACATTCCTATAACAACGGGTGGAAGTTTATGCGAAAGATCAAAATTCTAAGCCAGCAGAACAGTTGCTGAAATTCACTTTATGTCGTCGAAGCCTTTCAATTCCCTGTCTATGCACTCTGTGTGTGTGTGTGTGTGTAGTTTATGCTGAGAATAGTAAAATCACTAAAAGCCAAATGTACAGTAAGTTTTACTTTTAAAACTTACCTATATTAAAGAAGGATTACTCTACCTGCAAGTCAGTTACACATAATTCAGAGAGATTTAATACATAGTTACATGGTATATTAGTGAGACCCATGTTGTTGTTTTAAGGGGCAGTACTATGAGGGCATCTGCCCCTAAAGATCCAGATACAAAGTTTGATATTACCGTACGGGTTATTAGGATACAGCGACATTTCAGATCAATATAATATGAAGCTGTAGCGACTGTGGAATGCATGTATCCGTTTTGTCTTGCAACATTTGTAAACAATGTCCTGTTACACCATTTTATAATAGTTCTGGCTGGTTGAAGCTTAGGGAAAGACAATCTTACTAATCTTCTTGCATGCTGTAGAGAATTTTAAAAAGTATACATCCTCTTACCTGACTAAATCCTTCATTCAAATAAAGCAATTAGGGGAAATAGAAAGTCTAAAGCCAAGATTTCTGGAAAGGTTACTTGGGCTCTAGAAATATACAAATTCCCGATACACTTACGTTCTGGTCAGAGAAAAGTTTCTAATAAATGATCTGAGATTACAAATGCTGCTGCCATCTACAACAGCCTACGAGGAATTGACACTGGAACCTCAAGCGAAGAGGGATAGCATAGAAGAGGATTTCTACGCCACTACGGCTATGCAAACCCGAGATTGGATGCAGGCAGAATATGAGCTGAGACATATAGTTATGCGCCTGGCAACACATGGATTCCACCACAGCGTTTGTAGACTGAAGACCTTTCATGAAGCAATAGATGAGTGCATTTGTGAGCTATTAGGAAAAGTGTGTGATAAGTACCATGTTCTAACGTGCTCGAACAGAACTGGATCACAGACTGTTTTGTTTAGGTAGCTGAACTATATACCGGTAGTGTAATGCATCTAGTTATGTATATCCATGCACATTGTGTGCATTTTGATAAAGTTTCGTGTTGATTAGTCAATCACATCCCTAGTTATTGATTTTAATGTCTTAACAGTATGCATAATTCTAATGTAGCATGCAGTGGCCATTTTGAACTTATAGAATATGAGCGAAATAACGCTATTTTTAGAGCTACAGTACCGAGAATTGGTAGTAAAGTAGAACCATTGGCTTTTTATGCCCAAGACAAAATAACAGCAACTCTTTGCATTCAACTTGGTGGCTGTACATACTGTAAAAACATTCAAATCAATAACCTGGGATGTAATTGACATAGATCATTCTTAAGAATACCACACTGAATATAGCACAAATCTGTCATCTTGAAATTATGGAACATATAAATAATGCTATATATTTTAGAACTGTATAACTAAACTTAGTATTCAAGACCGTATATGTGGCTTTGTATGCCCCGTCCTATATTCAAGAGTGTAATATTAAAACAACAAAATCAATAATTCAGGATAAAATTATGCAATTAACATACGGCTTTGAAAATTTTGAAAATACGATTCATTATTATCGATATATTGCAGTTATAATGGCAAAACCCAACAAGTAGGCTGCCTCATAGGCTTTCTCTGCAGAAGGCACAAGATCAATGATTCCTTATATTATATTCATACTTCTCTAATGTCAGTCATTTCCTCGGGGTGCAATAGCGAAGTTACACTGGAACTTATTGAACTCATAATGTTCATCACAAGAACAATCAATTATAATTCTTGATAAGGACAAGATTTATAACTATACCCATATATTTAAGAGAAAGTGGGGTACATGTTCTTTACTGTACAAGATTCTGAAAATGTGATTTCAATGGTAATTGCGAAAGTTCTTTTTTTATATTCCCTGTATTTTAACAGTGGTTGAAACTTAACATAAATTTATTAATAATTTTAGAGGTCGTAGATCTCGCAGTGAATTTACCAATTTAACAAATGGTGGCCCACTAGACTATCGTACTGGGAGCAATAAGCCTATCTTGGGCAAATAGGTAGGGAAGGTTTGCCATCCCTGGTCTGACCTCTTTTGCCGTGATCGAGCTGTTGCCACATTCATCTTCATTTTCTAATCAAGGTTTTTTATTAGTTATGAAATATGCCTTGAAAACCATGAAATATGACCTGAAAATTTTTATTAGTTTTTTAAAAATTCTTTTGGTAATTTGATTTTCCCTAGGCCTTCTTTTCAAATACCGGTAATTGTATTCCACTTAATCCATCCTAATTAAGTTGCTAGAGGAGTCGAGAGGACCTATGAGGTGCAGCTTTGAATAGGAAGCTATATCCGGACATCGTCTGTGATGTGCTACATGGGCTACAAGGTCGAATCAAGTTATATAATTGCCTCATTCACATTGGCCAAGAGTGTTTACACCTGTGTACATGGCACAGATGTTGTCTGTTTAGGAAGGAACCAGTGGTGACTGGTGACCTTTTAGATAAGGGGTTTAATAGCTGACCAATATGTAACATTTCATATACAGTATACTCTCGATTATCCTGTTTGCCGATTAACCATGCACGTCTTCGCCTATTTAAAACTAATTGAGAATACAATACACATTATAAAAATTTCACTGTAATTCATACTGTACTGTAAATTGAATAAGTTTGAAATTATTTTTCGTACATATTTTTGCAGTGTAGTCCCGGTGGGGGGGGTAAGTTATTTTAAGTGCGGTACTTAGTGACAGGATGACCATTTCTTGCTTCGTCCAGTCTTGTTTTTTAATAGCGAAGTGTAAGTTCCGTAAGGAGGTGGGGGTAGGCTTATTTCAAGGTTCCTTGAAGGCAAGAGCTGTCTGCATTCCATTGAGGGATCCGCTTAAATGGTCAACAGCTCTTGCCATACAGTAAGATGGCCCTACAGTGTACTGACACCCTGTAGGATTTTGTGGGACATTATTGTCGCATGCAAAATACGTCTCTAGGTAGGGAAGCAGAGAACCATATCAGACAGCACAATAATGTTGGCTAGTTATCTTAATAAATGTATTATAGCCTACTTTATAAAGAACTGTATTTTTAGCCTATTTTCATTTCATGAAAAAATAAGGCTTATGAGATCACCTTTTATATGCGTGGGTCCCCCTCTAATAACTTCTAAACGGCTGGAGCGACTTCAATGAAACTCGGTAAGGTCATAGCACCATTTCGGCCGACCCCGACCGTGACCTTCAAAATTTGCAACATGGCGGCTGTAAGAAATATTTCACCAGCTTGTCAATATCTCCAAAACTATTACCGATATCGCCCTGATATTTTGTACGGTGATAAAAGCACTACTAGAGCTCGCGTCAGCTCGGAAGGCGGCCGGCTCTCTGGGATTTGCGCAGAGAGAGAAACATATGTGTCCACTGTTGCAACAGGTCCACCATGTCCGAGCCCCACACCGCAGGCTGCTGCCATGAGTTCCTGCAGTATGGCAACACCGTCGCTTAGCTCATCGAGCCTGTCTCTTCACGCTGCTTTACACTTGGCTTTCATGACAACACACTAGCTCAGATTCTCCAGACAGACTGACTGTGATTGGTGGGATAGAAGTGAGGCATGACGTAATTGTAGCGTTGTGTTCTGCGCACCGCCTTCCCAGCTGGCTTGAGCTCTAGAAGTTCACCTATGAGACTTTCAAAACCCGGCAACTACAAAACCAACATGGCGGCCAAGCAAATTTGAGACTTTTAAATAGACTTTTTGCGCGATTAAACCATCCAAATGAAACTTGGTACAGCGAATTTTTATAGACATTGTCATGCACTGGCATCTAATTTAGTTCAATTGTTTATATAACCTTCTGACAGGCCACGGCCGCTTCCTTCCACATCCTTGCCCAGTTTCAGTCATCTTCATCCATTCCATCTCTCATCCCGACACGCAGGTCGCCCACGGGCGTCGACTCGAAAGACCTGCACTCGGCCTCTCAGGTCACACGACAAAAAAAGACTGAAGTTGGCGGCTGTGCGAAATATTCCACTGGCATTCTATATCTCGAAACTATTACCGATATCACCCTGAAATTTTGTACGGTGTTAAAGGGCACCTTGCAAAAGGTCATAATAGTTCTAATTATTTTATATGTTGTTTGAACCTCTGCCAATATTAAAAATCCAAATTCGTTACTTCAAAAGACCTGTGCTAACTGTAATATATTTTTTCGGTTTTTGCTCGCTGTCTTTTAAGATATGCATCTGACATAAAATATTATTTCTATCTTTTTTAAAACTAGATTAAATTTACTACATTATGAGACCTAAGTGAGTACTGTATGTTCAGTATTTCCCAAGATACATTTCTTCGATGATAAATATATTTTCTTAGAAATAACAATTGTTTTCGGTCTCCAAATTTGACAAGTATTGTCAGAAATACTCGTCCTATGAAAAAAGGCCTAGGCAATGAACTTGGAAGTTTATTTAGCTTTAATTAGAGCTCTGACTGGTACCTGTAGGCCAAGTGCTTCTCTCCAAAGTGAATTTGGGAAAATTGAAAGGTACTATTTTGTTTTATTACAAAGGAAAACTTAACATCTAAAATCTTCTCTTTTAATTTTTTCAGGACCAGCTTGTTCTTATTTTAGCAAGTTCTCATTGCTTCCTTGTAATCTTCTGGTGTACATAATTTTTGATGAAACTTCAAGGTCTGCGTGGCTCAGGGGTAACGTTCTCGCTTGCTGAGCCCAAGGTTGCAGGTTCGAAACCTGGCGCAGTCAGCTGGCATTTGAGGGTGCGCAAATGCGAGGGAGCCGTGTCAGTAGATTTACTGGCACGTTAAAGATCCCTTTCGGGGCAAAATTCCGGCACCCCGGCGTCTCTAAAAGCCAGTGTAGTTAAAAGGGACGTAAAACCAATAACATTATTACATGAAACTTCAAGGCACTTTCAATATCTCTAAAATCATTTGGCAAATAGCTATGCCCGGAAACCTGAAAGAGCATTTTTATGCTCTTTAGTGTTGTATGCGATTCCATGACAGACTTCAGCATTAGGACCATTTTGGTGTTCCGACTCTGCCCTCCACAGGAATCGGACCAAAGCACAAGTTGTTCCGTGTCTTTTTCTAAATGTTCAGTGATGTAATTTCTTAGACAAGAGCCCACTTCTTGGGCTCCACGACCAGCTTGGCCTCAAGCCACAGGTAGCAGAAACGTTTGTTCGATGAAGCGTCATGAATTCCACAGTTATACAGTCATAACTGACGTTTGTAGAATATTATGTTTGTTGGAATTTTCGGCAGGAGCATATCAAAGCTTAGCACTGACAGTCCATTCATTTCGGTTGCTTTTTGAAAGTCGCTCTTCATTGTACTTCGAGCATATTCTGCATCCTCCTAATAAGCAAGCAACTTTATCCTAATCACGTCAGTGTCTCCATTGTTATTGTTTATTTGAGCATTTATAGAGTCACAAAAGTTGCATGTGTCTTTCTCAAGCAGTTTTCGTCGTAGGTTGAATCTGGAATAAAATACTTCATATAGCTTGAGAGGGAAACTGGCTGAGAATATTCCTTTATGTATAACTCGTACATAACTGGAAGTGCGATATTTGACTGGAAAAAGAGTGCTTGTTGCTGATCTGCAATAATGTGACTTGTACTTAGGAAATTTATTAATGTGCTCTATAATTTCAGCCATCTTACAATCAGTTATTCTGTTATAACCTCCTGATTTATTTTTTTATCCTTGATAATTCCTTGTAGTTCGTTGGCTTTCTTCAGATAGTTGTTAATGCGATCCCGTGATATTCTAAGAGTCTGGACAAAGCACATTTTACAGACTGATACTCTTGCCAGGGTGTAACTTCTCTTCAAAGCTCTTCTATTTACGTCATTTGTCCTCTTCCTCTTCACTTGGTTTACGATTACTTTATTAGCAATGTATAAAACTTTACCCTCATAGGGCAGGGCCCAAAATCGGTCAAACTCTCCTTTCTGTCTTCTAGACTAACTTTTCTATGACATTCTGAACGGCAGTGAAAGTCTTGGAATTCTTTTGGTTCAATGACTTACCTTGTTGGCTGATATAAAATTCATTCCGCTGGCATCTCTTCCTTCGTTCTTCTCTACTCTGATGCGGATATTTTCTTTTCCGTCCCTTCCTTGGCCTACCAGTCGACTGAGAGTTTTGGTCATTGCATTCTGCATTATCATTGATTCGCTTCTGCATCTCCTGATAACACAGTTTAAAGGGGGGGGGGGGGGGTCAAATTCATTGTTATTAGTTGACTGGGGGTTGGAAGTACCAGCTACAGAGTTTATAGGTTCTACACTTGGACCTGCCTCATAGGACAACAGCTGAGCTGCAGTGTTATTTTCAGAAGCAGAGTACAGCACATCATAACTACTACTTTTGAAGAGGGGTTAGATCAGTTGAACCAACTTCTTGTTTAGAGGTGCCTGAGCTTGATTCACTGGAGTGGTACAGCACGGTGCTAGTGTCATTATCCTGTATTCCCTGTAAGTAAATCAAATAATGCTATGCAATTTACACCCGCGAAGTGCATTTATTATAGCAAATAATTGCTAAAGAAATCAATGTTTTCGGACATTGTCTGTTAAGGAATAGAAATTTTGTAACCAACTGATGTAGTCTATTTGGTACGGCTTAGTCAGTTCAATGACGTACACATGGTAAATGAAGATCAATAATGACGTTGAATATTGCTAGTAAAGTTGAGTTATGTACCGTACTACAAATAGGAAGTACTCCTGAATATCTGCCTTGTATACGTGTGAAGTTTCTGAATAATCTATTCTTCTTCAGCAGCAAAATAATTTTCTCTGCTCTGCTTGTCATAATGCACACACACACGCACTCATTGAGTAGTCAGAAAACTCTCCCGTGAGATTAAAGGAGGCAACATATACTCTGTAAGCTGGGTGAATTTGATTGACAGTTCTCGTCTTGCCATATTGCCTAAGAACGAGGTTGCCAAACTGTACAAGCCAAAGTTACAGTTGATCAGGCACTGAAGCATATAGCTAGTATTGCAACCCCGAGTATTATGACAACTATGTGAACATAGATTGGTCAAGCTACTAATGTCAATCCCCAAGGTAACTAGGTCAATCTCTTTCTGCAAGCGTACAGAGTACAGAACAGATTACTTGGCACGTAGCCGATTATAGCGAAACACTAACAATACAAAGTGTGAGAGACAATGAAATGTCGCTTGGCTGTTTCTTGTAGAACTCAAATATATAGTTTCGAAGAATAGCTTCATAGTTTCGCCTCCTAGCCGATTAATGCAAAACTCTTAACCTAAGATGAAGGGAATGTCGCTTAGACTTTTCTATAAAATTAACAGTTAATATTGAGAAAAAATACATAATATAGAATGTAGTTCCAGACTATACACACTAGATGGTGCTAATAATTCAATTTCCAAAAATTGGCGCTTAGCCGCTTAATGCATAATGTCGTCCAAATTAGGTGACCAAAACCAACAATTTTTTCCATTTATGAAAACATATTCAATCTTTGAAGAACCGTATCTTTGGAACTACTGAACATACAGTACTCGCTTAGGTCTCAAATTGTAGTAAACAATATACTTCAGAATCATTGGTGTTTTTTTAATTAAGGTTTTGCTGTGTAATCGAAGAGTGATAAATGTGGAGAATATAAAAAGTAATAATATGCATATAAAATCCTGGAAATATGAATTATGGACTGCTCTAAAGAATTTTTTAAAGAAATTAGAAAACTTATCAGTTTAAAAGAAAACTGTCCGGATGGTATATTATTTAAAGCCATGGTTACCTCCTTCCAATTCCTAATCCGAATTACAAGTACACATAGCTAATGATCAGTGTTGCATGCTCTTAAATGCAATAACACAATTAGTTTATAATACCTCTTTGCGTGTAGCCATGTACACCTTTGGTGAGATCAGTTCACACATGAAAAAGTGTAAGTCGCATTCTCCAGTTTCCTGCTAGTTTTGGACTTGTGCAGTTGCTGGAAAAAAATATGAAATACTAGCTATGTATTATGTTGAACATTGCTTAAAGGCTAATTTTGTTATCATGAGAGAACAATACCAGCTGGAGATTGATACCCTAGTGATAGACATAAATCTGTGATGTATCTCCAGTGCATAGAAAATACTTGCAACCGCATGGACATCATAATATCAAGAGCCAGCGTGAGACCAAATTCGTTCGAGACTCGCGTAGCATAGTGGTAGCGTGCAAAGCAGTAAAATGTTACGATAATTGCTGTAGGTGGTTCACGTGCAGCTTCTTCTGAACCATATTTTTATTAACTTGACTCATATCGTTCTTAACACCATTCCGAGGAGACTGGCTGCGTGGCTCAGCGGTAACGTTCTCGGTTGGTTTGCTCAAGCTTGCACGATCGAATCCTGGCGCAGTCAGCTGACATTTGAGGGTGCGCAAATGCAAGGAGGCCGTATCAGTATATTTACTGCCACGTTAAAGATCCTCTTCAGGGCAAAAGTCCGGCACCCCGGCGTCTCTAAAAGCCAGAGCAGTTAAAAGGGATGTAAAACCAATGACATAATTACAATCTGATAGCCCCAAGAAGGCTGCTTTTCCCATTGGCGCTCTCCACTCAGTAAGGCGTCCAAAAGCCGCTCCGCACTACAACATACTGAAATTGTATAGGAAGGAAGCTACTAATCCTCAAAACGAATTCTCTCTATCAGCTCCAGTATCACACACCTCAAGTAGCTGTCAGAGAGCATCCTGCAACATCCCAAGGGTGGATTCGACCAATGGGCCCTCACCTCGTGCTTTCACTCTACAACGTTCTCAGTGAGATAAGGTCTGGAGCATGAGGTGGCCAATAGAGAAGTTCCATCTCTTCTATCAGAAAA
This sequence comes from Meconema thalassinum, assembly GCA_946902985.2. Lineage (NCBI taxonomy): Eukaryota > Metazoa > Arthropoda > Insecta > Orthoptera > Tettigoniidae > Meconema > Meconema thalassinum. The sequence goes on along the minus strand of OX336389.2, from coordinate 462,482,698 downwards.
CTATGACTGAATGGTCACACTAGTGGAAATTGGCGACCGCCCGGTGGCACCTCAGTCTAGTATCCAAGCTTCGAATGAAATGTTCACTCTCTTCTTGTGACCTGATCGCCATGTACTTTGCAGTCTCGTGTACCATAAGGCCAATAAACCAAAACCTGGCCATTGTCCAATGTACGGTCCATAGATTTGTCACTGAAAATTACTACCCTTCAATCATAATCCACATGGAGTTCAGCAGAAACAAGGCATGAGGGCATGAATTTTCATTCATTTTCATGGAGTTCAGCAGAAACAAGGCATGAGGGAACTCTTCTTTCAAGCTATCATTTTGTACTTATCATTCAGTCAATGCGCTTTTTGTCCAATTTGATTAGGTTGGGTAACTATATTTATAACACACTATTCCTGAAAGAAATTACATGTATTAATATTATTCACCGATAAAGGGGAATAATTTAGGATGGCACGGCACACTTCCACAGTTTTACTGTAGTTTTCAGATCCTCAGCACTGGGGTTGAAGTTTAATTTTATATAATATTTAGAAATTTTTATTTTTATAATTAGTATAACTTGTCTAGTTACTATTACAATTCACAGTGAATCTAGTATTAAACTGTTTAGTCTCCTCAATGTTATTTTATAGGTTTGAGTTTTGCGTATGCGTATTATGCATGTGTAAATAATTCATCAGTGCAATATATTAGAGCATGCACACAAGTTTCTACTATGATTATGATTACTTATCCGATACAATAGTCCAAATCAGGCAGTCGTTCAACAGGTCTTAAGTTGTAATTAGGCACTACCTCACTCGTCACTAAGGTGGGTCGTCCCGTCTTGCATGTGATATCCTGTCTCCGTTGACTCAAATTTGAAACTACTCCTAACTTTCATGATAATGTTGACAATATTCTGAGGCTGGAATTACTTTGCAAAGTGGTGTATGTTATAGATTGTGGAACTTTCGCATTGCTATTGTGGGCCATTTTAATTCACTTGCCACAGCGTAGACAAAAATCCATATATGCTTACATAGTAGGGTCCTATCATACATAGATTTGTCGATGAAATTTACTACTATTCAGTCCTGATCCACATAGGGTTAAGCAAAAGCAAGCCGGAAAAAAACCTACAAAATGTAGATATTATTGAAGAGCCTGCACTATTTTCGTGGAGTGTGTTTCCAAACTTGCATCTGAAGTGTATATTGAAGCATTGCCTTGTGTATTTATTTTCAGGTTGACTTAGTTACTGAATTGGGCCTTTTTCGAGCTGCTGTTCCATCTGGTGCTAGTACTGGGATATATGAAGCATTGGAACTTCGTGATAATGATAAGAAGAACTACCATGGGAAAGGTGTTCAAAAGGCCATTGATAATATTAACAAGAGCATTGTCCCTGAACTCCTAAAACAGGTAATGTGAAATGTATGATATATTCTTGAACTTCGTATTTTCTGATGGTACAGTCGTGGATAATTTGATACTTGACTACTCAAGGAGGGTTTCATCATAATAATTTTAACCTACAGTAGCCTCTCACAAATCCGGACCTCAAAAATCCGGACTCCGGCAAATCCGGACCGCTCAAAAAATATTTTTTGTAATACAAAATCAGTAAAATGTAGGTAACGTGATGCTTAAGCGCCTTCATTTTCTCCGCGACCATTCCGCATTACAAGAATGACGTCTTTTCTATTCTACTGGCTGTGCGGCACGGCGGGAGGTCATTGACTCGCCCCCTCCCCAACAGCTCTTTGTTTACTCATACAGTACTTAGTTGACCGCGCTCACTCTCTCTGTGCAGACGTTATTTTCGGTGGCTACCTCGTGTTGTGTCGGTGCTCTGTGTTTCTCGCGTCTTGTTTTTAAGTACTGTAAGATGAGTAACAAACGAAAGCAAGTGTGTGTGTCAGTGGAAGAAAAACTCCGTGCTATAAAGAGGATTGATGCTGGAGAATCGGCGAAAAAAATCGCTCTAGAGTTAGGAGTAGGAACAAGTACAGTTTCAGATTGGAAGAAGAATCGCGGACAGATAGAAAAATGGTGTTCCTCTCAATCCAGTGGAAGTGCGATTAAAATTAGAAAAAGCATGCATAAAGGCAAACATGTAGAAGTTGAAGAAGCATTGTTCTTGTGGCATGAACATTTAAGAGGTAAAGGGGTTCCTATTACGGGGCCTATGCTTCAAGAAAAGGCGTTGCATTTCAAAAAAGAAATTGAAGGTGAAGATGGTGAGTTTACAGCAAGTGAAGGTTGGCTTGATCGTTGGAAGAAACGATTTGGTGTTCGTAAACTGTCAATAAGTGGGGAGGCATTATCAGCCAACAAAGATGCTGTTCCTGAATTCAAGCATGTGTAAGTTTGTTTTTACACACTGTTTCTGATGATTTATTTTCATTTATTTTGCATACTGTAGTACTGTAATGTAAATTCTTAAGTCTTATTAAAGTTGTTCAATACTATTAACCATCTATTTTTTCTACCGCTGTGTTCAGTTAATTGCAGTTCAGAACTGTTTTATGCGAGTAACAATAAAGTACACATATCGGCACGGAGTGGCGGCGATCGCGGCACGCAAACCACTGCCGCGACCGACGTCACTCTGTCTCCGGGAAATCCGGATTTTTCGGAATCCGGATCGGCCGTCCGCCACATTGGTCCGGATTTTCGAGAGTCTACTGTACATATAATGTGAATTGGTTTGAATTTCACATTCTACATTATATTTAATAGATTGCTGTCCTCCAATGCACTCTCCTGTTCTCTGCCTGCCTTGCAAATTTGGCTCATGTCGCCAACCTTTGTGAGAAATATTGCATATTGATCAAGAATAGAAGCACACAAATGTAAATTTGGGGTTTTTGAAATTCGAGCCTTAAACAGTGATTAAACATAACATCTGCAAACTTTAAACTGAAGCCTGATTTACATTGTTATAATGGTCAGGACCAATGAAAATGAATGTTAATGAGAACAAAAGTTATTTCAAGAAACATTAATTCTGGATTTCACTGTTCTATTAGTTCCTACAACAAATGTATTGAATAGGTGGAATTATAATTGTAAATAATTGTAAAATTGTAATGTGCTAACCCTATACCCAGAGGCGGCCCCAGCAAGGTTTTCCGGTGGTGCGAGATCTTATTGTGGCGCCCCCCCCTCCCCCCTGTGGAGACTAAACTGTACATAGAGACTAAAGAAAACTTAAATTTTTTACATTATTTGTACCTCACACCTCCGAAAGATTAGTATAGCAGTAGTGTGGATGAGAAACAATAACAGTAAAAATAAATATTTTTTTGAAAAGGGTTATTTCCACTGCTATGTCGCAGACAACGCTCACATCATGCATATGTAAGTCCTGGGCAATACTATTTTCTACAGATAAAATTGCCTGATTTGACAGTCTATCCTGACACACGGTTGCATGTAAATAAGTCTTTGTTTTAATTTACTGAAACTTTGTTATCCTTTAGCGACAGTTACAAGTATGGTTAGCAAAATTTGAAGTGCTGTCCACATTTGGGAATATACCCTGCCAACCATTTTGTTTAATAAGTTGAAAAGCATTTATTGGTTCTGCTGATTCAAGCTCTATCAACGATCGATTCAAGTGTAAAAGTTCAACTAATTCACGACCAGATATGTCACATTTTTTCCCCATCGGTTTAACTTCCTTCTAAATCTGCACAGACGGTTTCTAGTTTGGACTTTTCAGGAATTGTTTTGATATTGTACAGTGAGGGCCCTTCCTATAGAACAGACTCGCCGGGGCACTGTGTATTGCAGCGTGTCAAGCACGGCATGGGCGCTAGCAGCAGCGTAGCATCCAACTAGTTCAACACATTAACACTTTTTAACCTATTTAATAATCATTATTGGCCTGTTCGCCATCTCTTGATGAATACAGTACTTTTGCATTTGTCAGTTGGCACAGGCTAGAGTAAAAGGTGGCTTTTCACCGATGTCTCAGTCTCACTCATGGCTGTGATTATATGGAAGCTACTGAGGTATGGGTGGGGCTTAGTAATGGCATTCGAGGCACAGTCAGTGCCTGTGAATGCTGTGAAAGGTTCAACTCATAGGGTTAGGACTACAGTTCTGACTCAGTGAGGAAAGCAATGGCAAACTACCTCACTCCTCTTCTTGCCTAGAACGCCTCAAAATAGTGCTGCCTTGGGTTTTTGTGGGTATCTACTCACATAATGTAACGGCGGTACTTTTTGAGGATCCAACCAGCCTTCGGGCTGACTACCTAACAGACAGAATAATCATTATTACTTGCATGAATTTCATAGTAGTTACTTCAATTTCTAACCAAAGTAGGAAGTTTTGGTTCACTCGCTGTAATTCATCGTCGCTGATATTTCGTATCAATTCAGTTATTTCGTTCTCGAGAGCCTCCAGAGTACTTGGATTGTTTCTGTATACCTATTGCTTGAGGTTCCCCCACAAGTAAAAATCACGGCGCTGAAAGTTACGACCAAATTTACTCCTAACTACTTCTTGGGAAGAAAGGTTTCCACTAGGAAAGGCTACAGTACCTCACAGCAAGTTTTAATTATCACAACTAGGGTATCTAGCCAGCTGTGTATGACAGCATCCGGGGCTTCCTGACCAGCTGTTTTAATCGGTACATTAATCTGGCGGTGAATCGTGGTGATCTGTCCGTGGCACAGCCTCTTCAATGCTCTGTTCTATAGGGCGGGCCTTGCGGATAGGATTAAATAGTAATGAGGTGATTGGGTTTTATTTTTGCGCATGCAATCATTGCTTTTTTTACGGCACCACCCCCTCATATGACAGCGACCGGTGCAGTTGCACCGTCCTAGGGCCGCCCCACCTATACCAGACACATGCTGGACCAAAAATGATGCCCCATCTAGCGCTGAGGAATGAAGCATACCGGCTGGCAAGGCGTTTCACACTTACCTTGGGCTATGATTTATTGTAGTGTGTAATTGGAATTAAATAGACTAGAGAAACAGGATATACTGGAGAAGACATATCCCACCTCCCCTTTGTCCTGCACGAATTCCACATGCATCGACTGAGATTATGCAACATGGAGGGGCCTTGTGTAAAGTGATATCTTAGATGTAGCATACTTTTGTTCTTGTTGAAGGAATAGGATTCAGGATTCTGATTCCTTGAGTCATCCTGATTTGTTTAGTTTTATCCTGAGCCTTTCTAACATTTGTAACATGCGTCATTTGAAATGATATAACGTCTAGTCTTTCAGTCTGACTGTAATTTTTTTCATATTCACTTGTTAAACTGAATAATCCTTAGCCAAACTCAATGAAAGTTTTTTGGGAGTTGTGGGACATACTCGTGAATATATTTTGCCACATATCCACTGACATCTCCCTTTTCTTCTAGGGGCTTTTGGAAAGATTTGGTGGAGCCGGAAGTCTCTTTTCCCCTAGTCTTAAATATTGAGAGCTTATCAGATACCTCACCCGTCAAGAAGGTGGTTTCTGTTTGTCACGCTCCACATATCTGCCATCTATGGCTGGAACCGTATTAACCCTGGTGTATTGCCTGGTGAAGATGAACTGCTATATGCTTTCTCAAACAAGAGCGTGTCTGTGGCATTTCAGGTTTTGTTAGTGGAATTCTTACTAGTACTATGGTCTCGGATTCATGGTTATATGGTCTGCTCTTGAACGTTTCCAAAGAAATTAATGATGGTATATATTGCAACATTCTGGTAGGCAGGTGGTTAGTTGGCAAGATATTTTCTGTCAAGGAGTTAAGTGTGCATTTGACAGAAAGTGGAATTCAAGTATAAAAGGTGACTATTCCATTATTTGCACCTGAAAGTAATGTGTGTGGTTTATTACAAATTAACAAAAATATGTCCATTAATACACCATATTTGCTCAGTTTCAGCAAACTTGAGGTAACACTTCAGGGTTAGTGGGATGCAATAACGCATCATAAACCTGGCCCCCTATAGCACAAGCACATTATTTCTTGGCATGGTGAATTGTATTTGGTCAGCTGGGTTGTAGGTATTTAACTGCACACAGTTATTTCCCCTGGATAGAGGACTGTGTGGTGGAGTCTTCATCCTAAACACGACGCACAGGTTGCCCACGAACATCAACTCCAAAAGATCTGCAGCAGACCTCTTCAAAAGCCATATGCTTGAATTGTTAACTTTATTTGCAGAATCTGGAAGCAACTCAGCAGGTGGAGATTGATAACTTCATGCTGAAGTTGGATGGAACCGCTAATAAGTCCAAACTTGGAGCAAACGCTATCCTTGGCGTTTCTTTGGCTGTCTGCAAGGCTGGTGCTGCTAAGAAGGGTGTTCCTCTCTACAGGTAGGGTGTTGGTTTTTGTCTTGTTTTGTTAGTCATATACATACCTGCCAACTTTTTACGTTTTTTCCGTAAAATTTACGGAAAGACGGTGTGTTTTACGGATGAACTATAATATTTTGCAGATTAACGTACTGGTACCAAGGTGATCTTTTTAGAATTTGTGCCAGAACAAGCTTCCGCATTTCGCCGTTACATGTTGTGTGACCAGCGCACATTCGATACATCGCTCTGAACTATATTAATTCGATCGTTACAGTGTTCGACTGGGAATACGATATGCGTCCTAATTTGCTTGAATCCTAATTGATCGATATCGATTTGTTTGTGTTGAATGAAAGTTCTGGGATAACCATTTGCTTGTTCTTTAATGCGTTGATTAGCTAGATAACCTTTACCATTCTGTATAAAAATAGTTCTTTCTTCTTCACCAAGAATTACAAAGCGTAGGTCGTGTTGTAGTTACAGAATAACATGTGAATTATCAGGATGTCTCCCGGTAATGAAAAGTAATATCTCGCGCCGCTAGGTTCACAGATAGTGATGGAGCAACTTTCACGCAAGCGGCGCCGATTGCGTAAGGTATATTTCCCCGTGCCCGCCCTCGAGGAAGTGCATACTCGGGATTCCTTGAGTGGTATACATCGGTTCAACGTATATTTTCGGGATCAAGAAGAGTTTTTAGTTTTGTGTGAAATATTTTTCTGTATTATTAGTAGGGCCCGGATTTTTTTAAAATGCATATGCGCATATGCATATTTTGACATATTTCGAGGTTTTGTGCATATTCTAGACGTAACAGCATATTCCGGTATATATGTCTGAATTTCAGGACAATTACAAGAACTACTAAAATAAATCTGTTTTGTGCACCCCTATCTAGTTGCCTATATTATGTGCATCCCTCACTAATTGGTGTTTTCGACTCTGTGTAACGGCACTTGACTTTCACAACTGACATGGCAACAGATAGCTTAGGTATGGGTAGGCAGGCTGGCTGGACTTCCCGGAATTCCTTTCTCTACCACAGTAGATAATAATCTCGGGGGGGTTGGGCAATTGGTCAGGACAGAAGTATCTTCAGTTCACTAGTTACGTTCCAGTTTAATGCCCTGCATCTCAAGTGTTAGTTTCTAAAAATGCCTAAGGAAAAGAGCAGGAGAAGAGATTTACTAAACCAGTGGGTGTCTGGTAATAGGGACTATTCAACAGATGGTGTCATCGTGTACTGTCAAGTTTGCTCAAAGGAAGTAAAATGTGAAAAGAAATTTCAGCTTGAACAGCATTAAAAAACAACTGCACATATTAAAGCAAAGGACGAGAAGAACAGCACACCACAACAACTACTTCTTACGCAGGTAAAGCCTAAGTCCGGTATTCTTAATACATTTTCAAATTATCTTTGTAGGGCTTTCGTATGCAGCAACATTCCATGGAATAAATTAAACAATCCAGTTCTGCGATCATTTCTTGAGAAATATTGTGTAAATCAAAAAATACCAGATGAATCAACTCTTAGGAAAAATAACCTACCTCCGCTATATGAATCTACCCTGGAATTGATCCGTTCTGATATCGGAAGGAACTATGTCTGGATGTCGGTGGATGAGACAACGGATTCATGTGGCCGTTACATAGCATATTTCGTGGTTGGTAAATTACATCCAGACGAACCCGGTAAGCCGCATCTTCTTGCTTGTAAAGTACTAGAGAAAACCAACCATAGCACAATAGCAAGATTTGTAAATGATTCTCTGCGACTATTGTGGCCATCTGAAATTGAGGATAATTGTTGTAAAATGCTTGTACTGCTCACAGATGCAGCTTCGTATATGTTGAAAGCAGCAAAGGCCCTCCAAGTATTTTATCCGAAACTCATACACGTAACCTGTTTAGCGCACGGATTACACCGCATTGCAGAAGAAATACGCACACAGTTTCCAGCTGTTAACAATTTAATTGGATGTGGGAAGAAGCTGTTTCTGAAAACACCAGCTCGTGTCCAGTTCTACAAAGATTGTCTACCTGAAGTTCCTTTGCCACCTGAACCTGTCCTGACTAGGTGGGGGACATGGTTATCTGCAGTAACATTTTATCAGGAGAATTTTAATGAAGTGAAAGAGGTGGTTACAAAACTTGAAGATGAGCATATTGCGTGTGTCCGTGATGCAAAAGTTGTGTTTGAGACCGCTACTGTCCATCAAGATGTGAATTTCATTCATGCACATTTTTCTAAACTTCCAAAAGCCATTGAGAGCTTAGAATCTTCTGGTACTCCCCTCCATGAATCACTTGATCTCGTTGAGAAAGCTGCATCTTCATTGAATTTCGCTCCAGGCGAAATTGGAGAGAAAATTAAATACAAGTTAGAAAAGGTGTTGAATTCTAAACCAGGACTGAAGAAGATTAAGTTAATTAGTCAATAATTGAGTGGAACTAGGGTATCCTTGCCAGATGTATGCTCTGAAACTTTGGTACCCGTGTATAAGTACGGTCCAATCACGTCAGTTGATGTAGAGCGATCATTCTCAGACTATAAACTCATTTTGACGGACAATAGACATAGTTTGTCTCCAGAAAACATTGAAAGACTACTAGTTACCTATTGTGATGCTTCTTTTTGCAACAAATGATACCTGTAAATAGGTAAGTGAATAAAATTGCATGTTTTAAGTGCATATTTCATTATTTTCCGTGCATATATTCTAACTCTTTAGTGCATATTTGCATGCATATTTTCAATTTTTTTAGTGCATATAAATCCGGGCCCTAATTATTAGGAAACCTGACTTTTTGCGACACGCTTATTCGCGAAATCTTTAGAAACTCAACAGAAACCTCTCATTTCTGTTAATGACCTCTAAATTTTGAGACTCGCTCAAATATAAGTCCAGAAATAACTCGAATTAATTCAATGTTGCAATTTTGCAAAATGATAAAGAGTTTCGAGAAACTGTACGCAATTGGATGTGATCGGCGCCATTTGTGTATGCCAAGATTCCCGTGACTTTCACGTTCACAATTAATACTTCATCGTAATCTGGATAGTCTCTGATCTGGATAATGACCAATCCTGATGGATTTTTTCATTTGGCTCTAGTACGTGTTTAAACGTCTCATCATGAAACCACACACTGTCGCTATGCAGTTACAATTAAGCTAGAAAAACTTGAATCGCGATTTAAAGTTCATTCTTCAGCCATTTGGTATGCGAACTCTAGTATCAGAGAGTTCTAAAATATACGGGAATTTGGTAGATTTTCGTTCGGGTAATATACGGGAATTTAAAAATAGGTCACCACTTGACACCATGGCATGTCTATAGGGGTCTTATGAGTAGGGGTGGTGTTTTTTAGCATTTTGAGGCAAACCATATAGGCGTATTTGCTCGCGTATATCTCGCAAGTTTTGACCGAAAATATGTGTGAAAATTTTCGGTGCGAGATATACGCGGGGAATTACCGTATTCCCGAAAAAACATAAAATTTGCATTATTGAAACCAGGCAACTGGCATACGGTACTCGCCCTATTCATTGTCACGCCCGCCAATCTCAGAGATATTCTCGCGTGCATCATTCTGGTCATCATCCCATACTGCCCCATCCTGACTTCCGTCCAATGGATTTGCGATGCCCGTCTTCAAGAAGCTCTTCACAACAATGTCCGTCGACACCATTTATTTCTATTCGTTATGCTTATGCGACATTAAGAACCTAGGAAAAAGACGTCATACGCTCGTTAAGGATGATTCAAGGCAGAAAAGGAATTTAGAGCGCAGACGCTTAGCGATTGATACGATCATCTTCCATATAGATTCCTCGCTACATGCACAAGCGAGCTCGAATTTAGCCAACCCCTGCCGAAGATGCGGCGAACTATGTACAGCGTGCTAACACTCACGCTGCGCCGTATGCTTGCACGCGGCCGAGCTCTGATGCGACGCAATGCGTAAAGACGTAATCATTGAGATTCAAGAAGACTGAACTGCGTTTCTCTGCGATGTAACATTAGGCCTACATGCGCAATTGTTGCGGCGCGCTAATCGCTAATTCGAACTTGTCTCAAGGCGGCGAATTTAGCCAAAGACGCGGCGAACGATGTACAGAGTGCTAAACCTCACGCTTGCACGCGGCCGAGCTCTGATGCGACGCAATGCGTAAAGACTAAATCATTGAGATTCGAGAAGACTGAACTGCGTTTCTCTGCGATGTAACATTAGGCCTACTTGTGCAACTGTTGTGGCACGCTAATCGCTAATTCGAAAGTGTCTCGAGGCGGTGAATTTAGCCAACTGCGGCGATGTACAGCGTGCTAACACTAACGCTGCGCCGTATGCTTGCACGCGGCGCCTCGATCCCTAATCGACTCATATCGAAGTTCGGATCGACTCGTTGCTCGCTCTTCCTGTTAGTATCGCCTCGGGTAAGTTCCTGGACAATGAAGACTGTTGTGGCGCGCTAAATCGCACGTGTTTCTATCTCAAGGTTATTACGGTCATTTATATGACGGCGCCAGTAATGAATGCGAGATATATGCGAGTACTTTTTTCCCCTGAAATTTCAAATAAAAAAATGGGGTGCGAGAGATACGCCGGGGCGAGATACACGCGAGCAAGTACGGTATATTGAATTAGACAATGTCTTAGGAAAACGCTTTAATGTGAAATTAATAGCACATTAGTAAAGGGTTAATAGTGAGATAATATGCATTAGAATAATTGTGCCTTGATTTTAAATTACTATTTGTTGAGAAATAAAAGGCAACACTGAAAATGGCTTCAAACACCATAGTAGGTTGAAGCAACAAACAGAAAAATGGAACTAATTAATAGTCTACAAACAAAGAATTTAACATACAAGATAAATCTATAGTGTTGCACAATCGGAATAATAAAAAGAAAATACATAGATTTCATGGTGTTTGAAGCCATTTTTCAATGTTGCCTTAGTAATAGAAATTTGATGTTTTTTAGTCAGTCAACACGATTGTACCCAATTATAATGGGTGGTTCCCTAATCCTGAAAAAAAAAAAGAATGTGATTAATAAAATGTATTTATTACAATTTGGGTACAATCGTGTTGACAGACTGAAAAACATCAAATTTCAACATAGAATTAATTTTCATGCAAGTTCATGAATCAGTAACACTTAAATGGATTTGTAGAACATACCTCAACATTTTGTTTTGTCCTTTGTGTTCTTCTGCCATTTACAATTCCATTATATTTACTGAAATATCTTTCAGCATCTACACTATAGGCAGGACCCCAAATACAATGCAGAGCTGCTTGGGCAAAACTTGACAGGTGATCTACATCTTTAATTTTCTGCATAATTTGCAACAGATGGGAATTAAAATATTCACATCCCTCAACAAAACTATCCATGGAAAAAATGGTATCTTTTATTTTCACGTACTGTAAATCATGTAACATATCTTGACAATACAAAAAACCAGCAGTGACACGATTAAAACGCCCACCAACCTCCTCGAAAAAATATTTGACACATTTTATTGCTTGTGGCTGCTTGACTTTTTGTTGCACTTAAGCATACACACTCATTTGAAAAAGAGTCCATGAACTGCAATATGTTTATGGGTAGCCGACCTGTAGCACATGTCTTCAGCACAGTGCATCGTCCCACAATGTATGTGCAAAAGGGTACGAAGAGAACGGGGTGATTAATTTACTAACTGTGACTGAGCTACAAATTTAGCCTGGCACTGTACTTCAAAATAATTATGTTCATCATTATAAATGTTTAAAAGGAATGAAGAATTGCTGTTTAAAACATTATCATCCAAAGATTGATAGAAGAAACTTTTAAAGCATCTAAATTCTTATTTACATTTTCCACAGATTGAAACAATGAATTCCAGCATGTGAGCACGGGGAAAGGAAATACTATTGCTGGAAAATTTGGATAATTTTCCTTGAAAGAATTCATACAGGTACTTTCTCTTTTCGGGAATGTAGGAAAGCCATTTTTAATTTAGATACAAAAAGGTTTAGATGTGGCATTTCTTTCAAAATCAAGTTTCCAACTAAATTTACCGTGTATGCAAAATTGAAGTGCATAAGATTGATGCGGATTTTAGTCTACAATGCTGCTAAAGATGTCCCCAGGTATTGGGCTGAATCTGATATCATCCCAACTAAGTTTTCATATGAAATTCGGTATTTACTCTGCCATAGGACCCCCTCGCCCATAGTAATTCCTTTAATTTTCGAGAGCCAAAATACAAAATTCTTGTAAATCACTTAAAGTGCTGCCTAAGTGCTCTGTTAACAAAAATACTTTTCATTCTCCCAGCAGTGTAGCTGTGCTTGTTAAATCGTGCACCACAACTGTGCGGGCAGCTGCAGCAAGTCTAGAGATCTTAGGCTTCACCCAATATTCCAATATAAGATGTCACTATTGGTCGAGTAGGAGCGCCAAGTTATAAACCCGCCAATGAAAGTTATGGTTTAATATCTTCTCTAGTTTGTTTCGCTGCATTATTTTGTTTTGAGCTTCGAAGAGTCGTTGGCGGCAGTCTTCTTCTCTGTTTCATAATGAATAAAATTTCTGCTAGATGTCATTCTTCTCAGTTTCATTTTAAACACTGTTGCAATAACCGTCGGCGTTTGTGTGACACGTTATTTGTATATCAATGTGAATAATAAGTGCTTGGTAATGTTTAAAAATTTTAGCGAGATGTACTCATTCAACATCACTCATTCCCTAATTGATGCATTCTCCCTCCGTATGTTTAAATAAAAATAAAGTTTACATTCCATGTCTGGTACTTTTTCTGTTCAATTCTATTTCTTTGATATCAAGATTTTTGCTTAGCAAGGAATAGTAGTCATTGGGGTGTAGGGAATAGTGGTGGATAAGTGAGGTTATGGCAGATTTTTGCGAAGTTCGCGTCTATAGTACCGCCCCCAATTTTGGAACTAAAAATTCAGCAAAAAAGGGGGTCCTATAGCCGAGTAGTTACGGTGTATCCTTTCAACGTGTCAATGATTGCTCTGCTACAAGTAATACAATTTGCTTTGTCAAGAAAGGTAAAACTACTGTACCTAGAAATGTGTCGCTTTGTCACACATTGTTCGGAATGAAACCACAAATACACATCTCCCCTGCTTGTCTGATGTTACGTCTACAACTACAACAATGGGATTTCTTTGTAGGCTCTCCTTAATCACAGTTTTCATTGCTTCACCACGGCAAGGTGCATATTCACGTCGCAGATCTCCCAATCATGGTTTGTACCTGAACGCAAAATTAAAATAAATTAAATAAAGCAGCTTTAGCACGAGATCTCTGCCATGCTACAATAATTAATGTGAATTTTTATTATTCAATATGATTTTGTTTTTTTGACACCACTCAATTTAATTCAATTTTTGATTTTCAGAAGTTTTAAGTGTAAACAAGGAAATGACCTTGTGAAATTCATGGGTCTCTCTCAGTTTTTAAGAATCGGATAAAACTAAATAGGTGGTATAGAATCTTAAAATACATACTTGCTTTGACAAGTACTCCCAAAAGGCTGGATGGGGACACACTTTGTGAAGAGGGATGTTTAGTGTCCATAAACATTTTCACTGTATCTTGTACAAAATAGTTTTTTATTAAATTTTACACTTTCCAATTTATCATGCGTCATTTCAATTGCGGCCTGCGTTTTACTCGGCGTTGCTTCTCTTCTCGTCTAGTCTTTCTTTATGCTGATAACACAATTTTCACATTAAGATATCACATTCACTGACATAAAAACTTTCAGTTTCATAATTTTCTGTCCCCTGTTTTATACATACTGTATTTTCGATCTCACCATCTTAACACTTGGTGACTTTACGTGAATGAATGTAATGTGTGCGACGGTCTTTAACGTGATTTGTGAAGGGTTGAGGGGATTAGTTCAGCATTCCAGAATGGTACGGTGGGCAAGTGTGTCAGAATTATAAACATTCCAAGGGTGCTCAAACTCCTGGGATGAAATTTCTAGAAGAAAATAAATATATAAATAAGGAAATAAAGAAAGGAAAAAAGTCAATTTTAAAAAAGTTTCTATTTTGCTTTATATTGCATCTTGAGTCAATTTCACATTTTCGAAACTCATTAAAATGTAGTGTAGAGGTCATGAAAAATGTAGATACAAGGCTTATGAACATTTTGTGCTATATTGCATTTGCGAAAAATAGCGTACTTATAAGCTGGAAGCATAAACTTCCCCTGAATAATAGCTGGTGGCATGTCATGTGTCTGTTTGTTTCTCATATTTACTGATGTGTGTGTATGTTTGATGTTTACACACAAACTTGTTTGTCACACCTCATCCACTCATGATAACCAAAATGTGAGGCAACTGCTGACTTATCGTTAAGCAGCTTTTCCTGGTTCCGGTTTTTCGCTCTGTAGTAGACCACTTCAAGCTGTGTTGCCGAGTGTGACATACTTTCCTTCTGATTTCTCCTGAACCACGCACCTTTTAATATAAGTTTTAACATCTTTTGTCACTTCCAGACCTGTGGAATTGTATGTTCCTTGCTGCCTAGTTATACTCCACCCACCATGTATATACTGTCTGCCTTCAATGTAGTTGTAATATTTGTCTGTTTTTATTTTTATTTTTTCATTCAAAGAGAAAAATACTTCAGGAGAGATAAGCTAGATGTTTTGCTCCTTAATACACTAGAAAACTGAAGCTTTCCTCCACGACTGCATTGATCTTTGAATGTTGCTTGGTCTTTCCACTGTCCTGTGTGATAAGCATCTTATGACTTGTTCAGGCATCTTGCTGATCTGGCTGGAAGTCCGAAGGTGATCCTACCTGTTCCTGCATTCAATGTCATCAACGGTGGTTCCCATGCTGGCAATAATTTAGCTATGCAAGAATTTATGATCTTACCAACAGGTAAGTTTTTTTTTTTTTTAATTACTGAATGTGTTTCAATTTTTGCCTTGTGAAGTGTCTAAATTAATTGCAAATGGGAGGGAAAATTTGATAGGATGACTCATAAATGAATGAGTTTCTCCAATTCACAGGAATTTTGTTGGACGAGTTAACTGTGAAATTTTCATTCTATACATTTGTTACAGCCAAATTTGCTTGTGAACAGTTCCAAAAATATTGATAAAACTGATCTCATTTACCAATTTTTTCATTTTACAAACAGTCTGCGTGCGTGTGTTGTATTCAAAACAGCATTAAATTACACCAAAGAATTTCAAACACATAATAAGAAACTCTAAAGATGACATACACCAAAAAATACTTTTGGGCTATTTCCATCACGTAAGTCTGTATTCACTTTGCGGTTCAGATAACCCTCAAATTTTATTGTTCCTATCAAAGCTAGCAAGGATTTTCAAATGAATAGTCACAATTTTTCCAATAGAGTTAAAAAAGAATGCTGCCTCCTTTTTCTATCAGTTCTATACTGTCTTTTACACACTCACTTTCTCTCTTTCACTATTATTGTGTATTTGTAATGTTCTCTGGCAGTTTGGATGCCAGTGTGTATAAAAAATCAAGAGTTTTCTTTTGTATTTGAGGATAGGAAAGGAGACAGCTGTGGGCATTCGTAAGGAAACTTTCTGGCATTTGGCTCTTGAGTAGAAGTGTAGAAGCTATGGAAAATCACTTTTAGGATGGCTGAGACAGGAATCGAATCCACACTGGATTCAGTCATCCTTATGTGGTTGAGTGGACCCCATTCATGCCCTCAGACCATAATTGTTTTTTTTACTGAGCCAGGAATCAAAACTTATACAGGCCTCAGGGGCGCCAACCAACAATGCTGACCAGTTCAAAAAGTTAGTTATTGTTGCTTTAAGTGACAGAACTACGAGGTCATCTGTCCTTAGTACGAAAGGTGATTTATAGTTCAGAGTAATTTTAAAAATACCACCCACCACCTCTAAAGAAAAAAAAAACAATTGCATGAAAGTCTACCAGCACATTAATGCAGGCATTGAATGGTTCAGTAGACAAAGCAACTTCATTCTTACATTTTGATAGTCATGTTTCACATATTCATTTAGGTCTCTGATAACACACCATCCACATAATTTTGGAACAGCAGCTTGAACCTCGTGAGGGGCTGAGGATGAGAAAGGGACAGAAGACCAGGATAGACGTATAGGGGTATGGAAGTTGAGAGAAGGAAGCGGGACAGGCTACCTGAGAATAGTTACGGAAAGTATTCCAACATATGAACCAAAAATGTAGGAGTTGGGTAGATTGAAGAGGACATTAGTAAGTGCGGCAGAAATAGTATGTGGGAAGACAAGCAACAAAAAGAGACGCCATGGTGGGACTCGAAAATTAAAAATATGGTGCAGATAAAGATTAGAGCCTTTAGGGTGTGGTTCCAGAATAGGACAGTACACAAAAGAAGTGTATCAGATCAGAGAGGAGGAAAAGTGGTGGCAGAGGAGAGAAGAAAGTGGTTGGAAGAGTGGACTAGGATGATGGAGGAGGTTAGTGAAGGTACATAAATGGTCCTATATGGGATGGTTAGAAGCAAGAGGAGGAATTAATTAATGGACTATGTTCGAATGGTGAACAAAAGTGGTCAAGGTATAAAAAATAAGGATGAACTCAAGATCATGTGGAGGGAGTACTTTGAAGAGCTCGTCAACTCAAATGGAGCCTGATCAAGAAGTAGAAGACGAAAAGGACTTAACATTGAGGAAAGCAGACGATGCAATGAGGAAGATGAAAGGAGGGAAGGCACCAGGTCTGGATGAGATCAGTGTAGAGATGGTAGAGCAGTAGGGGAGGCAGTGGTACAATGGCTATATAGGCGTTGAAAGTTGTGTGGAAAGAGAGAAGGACCCCAGAAGACTGGAAGATAGGAATAATTGTCCCATCTTCAAAAAAGATGACAAAAGAGTGCAAAAACTATCAGGGAATAACATTGATGAGCCATTGTGCAAAGATTTTTGAGAAAGTTTTGGTGACTCGAATTTGGGGAAAAATAAAAGGTATGAAAGAACAACAACTTGGCATCAGATTAGGAAGGTCCATTGTAATCTAATTTTTGCTGTAGAAAGTTACAGGAACAGCAATATGAAGATGGAATAGACAGTGGCGATTCTAGAAGCTTAAATCTGGGGGGGCCCAGACATTTTCCCGGATCGATCTCATTAGTCTACTTTTTCCTCATTTTTGCAAAATGAGAAATGTAGGCTAAAAACTATCATTGGTAAAAAAATTGCATATTTCACTGTCTCATAAATTTATTCTTCTGTTTCCACTCTGGGCAAACTGGTTCACTATATCAGAAGGGTCGTGAAGTAATTTTCCACTTAATTCTCTTTCAATTGAAAGAATTGCGAGATTGGAAAGCCTCTTTGTTGCCATTGTTGCTCTTAAATAGGATTTTATTTGTTTCACGACAGAGAAACTGCGCTCAGCAGAAGCAGATGACACAGGAAGAATCAGCATCAACTTGAAAAATAATAGTAGCTGTGGAAAAGCAACTTCCATTTTCAGAAGTTCAGAAAAAAGGAATGAGGAAGTGTTGGGATATTTTCCTCTAATTACACTCTTAGCTTAACTGATTTCAGTCTGTAGCACCTTACGGTCTGTGAAGATTAGATTATACTTTCACAGAACGTGAGAATATATATATTCAAAATTTAAAAAGTTTTCACTTCTTGGGTTACAGGCATCCATTGCATTGCACACAAAATCATTTTCAGTAAATCTATGCAGTAACTCTTCTACCATGTTGTCTACTATTTCAAAAAGATTTCTTTTACATGTCTCTGATAATGTGACATTTTCCTCTTCTTTCTCCGCAGACTGGCATTAATAAAACGTAGTTTGAAAATTTCTTTGGAATACTTGAGCGACTCTAGATTGCTTATAAACTTTCATGCCTAACGACTGAACAGTCACATGTAACCGCCCATAGTTCCTTAAAAATATCATCTCGTTTTTCTTGCAACGATTTTACAAGACCATAGATCAATCTATGTGCCCCTCCGAAGTCCACATGTTTTTGTTGTAAGAACATAGAGGCTCTATTGGCAAGCTCGAGAATATCAGAAAAGATTTGTAACACAAACATCACCTTCACTTTACAAAGCTGTTTCAACAAACCTTTTGCGTCTGCTGCCTCTTTCTTGTTAGCTGACTTTGAAAAATACTCTAGAGCTGCTTTAACTGAAGCAAAACGTTTCTGAAAATACATTACTCCTCTATATTTACATACCCATCACGTGTCACTTTGAAGAGGTATCTCTAAAACACGTTCTCCTGGATGATCACTCTGTATCTCAACAAACTTTTGGTGTCTTACAGTAGATACAGACTGAAAAGCATAAATTGCTTCCAAGTAAACTAAAAGTGTCCCCTACCACGTCTACAAACTGGCTTTGAAACGTCCACCAAAACTAAATTTATGCGATGTGCATAACCATGCACGTAAACACACGGGTTATTGACCTTTTGTCGCAATAAACATTGCACACCGTTTATCTTCCCTGACATAACCGCGGCTCCATCATATGCTTGTCCAATGCACTTACATGAATCGAAACCCACTGAAACAAGGTACTCTAAAGCTGAATTAGCTATACTTTCAGCATTCAGTTGAGACAAATGTATAAAACCAATGAAACGCTCCTGTATAGGATTTTGCCCTACATATCTGACACATACGTACATCTGTTCCACTTTACTAACAACTCTTAACTTCATCCAGGATTAAGGAAACATAACCATTGTTATATTTTTTCATCTCTACTCCAATATGTTATTAGCTGAGATATCAAGAAATTCATTTTGAGAATCTTTAGATGAGTAAGTTGCATTCCTTGGTAGACTGTTTACTTGTGCTTTCACTTTCTAGTTTAATTACATTTAAAATTTCATCAAAATTCCCTTTATTATTAACACTATCATCGTCCGAAACTGTTTGGCGATGGCCTCTAAGCCCAATGTCTTGCCGAGCACAAAGTAGCGACTTGGGCCATTGTTGCCACAGCTGAGCGGTTACGCAATATAACCAGAGGTTTCTCGCTTAGCTTCGAAATTATTTATTATTATTTATTTATCGTATGATGATACAGAGTTAAAATAAAAGTTCATACATTACATATAAAGTTATATATACAGTTATCATCATCAACGGCTTTAACTCGAATCCGAGTATAAATCTTCTTCCATCAGTCCAGTTTGTGAATGTGTTTACGGTGACTAAAAGAGTCCAATCCTGGCATGGAACAAGCGTCCACACAAGTCACATAGTATTGCTGGCGGAGGACGTGGTTGGGCTGCTCGAAGTTTCCTAGCTTGACGCTTGGCCTCTTCATGTGTGCGTCGATCCCTTTCAAACGTCTTTACAGTATCCGAGATGGTACGGCGCCAAGTTGAGCGGTCTTCAGCCAGCATGTCCCAGGTTTGTGAATCAAGACCTGTCAATTTCAGGGTCTGCTTAAATTGGTCCTTGTAGCGCCTCTGAGGACCACCATGAGGTCTGGTGCCATAGCATGACTCACCATATAGCATTTGACGAGTTAATCTCACATCATCCATCCGATGGACATGACCAATCCATCTAAATTGGTGACCTATTATGGATGATTCTATGCAGTTGATTTGAGCCTTTTTAGAACAGCAATATTGGTAATGCGGTCTTCCCATTTAATCCTCAGGATTGAGCGAAGTATTTGTAGGTGGAAACGCTCAAGCTTCCTAAGATCACGTCGGTAAAGGGTCCACGTTTCACAGCCATACAACAATGTAGAAATGACTACTGCTTTATACACCATAAGCTTTGTACTCGTGGACAGATCTTTATTCATGAAGACCCGGTGCGCTAATCGTCCATATGCTGCATGGGCTGCGCCAATTCTCTTATCTACATCCTGCTCACAGGTACAGCTCACAGAAATGGTACTGCCCAGGTACAAGAAGTGGTCTACCTGTTCTAATGGCAAATTTGAGATGGAGATATTGAACTGAGGAAGAGGCGTGCCTGGTGAAGGTTGTGCCAAGACTTTAGTCTTATTGACATTTATGGTAAGACCAAAGCGATCACATGCACTTTTGTAACAATTAACTGACTCTTGCAGCTCTTCTGGTGTGAGAGTTGGTGACGCAGCATCATCTGCATACAACATGTTAGTAACCTGAGTTTTCCTCAAGGAGCGGAGCCCTCCATCAGAACGATACTTGACCTCCACACCTGGGATGTTTGTGGGTGAATCATAATGCATTGCAGCCAAGTACAGCCCAAAAAGCGTTGGAGCCAGTCCACATCCTTGTTTCAGTCCATGGGTAATGGGAAATTCATCGGACATCTTATTCTGATGGCAAACCTGACCTGTCATGCCATCATGGAGAGCCTTGATTAGATCTACAAAACTCTGAGGGCAACCAAACCGCTTCAGCACTGCCCACATGGCTGGTCTTGGAACCGAATCAAATGCCTTTTCCAAGTCATAAAAGACTAAGAAGAGTGGATTCTGTTCTTCTCTACATACAGTTATATACATAGTCATCCAGGCCATCAATCCACTGAAGTGCCTCAGAAGATGCATGATGAATGTCACCTACTGATCCTTGGAACGCTCGTTGCGGACATTCACCATCAATATGTCCGATGGTTTGCAGGGTAGCTCCACAATCGCAGTTAGCTGAAGTAACCCAACCCCATTTGTGAAGCAGGAATCCACATTTGCCTTGTCCTGTATGGATCCGGTTAATGATTCTCCATTGGCGTCTGGGGAGTTTGAAACCTTCTATCCGGTTGGAAAGGTTTTCAATCAGATGTGCATTGAATACTGATGATTCATCCCACATAGTTTTCCATGCTTCTGAGATGTTAAATGAAGAGTCTTCAAGAAATACTGCAGAGCGCCAAGGTGGTTTTCTTGACTTCAACCGTTGATTACCTGCTTTTGCTACATCAGTATGTATGGGTAGCTGGGGGTTCTTCTGAATGGTTTTCCAGGTCTTCAGGAGAGCCTCTGCTCTTCGAAGAGCTGGAGGTTGGATGTTACTTAGAACAGGTAACCACGTAGTGGGTGTGCTACGTATGCAGCCCGTAATCAGTCTCATTGTCTGGTTAAGTTGCACATCTATCTTCTTGGAGTGGACACTGTTTAGCCAAAATGGGCAGCAGTATTCAGCAATGGAGTATGACAGTGCCAGAGCAGTTGATCTAAAGTTTGAGCGCTGGAACCCCAGGAGGTGCCAACAAGCTTCTGAATGATGCTATTACGGATCTTCACCTTTGCGGCCACGTTCGTGAGATGTTTGAAGGTCAAGGACCTATCAAGTGTTATCCCAAAGTACTTAGGCATGCTGCAGAACTGCAAAGTTTGTCCTCGGAATTTAACTTCTGGTTTGTAATTAGAGAACCTATTGCGTAAGTGAAATGCGGATACTACCGTTTTCTGATAATTTAGGCGGAGACACCATTTCTTGAAATGTGTGTCCCAAGAATTCCAAGTCGGCAGTTAGTGTATTTTCAGCATCGGTGAAGTTGAAGTTCTGGGTTACCAAACAGATGTCATCAGCATATACCGTATTTACTCGAATACGACCCGCCCCCGAATAAGACCCGCACCCTGATTTTGAAGAACAAAATTTAAAAAAAAATACTCAAAATTATTTACTATCTTAACTAAATAAACAGAATAGCATTTATCCAAAATAGTTTCCAACAGTTTTGAAGTCGTCCTAAAATAACACACATCAAACGATTAAAAATACAAATAAAAGTACACAAAACTTCATTCATCATCAGAAGTACCAACTTCGGAACTTTTATCACCATCACTTTCCCACTAAATGTCATCACTGCCATCCATAGCATTCGAAATACTACATTTCTTGAAGCTCTTCCGTATGAGATCTCCAGAGATACGATTCCATGCCGTCAAAATCCACGAACACAGCAGCTGAACTTTCGGGCGCTGAATACGACCAGTTGGAGTCGGTGTGTGCTTATCGGCCGCCATCCGCTCCGTATACAGCTGTTTCAAGGCTGCTTTGAACGGGCGGTTCACGCAGCATAGGCGTCATCCCGCTCAATCACGAATACATGACTCGTCAATATCATATTTCCTACCGGGCACGATTTCCAATAACTTCAGCTTCACTCGCAACTTTCAATTTCTCACTCACAGTAAATGACCGCAAATGTTTCATAGCATTCATGTTTACACTCGGAGAACGTGCGTGTGACTGTAGGACGCCGCGTGCTTACGGTAAAACAAAGTTATAGCCGGAAGAAGGCTAGCACCATCTAGCGGATACTCGCAACACCCGATATCGCGCGCGGCGGGCAATTTAGATCTTTCAAATTTGGATAACTCAAATAAGACCCGCACCCAATTTTTCACGTCCGAATTTGTTTAAAAATGTGCGGGTGGTATTAGAGTATATACGGTAGCCTATGAATTTCCTTGAAGCTTCGAAATCACTGTGCCGCTATGTTCACTTACCAGAAAACTGTTTCACTTTACTATTGAAGATTCATAACATTCAGTATCAGCATGCTTTGCACGTTTTTCTCATATTCTTTTCCAATTGCAAAATCCAGATTTACTGAAAACATGTTCAGCATACTGGAATCAGATTGAACAAAATGACAACACAGAAAACAGCATCTTTGTTCTTCGAGTATTCAATAAATGTATACCTATCAAACCATTTACTGTTAAAACTTCTGTTCTTATTGTATAGTAACGTTTGTTTGTAAACTGATTTACATGGTTGGCATGGACCATCATAGATCGATGCACTGATATAAAATGGTACTGGTTCGTCTATATTAGAAACAGTTACACTCACATTTTTGTCAGAGTTGGGGAGATATCGATGCACTTGTATCGCATGGAGGTTTGTCTACATTGGAAACTTCTGAACTTGCATGTCATAAAGTTGGGAAAAGAGTTTAATACTCTTGGTGTAAGCACTACGCATTTTAAAAATATTATATTTATACCCGATTTCAATTGTGTTTAAATTACATATAATAAAATATATAAATCTTGAAATTGAAAGAAAAATTAACTTAATTAAATGCATTAGTTTGTTTTATATCAGATAAATTATATCTGTAATTTATAAATTTATTTAATAACCAATGAATTTTAAAATAATTATTTCAGTAAAACTGGGGGGGGGGGGGGCAGGGCTACAACCGCCTCTGGGAATAGATCTACCGATGGCCTTCCTGGACATTGAAAACCATTGTGTATGTAGAAGTAAGGTATGGAAGGCCTTTGAGAACAGAGGAGTAGTAAAGCAGACTATGAGGAGGATAAGTGAAGATACGAGAAAATAGCATTTTGAAACTGATTTTGTAGCACTTTAATTTTGAAATCATTTTGTATCATTTAAAAGTTCATCACCAGGTACGATGAAACTTGTGAAAAACAGCATTTTGTGGCATTTTGAATTTTAAAAATTAGCATCTTGTAGCATTTAAAAGTTTGTCACCAGGTACGATAAAACTTGAACAGGTTCAAAATTAATAGGCACGGAAACTACGGTAATTCAATCATGCGTAGGATTGGACATAGGGGTGTTCCTGATAAGCATTTTATCAGTCTAAAAAGGTTTTCTTAAGTTAGACGGAATATGCAAACGTGCAATTACTGATACACCTTTTTACAACTCCTGACTGACAATCTGTTAAACAGTATCAGAATTCAAGGGAAAATCTTTAGACGGCATGAAACATGACCTTACTGTAACTCATGCATAGTAGAGAATACTTTTATCATATTAAACAACATTCCCCAAAACGAGGAGAAATTAGAAAAGAACGCAAAACAAACATTGTCTATTTATTTATATCACAATACAGTGGAATCTCGTTAGTACGTTTTTCAAGGGACTGAAAAATTTGGACGTCATATGCGGGAAAACGTACTACCGAAAAACGCCATACTGCATTTACAACGTATAAGAAAGAACGAGGCGTATATATGGACGTTCAATCGCCGACCTTAGTAAGTGATTGTATGCACTACTACAGTCACGACATAAACATAGGTTATCAGTAACTTACACGCAATAAATAACATAAAAATGAATTACTGTACCTCTACACTACAGTATAATACAGGGTCTTTATTTTTGCTTAGCAAGGACATTTTCGCTCTCGCTCCGCCAGTGACGGCTCAGTTGCCGGCGACCGCGCACGCATATGTAGGCCTACGACAGAATACGGTGCTTAAAATCGGTAGCCTACCATGCAGTTTTACTGGCCATGATTTTCAGTAGATGCTGAAAATGTTCCCCATCCGCTTCCAAACACATATAATACAGGGTCTTTCTTTATATTTGATCAGCAAGGACATTCTCGCTCCGCCAGTGACTGCTCTGTTGGCGGCGACCGCGCACGCATATGTAGCCCTACGGCTGAATACGGTGCTTAAAATCAGTAGCCTACCAAGCAGTTTTACTGGCCATAATTTACAGTAGATTCTGAAAATTTTCCCCATCCACTTCCAAACACATATAATACAGGGTCTTTCTTTATATTTGATCAGCAAGGACATTCTCGCACTCGCGCTCCGCCAGTGACTGCTCTATCGCCGGCGACCGCGCACGCATATGTTTGAAGCATGAGCTTGCTTGAACCACTTCAATAAAGCGCTTTCTAGTTCAGGAAACTGTCCCTCTCGCACAAGTTTCCTTTTGCCACTCACCCCTTCTTCAAATGCACGTTCAATTTCCTTCCTTTTGCAGAGAATCGTGTTTAGTGTAGACGGAGGAATGTTCCACTTTCGCGCTATATCCACACTCTTCATGTGAGGATTGCAGTCCACGTCTCGAATGTATTTAATCTTCTCGTCATTAGTTATCTGCCGTACTTTCTTCTTATCCATTATGAAACACGCAATAAAATAGGTCATAACTGGACGAGAACACTTAAGAACTAGAAGACAATAGTGCAGAACACGAAGACAATAATGTGCCTACGTGAGAAATAAACAAAGGGAAGGGGGTGAAGGGCAGCGGGAGAGAGACACGTCACCTGTGTTGCGTCATAGCTATAGCCACTTCTACGCCGTCAAACTCAATGAAATCATCTACACTGTCAATAACTATCAGAGAATATGAGGCAATATCGCGTCGTGTTTTCCAGAAGCCGAATTTTATAATGAAATAAGAATAAAATCCGGTTCGCGTACAAATAGTACAACGGAAATTTGATCGTCGTAAGCGGTAATAGAGAACGTATTAAGGGGATATATCAACATGTATTTTGTAGAATTGGGACTTACTTAACTTAATTCCTGCCGCTCCTTCCGGAGCATAGGGCCTTGGCGAAATTTCTCCACGCAGTACGGTTCCTGGCTATTCTCTTCACTTGGCTCCAGTTCTTGTCCTCCTCTGCAATTTCATTTTCGATCGTCCTCTTCCAGGTCTTCTTAGGTCGACCTCGCTTCCTGGCACCTTGAGGATTCCAGTCTAGCGCCGCCCTCTCAACAGCTCCGTCCGGCTTCCTTAGTGTGTGACCGATCCAGCGCCATTTCCTCTCCTTGATCTGGATGATAATCGGTTGTTGATTGGTGATGGTCCAAAAATCTTCGTTTGAGATTATGTCCGGCCACCTCTCATTCATGATGCGACGCAGACATCTGCTAATGAACACCTGTAGCTGGTTGTTGATCGGTTTTGTGACTTTCCATGTTTCACAGCCATAGAGAAGAATCTACTTTACGTTGCTATTGAAAAGGCGGAGCTTGGTCTTCCTGGAAATGTTTCTATTTCTCCAGATGGGGTAGAGCTGGACAAAGGCACCATTTGCCTTCCTGATACGGCTTCGAACATCTTCCTCTGCTCCCCCATCATTTGTGACTATACTCCCAAGGTAGAGGAAGGATTCAACTCGCTCAATTTCCTTTCTGTTGACTGTCAAGCTAGTCGAGACGTCAGAATTTATCCTCATCTCTTTGGTCTTGTTGGTGTTAATCATCAGCCCTGCACGTTCTGCTTCTCTCTGCAACCTCCCCAGCTTATCTTCTATGTCTCGGTACCGTTGTGCCATAAGACAAATGTCGTCCGCGAAATCCAGATCTTCAAGCCTGTCATTTATACCCCATTGAATACCCCTCTTCCGTCCTCCCATTACCTTCTTCATCACACTATCCCGGACCAACAGGAACAAAGTGGGGGAAAGGACACACCCCTGTCTCACTCCGGAACTGACCTTTATCTTTTCTGTTAATTTGCCTTCGTGTAGAACCTGGCACTCATACCCTTCGTACATCTCTTCCATGATTCTGATGAACTTTGTTGGAATTTTATATTGCTCGAGGGTCTTCCACATGATTCTTTGATTTACGGAGTCGAAAGCTTTCTCGAAGTCAACAAATGTGAGGTAAAGGGTATTCCGCCACTCCACACTCTGCTCCAGGATGATTCGGAGGGTGTTGATGAGATCCACACAGCTGCGATGTTGTCGAAATCCAGCCTGTTCCTTCCGAAGCCTTTTTTCTACGCAGTCTTTTATACGATTCAGGATGACTCTCGCCAGTACTTTGCTTGGAATGGACAGCAAGGTGATTCCCCTCCAGTTATTACAGTTTGTGGTGTCCCCATTCTTCGGTAACTTGACAATCAACCCCTTCTTCCAGTCGGTTGGTATTTTCTCCTTCCAGATCTTCTCCAACAGCGGGTGCAGCAGATTGATCGTGATATCCAGGTCTGCTTTCAATACTTCCGCTGGGATATTATCCAGACCTGGTGCCTTCCAGCACTTTTATCTGCTTCAACGCTGTCCGTATTTCGCCCCGAGTTGGGGAGTCGAGGCTGATGTCCGGGTCACTTTCTGCTTCCTCTTCATCTCCTCCTCGCTGCTTACTTTCTGGTCCTCTATCTCTATTAAGAACCTCCGCAAAGTGTTCTCTCCATCTAGTCAGCTGCTGTTCACACGTCGTGAGGATCTCGCCCGTCTTGCTCTTCACAGGCCTAGTTTTATTAAAACCTTTCTTCGACAGCATCTTTGTGATGCCATAGAGCTCCTTAACGTCCCCCCTTCTTGCCGCTTCTTCTGCTTTCACCGCGTGTTCATCAATCCACCTCCTATGATCCTTCCGCACACTCCTCTTTACCTCCCTGTTTGCTGTTGAATACTCTGCTTGTGTGAGAGCCTTCTGCTGCCTAGTCTTGCAGGTGTTGAGCTTAGCCTTAATCTCCTTTCTATACTTTATCTTGTCCCAGGTCTGATCGGATATCCATTCTTTCCGCAGGTAGTTCTTGTACCCGAGCTGCATCTCACTGGTCTCCACAAAGATATTCTTTACCTCGCTCCACACAGTCTCTACATCCTTCTCTGTCTCGGAGTCCAACACCTGGAATTTATTTCTGAGCTCCAGTTTAAATTGGTCCAATCTCTGCTGGTTCTTAAGCTTGCCCACATCAAACTTGTTGTGCCGAGTGATAAACTTTCGGCGGACTGCTGCAATCTTCATGCGGAAGTTGGCAACCATAAGATGATGGTCACTACCGACATCCGCTCCTCTCTTGTTCCTAACATCTTCCAAGCATCTACTGAACCTCCTGCTCACCGCGATGTGATCAATTTGATTTTCTGTGACTTGATCAGGAAACACCCAGGTGACCTTGTGGCACCGCCTATGAGGAAACACCGTGCCACCCATCACCAAATCCTGACTGGCGCAATATTCCGTAAATTTCTCCCCATTGTTATTCATCTCACCAAGGCTATGTTTACCCATGATCTGCTCCAACCCCTCATTGTTTGATCCCACCTTCGCGTTAAAGTCTCCCATAACAATGAGAATGTCCTTCTTGCTTGTTTGTCTTGTGGCATCTCGCAGCATTTGGTAGAATTCTTCCTTCTTCTCTGGCTCCGATTGTTCTGTAGGCGCATAGCATTGGATGATGATCACATTCCTGATCTTTGTCTTGAACCTAGCAAACATGAGCCTGCTAGAAATCGGCTTCCACTCCATAAGGCTCCTCATTGCATTTCTGTTGAGCAGCAACCCCACTCCATCCCTGTGTTCTTCCTCATCGCCCCCAGAATAGAGAAATGTAATTCCATCTGTTGTCTGTATTTCACCAAATCCTGGCCACCTCACCTCACTCAATCCTAGGATATCCAGCCCATAGTTCTTCATCTCCCGTGTAACTTGTTTCAGTCTGGTTTTCTCCATCAAGGTCCTCACATTCTAGAAACCGATTTTCGTAATCCTTTTCATGCCAAAAGTAGTCATCAGGTTATCCGTCCGGTTTTGTAATTTCGCTTCAGTTTCAGTAATCAGTTTATTTAAGAGGAGCGAGTGATTAACCCACTGCCTCCGAGTGCCTTGGAGGGACTGCCACCTTAGGCCTGAGGCACCAGGCTGATTTTCTGTCAGGGTTTCTTCCCTTAGCCTTTGAAGAACCAACTCCAAACTACAAGGCAGCAGTTGTTTCACCAGAGCCCCGTTAGCCGTAATTTCTTCAGGGTTCCTGTAGGGCCTTCACAGGTACCATAGCGGTCTTGAGGCACACAAAGTCCCCACTGTACTTCACCCCTACAGGCAATCCCCTACTTCATTACGTTGCCCATCTCCCACGACGAGGACGAGGGGTTGGATTTGTGGGAGACAGAATTGGGACTGGGACTTGAGAAAATCATCGCGCTAAGCGGGAAAACGTCGTAACCAAGAACGTGCTAACGAGATTCCACTGTACATACATTTCAGTTTTATTTGCACTGGTCAAATACTAGAAATGAGGGCCGGCGCGATATAAACAGATATAACCTTATTATTCTAATTGTAAAAAAAAGATTGTATACAAGCGGTGAGAACATTCCTTTTATTAGCACAACCAAATGAAACTACGAAATAATTTCTCCATAAACATAGTTTTATTGGCTGTAAACAGTTATCATGCGATGAATACAACAGCTATTTTCAAATTGATTGATTTTGCGACAATCATCATCTTGTACAGTTTCCAGCCCCAGGCTGGGTCTGTTTGGAACATAAGCCTCGCCACTTAGTCCTTTCTTCCCACCACCTCTCCGCTGTCACTCTGGTCCAGTCCTCGCCCCTCTTCTTGACACATTCCTCCACTCCTTTCAGCCATCTATCTCTTCGTCTCAATCGATATTCGTAAATATTGATTATGTCAATATTTCCATCGCTAAGAACTCGCGAATTTCAA
This sequence comes from Meconema thalassinum, assembly GCA_946902985.2. Lineage (NCBI taxonomy): Eukaryota > Metazoa > Arthropoda > Insecta > Orthoptera > Tettigoniidae > Meconema > Meconema thalassinum. The sequence goes on along the minus strand of OX336389.2, from coordinate 462,453,205 downwards.
AGTGCGGTGCAAAAATTTTGTAAGAAGGAAACATACTCAATATTTTAGTAAATTGGGTACTTTTCGCATTTATGGGGTAAATTCGCAAGAACCCTTCGTTATCGCACTTTGTTGCATATTCAGTTTCGCAAATTGTGGGTATACATAGCCATAATAGTTAACAAATAGTTGAAAAAAGGAAAATTCGCAGTTGCTATTTTCCCATATCTCTAAGGAAAGGGAAATGTATAGAGATACGAGAAAATAGCATTTTGAAATTGATTTTATAGCACTTTCATTTTGAAAAATAGCATTTTGGAGCATTTTGTAGCATTTAAAAGTTAGTCACCAGGTACAATAAACAGGTTCAAAATAATATGCACGGAAACTAATTCAAACATGTGCATGATTGGAAATATGGGCATTTCTGATAAACGGCATAAGGATTTAATATAAGTCTCCTGTTATGTGTGTGGTTTTTATTTTTACTAAGGGAGTGTTAGAAGTATTAAAATCCTAATATCAGTATTACAGAAATGTAGAAACTTGACATCATACATTTTTCAGAAATGTGAGATCTCTGAAAATGCCTGGCTAATTGGCAAGATTGAGTTCAAGTGCTGTCGGTTGGTTGTATGACGTGAGACGAGGGTACCTAAGCTATGCTCAAAAGATCCAAAGGCCATGTTCTCATTATGCAATCAACAATATCAGGTGTTGTGCAGCAACTCAAATATTGAGGGCTGGCAGAGAGTTGTATTAGTTCACTGGTACCAAGGTGCCAATTGTTAGAATAAAGCGAGCTGTGGTCAGGCGACAATGCTTGTCTTATGAAGTTTACTGTGTGGCAGGTGGAATGACGACAATACCAGGCTGTCCTGGACTCGATGGACGAATTGGTTCAAATTCTGAGGATGTCTATGAAATCCTTTTGTGTGGTTTTCTTACTAACTCCTTGCCAAGTTCCATTCGTTTCTTTTCATAACTTATCTTATGAGGTAGGATTCAAGAAGTGCCATTTGACCATTAAACCACTGGCAAATAGAAATTCAATGCCCCTCATCCATGGCCCTCATTGAAAAGGAAGTAATAATGTGAATCATACATTTACTTAACTTTGTGTAAATATCACACAATGGATAATTAACTAAATAATAAAATGTATGTTTACTCCCTCATTATTTCCTGACCACACTGCGACTCTTGTCAATCTGTAAAACAGTATCCGAATTCACGGAGAAATCGCCGGACGACATGTAACGTAACCTATAACTCACACATGGTAGAGAATACTTTCATCATATTATACAACATATCTAGAGATTGGAATTTTTCGGTGATTTCAGAGTGAAGAAAGCGGTATTTTAAAGTGTCAAATTCGGTGGTTTCAAGTGCACTTTTCGGTACTTTCAAAATCATGAATTTTAGGCGGGATATTTTAAATATCATGGATGACATAACACATTACAGTCATCCTTCAAAGTATACTTCAGTGTAGAGATCGAAATTGCCTTGTGACTAACGGTGACGCAAATCACTTAACGTGCTAGTGTAAGCTGAAAAACAAAAGTTCACAGCGTTTGAACTGGGGATCCAAATGGTTTTCAACACAGATTCTGAGAACTTTGGAAATACAAATGTCATTCCTTGCAGAACTCCAACAATGTCTGTCTTGGTCCTGTCATGCATCTGCTTCTTGATTAAAGTTTGCAGTTCTTTGTATCCTCGTAACACCTCACTTTCTTCCAGTTTTCCGCAGACTGGCAACTTCTTAATTTTCTTTGCAAGGTCCTCATTGATGTTCATTGGCACTATTTCTGCTGGATCAAATGCACACATTTGTAAATCCTGTTCCCAGGGTCAACGGATCTCAAGCTGTCCAAGAGCATGCGACCCAGCATTCACTAAAACTGAATGTATTTTCCCTCTTTTTAACACATTTCCAGAACCTTCCAACTGCTCCTTAATGTTGGTAACGTACTTTCCAGAAACAGCAAGTTTAAGGGCTTGCTGAATTCTCCGTAGATGTCCATCTAGAAGGTGAACAGTCTGATAAGACTGGCCTTCTAATAAAGGGATGAGTTCAGTGATGTCTGTGCCAAATTCTTTGAATCTCAAGTATTTCGTCATGTGAAACATTGTTGAGAAAATCAACACCAGAGTTATGTCCCTACTACTTCACTCATAAATTGCAAAATATCTTTCAAGTACTCTGACAGACACACTACAGAATGAAACCAAGAAGACCACCTGGTTAATTCTGGTTCCGGAAACAGTGGCACATTTTGATCTGGATACTTGCCATCTAGATATTCATGTCTGAAAGGCGCACTATATGACGCCACGTGGCGAGTAGTTACGAGGATGAAGGGGCAGATGACCTCGCTGTTCTGGCCCTTAATACCACAATAACTAAGTAACTTACCAGGATGACCACCCAGATTGATAAATAAAGCGAGGCCGACTATCTACCGTTAAGTGACCGATCTTTCAGTGTTTGTTGGATGCTCTCCATGCAGTCAAGTCATGGGAGAAGATTACCGGTACTACACTCGCACAAAAACAAGCGTTTGTCGGCTTCTGTGACGATATTTTAAACGGGCAAGGTGGTTACACTACGATGACATTAGGGTAAAACCTAGATGAATATCAAGATGCAGAAGAAAGTGACATTCAGTAGTTAGACTTCGATAAAGACAATCATGGTTTCAGACATGAAAGCAATGAGGATATTGTACGGAATTTGACTGTCAGTGAGGTAAACTGAGATCCAGTACATATCGAGTGAAAGAGTGATGCAACGGAAATCACGAAAGTTCCCACAGTCAAGCTAGTGTGTCTATAGTCACACTTATCTCTTATATAGAAAATCAAGATGAATTTTCGTTCTCATATATTGTTTTCTTCAGAATTGTACAATCTTAAATTAGAAAAAATAAACCACCTAAGAAACAAAAAGTGATGACAGTCATTTTTCTTAGTTTTTAATATTGGTAAAGCCCACATAGTGTGTCTTACAATACTATGTTATAAAGTATTATATTTATTTTTTTGCATGTTCATAAAATACATTTCAATATTTTTAAACAATTTTTTTCTCTTTGCTAGGCTTAAAAACATTACTGTGGATAATTCGCGGAAATTCGTGCATTGATTGCCGCGAATTATCAGAAGTGCACTGTAAAGAAAACAACGAAAAAGCTAAAATTCGCGTTTTCGTGCGAAATTCATGCATAATTCGCAAAATTCGCGTCTTCATGCGAAATTCGCGAAATTTCGCGACTTCAAACCCCATTTTTTTCGCCATTTTTAGGGTTATTAAAACACATTACCATCTGTGTATTACTTCCTTTAATAATTCGCGAAATTCGCGATCGCGAATTTTTCCATTCCCTAAACATATCCCAAAGCAAAGAGAACGCCTAACAAAAATTGTCTATTCATATCACGATATGTACTTGAGAGTTTTCATTTTCATTTCAAATACAACAAATGAGGGCCGGCGCGATATAAACCTATGTAAGCATAACATTATTGCTCTAATTTTTAAAAAGAATCGGCACAAACGATTGGAATATTCCTTTTATTAGCACAACCAACTGAAACTACGAAATTTCTCCAAAATCATCGTTTTACTGGCGACAAACGGTGGATATTATGCGGCAATAATAACAGCACCATTTTCAAATTAATTTTTACCGCAATCGATTGTTTTCACGACAATAATCGATGTTCATTCATATAGATTATTACTCGTAAATATCTATTATATAGCCGATATTTTCATTGCTGGGAACTCGCAAATTTCAAAGTTGCAGCGCGAAAATGTAATAAAACATAATATTCAACATTAATCTGTAAATTTGGCACTTTTTGCATTTATCGCATTTATGGGAATAATTCACAAGAACCCATAGTTATCGCACTTTGTCGCACATTCAGTTTCGCAAATTTTGGGTATACATAGTCATATTAGTTACCAGGTAGTTGAAAAAAGGAGAAAAAAGTAAAATTCGCATTTATCGCAATTGCGATTTTCACGTATCTCTATACATGAATAAGGAATGAAATTTTAATATTGTGAGGCGCATTTCCAAGGTGAAATGACGAAGGTCATGACGCCATTGGCGTACAAATGGTACACACGTAAATATTTGTGGTTCAAAACAGTACTCCTTGTTTATTACTTAGTTATTGTTTTTTTTTAATGCAATACTGTGCATTAATTGGGATAGCTTTCCAGTGTTTGTAAGTAAGGCTTATTATAGGACTTACCTAGACCGGAATCGTAAATTTAAATGTTGGAAATGGTACCATCATAACTTCGATTATTTTTATTGGTGAATATATTTTTGTTGGATCCTTTTGAATGTTCTATATCGTCACGAGATATCCAGCCAGCAGCTACCAAGTTTATGAGCGGTGTCACTGAAAATTATATTTTCAATTATATTGCTTAGGGTTTAATTTTCTTACCCTTTTCCTAGTAATATTTCATTGCGTTTTTATTGTTTAGGACTTGTTGAGGGGTCGATAGGACAATAACAGTAGGATCTCATTTACAGTATTTTCAGGAGTGTTTATTAGTTAGCTTGTGGATCCCCAACATAGTGGGCTAGGGATCTCTGGTACGATAAATGTCGAGAGAGGCTTTATATCATTTATGTGGTTTGTTTGTAGTTTTATTTTTATTTTTATTTTTCACTCTCAGATGTGCATTTTGGCCTTGTTTCATACCATCTCCTTACCCATATCCGATACTACCTGAGATTTATACTCTCAAGCTGGGGCTAGTTAAAATGCATGTCTGGTATTTGTGTTGTTCGTTTGCAATGGGACCTCATGGTGGTCGATTAGTGTTTGACCCCATGGTATTTCGGAGCAATTGGGCTCCATATGAAGCAACAAACTTTTTATTTTTTTATTATGACTTACAGGGGCTAAGAACTTCACTGAGGCTATGAAGATTGGAACTGAGGTATACCACCATTTGAAGAAGGGAATTAAGGATAAGTTTGGCTTGGATGCTACTTCTGTTGGTGATGAGGGTGGTTTTGCTCCAAATGTCCCTGATGGCAAGGATGCTTTGAAGCTCATTACTGAAGCTATTGAAACTGCTGGATACACAGGAAAAGTAGAAATTGGAATGGATTGTGCTGCATCTGAGTTCTACAGGTAGGTTGAATAAATGGTCCATTAGTGCATCATTACTTCACAGAGCATTGGTACAAAAGAAAATGAAATAATTATACATACCTGTGTGGGGATTCTTGCAACCTTTCACACAGCAAGTTATCTTCATACTTTCTCGAGTACCTCATACCGTTTAACTTCTGCTGACAGTGGGATGCACTTCGTACAGGAGTATTTAAATCCCAAGTTATGCTTGAACCAATGTTATTTGACTCGCAATCCTGTTTGCCATCTCTTTATGAATGAAGTACATTTGCATTTGTCTGTGGGCACAGGCTAGACTAAAATGTGGCTTTTCACTGATGTCTCAGTCTCACTCTGGACTGTGATTATATGGAAGCTACTGAGGTACGAGTGGTGCTTAGTAATGACATTCAGGGCACAGTGAGTGCCTGTGGATGCTGTGAAAGGTTCTACTCATAGGGTTAGTACTGCTGTTCTGACTCAGTGAGGAAAGCAATGGCAAACTACCTCACTCCTAGTCTTGCCTAGTACGCCTCAATATTGTGCTGCCTGGGGTTTTTGTGGGTATCTACCCACATAACCTAACAGCGGTACTTTTTGAGGATCCAACCAGCCTTTGGGCTGACTACCTAACAGACAGATCTTGTAGGCTGAAGGCGAGACTTGAAAGTATTGTGTATAATAGATGGCAGCTATGGGTGGAGCATAATATTAATTTTCTACTATTGTGTCTTCCAACATTCAGTAGGCAGATCCTTGAGAAGGAACTAGGCACCTCCACCACAATGTTTGCTGTTCATAATGCAGCCTCTTTCACACCTGTGTTTTGCCTCTAGATCATTGATCACTGCATCCTACGGTTGTCATTCGTTTCTACTCGGACGCTTCGTACCCTCTATAGCCAAGTCCATTTGCCTTCTAAGTGATCTCTCCCCATCCTTGCACATACATGGCCTCACACACTAAGTCAAACTTCCACAGAGCTTCATCCATTTTGTTCAATTATTATCACTTGTATGCCACTGAGCCCACTGATTGGTTCCTTCGTGTCTGCACTTTTGCTTATGAATGTTGGTTTCCTTTCAGCACCAACTTCTTTCTTACAGAATACAGGGACAGGCAACTGGAAAGATACGGTGATCTAACGAAAGGCTGTCACATTTTGAAATGATCTGCTATTCTACCCTTACAATAATCATAACTTGAATAGCTTGTTTTTATTAGTGAACTGAACTTTACATTATAATGGCTTGTTGCCTATGATGAGGCCTGGTGCCAGTGTTTGGAGTTGACTGCCTGCACATTGTGATGTGGATAAGGACGTCACAAAAGACCCGGTCCCCGAATCGAGGGATTTAACTATCCGAATTTAAAATGCCATGACTTGGCTGGGAATCGAACTCGGGGAGCTTCAGGCCACAAAGCCGAAGAACGATATTAACCCATAGTGCCAGACCCTATATTATTGTTCCGTGTTTAGACGTAGAATGCCAGCAACGATATATAGTTGTTTGAACAGAGCACTTTCTTATACAGTAAAGCTTCACTTATACGTTTTTAGCGGTCTGAAGAAAATTTTTAAGTGTGCAAAATGTATAACTGAAACAGGAAAAGAAGATTTGTGTATACTGTATAAAAACATGGACAACCTCATCATCATCGTCTTCTACAGTTTCCAGCCCCTGGCTGGGTCTGCTTGGAACATAAGCCTCTCCATCGTTTTCTATCCCACCCCTTTTCACTCCTTACTCTGTCCCACTCCTCTCCTCTATTCTACACTCCTTTTTTTCACACCCACAATCCACCTATCTCTTGGCCTTCCTCTTGGTCTCTCGCCCTCCATTTCCATCTCTTGCATCCTGGTATCCTGTCCTCCTGCATTCTCCTAATGCTTTTGTACCAACTCATTCTTGACTTTTCTATGATCTCTTGTAAGTGATTCTCTTCCACAATCTCTCTCTCTCATTTCTAACTCTATCCCCATCCTTTCACGTACATGGCCCCACACACTAAGTCTACTCTACAGGGCAACCTCATGTGTTGGATTTTTTTTAAAATATTTGCATTAACAAATAGTTTCCACCTAATCAAAGTTCTACAATAACATACGGTGATAGAAAAACATATATAAACACTGGGCTAACCAAACTATAATCAATAAAATCAAAGTTACCACTTTCCAAAAATGTGTGATTTTAGACGGTGTGTTTTTGTTCTTCACTCCTATAACATTAACTATACTCCAGTGTACAGGCCCGGGGGGCTGTACCCCCTGAGAGCCACCCCCCCATCTTCTACTAAAACCACCCCAACTGGCAAACATAAGACCAGAACATCACCTTTACACGGCAAGAGGCGACCACCCAGCTCGGGAGGTTAGCCAACCACTTGCAACACATTCATAAACATTAACACTACAACTGGGGCAGCTACGTCAACGGAATGCTGACTAAGCAACGGCAGGAACTATAAGAAGGGAGGCCTTTTTGGAGCATTATCTGTCATACAGTGTGTGTCGCCGAAGGCCCTGTTCCAGCTACCATTATCAGGTGAGACTCAGCAAGTGTTCAGATATCCTTTACTTTGTAAACACCCATCCACAATCTTGTACACTTAACTTGTATCATTACTTACATTCCCCTAAAAGGGACTTACAATTTCACACTCACTGACCAATAAACACATGGTCAGTAAACTACACTTGTCTTGATAATTACACGCCCCTTTACATCCTCATACCCTTCCTGACTCCCGTCACGATTGGCCGTGACCATAGTAGCCAGTAATTGCTTGCTCAGGTTTCATTGTGCTTCCCACAGGCGACTCGACTGCATAGCAGCGAGCCGCTGACATAAGCACGTCTGTTATATCACTCACTCCGTCCAGCTGGCAGACCAGCACAGCAGCCTGCAGCCAGAGGACCATCCCCTAACAAATACTTACGTCTTTATAGGAGCACCCCCTAGCATCCAAACACACAACACACTACACTGGTAAGCTCACCCAGCTACGGGAAGCTACCCTCTCCTAGGAATCACCTTCCAAATTAGTACAATAACATAAGTGTTTAGCCCTAACTACCCCCCCAACTAAGGGATCTAAAACACCAGTCAAATTAGACCGAAAATGATGGATTTGCTGCATTAAATCTTGTACGGTAGTTCCAAATGTTTCAGGAATGTGTCGGGGGAGGTCCCCTGAACAACGCTTAATGAAGTCCCATCGATTTCAGGTGCCACGGAGGGGCTTGAAGGCCCACTTGTTTAGTTTTTGGCGCATAACTTTAAAACAGTGTATCTCACAGAAATTTTTATAATTTTTAAACTTAAGGTACCGGTAATTAAATGTCCTGCAAAGTGGTATATTCATATTTGTCTGTGTGTTACCGTCTTAGCGATATGAGCCGGTGAACATGGAAAATGTGCAGAAATATATGTAGCGCCTCACGTTTCTCATCAAACTTGTCCTTCCAATCCGTTTGCCTTCCATTTTATAGAAAATTCTTGGGGAAGGAAGTTGTAGAGCATTAAATTTCCTTCAAGAATATTATGCTGATTTATCTTCAATCAGTCGAACGTTAGAGCGTTTTGATGTATCAGGATCGGTTTCGAGATTTTGCTAGTGAACTGCTCATTATTTTGCTTCAGTTTTCAACGACTTTAACACCCTGTATTACGTTATTTATTGATTATGAAAACATATGTAAATGGTATTTATATACCCATATAACTAATATATTTATGTATGAAAGTATGTGTGTCAACTATTTATTTGGAACACTAATAAAAACTGAAATCTAGCTTAGGCCTTTCAAACGGCGAATATTTTTTCATTTCAAGTGATCTTGTCGACTTCTGAGTTATGCTTTGGTCTACCGTTACGGTTACGGAGAGGAAATGTACTAAGGTTGCACTTGAGCGTATGACGTCATCATGTTGTTCAGTGCATATGCACAGAGTCTGAGTTTACTCCTGGGCTATGGCGTTATGCGATATGGAGAGCGCGTGACGTCATGCAGCAGAGTGCACCTCCCGCTCTCCGTTCCCCGCGCGGGAAGCCTAAGTTAAAGGGTAATGGAGTCTGTTTAATGAGTCCTCCTGCCTTTCTAACATGTGTAGCATTTGTTGCATGCGTCATTTGAAATGATACTGTATATTTTTTTTTTTTTCATATCCTTTTAATATGCATGTATGACACCTCATCTGAAATAGAATGTACTTATTACACTGGGTACATAATATTAAGATACGTAAGTTTATTATGATATTGTATCCTATTATTAGAGGTGTTAGTTTTTGTTAATTCGCGATAAAAACGAAAAGTCATATTTAGAGGTTAGGATTTTTTATTTTCACGTATTTACATGTTTCGTGCTGCCCAGGAGTGAAATTAAATCGCGAAATAACGCGAATTTTGTGAATAACACCACAAATAAAAACAAATTTTCATATTTTTTCCCCACACCAATCCGAACATTTTTGTCCACAAGCCGATAATCGAATTTGGTTGGTGTTCAATTCAAGAGAATGATCGATTGTATAGTTTCGCGAGGGGTAATACTACGATATACGTCATATTACGATATACTGTCGATATTCTCGTTACTCGTTGGATTTTAGTGCTGTGGTAAACAGCTGTTATATCGCGGCGAGAATAGTTTGGCCGACTGCCTCCAAAAGGTTATGTGATAGTTGTTCATAATGTAAACTAAGTTTGCCTCCTGTTACATCGGTAGCGAGTGTAAATTATAGTAGAGAATTCTATATAATTTAATAAAAAGTGCGCAAATTGTGCGTTATCATCGAAGCTAGTATGTTATTTGCGTGAATCAGTTGGCGACCACGTGTTCGTCGTATTAGTTCCGAACTTAGCAGTACAGGAAGATGAGACGCGACGTAATTTAAATATTATGACACGAATTCAGAAATAAATTTTGTGTGTGGTTACGAATTTATACTGGCGTGTGATTACAGTCAACCGTGTGATAACAGTGTTTGTTACTGGGCATCGCTCAGTTGAGTTTAAAAATGCCGAAGGTAGCAGTTTCTGCCACAGACAGACTTAAAGAATATAAGAATGAAGGATTTATAATTTCTTGTGGCATTCTTATGTGCAAATATTGTGATTGTCCGTTAGATAATCGCAGGAAAGATGCATTAGACAAACATTGCAAATCGGAGAAGCATTCAAAACGCCGAGAAAATTCGCATCTTGAAGTTAGTGTTCCTAGAGTGGCCACCTTGAAAGAAACATTATCAAATGCTAGTCGTGTGAAGGATATGAAAGAAGAGTTTATTTTGGACACTACTACTGCGTTTGTGAAAGCTAATATACCAGTAGAGAAACTAGACAATCCTGCTATCCGTACTGGGTTTAATAAGTACGTTCGCGGAAGTGGAGATTTACCATCAGCAAATCAGATTCGTCAGAGAGACATCCCCATGATTGGCGAAAGAAGGAGGGAAGGAATTAGGGAAGATATAAAAAACAGACGTGTTTCTGCTATGTGACGAAACAACTGACAAGAATGGTAGGTGTGTTTTCAACATTCTTTTTCGTCCATCAGTACCATCAACTGAAATGAACACCCATCTGGCTGCCTCTGTTGTTCTAGATTCTGCCAGTAGCGTAAATTGCTCCAATGCGATATTAGACACCTTGAATTCCTATGAAATTGAACGGGAGCGTGTAGTGGCAGTAGTTACGGACTCAGCACGCTACATGGAAAAATGTGTAACTACTCTTCCAGGATTGATTGAAGAATTAAGTAATGTCCAGTGCTGGGCTCATAAAGTCAATCTTATCGGCTGCGTATTTGAAAACGAGCTGGACGAATTGAACATGTCTATAGTAAAGACAAAGAATGCCTTTTTAAATACGCGAAAAAGAAAACTCAATTATGTTGCATTTCTAAGGGAGAAATATGAAAACACAGAAAAAGAGAATGAAATTCTAGCTTTCCCAATGCCTGTATGTACAAGATGGAATTCATGGTTTAAGGCTGCAATGTATATGGCCACGCATGTGGAAGATCTGGTAGAATTTTTCAAAACATTGGAAGATTCAAATTCTGGGGTCAAATTTTTCCAACAAGCATCGACTTCAACAATACAATTTATACAATTACAAGCATTGTATGTTTCTGTTGTTGGTGCCTCTCTTATGGACTTGCTTAATTTCTTGGAGGGATCTAAGTACCCAACAATTCACTTACTGGCTGGGAAGCTAGATGACCTTGAGGTAAAGCGCAAGCTATTAGGCGATGGTGGAATGTTCAATCATACGATCCTCCAGAACTTGGAACAGCTTCCTCAAAAGATGCAGATAAAGGTTAAGTCCAAGCTTACGTGTGTTGCCCAGTCAGCTCTAGTGAAAGTCAGAACTTTAAGGACCACGGATCCAGCCAGGAAGACTGTAGAAGCCATCGGGTCATTGTTTGATCCTCGGCATGCACCTAAGAACGTATCTCCCACAGAACTGCTCCAATTTAAGAAGAATGCCCCATTTCTTACGAAGATGGAGTCTCAATAGTTTTTAGAGGCTCACAGCATTTACCTGACTGCAATCAAGAACCAACTGCGTCATGAAGATAATGTGAATGTTCCAGAGATCCTCATGGGATTAAGGCCTGCTCACCGAGACTATGCAACAGCTGCATTAAAGTGTGTGTGGTATCCTTGTTCAAATGTGGATTCTGAAAGGTCATTTTCGAAATACAGTCTCATAGTAAGTGATAGGAGGCGAAAATTGACAGCTGCAAATGCTGAGACTTTAACCATGATCTACTTCCAGTGATTTCACCGCAGTATTTGGATAAAACTGAAAAAGGTATTCACTGAAATGTGTTTCGAGATGGTGAATGTAAAATAAAAATGTGACTTCCATATAAGTATTATCTCATTCTTCCATAGCCATGTTTAAAGTTTTACCCTGCTGTTTTGTTTTTTACTTTGTTTTATTGTTTATATTTTTAAATGCACTTATTGTACAAGCCTTATCGCTTTCCAAATTTTAACATGTCATCCCCCGAAAAAATAATAAAAACACAAAACACCACCTTTTGAATTTTAAATCAACAAATCTTCAAAAAAATAACACTTTCTAACACCTCTACCTATTATATTCCACAAATAAGAATAAACGAAAGAAGTAGGGGAAAGAATTGATACTGGGAGATAGTATAGACAGAGATGGCAAAGAATCGAATTAAAAACCATCGAGGTTGGAGAACAGGACGACCTAAACGGAGGAAATAATATTCCAGGATATCTGATGACCCAGGATCTGGGACGGTTGAAAACTCCACAGATTTTTATATATCGTGGCTATTTCACTGTAAATAAAACTGGTACACCAATGGCTGGAGTGTGGTCTGAGGCGATTGAAGTGACACTGATGTGTGACGTGAAAAGTGAAGGGTTACTAACACGAGGGAGCGGTATGAGTGATTCTGTTTGGCGAAATAGGTTCGAGGGGCACACACTAAGCTTGGAACAGTTTGCCGGTGTCTCTTCTGTAAGTGGAGAACAGCATGTCGACTTTAGAGCATTACGAATGAGCAGAGATGACCAAGACAGGAGAAAGTTTGCACAGTGGTTGGCAGATCACCCTCTTCTTGCTGTACGTGATCCTTTGATGTCCCTTTCAATCGGAGTAATAGGACCCAGCAACATCAACTGTTACCAAGTATTGGAAATCAGATCCCGTACAATGGGGACTTTTGTTGGAATGAACTTTGCAAATATTAAGCAGTGTAAGAACAACGCAGTAGTCAGTTTGGCTGCTATGAGCAACACTATTAAACTGGACAACGAAGTAGTGGTGTTCGAGCCTTTAATGATTTTCCCGAGAACCGTAATTAACAAGAGAACTGAAGGGGTTGTAGAGGAGCTGTTGAAGTGCGAGATAGCCCCATATCCCACGACTCTTTTTGACAAAGGGATCATGATGAAAACAAAAAAGTCCGCTCTAAGATTCCTTTCGTTCATGCAGTCAAATAATCACCCTGAAGAACTGTTTCATGGTAATCGATGGCCGCTTTCTTCTTCATAGAGTAAAGTGAAACAGCACACAAGTTTACCTCCATCTGCGATCAATATGTGTATTAAGTCAACCATTACTGCTACAACTCTGCTGTTGTGTTTGAAGTTTAATGAAGGCACGGGTTCCACGAAAAGAGGTGAACAACATCGGAGAGCGTCGAGTATAACTTCAGTGGATATAGGTTTTGATGAGAACATGGTGGCTACGGTTCAGCAGGAAAACGTCCTTTCCAACGAATGGAACTAAATTACAGTATAACCCGTTTTAGCGTAAAACCACATTTAACGGAAGAAATTTCAAGTCCCAAAAATTATTCCATAAGTGCAATGCAATTTTATATTCGATTTAACGTAATTCGCGTTACGACAAAACCCGCATTTAGCGTTAGGAAATGTTAAAATTCGCGAGTATTTATTTCGATTCATTATGGTTATGCGACATTAAGAACCTATGAAAAAGACTTTATAAGTTCGTTAAGGATGATTCAAGGCAGAAAAGGAACTCCAGCATTTATATTGGATACGATCGATCATCTTCCATATCGATTCCTCGCTACATGTACGAGCGAGCTCGATCTTACCCGACCGCGGCTGAAGACACAATGTAGGCCTAAAGCGTGCTAACAGTCACGCCGCATCGCATGCTTGCGCGAGGTCTGTCAGAGTTTGTACGTCCGTAGCGGCACTACAGTATAGCGTCAGTTTACGCAAGTTTGCATCAGTTCGTGTGTTATGGTTATGCGACATTAAGAACCTGTGAAAAAGACGTCATAAGCACGTTAAGGATGATTCAAGGCAGAAAAGGAACTCCAGTATTTATATTGGATACGATCGATCTTCTTCCATATCGATTCCTCGCTACATGCACGAGCGATCACGATCTCAGCCGACCGCGGCCGAAGACACGATGTACCGCGTGCTAACAGTCCCGCCGGCGCAGCGCCGCATCGAATGCTTACGCGAGTCTGTACGTTCGTAGCAACATTACAGTATATCGTCAATTTACGCAAGTTTGCATCAGTTCGTGTGTTATGGTTATGCGACATTAAGAACCTATGAAAAAGACGTCATATGCTCGTTAAGGATGATTCAAGGCAGAAAAGGAACTACAGCATTTATATTGGATACGATCGATCATCTTCCATATCGATTCCTCGTGACATGCACGAGCGATCACGATCTCAGCCGACTGCGGCTGAAGACACGATATACAGCGTGCTAACAGTCCCGCCGGCGCGGCATCGAATGCTTACGTGAGTCTGTACGTTCGTAGCGGCATTACAGTATATCGCCAGTTTACGCAAGTTTGCACCAGTTCATGTGGATAATTCAGCTGTAGATCAGTTTGCTCACTCACATTCATTGTTTTAGTGAAGTTGACTATGGCAGCTAAAAGAAAAACTCTTATCTGTCGCGAGAAAGTGAACTTGATTCGGGAAGTGGAGAGAAACGCAAATGTGCCCGTTAGTGAAATGGCTGGACGCCTGGGACTCGCAGTCTTCATTGTCAGGCATATTGAAGATTAAGGAGAAGATTCTGGATCAAGAAACACAGTGCGGCTCAAAAGCAAAGAAAAGAAAAAATGTTAAAAAGTCGCCCTACGAAGAAATGGAATCGAAGCTAATGGAGTGGTTCAATGGAGCACGTGCTGGAAACTTACCAATCGACGGGGCATTGATAAAAATGAAAGCATCTACAATATCAGGGAAACTTGGGCTTACAGAATTCAAAGCTTCAAATGGTTGGCTGGATAGGTTCAAAAAACGCTATGGGATAACTTGCAGGGCAGTATGTGGAGAGAGTGCTGCAGTTAGTGATGAAAGTGTTGAACACTGGAAAGAAGAGGTGCTGCCAGCCCTCTTGGAAGGTTTAGAATCTCGGGATGTATACAATGTGGATGAAACTGGCCTGTTTTACCAATTCATGCCCTCTAAAACCTTAAGTGTTAAAGGAGAAGCATGCCATGGAGGAAGAATGAGCAAGCAGAGAATTACTGTTCTCTTATGCAGCAACGCAGATGGCAGCGACAAGCTAGAACCCTTAGTAATTGGAAAGTTCCAGAAACCACGTTGCTTTAAGAACAATTCTACGCTGCCATGTAAGTATTATAGCAACAAAAAAGCTTGGATGACTGCAGAATTGTTCAAAAAGTTCTTGCAAGCTTTTGATGCACGAATGGGTGCTAAAGACAGGAAGGTTTTTCTCTTTATGGACAAGTGTCCTGCTCATCCAAAAGACTTAGGATTCCTGCGGAATATGAAAGTGCATTTCTTCCCTGCAAATTGCACTAGCAGACTCCAGCCCTTGGATCTAGGGATTATTCATAGCCTGAAAAGCAAGTATCGGAAAGCTCTTGTCCTTAAGGCACTGGCCTTTATTGATAGGAATGAAGTGCTTAAATTGAATATCCTGCAAGCAATGCATATGCTCACAGGAGCTTGGAAAATGGTAACTAAGGAAACCATCTCAAATTGCTTTCATAATGCTGGATTTAATGAAATGAGCACTCACGACAAAGACGGTGATGGAGCAGGAGTGGACATGCATGATTGGGTGCGGGTATCTGACAATTTGCCCATCACTTTTGATGAATTTGTGGAGTGTGATGATGATGCCATCACTACATGCATCCGGGATGTTGAAGAAATCTGCGAAGATGAAGTCAAGCAGAATGAGAATGGTATCGACGAAGACGATGATGTTAGAGATGAAGAAATACAACCTCCATCATTCAGTGAAGCTGTTGCCAGCATAGACATTGTTCGGAGATATGTCACAGCATTCAAAGTGGACAACTCTGTTATAGACAGAGTAAGTCAATTGGAGATGGACATTCTGAACCTAAAATCCAAAAGTGCTAAAAAGCAGACTACCATGTTTGATTACTGTATTTCAAAAAATGTGACACTGTGAAAGTTGTGTAAATGTGTGTTGTATATAGGAAAAGTAACTATCTATATATTATATTACTGTAATTGTGTAAGTATTTTGTGGACGTTTTAATTTTGTAATGTGCTGGGAAACTACGATTTTTGACTACTGTATTAGTGCTACAGAAAAAGTTGTAATTACTGTATAGTGTGTAGGGTAGGTATCTCCTTGTTTTATTGTTGTTATTGTGTTAATTATGTGTGTTGGTGCAATTCAAGTCAATACAGTCAAAGAGGTCTGGAAAAGATTTGTTTTTTATCGAAACCTCGATTTAAGGTAAACCCCCATTTAAGGTTAAAAAATACCAGACCCTCGAAAAACGTTAAATAGGGGTTCTACTGTAAGTTGATTTGTATGTTACCGCAGGCCTTGGGTGCAAAAGATATACAGTTCACCATAGCCAAAGGAGACTCTGACTGCAACATTGTCAGGTGTGGATTACAAAATACTTCACATTCAACTGTGGCGAGTAGCTTGCGAGGACTTGGACCTGCTAGTTTTACTCGTGGTACTCACACCACGAGACAGGAATGCCCTTTTCATGATGCCTGGATGATGCAACACAGAAGACAGACTGTACTCCTCCCAACAACTTCAGGCCTTGCCATTCTGCCAGTTCATTCTATTTATCCATGGCTTCACTGGATGTGATACCACTTCTGCCATTTTTGGGAAAAGTAAAGCAGCTATAATCAAATCTTTCGAGCAGTAACCTAACTAAACCAAAAACATCGCTAAAGTTTCTCCACATCCACTCCAGGAGACATCACTGAAGCTAGGGAACAAATGTTCCTACTGATGTATCAGGCACCACTCCAAGAGCATGACCTCAATTATCACAAGTACATTTCATTTTGTGTTACATGCACTAACTTCCTTGAAGCATGCTGATTGATAAATAAATATGGTTATGTTATATTCACACGTGCATGTGCTTCGTCAAATCATCTGTCAAGATGAAAGCAAACTTGTCTTCATTGCCACCTACAAGTGATGCTTCTCTATAGCATTCTAACCTAAACGTTGGGAATGGTCAAGAGGAGTTATTGGGTATCTGACTCCAATTAAGACCAAGGCCCCTATTGCACATTAGAGTGCTATATTCCATATTTTTTGTTATCCCACAGGCTGCGGTATGGGATGTGGATGCCGGCTCACCTGTTTGTGGCAATTGCCTCGGCACTTAAACCGACAGTACTCCCATTCAATTGGAGTCGAAAGACTTCGACGGTGAGGAGTATGAAATGTTTGATAGTCAATAAAAACAATTGTAATGAAAACTACCGTATCACCCACATTACTTCTGGCAGAAATATGTAGGTATTTCAAACATATACAGTATATACAGCAACCCCCCCTTCTAAATCGATCGGTAATTTATGAAAATTTTATACAATTGATTGACATATTCAGTTTTTTCTTTGTCCAACAAGTAAATTAATTTTTATTATAAGAGGGTAACAATGGCATTAACTTAAAAAAAATGTCACTTATAACGTAGAATTTTTTAAAAGAATATAAACAAAAAAAAATAACTAACTTTTCAGAACATATATATACTCTGATGGGCTGGACTGTAAATTATTAGATTTTGATCATGTTCTCATTCCCATGAAAACAAAATTAGTTTTCCGAAATTTTGGGGTCTCCCCCGAAACGTTATCCTATATATGCTACTGCGTTCATATACTTTTTAGGTATTTATTATGAGTTATATGGTTAATTATATCAATTTTTTTCACATAATAAATAATGTGATACAGAGTGTTAAAGCCGTTGAAAATGGAAGTTAAGTAATGAACAGTTCGCTAGCGAAATCTCGAAACCGACCCCGTTACGTCGAAAGGCTCTAACGTTTGACTGATCGAAGATAAATTAACATAAATATATACATTCTGGAAGGAAATTTAATGCTCCAAAACCTCCTTCCCCGCATATTTCCTCTAAAATGGAAGGCAAACGGATTGGAAGTGCAAGTTTGGCATGAATCATGAGGCGCTACACCTTTTTCTGCAAATTTTCCATTTTCAACGGCTTATATCTCGGGAACGGTAACACAGAGAGACAAATATGAAGGTATCATTCTGTAGAGCATTTAATTACCTTTAAGTTTTAACAGTATAAAAATTTATATGCGACGCACAGTTTTAAAGTTATGCACCATAAACTAGAAAAATGGGGCTTTGAGGGGCCTCCCCCGCAGCACCTGAAATTGACGGGACTTTATTAGGTGTTGTTCAGGGGACCTCTCCCTACACATTCCTGAAACGTTTGGAACTACATGATTTAATGCAGCAAAAATTCCTAATTTGACTGGAGTACTAAACCTTCAAAACATGTAAAATTCTTCACGGTTTCTAATGCAATAATGGTCTCATTAAAAGACGAGTGTTCAAAGGCTCATCTTCATCTTCTTCCAACTGCTGTTGAATGCCTTCAGCAATTGCTGAGATTGTCATGGCTTTTGTGGTGCCCACATTTTCATCGATATCCATATATTCTTCAAATGAACCCCGATCTTTAGTCTGTCCCAATCCTCTGCACCAGTGCTGTCCAACTTCTGGAGTGCTGGGGCACATTTAACTAATGCCCTAAAGAGGTGCAGGCACCACCACTGTCATCACAGCCAGTATTTGACTACACTTATTATTTTATTATTATTATTTTGGCATTATCATCACTAAAATATGTAACACTTCAAAAATACTACAAAATAATTACGATTAAAATTACTTAGATTTATAACTTACATAATTAGTTTGACACTGCATGTTCGCTGCAAGTTAAGAAATTTCTGGTGCATAGCTGGAACAAGCTGCTCTTAATGCCTCATCTAGATGTGAGTCTGTCAGGCTGGATCGGTATTTATTCTTGATGATCATAGATGAAAATGTGACCTCGCAAAGATATGTCGAACCAAAACCAGAATACATTTTCAAAGCAACACTACGGACCATGGGATACTTATTCCTGTCCACCAGAGACCAGAAATTGGTTGAAGTTGAATACCATGATTTCAGAGGTATATCTTCTTGAAGATTTAAAATTTCCATTTCTACTTCTTCCAAATTACAATTTTCTAAGATCTCACACATCCTACCCCCAAGTTCAGTAATGTACACTGAAGCGAATGGATTATTAATGAACATTATCACTGGTTCAAATGCTGAAAACTGGCTAAACCTGTTACTAAATTCTTTGGATACGATTTCAAGATGCTGAGCAAAAGATGGAAGATCGCATTCAGCAACATTTACGGTTTCCATAGTGTTTCACCCTTGAAAGCAACAATCACCATCAATATTTAGAGAGAAAGGTAACGGTTACTGACTTTCCCTTCTGAAGACAATTATCATCTAAAACAAATACGGGAGGTTGGTAGTGTGTCTGTATCTTAGTTACTGTGTATACTTGTTCCAGGGATGGCAAATATGACCTTGATTTCAAGAACCCCAAGTCTGATGCTAGTAAGTGGATTACCCGTGAACAACTGACCAATGTCTATTTGGAGTACATTAAGGAATTTCCTGTTGTGTCCATTGAAGATCCTTTTGACCAAGATGATTGGGAATCTTGGACTAACCTGACCAAGCAGACCAGCATTCAGGTATGGTATATATGTTGTTAGGTTCATCACTATGTATGTAGTTTGAAATAGGAAGCAAACTGACATGGATATAGTTCTGGCCTATTTGTTTATGATTATTGTATCTTATCGTATGGTTGTCCCCGTCACTTCATTTCATTTTCATTCATTGGAGGGGTTGTAACTTAATCCCTCAGTGCCGACCTCTATACATGGAAGAATTGTAGTTGCGTTGAAATATAGTTGTTGGTGCTAGGATAAAAAAGAATTCAAGCAAGGCTGAGGAATAATCTCTCGCTTTGTTTGCTTCATTATTTTATACAGAATAAAATAAAGAAATCACGAGCCGAGAAATTTGTCTTTTCACGTGATGTTCTTTGGTTTATTTGTACACTAATCCACATATCGAGGAAATGAAAAATTACATGAATTAGAAGAATAGCATTTATGATACAGATTATAGATGCAAATTCGAGACGGCACCTTTCAAACGAGATATCTGTAGATGAAGAAGAGAGCAGCACAAAGCTTACTCCATGCACATTCTAGTGGCAATGGATGTCTTCTTCTAACCCTATGAGAGCATGACTAACTCTAACTGGATCGTGACAACATACATATCGATCGAAAGATGAAGTTCCACACTATCGATCTACACAAGGAAATTTAATCTAGATTGACGTACAACCGCTAGAAAGCGACAGAAAGTTAAGATCTGGCACATTCAAATGGAAAGAAAAAGTACTGTTTTGGTCTCTCAAAAGAAAAAGAAAGAAACTAAACATTGAAAAGGACTTCCTGTTACACAAACAGAAGTCAGAGCTCTTCAGCCTCAAAGATATACCACACCCACTTAAATAGCTTCAAAACTAGTGAATGGACAAATGACAGGTCTATACGAAGTATGCAGGTCAGGCGGGCGGCTACGGATGAAAGGGGAGTCTATACGACGTATGGAGGCTGACACTGAGGGGTTAAACAAGTGGCACAAGAAGTAGAATCTGTGAGAAAAATTATATGTGTAGAATCCATGACATTCGGTACAGTACTAGAGCCCAGGCCCCTCTTCTCACATTCCTCTGTGTTAAAAATCTGCTGGATTTTTGCAGTATATGGTTTTGTTTTGTTTTGTTTAAGTTGTGTGTGCATACAGTCGGGGAATTTAATAAGATTTACGTCAGTATTTTTGTAATTGTAATTAGATCTAGGATTCCTGCCTCCTTTTCAGATGAGCATGGTACGACTTCCTCGAGTTCTCAACTGCGGGGAGGAAGGGCTTTTGCTAATTATTGCTTATTGGAGGAAGCACCTTATTAATTTACTCGGGCACCCATAAATGCCAGGATTGATTAAGGGATTTTTATTTTTTTATTTTTGGAGAATTATGTGTGTGTGAAGATGGTAAATTCAGTTAAATTTAAGGTTAGAGTATGTTATTGATTTTCCTTCAGGATTGTGATCAAGGGTATTTACACTGTCTCAACCATTGTAGATTTACGTAACCTATGACTCTTTTCTCCTTTCATGTTTGTCCCATGTGTTCCTACTTATTTGTCGTATCTTTTCTACTTTCCATCCTACACCATCCACATTAAGATAGATCTTGTTGGAAAACACCCCCTGCTACACACTATGTTGAGCGCCATAGAACTGATTGTTATCCACCCTCCCGATGAGATTGGTAGGTCAAAGCAAGCTTATTGAGTGCTCTAGCATTGAAAAGCTAATGATTAAAGATACGAGAAAATAGCATTTTGAAATCTATTTTGTAGCTCTTTCATTTTGAAAAATAGCATTTTGAATTTTAAAAATTAGCATTCTGTAGCATTTAAACGTTTGTCACCAAGTACGATAAAAATTTTAACAGGTTCAAAATTAATATGCATGGAAACTAATTCAAGCATGTGCAGGATTGGACATATGGGTGTTTCTGATAAACGGCATAAGTATTTAATATACAGTAATAGCCTAATGTGAATCGTAAATTTACTTAACTTGAGGTATACAGAGTGAACTAAAATTGCCGCACTTGGAGGTCGGCATGCGGTTCCTCGTCGAAATTCGAGACAAAAGTTTATCTTGCAAAACCTAGTCCCGCCAATAGGTTTAACAGAAATGCGCGTTAAGAAACGAGGCTCTGGCAACGCTGTAACTGCATGTAGCGTGTCCAAAAACAGGTCGCAGGAACTCTGCGCTCTGTCGGAGCTGTCTCATTAGCTCAGTGAGACGAGATAATGCCATAAATGCCGGTTGTGCTTATAATTGCAGTTAAACAAAGGGAACTAGTGAACTGACATCACACACATACACAAATAAAAAAGACTTGACATAGATTCGAACCGTAGCTCCATGGTGCATGTGGGTTTGATAACCCAGCAGTCTACTCAGTGAGCTGCGACAGTTGGTACGGTAGAGCGGGATGATGCACATTTCTCTGTACATTCCGATGCGCTGCAGGATGTCACAGTGTTGCCAGCTTCTCGTTTTCATACTTGTGTTTTCAAACAGCACCCGATCCGATTTTGCTATAGAAACTTTTGTCTTGTAATTGGATGAGGAATCGAATGCCGACCTCCAAGTGCAGAATTTTTTGTTCACCCTGTATACCATACAACAAATACCGTATATACCCCCCTCATTACTCCCTCATTAATCCCTTTTCAATGAGGTGCATTGAATTTCTATTAGCCGGGTATTTTAATGGTCAAATTGTGCTTCTTGAATCTGTCATAAGACAAGTTATTAAAAGAAATGAATGGAATTTGGCAAGTTGTTAGTAGGGAAACCTCACAAAAGGATAATACCCGCACTCTCATTTTTGAAAGGAAATTAAAAAAAAAAAAAAAAATTCTGGTCACTTTTAAACAAATGTATACTATTTATACTGTACTACATATGACGAGATTTCATCCATCACTTGTTTTACGTTTACCGATGCCATGCTACCGTATCACGCAACTCACGAAACTGTAAAACCCTCACTCCTGCCTGCAACACCTGTTGACTTCGACGGCTACTCTCTCCCCCTACCGCGCCGCTTAAGAGTTCCGTGTCTCGCATCCCGCACGGCCGAGTGCAGAGAATATAGGAGGCCGAGTGTAAGAAGCGTGCAGTAGCCTACACAACTGAAAATGAGCAAAAGAATAAGTTTTACGGCATCCTTCAAGTTGAAAATGCTAGAATTTTGCTGCCGAAAATGGAGTGAAAGCGGCGAGTCATAAATATGAAGTGCAGCCGTGTGAGATTCGTTATTGGTGTACCGGTAACCAGAAGGACAAATTATAGGGAATAAAGAAAACTTGTACGTCCTTCCGCGGTGTGAAAAAGGGAAACTACGAAAATGTGGACATAAAAGTTCTGGAGTGGGTTCGAGAAACAAGAGACAATGGTCACGCTGTAAATCGCAAAATGATGCTGCGTAACATGCAACACTGCGTAACCTTTAACTCCGTGCTCGCACTGCTGTGCTGCAGCGCTGTAACCAGTCAGCTGTGATGACCCAAGAGAGTGGCTATTTAAATGGGTTATCACTAGGGCCCGGATGTTGATGCCGTAAAAAAGTTCAAAAAATGCACTTAATATTTTCCAACATGACTGTAATAAATGACCTAAAAATTTGAAAAATGCACTATATAATGGAGAAAATGATCTTTATAATAATAAACTCGCCAATATTTCAAGAATGACATCTTAAGTTCAAACTGAAAAGTCAATCAAAATAGATTTCTAGCACTTATCAAAAGGTTTATGTGCACTGGTCTGAGTTGCAGTGAACTACGAATGTCATTCTGCGGTTATCAACCAACAAGTTTTTATACCTCGAGAAGCTGCGTTCAACATCATCTGATGTGATCGGAGCATACTTGAAGTGAGGAAGGTCGTTTGCTGCTAAATCCTCCTCAATCCTATCCATGCAGTAGTTTTCACCAGAAAGAATGTCTGAGATTTTGCATAATGTTTTATACCCGGTGTTTTTGTCCAGCACTTTATTCAGTTTTGGTGCAATATCCGCAGCAATTTCGCCACGATTGTTGTAAGACTATTTTCCACCTGGTTGATTAAGGAAATGGAATCAATGTCAATATTTTAAATTATCTTCCCTCATTTAAAGCTGTGACATGACAAAATTGAAAAAAAATTACCTCAAAAGGCCGAATTCTCTAAAATAAGACCAAAAGAATTTACCAAACTTTAAATAAATGCTCTTAAAATGGAAAAAGATGCAAAATAAAATGTCATATTTGAAGACGGGATGACCCGTCCGGAGTTTCTATGTACTTCAGCATTGTTTAGACAGCTCAGTAAAAAGATGACAAGTCATCAACATCCGGGCCCTAGTTATCACTTATTTCGTCAATAAAGTATAGGTTAAAATATCTATTTTGTGTGTTGATTTCAAGACGCTAGGTATTCCTTTGTGTGCCTTTATACCACGCTATCCTAACCTATATTGAGGGAAATTTTGAAGCCGAAATTTTAAAATAAGTAATAAGGCGGGGTGGGGTGTTATGCGAGTAAATACGGTATACCCGAGAAAGCACTCGCACCATCTAGCGGATACTCGTTACACCCTATATCGCACGTGGCGGGCAATTTAATCTTTAAAATTTGGATGACTCAATTAATACCCGCACCCCAATTTTTAACGGCCGATTTTGAATAAAAATGTGTGGGGGGTATTCGGGTATATACGGTAACTAAATAATGAAATGTATGTTTACTCCCTCATTAATCCCTTTTCAATGAGGTGCATTGAATTTCTATTAGCCGGGTGTTTTAATGGTCAAATTGCGCTTCTTGAATCCGCCATAAGACAAGTTATTAAAAGAAATGAATGGAACTTGGCAAGGTGTAGTAGGGAAACCACACAAAAAGATTTCATAGATATCTCGCAGAATTTGAACCTATTCGTCCACCGAGTACAGGACAGCCCGATATTGTCATTCCATCAACAGCTGCCACACTGTAGGCTATACTTCATAAGACAAGCATTGTCGCCTGACCACAGCTCGCTTTATTCTAACAGTCTGCTCCTTGGTATCTGTGAACTAATATAACTCTCCGCCGGCCCTCGACATTCTCTCCATCTCGCTTGTGGAGTTAGCACCGTATGGATAACACCAGCAGCTCATGGTAATGTGAGTTGCTGCACAACACCTGATATTGTTTATTGCATAATGAGAACATGACCTTAGAATCTCTTCAGCAAAGCTCAAGTGTCCTCGTGTTATACAACCAACCGGCAGCACTTGAACTCAATCTTGCCAAATGGCCAGGCTGATGTCTCTTTTTTTTTTTTTCAGAGATTCACATTTCTGTAAAATGTTTGGTGTCAAGTTTCTAAATTTCTTTAATAATGATATTGGAATTTTAGTACTTCTAACATTCCTTATCACTGCTGCCAATGCAACTTTTATAGACAAATGTTTACAATTCTGTGAACTTTGTTGTGCATCTTTCATGTCTACTCCAAGATTTAAATGATCACATTTTATCAGTATCAACTGTTTTCTTAAGGCTAAATGTCCCGTTTTTTAGTTTGCAATTCTGGCACCACGTAGCAGCTCCAAAGTGAGACAATATCTTTTTTCAGTTTTCTCTTGAACTAAAGCTCGTATTTGCGATCTGAAAACCACTATGTATACTAGACCAATTGAATTGATATTAATTTGATGCATTTTCCAAACTGTGAAGAACAAAAAAGTTACTAACAGTGTTTCATATCTCTGCTTAAAATGTGAAAAAAAAAACCTGGTAATACGAAAACGGAGATTTATTTCCTGATTCCAATGCATTTTTCAGAATTAAAATCTGGTGAATGGAATAGACAGGATTAGTTTGGGATTTGTTTTGAAAAGGGTGGTAGGCGCAAGGATCTTGCGCAAGGAAAATGAGGAACACACTGACAGGGCGGAGGAAGTAGCGAACGATTTGACGGGAAGGAGTTGGCTTCCTCTTGTCATAAATATTATAGTTCAGCAAGTTACATGTACAAGTGCCTAGGCATGGAACAATATCTGAGCAATAAAATTATACTGTAGTAGTGTCATGTTTGTACAGATTCCTTTCTTACTTTGTCAAACATTCTTGTTGATAATAATACATTGTAGGGGCTTGGGACATCTTGGTCATCAGTCCCTTTGGCTGGCTGCATGGCTCAACGGTAACGTTCTTGCTTGCTGTGCCCAAGGCTACAGGATTGAATCCTGGTGCAGCCAGTTGGCATTTGAGGGTGCGCGAGTGCGAGGGAGCCGTGTCATTAGATTTACTGGCACGTTAAAATCCCCTTCGGGGCAAAATTCCTGCACCCCGGCGTCTCTAAAAGCCACAGTAGTTAAAAGGGATGTTAAACCAATAACATTATTATTATCATCATCAGTCCCGTGTAGTTGATTATGTTTGTAACTGTATTAGTCAGGGATGGGGCAGGTGCCCTGAAACTTCACGTACGGTACTATCTCTGCATTTACCTGGAGGGATTGTGGAAAGAACGGTGAAAACACACTCAGGATAGAGGCTGACAGTGCTGGATTCCCTTCTAGGTAACTGTTTTAGAGTTATTTGAGGATAAACTCCCGAACAAAACACATATTGTTCCGACATTAGTAATACTTTGTAGAGCAGCGACTGGTTTCACTCGATGCGAAATTGAATACTGTATAGAAAGATATGACTGATTTGTAGTTAGCACCTTCTTGATATTTTATAAAAAAAGATGGACGAGATATGTTGTGTTCAGATTTATTGGGAATATCTATTCTAAAAACCATCCGATGCGGACGTCCAACTCTAGGTATCGTCTTCTAGACATAACAAACCAGACCACAATCCGTGGAAAATTCTAATCAATTAACTTATTATCGATTATAAGAGGCCAAATGCGCACGCACATAGACCTACATACATACATTTATTTTGGTGATTCGTATGGGTCTTCGGTTCTTTTGACTCTTAATTCCCTTTTTTTTTTTTTTCCCGTGAGATCTGAAACGACTCCGTGAGGCCAATCACTATAACTTACTTCAATTTTCATGGAAGTAATAATAAAAGTTCATTTATGTAGGACATTTTATTACAATAAACAAATTATGAAAATGCATACCAAGAGCAAAATTATTATCTACATACCGTATATACCCGAATGTAAGACGAGGTTTTTCCCCACTCTTTGTGTTATAAAAATTTGGGGTCGTCTTGTATTCAGGGTATTAAAAAAAAATTAAAAATTTAAATTATTATTATTATTATTATTTGCAAAGTAGTATGTGGTGTAGGCATCTTGTACCTCGCAACGAATCAATGCGTTAAAGAAGATTAAAATATGGTTTGTTATGCTTAATTACCATGCATATACGAATAGCGTACATTTTGAGGTTAGGATTTACACGTACACGTCATTTTAAGCGGATTAATTATATGTTCGAAAGCATACGGAAATATGTCTTAACAAGAACAACCAGTCAGTTTTACGAACAGTAATTGAGTGATCAACGTATCTTAATTTAATATTATCTCCCATTCTTTAACAAAGAAATTAGAGTATGTTTTGGAAAAGCGGGCAGAGGGATTTCCGATAACACGAGACGTTATAAAAATTAAAGCACGACCTTAAGGGCATATATTGTGCAAGTTATGAGTTAGCGAGTATTTTTTAAAAAAATCTGTAAGAGGCAGTTGATAACTAGGCCTCGTCTTATATTCGGGGTCGTCTTACATTCGAGTATATACGGTATATAGAATTAACAGTTCCTAAGATATTCTCATCTGCCTATTTTTAGCAAAGGCACTAGTAGTGCGTACCTGAAACAAAAAAGAGATAATCATCATCATCATCATCTTGCAGTTTCCAGCCACTGGCCGGAGTATTATACCTAATTATTTCCTGTTCTTGAAATCAATGCTTCAATTTTTTCCTTATCTAAGATAACATTTTATGATTTACACACGCTAATCAGTATTTTACTTCACCTCAGGTTTTCTTATATCCATTGATCTGGTCATCCTTGGATCAATGATCTCATGAAACAACAGTTACATAAGCAATTTTTGTCTCGAGAACTTTTCGTCCCTCTTTATTGTTTCTATGTGAATGTCCTTAGGTGTCCATACCGCAAAATAACATATTTCCCGCTATGTTATTTCCAACTAGTCCTGGTTCTGGAAATAAAAAGCATGTGAGTGTTAAGAGAGTTGTCAATCTGTTCTCTTCTGAATGGCACTGTTCTTGTGTAACATCTTTCCACTCGGTTGCTGGATATTTTTGTGGGAGCGATTTTGAAAAAAGGAACGGAAGTGGATCGGAACGATCGAGGTGGCACCAGCTGGCACACTTCCGTTCAATCGGACCGAAGTGTGCTTGCTGGCAGTGGTGGATCGAACGGAAGTGTAGGACGCACTGCCAACTCGATCGATCCAGCGGGCAGTGGTAAGAGAAACAATGAGCGCGCGATGTGGGAGATTGATACCATGACATGCTCTCGGCCATGTGGAATGTATTATGACATACTGAACGGTAAATGCTCATGCGAACTCTGGTGTCGAGTGATTGAAACAAAGCACATGGTACATGTTCGAAGTCTTCGTATCGGTATTTAAATGGTAAAATGCCTTAATATCGAACATTGTAAGTAGTCGGTATTATGTTTCTGCACGATGGCTATTCAAATATTAACCCACATAACGGTAATGCAGTCATCAATATACAGTGGAATCTCTTTAGCATGTTCTCGGTTACGACGTTTTACCCTTTAACGCGATGATTTTCTCAAGTCCCAGGCCCATTTCTACTAATTACATGTTGATATATCCCCTTAATATGTTTTGTATTCCCGCTTAAGACTATCAAATTTCCGTTGTACTATTTGTTAGGGAACTGGATTTTATTCTTATTTTATTATAAAATTCGGCCACTTGAAAACACAATGGGAAATTGCTTCCTATTCTTTGATAGTTGTTGACAGTGTAGACGATTAGTGTGTTTTGATGGTGTGGAAGTGGCTTGAGGTATGACTCAACACAGAAGAAAGCTGACTGTGTAGAAGGGGCTTGGGAGCTATGACGCAACACGGAAGATAGCCAACGTGTCTCTCTCGCGCCAGTAGAACATGCTACCTATAACATGTTCTTTGTTTCGAAATACACCACAGATTGGCGTGCGTATGCCGGCCGACCACTAGTGTTTCATCCTACCGTGAATGCGGTAGCGTGCGTTTGACGACCGGCCGACCCGTCATCTCTCGCGTAGCTTGATTTATATAGCCCGTGAGCACAGAACCTTTAAACGAGGTCACGTTGCATATTTTGCCGTGCATCGCTTTGCTACGATCGCATTTTCGTCAGCACGCAGAATCGCTTGCAATACGATACGCGTTTATATGTTCCTGAACACCAGTTTGGATACGATCCGAACCCACAATTTTACCGTATAGACCTTGAAACTCAATATGATTTGATTCACGCAAATATGCATTACACTACCGAAGAAGTGGTGAAACCTAGTGATAATTTTGTTGCGTCATATTGAAATAATGGAGGTGGCGCTCCAAAGTAGGAGAACCTTTGTATAATCCTCACCTTAAGCGCGTGGAAGTTTTCTTTTTACTATACACGCGCGAGCATATCTAACCTAAAAAAAACTTTGTTTATATCCAATCGTTCTCGCCAAAGAATACGGCACTTCTTTTCCATAGAATATGAAGAAAAACATGTATTTAAGCCGAAGTCAATTATAGAAAACTAAATATTTCAACTCATACTACAGTACTTCAATTACGAGTACGGTACCGGTATACGGTAGTACATTTTTCTCTTGTTTTCATTGCTCTCGTTTCTCTGTGCTGTGTAAACTAGTTCTGTAATACAATAATTTTGTAGGTTGTTTAAAATTGTATATTCGATAGTACTTACTTCCGATTATCACGTTTTTTTACTTTTCCCTCACTGAAACAAGTTAATGAGGTTTAATTATCATTTTTCATTAGTACGTTTTCCCGCTTTTGACGTTCAAATTTTTCAGTCCCTTGAAAAACGTACTAACGAGGTTCCACTGTAATATAATCGTTGTGGTTATAAGAGAATTGAGCAAGCCCGCATGAACTATTGCTGAATACATTCTCTTTACTCACAAGAGGGCGTATTCATAAGGCATTTTAAACTCAATTTCACGCAGGAACATTATCGAAAGAAGCAAAATATAAATGAAACTTAATTCCGTAATGCGGTATTATTGGACGTGGAAATAAGTCACATCTTGTGCACAATATTTGCGTAGTCGAAGTAGCCGTGGGGTTAGCGCCTATGACTGTGAATGTAGAGATCTCTGGTTCGAATCCCGGACGGGGTAGATATTTTTGCTACCAGATTATCATTTTAAATGATATTTATCATATCAATATGACTCATTTTAACAGAATCCATATGAAATTACGTGTTGGTCTGTGAATCAAGAGGACCTGTTTATAAGGAACTTAAGCTTGGGAGCGGTGTCGCGTCTATTAATCTAGTTGATCCATATCGTATTCTTTATTTAGGCTAGTGCTGGTGGAAGCTACAAATCATCTAATAAAATGAGTTCTGTATTATAAACTACAATATCTGTAGAACACTCCCTTTTACAATAGATTAATATTTGTGCCAATAATAGTATAAAATATCGGTGTATCAACAATTTCACGTGAGGTTTCTTCAGTGTCAGATGTTACACATCATATGCGACTGCTGTAAGGCTCGTATCTTTTTTTTCTTTTTTTCGCTTACTTCTGCCAAAGAAAATCCTTTTAGCTTTTTGCAGGCTTCCAGTATGGTCATATTCCGTGCAGAATAAGGGCACTTGAATTAGACTATAGCGTCATCTCCTATTAATCCGCCTGGGGAGGCACCTAAAAACCCATAAGTTTTATGTACGAAAAGACCACATTTTTCGACTTTTCTACGGATTTCTCCTCTAAATTTCGTTTTGCAATTCGCTCATTATCAGTCATACTGCATTGCTTTTGAGTGAAATTCGCCGTACAGAATGTTTTTTTGCTACTGGAGCCCATTTCGAAGTAGGTTTCCTCTATCATCATCATCTTGAGCAGTTTCCGACCTCTGGTCGCGTCTATACATATGCAAATTTGGATGCCGTAAGTCTGTCCTATCTTGCTGTGTGCCACTTTTCATTTTCCCTTTGGCCCCTTGTTTCCTTTTCCACTTTTTGTATATGGCCTTCACTAAGCGTTAGTTGCTTGATCGTCTCATCACTAAACTCTCTCAACAGTGCCTCATCGAAATCCAACTGCATTGATTGGTTTCCTTAATCACGTGAGACAGTACGTTTAGACTGTTGTCGGGACATTCTTTTCCCTTCTCGAACGCAAATAAACTTTTTCTGAAAGCTGCTCTTCTCTTTCTGCTGAGTGCAGTGTCCTTCACTGTTGTGGCAGTTAGTTTTTCTAAACTGATTTCATAGTTTTATAGTGCCAGGATGGCCCAAACTGAAAGACAAGCCCGGCAGCTTTGGTTCTATGAGTGAAGGAACCTAGTTTCCCTCGATTGATCTGCTTACCTCCTGTGAATTTTGCAAAAAGGGACATATAATTTTCGGCAGCATTGCTGGTGGTGTTTGATACTAGCTGGGAACTTTATGCGATTAGGGGCTGCAAGCAATAACGCACAAGTTTGGTTGCAGTTAGCTGTTTGTCTTCACCTTGCCCGCTGGTAGTTCAAAAGTACTGTTTGCAGTCTTTATGGATTCCAATCCAATCCAGTATTTCCGGAAACCAATTTTCCATTTTCACAATCGCTATGCCTTTATTTTTCCATACAACGCATTGTTTTCATTTGAAGTCGAACTTGCTTCTCTCAAAAAAGTTGACACTGAATAGTTCGTGATTTCTTACTCCTACATTTATGTATTAGAAGTAAAAAAAACAAACTACACTCGTGGCACGACAGCTCATGAAGGGCGTAGGCCTACCAAGCAACCGCTGCGCTGTTCAGCCATGTAGCCTGCAGATTGCGGGGTGAAGTTTAGTCATACAACTTGTAGGCTAGAGTAAAATATAAGTGAAATCATACCTGCTCAGTGCATTACAGATTCTCTAATGCAAGCGTAAAGAAATATATAATTTCAAATATAAACCAGGAAAAAAACTTACGAGTGAGAAAGTATCTTTCTCTTTTTTTTTTTTTTTTAGGGCCTGGCTTCCTTTTCTTGGTACTTAGTCGCAATCTCCCCTGGGATTTAGTGGAACGCCCTTTAATCTGTTTTGGTGGTGACTCCATTTTTCAACAAAAACGAAAAAATAACTCCACGTGATGACCGTACCACTAAATTGACCATCTATAAAACACTTATAAGAACTGGGCTTACATATGTCTCGGAAACTTGGCCACTAACAGCAAAAGATACTGGAATGCTGAATGCCTTCGAAAGAAAGATACTTCGAAGAATCATCGGCCCAGTCTGCGAAAGAGAAACATGGAGGAGGAGGTACAATCATGAATTGTACAAAATTTATGAAGACCACCTATTAGAAGAATAGTGAAATCAGCCAGATTGAGGTGGGCCGGGCATGTAGCACGGATGAGTGATAAGCAAGTACCTACAAAGGTATTAAATGGAAACCCAGGGGGACAGCGGACGAGGTCGACCGAGAACCTGATGGATGGATGGACGGACTTATCGAAGATCTTTGGCAAATGGGCTATAGGAATTGGAAAGCTTGAGCGCTGGAACGAGATAAATGGCGGAAGTTTGTTGAAGAGGCCAAGGTTTACAACGAACTGTAGAACCATAGAAGAAGAACAAGATGACCGTAATGCTCTCCACCAGTCATAGCCTACCTATATGTACATGTATCTGTTGTTGTTTGAGTCTTCAGTCTTTTGACTGGTTTGATGCAGCTTTCCATGCCTCCCTGTCCCTGTATCTATTCTACCAGAAATACTGTCCAAAAAATAAAGTGCCGAAAATAGAACACCTAATGGGCATTAAAAAATAATACTGTTGCAGGTAAAATAATTTCAACAAAAAGTAATTGATCATGATGATAATTATTGTTGTTTTAAGGGGCCTAATATCTAAGTTATCGGGTAGAGAGCAAAAGTAACAATGAAATGGAAATCATAACGTAAATTGACACTGAAAATGCTTACAAAATTGAACTCTGATTGAAACGACTCACAAAATGGAGAGTGGAAATACTCACAAAAGGGAATTTAGAAGAAAATACTCACAAAAGGAATAGATTGAAAAAGCACACACAACATGTAGGTTAGGTTCAAAATACGTACAAAATGCAATGTATAGTCTAAATACTTAAAAAATGCAATTGAAAGTCAAAATACTTAACAATATGCAATTGAGATCGAAAATATGTACAAAATGGAATTGAGGTTCAAAATACTTAAAAAGGGCTATTGAAATTGAAAATACACAATGCAATTTAGATTGAAAAAGGCCGGTTCAGATTCAAAATACTTACAAAGTGCAAGTGAAATTCAAAATACTTACAAAGTGCAAGTGAAATTGAAAATGCTTACAAAATGTAAGGTAGATTCAAACTACACATTTGGATTGGCAATACTTGAAAAACGCAATTTAAATTGAAAATACTTACAAGATGTAATTTAGATTCAAAGTACTCAAAAAATGCAATTGACAATCAAAATACTTCCACAATGCCCAACATACAAAATGCAATTTAGATTGAATATGCTTGCAAAATGAGGTTTAGGTTGAAAATGCAAAATGCAATTTAAATTCGAAATACTCACTAAAATGTCCTACTCCTACATTGAAAGACTTACTAAAAAGCAATTTAGATTGAAAATACTCGCAAAATGCAATTTAGATCGAAAAGAATCACAAAATGCAACTTAGATTGATAATACCCACAGAATGTACTTTAGATTCAAAAAATATGCAGATAATTTGGATACCAATTAACAAAAGCAGTACGGTACTGGAATCTGAAAGAAAAAAGGAAATATAATGAAAAGATACCAAGAGGTCTAACCCCTCGAAGGAGGGATCGGTAAAGATGAGACAAGGGCCAATTAAGGTGGGAAAGTGAAAGACTCCCTAGGCCTCGGATGCCCTTATACCATCGGGGTCGGAAAAGAACAAGAGTTGACCAAGGGAAGTCGACAGGAAAGAAGACGGAGAGAAGCCCGGCACAAGTGGAAGCAATGCCGGACTCTGCTGGGGTCCCGCGTTCACCAACCCACGTCCCACTTGATGTGAGCCCCTGGGGGAATTAATGAGATCGATGAACTAAAAACAAGAAGTCGTAACTAGGAACTGGTAAAATATCGAAGGATCACTTAGAAATATCCAGACCTTGACAATAATTCAGAACTAACCAGCACAGTCAATAGCAACATTGGACTAGATGCTCGGGAATTCCATACCATCTGGCAAGGTTGTCGCTCTCTCAAATCACTAGTGTTCCGCTCCTTCCCCCCCCCCCCCCCCCCCCCCTCCCCCGTCTCCATGACCTTGTTCTACTGCCGCGCCTTGTTGCAAATACAGAAACACTTTATTCACAAACTTCCCTAAGTGATCCCGACGATTTTATTCAACCGATTTAGGTTTTCGATGCGGCTTTGGAATCAGTAAGTAAAACTCAACTTTCGTATTACCCGTTTTCTGTCGAATTTTAATCAGATATTTGAAAAACAAACGGCAACTTTTCTGTTCTGAAATTAAAAAGTAAGCAATGAATTAATATCAATTCTGCTACTAGACAGAGTACATAGCAGTTTTCAGATCGCAGGTCGGAGCTCCCGTTCGATACATAAATAAATAAATAAATTCAGCTTCGCTTGTGCTGCCATCTGTTGAAATATATTTTTACCAAAGTGTCGGGACATTTAGAGTTAAGTTAAACAGAATATGCAAACATGCAAATTACCTAGACTGGTCAAAACAATTAGGGGATCAGGTCAGATATCATACACAAGATACATATGGTAACGTCTCTTATTCAGAGTTCGGTTGCAATTGTAATTTGTGTGTGCTACAGTAGGATATTGTGCTGTCTCAACTCTGTACTGGAGGTTAACATGGCGTTGACTTAGAGCGAGGCACCATGGGGCTACCATAATAGTGGAAATGTCATTCTCGTTGCCCTCTAATATGGTGTGTGATCACCTCGAACGGCCAGGACAGTTGCACACCTGCGTGGCATGGAGCATATGAGGTTATCAATCAGCTCTTGGGGGATATTTGGCCATTCTTCCATGAGTGCAATATCCAGCTCAGCAACCGTTGTGGGAGGTGTTAGACTGACTGGAATTCGTCTGCCAAGTGCATCCCAGACATGCTCAATCGGGTTTAAGTCCGGTGAACAAGCTGGCCACTCCATTCGTTCAATGCCCTCGTCATCAAGCATGTTGTCCACCAGTGCAGCTCCGTGGGGACGTGCTCTATCGTCCACCAGAATGAACCCATCGCCTATGGCACCAGCATAGGGCACAACAAACGGTCGAAAGATCTCGTCTCAATACCTCTGAGCAGTCAAACTGCCATTCTGAACGAAATAGAGGTCCGTACGTCCGCGAATACTGACTCCTGCCCACACCATTCGTCCACCACCATGATATGGTGCTGTTTCCTGCACATAAGCGGGATTGTTCCACATTCCACGTTCTCTCCAGATGAGGAAACAACGATTGTCGGGCTAAACACAACATCTTGACTCATCTGTGAACAGAACCTGGCACCATTCGTTACGACGCCAATCCTGATGTTCCCCCGCCCAGTTTCTGCAGGCTAAACGGTGGCGTGGTTTTAATGGGACACACACCATAGGCCTCCGTGCGTAGAGGCCACTTTCCCGAAGGCGATTTAGGACTGTTTGGGTTGATATGGCGCGCCCTGTTGCCGCCTGGAGGGTGCGTTCAGCTGTGTTGCATTCAGCCACCCATCTCGACGGGCTGTTAACCGGAGATAACGGTCATCTTTTGGTGATGTTCCCGTAGATGACCCTGTTGTCTGAAATTGTGTGCAGGTCCTAGAATTTACACTTTGGGACACTCCAATAGCTGCAGCGACCTCCCTTTGTGTCTGTCCCGCTTCCAATCTTCCTATGGCTCTCCATGCAATACCTTCGAGTAAGTCACGTTGGTATTGCATTGCACTACCTGCTCACTACACCACCTGAACCCAACTGCTTGTTTGGTAGAGTAAACACAAGTCCACACCAACCCCCTCTGCAGCAACTTTCTGTTATTACCACTATTTCGGATGCCGTAATGTTGTTTTCTCCACTCCGCAGAGCCGACAGGAAGACGTCTAACCATTTTAGGTCGTTCTGCAGATAACAATACGTCAGAACCTAGATATCTCAACTGATCGCCTAATTGTTTTGACCAGTGTATATACCTTTTTGCGACTCTTGACTGACAATCTGTAAAACAGTATCCGAATTCAAGTAGAAATCGACGGACGGCATGTAACATTAACCTATAGCTCACACATTGTAGAGAATACTTTCATCATATTATAAAACATTCCCCAAAGCGATGAGAAAGCCTAACAAACATTGTCTATTCATATCACAATACGTACTTTACAATTTTATTTATAATGGTCAAATGAGGGCCGTTGCGATATAAACCAATATAAGCATAACCTTATTACTCTTAATTTTTTAAAAAGAATCTATACAAATTATTGCGATAATAGTTTTATTGGCGATAAACAGTGGATATTATTCGGCAATAATAGCAGCCATTTTCAAATTGATTTCTACCGTAATTTATGTTTTCACTACAATAATCGATGTTCGTACATTATTGTTCGCATATTTCAGAGTGCGGCACAAAAATGTAATAAATCATATTCAATATTTTTCGATAAATTGAGTACTTTTCGCATTTATGGGAATAATTTGCAAGAACCCTTAGTTATCGCACAGTTTCGCAAATTCTGGGTATACATAGTCATAATGGTTACCAAATAGTTCAAAAACTAGAAAAAAGTAAAATTCGCATCTATCGCAATTGCGATTTTCCCATATCTCGACTAATGCTGGATTGATGGCAAGAATGCCCAGCTGTGAAAATGGCAGTGTCCAGCTGTGGATATTGTCCTTATCCTTGTTTTTCACCTTTATCTCCAGCTGCACGTGTTTGTCCTTTTTATGTGTTTGTATCCTTCCTTTCCTCTGCAATGATTTGCAGTAGGAATTTGTTGCATTCTTCATTTGACACGTTTTATGTTGCGTACAATTGATAAAATATTAACTTAAAGAATTAGATTTATTCGGCAATTTTGATGACCTTGGGGGTTTTTCAGCTGTTATGTAATGTTGTGTACTTCTAGTAAAAGATGTATTGTAGAGTGTTCGTGTGTGACACTTCAGGAGTCAAACCTGCAACCTTTGGCTTTGACTGCAAATCTCTACCATTGAGCACAACACTCTACTTTCTGCACAAGGAGACGAAGTGATGTTGGCATGTGCGACCCAAGTTACCTAGATGACCAGGAATTCTAAACGTACCCAACTCCACTTAATGACTGAAAGTCTCCTTGGTCCAAGTAGTAACTGTTAATGTCAATATAGAAGGATTTATAGGGAACTTGTTATTGAAAATAATGAAACCTGATTTAATGTGAGCTAACAAAAGTTCCCTTAATAATGTTAAATAGGAATTCTACTATTCTGGCCCTGTTTTCAAATGATAACCTATCTCGTTCACTTCACCAGATTGTTGGTGATGATCTCACAGTTACTAATCCAACGAGGATTGCGACAGCTGTGGAAAAGAAGGCCTGCAACTGCCTGTTGTTGAAAGTAAACCAAATTGGCTCCGTGACTGAGGCAATTGAGGCTCATAAACTTGCAAAGAAGAATGGATGGGGCACCATGGTGTCTCACAGATCTGGTGAAACTGAGGACACTTTCATTGCAGATTTGGTGGTGGGGCTTGCTACGGGTCAGGTAAGCAGTTTGACCTATAAATATCAGTGGCAGTAGTTAATAAACATGATGTGGTGTCACATACAATAAACATGATGTGGTGTCACATACAAAAGTCTTGAATTTCAGTGAATTGACTTATTCAAAATACTTCCATTAACTTCTGAAAATGTGGTCACTTCAAATACATGTATAGGCTATGGTTAGTGTGCTGTAAATCTGTGATTATCGCAATACAGTAGAACCTCGATGCATCGTTCCCGGAACTGTCTTTTTCCCGTATGCATCGTTCAATTAATTTAGTCCCGAAAATTTTCCATATAAACTAATGTTAAATTTCCCCGCATGTATCGTCCCTCGAACTATCGTTTTTTCGCATGGATCGTCAAAAAATCACTAGTCCTTGGCCACAATTTTCCCGCATTGATCGTTTATGAGAAAAATATATGCTAAAGTTCTTTTGAATTTGAAGCAGCATAGCGGCAACCTGTTACGCGAGAATGTACGAGGTACGAACGATTAGGAGTTCCTAGGCTTGAGCAAGTTTCTCGGCTGAAGCAAGTTCAAGTAGGCTGGACTGCAGTGCGCAGATTGTTTACGCGCAACCACACTATATAACCACGCCTACGAGCCTTCAGGCGCCAACGATTCTGCTCGAAGCGCCAAGCCGTCATTGTGCTGTTTCATTTCATTCTGAGTGGTTCCGTGTAGTATCTTGGTCGTGTGCGGCGATTACAATTTTATCTGTAGTTCGTAATGAAAACTTTACTTCACTGACGACGCAATTCTCGTAATCTCAATGTTACGCTGCGTTTGGCAATGCTTGGCTAACAAGTTAGATCACACAGAACAGCAATGAAAGCATTTAGACGGTCTTGAGCGGGTGTCGTCATAGCGTGACGTCATTTAGCCTTGAAATAGCTTGCCCGGTCAGAGACCCGCGAACACTCGGAACTGCTGTATTCTTTCATTCGGAACACCGGAAGTATCTCCCGCGGAGATTGGCGAGCTGTGCGATGATGGCGCGGGGCAGAGGAGTGATGAAGAGAAGACGATCGTGAGCCCCAAGTCGTCCCGAGTTTCGCCGAAGCGCATGCCGTCTTAGCAAAGATGAAATCCTTCATGTACTCGCATGTCATCAGTGATCGTGAAGAAGAGAACATTATGCAAGTTGAGAAGGCTTTGTTTCGTCTGAAACGTAAAGCTTTGACGAAACAAAAAACAATTAATGACTTTTTTACTAAAAAGAGCAAGTGATAAAATGGCATATGAAATCATATCGCGTACATCGTGGTTGCAATATTTTGACGTCTCTATAAAGTTTACATGAAGAAATATGTCCAAATACAGTACCCGTACTTTCTTTATTTTTTTACTCAATTTTTTTTATGTTACCCGCATTTATCGTTTCCCGCATCCATCGTCATTTTCCCCCTCCCCCTTGAAAAACGATGCATCGAGGTTCTACTGTACAACCCTGTGTTTACATTTCTTGGCCAGACAACCTGGACAAAGCCTGGATACCATTTGTGTGTGTGACCCTGGAATAAATCTTTACATTAGAGAAGAACCAACCAAGATACTGTACAATTTTCATGTTGGACAAATGGCAATTTTCATAATTTCTGATTTGGTAAATCCCTCTACATCATCTGCATAATCTGTCATGTGTTTTGGTGATGGTGTGCATCTGCAATCATTCTATTTGAATACCTGTGATAATATACAGCTAGTCATGACTGTCAACACATCACTAGATAATTCCATGTATATACTGTAGAAGAAAACTCCTAGGCGTTTTCAAACCTTCTGTCTTTATGGCATAGTCGGTAAGGTACTCGCACTGTACCAAAGGTTGCATGCTCAATTCCCAGCAGATTACTTTTGCATTTGAAGTTGCTTAAATGGGGGATTTCTGTGTCAGTAGATCCACTGATACATTAAAAACCCTGTTTTAGGGAAGAACTTCAGCATCCCAGTATCTGTAGAACTGCCAGAGTTAAAGTGAGCGTTAACTTGTTCTTGTTTTTATATTGGTTTCACTACATTTAGTTGAAACCGTTGGTCGTAGAAGAGACATTTAATAAATATCTTGCTGGCTGTTCATCAATTCCATTATGTCGTATTGATTTGGATTTTTTCGAGTTATTTGAAATTTTTTCAAAATTCAATACTGGTATTCAATAGCACTTGAGTATGAATCTCCATTTGCATAGGTTTTAGAATGTCCAAAATTATATGTTACATTCAACCATTTTCAGATATTTCAGCACTGGTTTTCAAATGGCTTATTTTGACAAGTTATGAAATCTATAAATCAACCAGCACCCTTCACTAAATCGAGGTCATTGAAGAAACCTGTGAACAAAAATTATTTTCTGAACTGGCCACCTTGATTTCTGAAAGTTATGTTTTCACGCTATTTACAGCAATTTCACTTTGTCCCGACAATTTTCAAGTGACATGCACCATATAAGCATTTCTCACTATTATTCTTTGCCGGTGAGCCGCTAACGTGAAACAGCAGTTTCCTTGTGTTAAGTGCAGTATACTTTGAACACACCATACAACATCATTAATAGGAAGCGGTTTCAGAAAACTTGTAAATGTATATCGTAACTGCATACTAAATTCTAATTTTGTTAAAGAGCATATTGTCTAAAATGCTTCATGTTGCAAAGACTTAAGGAAGAAAAAATGTGTCGTCCATACAAGACTCGCTGGCATTGTGTTTGCCATTGACACTAAGGTTGAGAATAAAAGTTAGTGATTGGTGCTGGTTGATTTATCAGTTTCATAACGTGTCAAAATAAGCCATTTGAAAATCAGTGCTGAAATATCTGAAAATGGTTGAATGTTATGAATTTATACTTTTCAGTCAGTCAACACACTTTTTCCCAATTTGAGTAGGTGGGGAATTAATACATGTAATTTTTTTTTGGAAGTGTGTATTTTATTATTTATATATATATATATATACAGGGTAATTCTTATTATCGTTTAAAACTCTCATTAGCGACGTAGATGTCATTGCGACAAGTAATTTGGTA
This sequence comes from Meconema thalassinum, assembly GCA_946902985.2. NCBI lineage: Eukaryota > Metazoa > Arthropoda > Insecta > Orthoptera > Tettigoniidae > Meconema > Meconema thalassinum. The sequence goes on along the minus strand of OX336389.2, from coordinate 462,412,551 downwards.
TAGGACACTTAGTCGCAAGTGTCCAGAAATACCTTAAAAGTGAACCACAACAGTTAAACATATGTTGTTATCAGGTGAAGGCAGCTCGAGCGGTCAGGCCCGTGCACCCTTACGCACACCAAAGCAAACATTGAATGTCATATCACTCTGGCTTCGTGTGTGCGACTTGGGCGCGTGGGGTTCGTGGTTCAATTCCGGGCCCTATCCATCAGCTTTTTTTCTCTCTCTCGTCGCCTTTCAAGTGGAAGCACTGCTTTCATTTTTGCGCGTGTATCACCGAACTTGCTTGCTGTTAAACATTACTACCCACAAACGGCTGTGGGCAGAAAAAGGAAAACCCGTGTTATCCTTATTTTGCCTAATTAAATCACGTATAGTCACTTTTGCCACCGTACCGTTAAGCAGATGTATGCAATGTTCAGCAATTACGGCTTTTTTTCCGTCATCTATTTCATTGTAAAATTTGAAGAGACAGAGGAACATTATACAAGGAAAACGTGCGTTTTGTGCCATAAAACGGAATTGTTATCGTTTGCAGTCTAACACAGTTCTGTTGCAGAGAAACGGCGAAATAACACATCAGTTATTGTTTTAGATAGATTTCATTAGAAAGCTAACTATTTTTTAATAAAAACTATGAATTACGAACTGGTCAGATTCTTTCTGTAGATTCCCGCTAAGTTACATTACGTACGTTTTATTTTTGCGTATAGTGTTTTCTTTTGTAGAAAAAAACAAGAAATATGAAATTTATGTTCCTTTATTTCCTGTTCATTTATTTCTTTTTTCATCGGAAAAAAGGATTTTCCTGTTGTGTTGGTGAAAAAAAATGGAATAACATGTACGGTGCATTTTGTAACGCGGGAAGTTATTTTCATCGTACTAAAGCTGCTAACAAAGACGAGCCACGGCAAAAAGGAACAAAAGGAAAAAGCATAAAACAAACCGCCTTTATTTTAAACATTTGAGCACAGTACAGTCCTCCCAGTACTCTTTCATTCTAATTTATCTAAATACCCTTGTTTTATCATTTCAAATGATCTTGTTGACTTCGTCGTTATGGTTGGGGTCCATCGTTATGCGTTACGGACACGGAGAGGGAAGTGACGTCATGCAGCTGCGCGGGAACGTGACTTCATGCTCACGCGGGGAGCGAGAAGCAGACGCTAATGATTACAGTAGAACCTCGATGCATCGTTCCCGGAACTGTCGTTTTCCCGTATGCATCGTTCAATTAATTTAGTCCCGAAAATTTTCCATATAAACTAATGTTAAATTTCCCCGCATGTATCGTTCCTCGAACTATCGTTTTTTCGCATGGATCGTCAAAAAATCACTAGTCCTTGGCCACAATTTTCCCGCATTGATCGTTTATGAGAAAAATATATGCTAAAGTTCTTTTGAATTTGAAGCAGCATAGCGGCAACCTGTTACGCGAGAATGTACGAGGTACGAACGATTAGGAGTTCCTAGGCTTGAGCAAGTTCAAGTAGGCTGGACTGCAGTGCGCAGATTGTTTACGCGCAACCACACTACATAACCACGCCTACGAGCCTTCAGGCGCCAACGATTCTGCTCGAAGCGCCAAGCCGTCATTGTGCTGTTTCATTTCATTCTGAGTGGTCCCGTGTAGTATCTTGGTCGTGTGCGGCGATTACAATTTTATCAGTAGTTCGTAATGAAAACTTTACTTCACTGACGACGCAATTCTCGTAATCTCAATAATGTTACGCTGCGTTTGGCAATGCTTGGCTAACAAGTTAGATCACACAGAACAGCAATGAAAGCATTTAGACGGTCTTGAGCGGGTGTCGTCATAGCGTGACGTCATTTAGCCTTGAAATAGCTTGCCCGGTCAGAGACCCGCGAACACTCGGAACTGCTGTATTCTTTCATTCGGAACACCGGTAGTATCTCCCGCGGAGCTGTGCGATGATGGCGAGGGGGAGAGGAGTGATGAAGGGAAGACGATCGTGGGCCCCAAGTCGTCCCGAGTTTCGCCGAAGCGCATGCCGTCTTAGCGAAGATGAAATCCTTCATGTACTCGCATGTCATCAGTGATCGTGAAGAAGAGAACATTATGCAAGTTGAGAAGGCTTTGTTTCGTCTGAAACGTAAAGCTTTGACGAAACAAAAAACAATTAATGACTTTTTTACTAAAAAGAGCAAGCGATAAAATGACATATGAAATCATATCGCGTACATCGTGGTTGCAATATTTTGACGTCTCTAAAAAGTTTACATGAAGAAATATGTCCAAATACAGTACCCGTACTTTCTTTATTTTTTTACTCAATTTTTTTTATGTTACCCGCATTTATCGTTTCCCGCATCCATCGTCATTTTCCCCCGCCCCCTTGAAAAACGATGCATCGAGGTTCTACTGTATTGGAGTCTGTTGAAAGAGGCCTGGCGTCGAGCGACCTGGGACTTTGAGCGGAGCGAACACAAGAATACAGGGTGACTTCTAAAGCGATATACAAGATGCCATATAAGAATACAGGGTGCCTCCTAAAGAGGTGTGCAGGATGTCGGAGCAAAATAAAGGCGAAGCGAACACAAGAATACAGGGTGACTTCTAGAGAGATATACACAAGATGCCATATAAGAATACAGGGTGCCTCACCAAGAGGTGTGCAGGATGTCAGAGCAAAGCATCGAACCAGTCCCACTACTCTCACTCAAAATAGCCCCCCCCCCCCCCATGTTCAGCCCGCCACTGCTCGCTCCCAGGGTCTACAACTCGTCTCCCAACTCTCTACCGTTACACTAGTCTAGCCAGATCGAACACAGGCCTGCCTGGGGTAATAACACTCCTTTTCAGAGTAATAACAACTCCGCAACAACAGGGTGTCTACCGGTAACGAAAGTAACGGAAAAGTAACGAAATTTAGAAATGGGTAACGAAAGTAACGAAAAAGTAATGAATTTTACAAACGGGTAACGAAAATTTCTGAAGGCGGGTTGAATCATTTAAGCTTGCGCCGCTAGGCTCAGAGATTGCGATGGAGCGAGTTTCACGCAAGCGGCGCCGTCCCTATTGCATAGTACTAAGCTATATTTCCCCGTGCCCAACCTCAATGAAATACATACTGAGGATACCTTGAGTGGTATACATCGGTTCAACGTATATATTTTCGGCATCAAGAAGACTGAAGTTTCGTGTGAAACATTTTTCTGTGTTAATGTATTAGGAAACCTGACTTTTCGTGAGACCTTTATTCGCGAATACTTCCGAAACTAAAAAGAAATCTCTCATTTCTGTTGTTTGGAAATTATGTCAAATTGAAGTCCAGAAATAACTCGAAACAATTTAATGTCGCAATCTTGCAAAATGTTACAGTTTCGAAAAAAATGCGAAAAATCTTTGAAATATATAACTTATTTAAAAAATATGTCAGTAAATTTGAGACATCCAGTATGGTTAATTCGAAATTCCGTTATAAGTCTATTTTTCCTTCGAACTTTCGTTCCATTGGATATATAATACAACCGATTATTTCGATAACTTGTAGATAATTCGTGGTTCTCAGTCGAAATAAAACTTGCTCTCTTGTCGTATTATTCGTGCAATCCTCTCGGAATAATTCGTAATATTCGATACCGTACCTACTTCGAACGTTCATCTTCCAAAATTGCATACACAAGACGGCCGGCTGACCGCACGACTTGTCAGCGGGAATCTCGTCAAACGGACCGAGATCGACGTCAGTTGCGTAAAATCATAAAACCCGCCCCTATCGTGAACTTGTGACCACGAGGACTGCGGGAATCCTGTCGAAGGTGATAGGGCACCTATCGCGTATACTTAAATGCGTGCGGGGAGCGAGAAGTACATCAACCCACTTAAAAATGGCAGCCTACGTAGCATCGAAATACTAAATCCTCCTCGTGATCCACCCTGAACTGATGAACTCCCAACCAGAGCCTAGGGAATCACGCCACCGACTGAACAACATATACATAACTACTCGTAAATTTTAACCGTGCCCAACCTTGAGCTTGCCTCCGCCATTCTGTCAGGACAGATAGACAGGCAGACAATCGTTGAACGGCCGGGTGTGGCGACGATTTCAGAATATCTCAAGGACAACGTAAAACTGCCGAGAGCGGCAGCGATTGCGATACATCGCGATATTTCTCTGCATTTAATGACGAGGACAACTGTATTCTTGTCAAACGGACAGCAAGTGGTGCCGATTGCATAATAATGCTATATTTTCTTGTGCCCAACCTCAAGGACAATGGAAATTTCGTCGAATGACTAAAAGTGACACTGATTATATAAATCGCGATTTTTCTCTGTGTTCTATCGTGAAAACACGGGAAGCTCATCAAACAACTGAGACCAGCACCGATCGTGTAACATCTCGATATTTCTCCGTATTTGACTGCGAAGACAGAATTCGGTGACGATCGCGTAACATCGCATACATTTCTTCGCGACCTACCGCGGGGACGAAGGAAATCTCGCCAAATGGTCAAGTGCAGAGCAACCTCTTGGTACCGTAATTATAACAACATATTGTACACAAGACGACATATTACCTGAAACAACTCATTGGATATTAAATATCTAGTATATATTTATTATTTTTAAATTTTTTATGACATTGTGTGAATTTCATTTAAAGCGGGTTTGGTGGCCTAGTTGGTAGCATGCTGAACTGCTGTGCCCAATATAGCGGGTTCAAACCCGGGCGAAGTCGTCGGATTTTTTAAAAGCGTTAAAAATCCTTCAGTATGCCTCCCTTCGGAAGGGAAGTAAAGCCGACTGTCCCATGTCATAGATTTATGGCATGTAAAAGATTCTTCCACAGACTAAACTTAGTTAGTTGTTGTTTTATGGGGCGGAACTAAGACTAAACTTTGTGTGAAGCTAAATTGTTAGGTTAGATTTCGTCGGAACGCTCTATCAAAGTTCCAACGTTCACCACTAGGTATCAATGATATCTGGTAGCAACTTGAAATTGAACGGAACTTGTAGCTCACCCTAAGGGTGTTCGCTGGAAGCAGCTACAGATTCAGGCGAGGTGAACATGTCCTCGGGCACTCCCGGCACTCAAAGCCATACGATAAATAAAAAACCTCTTTAAAAACAGTTCATTGTTGTTTTTCTTCACCGCGTGATGAGCGCCTATGCTTGCAGACTGCAGACCTATCTTGAATTCAAAGGTAACTTAAATTAACTAAAAGGTAACCAAAAGGTACCTAAAAAGTAACTAATTTTTACTTCATCCTTACAGTAGACACCCTGAACAAGCTTCATGAAAACCCACATTAAAATCGAAAATTACATTCTACAAACACCAAATTCAGTAAACTTCCCTCATTTCAGTTACTCCATACTTTAAACAGACACAGAAGGCATAGTCATGACTCCTTCATGGAGTAGGCTATTGTCTAATCATGTTCACCTCTCCTTCACCTTTACCTTAAATTTCATAAACTCACTCCACAAATCTCTAAATCAGTATTCTTCCCTTATTTCAGATACACTATTCATTAAACAAACATATAAGGCATAGTCATGATCCCTTCATGGAGTAGGCTATTGTCTAAATCTGGACACTCATACTACATCCTTACACTAATCCAAATTTACGGCCAAATGATCCTTCTGACAGGGAGGCAAAGGTTTCTGCCGGCTTGCCTGGGATGATGGGCCACAAAACAGCTATCAAAAAGTACACAATTTACGCTTTATTCAACCAAACACATCTCTAATACAAGTAGAAGAAACATATTTCTTCCCATGACCCTTAAAGAGGTGCCCGCGTGGGAAGCCTAAGTTAATTGGTAATGCAGTCTGTTGAAAGAGCCCTCCTGAGCCTTTCTAACATTTGTAGCATGCGTCATTTGGAATGATACAACGTCTAGTCTTTCAGACTGACTGTGATTTTTTTTTTCGTCAATGACATTTGTTGCATTCGAAGAAACAAACACAAGGAAATTATCAAGCATTTAGTAACACAAAAGAATACCTATACTCAGATAGCACAGATATTCTGCAAAGAAACAATAACAAAAGAACATACTTTGCGTTATTCTTCAACGAAAAAGAAATGGTTAATGTCTACAAAAGGTGTTCAAATCTTGCATTGTTTCCTTGAATGCAAACATTGCATCTCCGAAGTATTGCCTGGCACACGGTTTCAAAAATACCTTCCGTTTCTTGAATTACCGTATTAGAGCAGCTGCGGCAATGTGGGCTACGAGGTCCATTTCATCCTCTATTGGCAGTACACCAGTTCCTTCATTCGGCCCCAACAGAAAAAATCAAGGGGACTTAAATCTGGGGATCTTGCAGGCCAGTGAATAGGTCCTAGCCGTCCAATTCACCTATGTGGATATGCCCGGTTTAAGAAATTTCGCATACCGCAGGGGTAGTGGGGTGGTGCTCCATCGTGTTGCAACCACATGGTAGCCCTTACTTGCAACGGAACATCATCAAACAACTCTGGCAGGGTCTCGCAAAAAAATTTCATAGATACAGCCATCTAGACGGTTGGGTAAAATGTAAGGCCCTATTAGTCGGTCGCCTAAAATACTTGCCCATACATTCACGCAAAATTTTTCTTGACGACCTTGCTCATACATTTGATGTGGATTAGCATTGGACCAATAAATGTTATTTTTTGAATTAAATATCCCATCCTGATTAAATTTAGCTTCGTCAGAAAACATTACAAGGGGAGAAAAATTGGGATTCTGTTGGGAGTGTTGACGGTACCATTCACAAAATTCCATTCGAGGCGCATAGTCCCTTTCATTTAACTTTTGAACCTTTGTTTTGTGATAGCCTTTGAGCCAGCTTTGATTCCACACATGCCATACCGTTGACTGGGAAACACCGAGTTGGCCCGCGGCTTGGCGTGTATTTTTTTCGGGATGCTGCTGAACATGCGCCAATAAATTTTCCTCCGTTTGGTTCCTTACTCTCGCACGAGGACCAACATTGCCTGCACGGCCGTTACCCTTCAAGGAGGAATTCAACAGTAAAAACCCGTACGTATGGTGACCGTATCAGAAATCAAGAATGCGGTGAACTGATGGGGCTTTTAGACAACAACCCAGTTACAAAACATGTTACAGTGAGCTCCAAAAGTCACTTAGGATGCATTGCTTACTTACGCGCAGCTCCCGTTTAACGAATTCGTCGGTCCATGTTTGCGAAGGTCACGCGAGAAGGCAGAACGTGCTGGGGAAATCGTTGATACAGCCGCCTTGCAGCAAATGCGTTCGAATTTGCAGCACCATAACAGAGGTGCATGTCTGCAGGCTCATGGAATGTAAAGCTGTTCATTTTCAACTCTCATTCGACGTACTGTATTGAACTGTGTGGTTTAGAACTCTCAAACTGTTATTATCTAGTACAGCACTTCTTATCGAATTACTAATTTTGCCCCATCCTACCGAATCCAGTGTAAATTTCCCGAACACTTCCGATCACATTCGTAATACAAAGCGTTCTTAATGTCAACTATCAATCTGCTCCCACTTGAAAGGAGAAGAGAGAGAACAAAAAAAAGATGATGGATAGGCCCCGGATTTGAACCTCGAACCCCACGTGCCCAAGTCGCACACACAGACACGGAGCCAGTGATATGATATTCAACGTTCGCTTTGGATGCTTTGGTGTGCGTAAGAGTGCACGGGCATTACCGCTCGAGCTGATTGTGAGCCGTCACCTGATGACGTCATGTGTAACAGTTGTGGTTCACATTTAAGGTACTGTATTTCCGGACAATTGCGACCCTGTGTGTCCTATATCAAATTACTTGTCTCAATGCCATCTAAGTCGCTACAGAGAGTTTTAAACGTTAATAAGAATCACCCTGTATATATATAGTTGCCCTGCCTACTCTAACTGGGGAAATGCATACTGACTGAAAAGTATAAATTGATGGTTTGTACAGGCAACACTAAAAAATTGATTCAAAACTTCACATGTTTGGATGTTCGTTTCGTAAAAGAATATGGCATTAAATAAATTTGCCTTGTATGATTGATTAACCCTTCGTGGGCGGCAGTAGTTTATGGCTTTAGGCGGCACAGGATTTTGTAAAACAAAAATTCCATACAAATTGTTCAAAAGTTACTAAAATCATGCAAATATGCTTTAAAATATCTACATACCTTTTCCCGGATCGGAAACCCATTGTTAAAGAGGTTGGAAGACAATACAACATGTAGAGTGTGTGTCTTTGTCAATTGAAGAACGGCACAAGGGACATTGCACTTTACGATCTCATATTGTGCTGCTCACTGTATGTCTATTCCGTACTATTCCATTTCTACGGTTTGGGGGTGGAATGCGATGAATATTTACGCTGTGAATGGCTTGTACGGCCGGATACCCTTCCTGACACAGACCTGATAATGAAAGATGAAATGCATGAAAGTAAGTGAAACTGAACAAGGAGTTAGAAGGAAGCAATCGTGGCCTGTTAGATGGTATCGTCCTGGTTTTTGCCGGGGTTGAAAATTGGAAACCATGGAAACCTAATTGAAGGATGGCTGATGGTGGGTTCGAACTCCCTTGTCTATTAAGTCCTGAGCAGCAAGGTTCATGGTCTTGTGCCTTAGCTCGGTCGGTATTTCGCTGTTCGGAAATGTATGTGCAAGGAAATACTTCGAATGAGTTTTAATGTTTTTGTTAAAAGAAAAATAATCAATTGAATGATACATAAATACGTGATCTTTTTTAAAAAGCTACACTGACCGGCACGAAAAACGCAACACTTATTTTTCTTACAAAAACCTAAATTAATTTTTAATTTATGACACTCTTATGACACTAATCTACTATAAAATGATGAAATATTGTAGTACTGTCCCATGTAGGTGTCTAACAATGAAAAAAAAAGACTATTATAAACAAATTTAACAAATTAGGCCAGAGATGCACAGTTCAAGGAAAGAGCGCTATATGAGCGGGGAAGTTTTGAGTAAGCTCATAAAGGTAATGCACTTCTGTTTTGATTTTATACACTTCACCCTTTACTTCACAGACCTCGGAGATGATCTCTGAGACCTCTGTTCGCATCTTCAAAAGCGTGAATTGCCACCTCTTGCACCATTGATGGCATTCAACCTCCAAGGATGCTCCTGATTAATGCTCTAATGTCCTGCTGAGGAATCATCTCCCAATCTTCCAGGAGGGCATTCCGTAGGTCCTCTAGGGTCTCTGGATAGCGCTGACGGGCTCCTCTCCCCAGCCGGTCCCAAATGTGCTCAATAGGATTCATATCAGGGCTTCGAGCAGGCCAAGCCATAGCATGAATCCCTGCCTTATCCAAGAACTCTCGCAACGTGTGGACGTGCATTGTCTTGCATTAGTGTGAAATCGTCACCAATAAATGGAGTGAAAGGCACAACATGCTCCAGAAGGATTTCCTCCACATACCAATATGTCCGGTAAGGCTCCCATTCTCCACGAAGACCAAATCCGTCCTTTCAGCCATACTGATTCCTGCCCACACCATCACAGAATCACTCTGAAAAGGCGTCCTGGATGAGAATGTGCAAGGGGAATACCTTTCCCCTGGCCTTCTCCAGACCCCTCTCTTCCGTCAGGTGATTGGAGGCCAAATCATGACTCATCGGTGAACAACACTTGATCCCATTGTTGTACTGTCCTGCCATGATGTTCCCTTGCGAAAAGTAGTCTAGCTGTGTGATGTGCTCTGGTGCACTTCTCCAATCTCCTAAATCGTCCATCAGAAGCTGCTGAAGACTTCCTCTGTGATGTGCCGCAACAACCTGAACAACTGTGGTTGGCAGTACCTCCTACTTATCATGAATTCAGTGCAGCTCTCACCCAATTGAAACCCAGAAAAGCACCTGGCCCAGATAACATCCCTCTGGAACTAATTCAAGCCGGAGATCATTCCCTCAAAACAAGAATTTTCATCCTTATCCTCAGAATATGGGAATCAAGAAAGATACCTGGAGTCCTAAAGAATGCCACTGTCGTCACTATCTTTAATGGGGTGATCGCAGTGTTTGTGGCAACTACCGTGGTATATCACTGCTATCAATTGTGGGGAAGATTCTTGCAAGAATTCTAATTAACCGCCTCAAGGTGATCTCTGAGAGGATCCTCCCAGAGTCACAATGCGGATTTAGAACTTCCAGAAGCACAATTGACTTGATTTTCTGTGTGAGACTGCTACAAGAAAAATGTAGAGAACAGAAGAATCCACTCTTCTTAGTCTTTTATGACTTGGAAAAGGCATTTGATTCGGTTCCAAGACCAGCCATGTGGGCAGTGCTGAAGTGGTTTGGTTGCCCTCAGCGTTTTGTAGATCTAATCAAGGCTCTCCATGATGGCATGACAGGTCAGGTTTGCCGTCGGAATAAGATGTCCGATGAATTTCCCATTACCCTTGGACTGAAACAAGGATGTGTACTGGCTCCAACGCTTTTTGCACTGTACTTGGCTGCAATGCTTTATGATTCACCCACAAACATTCCAGGTGTGGAGGTTGATGGAGGGCTTTTCAACCTAACTCGTCTCCGCTCCTGGAGGAAATCTCAGGTTACTAAGGTTACTAACATGTTGTATGCAGATGATGCTGCGTCACCAACTCTCACACCAGAAGAGCTGCAAGAGTCAGTTAATTGTTACAAAATTGCATGTGATCGCTTTGGTCTTACCATAAATGTCAATAAGACTAAAGTCTTGGCACAACCTTCACCAGGCACACCTCTTCCTCAGTTCAATATCTCCATCTCAAATTTGCCATTAGAACAGGTAGACCACTTCTCGTACCTGGGCCGTACCATTTCTGTGAGCTGAACCTGTGAGCAGGATGTAGATAAGAGAATTGGCGCAGCCCATGCAGCATATGGACGATTAGCGCACCGGGTCTTCATGAACAAAGATCTGTCCATGAGTACAAAGCTTATGGTGTACAAAGCAGTAGTCATTTCTATATTGTTGTATGGCTGTGAAACGTGGACCCTTGACCGACGTGATTTTAGGAAGCTTGAGCGTTTCCACCTACAAAAACTTCGGTAAATCCTGAGGATTAAATGGGAAGACCACATTACCGGTAAATCCTGAGGATTAAATGGGAAGACCACATTACCAATATTGCTGTTCTTAAAAAGGCTCAAATCAACTGCATAGAATCATCCATAATAGGTCACCAATTTAGATGGATTGGTCACGTCCATCGGATGGATGATGTGAGATTACCTCGTCAAATGCTATATGGTGAGTTATGCTATGGCACCAGACTTCATGGTGGTCCTAAGAGGCGCTACAAGGACCAATTTAAGCAGACCCTGAAATTGACAGGTCTTGATTCACAAACCTGGGACATGCTGGCTGAAGACCGCTCAACTTGGCGCCGTACCATCTCGGATACTGTAAAGACGTTTGAAAGGGATCGACGCTCACATGAAGAGGCCAAGCGTCAAGCTAGGAAACTTCGAGCAGCCCAACCACGTCCTCCTCCAGCAATACTATGTGACTTGTGTGGACGCTTGTTCCATGCCAGGATTGGACTCTTTAGTCACCGTAAACACATTCACAAACTGGACTGAAGGAAGATGATTTATACTCGGATTCGAGTTAAAGATGATGATGCTCTGGTGCATTCTGGGCCTGTAACTGGTCTTATGGATTGAACATTGGTTTCTTCCAATCTTCTTCGGACGGTTCTCTCCCTTGCATCGACCCCTCGAACTTGGTAGAGTTGATTTCGTGCTTCAATGGCGATGGTGTGATGGTCATGGAGAACTCGAAGTTGTAAGAAGTGGTCATCTCTCTCCGATGTTGCTTTTCTCAGGCCTGTTCCTGGTCTCCTTGCAAAGCCTCCAGTTTCCCTGTACCTTCGTACAGTTCTGGAAATCGTGGAAGTTGTAGTCCTCAACACTTCTGCAACGTAATGCATGCTGCGACCATCTTCCACCAAAGCAACAGCTTTTGCAGCTTGTTCGGGGTTTAAGGGCATGTTGGCTCCAGAAAGCTAATTATGACAAACACAGAAAGATCTTACGAACACATGTGATTGAAAAGGGAATAATTCAAAGTACAACAATAAGCGCTATAAAAGCGGGAACACATTATTGGCTCACATCCAGTGATGTGTTTTCCAGGTTGCGCGGAAAAAAACTATTGAGGCTAGTGCAATCAACAATCGGCACTTCATTGTTTGCCCGCAAAGCAACACCAATAGCGTACCCCGTCTAAAAAAAATAGGTGTAAGTGCTTCACTTTGATTAAATGGATAATTACACATCATGTATTGTGTTTTGCGTTTTTCGTGCCGGTCATTGTACATTATAAACAACATTTAGAAATATCACTCTAAATTGCAGTCATTGTGAAACAGATTCCTCAAAACTCTTGTTGCTTGTGGCACACTTTGAAACACTTTTTTGATCCATATAATTTAGTTTCATAAAGAATATCTTCAATTACTTAATCATCAAAACCAAATAAAAGAAATCTACATGGTGTGTATCTACAATACCAAAAATAGGTCTTTTTTTTTTATATAAATATAGAACTCTGTTCATGTGGCTGTTGGTCAGAATATTTTGAAGAGTGTTTCCCGCGCCCGCATATAAACATGCGCTCTCCGCGCTGAGGCACTCAGTTTTGGCTCGGCAGCCGTTGAAAATGGAGCTCCTATGGGATGTTACCGCCAAGTGTGAAGTGCACGCAGTCATTCGGTTTTTGAACGCAAATGGTACTAAACCGATTGAAATCCATCGCCAATTGACGGATGTGTATGGTGAGTTGTGCATGGATATCAAAAATGTTCGTAAGTGGTCTAGATAGTTTGTAGCCGGTTGGACTGAAATTCACGACGAACAAATGAGCGAGAGGCCGTCAATTTCCGATGAGAAAGTCTAGAAGGTTGAGCAAATCATGCGTGAAGATCGGCGGATTACCCTGGATGATCTCTGCACTTCGGTTCCTGAGGTTTCCCGAAGCGCCGCTCACAGAATTTTAACGGAAAAGTTGAAATACCGGAAGGTGTGCGCAAGATGGGTGCCACGCATGCTGACTGAAGACCACATGCGGCAAAGAGTTGATTCTTCCCGCATATTTCTTCAACACTTCGCAGATAAACATGACAACTTTTTGGGCTCCATTCTCACAGGTGACGAAACCTGGGTGTACCACATTACACCTCAGACCAAGCAACAATCACGTCAGTGGCGGCATCCATCTTCACCAAAGCCGCGGAAATTCAAGTAAACACAGTCTGCCGGTCAAGTCATAGAGAACTGTTTTGGGATCGAAGAGGGGTATTGTTGGTCGACTTTATGCCCGCTGGGACCACAACTATCGCTCACAGGTACTGTGAGACCCTGAAAAAACTCAGATGGGCAATTCAGAACTGGAGAAGAGGAATGTTGAGAAAGGGTATAAATTATTCTCCATGACCAATATTCGTCCACACATCGCCCGGCAAACCATTGCTCTCCTGCAACAGTTTCAGTGGAACATCACCCACCCACCCTATAGTCCCGACTTGGCGCCCAGTGACGTTCACTTGTTCCCCAAGTTGAAAGAACATTTGGCCGGAAAGTGATTCAGCACCAACGACGAGGTGAGAGATGAGGTTCACAACTTTCTGAACAGCATGGCGGCGAGCTGGTACACATGGGCATACAAAAACTGTCACAGTGTCTACAAAAATGCATCGACCGAAATGGTAATTATGTAGAAAAATAGCTAAATGTTCAAGCTGTAAAAATAATGTAATCCATTGTAGAAATAAACAGGTCTATGTATTTATAAAAAAAATAAGACCTTATTTTTGGGATTACCCTAGTGCATCAAAACTTGTTGGTAATATTGGCCCTTGATCAATGTTCTGTATGGGGATGGTATTTGTAGGTCCACGATTCCTATTACTCACGTCTGTCCAGTTATCTGCTTGCTCACCAGCTGTGTCGCTTATGTTGTTGCTCTCTGGTGAGCTGTTGGAAGAATTTTCCATTTCAGAGGCACTAGACTAAAATCTGACAAATCTTCATGTGAATAATCAAGTATTGATACTATCTGTGTTTAAATTCTATAATCTCCTACTTCTCTGATTGTGGTCTGCTTCTGAGAGCTGCTCTGTCCGTTCGAATGTTGGCCACTGCTCAGTTTGTGTGGGATTTACTTCAGGTATTTGTGCTGAATATATTAACCTTAACTCCCCAAGATAATTTGGCTTCCGTATGTGTGTTGACCAAGCGAAGAGGGTTTTTATATACTGTAGAGGCTTCTTAATGATTCCTAATCTATTGTATTCATGCATTGTTTTATTCTTGGGATTCCACTAAATGTGATGAATCAAGGTTTTACTGTGTTCAGCAGTTCATTATTTTTCATCTTTCATTTACTATCTATTTGTTATGTATTTTGGAGATATTTTCTTTTTTAAGATACCGGTAAATTGTGATTGGAAAGAGACAGAAAATTCCTTTATTTATAAATACCAGTAAATTGTAGATAAACCATCGGGGCTAGTAATGCACACTAAGGTATTTCTGGACAGACGAGTATGTTCGAACCCCACCTTTGGCCATCCTCCGAGTGGTTTCTGCGGTTTCCCATTGTAAACTTGGGGAGGGATTTCCTCCTAATAAGCCACAGCCCAGTTTCCTTTGTTCCTGCCTGCTGTGCCCAAGGTTGCAGGTTTGAATTCTAGTGCGGTCAGCTGACAATCTGAGGGTGCGCAAATGCGAGGTAGCCGTGTCAGTTGATTAACTGGCATGTTACAGATCCTCTTCGGTACAAAATTCCGGCATCTTTAAAAGCCAGAGTAGTTAAAAGGGACATAAAACCAATAACATAAAATATTTTGTAAAAGTAGGAATAATACATGGTAGACCTATGTACACTCCATAATATATTGTTATAGCATTTGTTTTTCTTTGCAGATCAAGACTGGTGCACCATGCCGCTCTGAGAGGTTGGCAAAATATAACCAGATTCTGCGCATTGAAGAGGAACTTGGAGCAGATGCAGCATACGCTGGGAAGGACTTCCGCAGTCCCGTCTAGTCATTATGATGACACTATGAGAGAATCCAGATAATGGTTTGCTGTTGAACTTTACAAAGTGATAACATGTATTAGAATTGGAAAGGAAGTTCATTAAGCTTGGTATTTTATTGGCACCACAAAGATAGTACTGCTGTTATTAAAATGTTCATGTTCATTGAATACTGAAACTATGTATAAGGAATAGAATTCGATAATATAGCGACCTGCTTGGTTACAGTTCAGTGTATTGTATTGGCTGTTAGTGTTCAGTGGATCACATGCCAAGATTCATCAGTGTGATTAGTATTGGGAGGGGGGTGCAAATGTTTGTTCAGTGAATATAATGCAACATTCATACTGAAGTTGAATGGTTTTCTTGGCTCCTCCGATTAGTTCAGTTACTCTCACCAGCATAACCAGTTTAGTTCAGTACAAAGGTGTTTTGGGGAGAGGGATATAAGGATGTGACTATATGATGTAAAATTTCTGCTGAACTCGAATATGTTGAATGATATTATTGGTTGGGTTACTTGATCACAAGCATAACAAGAAGACAATACGCATATGTGTTTCCCCCCACAGTAAATCATATCTCGCCTCTCCTTATCAGGGCAGAATGTGAAGCTCCAAGGCCAGGGTCGCAAACTTCTTCACTCCAGGGTCCATATCTCCCATCTGTTGAGAAGTAGACCTCTGTCTCCTCTAGTCACAATGAGGCTGTTAATTGCAAGGAGAATTATTTTAAATGTGTGTGCCTACCAGGCAGTGAGTTACATAGTGTCACAGTGTTGTGTAAATGTTTAGTTGTTGGATGTTCCAAATAAATTGTTTGTAGTGAAGATGTCTGAGCAGATACCAATAATTTGGTGGTATTAAGTTTGAAAGTGTTTAGTCAAATAAAAATGCAGTACTACTCATGTCTCTTATTTTAATTTGTATTTTTCATAAAAGTTTCCCAGTTTATTCCCTCTTCCATATGCGGTGCATTTAAGTAAACATTACATATCTTAAATATATTTAGTGATTTTATGAATCATTTTTTCTAAAAGCTTTATTTTGATTTCCTAGTATGTAAAATCTAATAATACAGTACAAAGCACTTGGACAAAGTACAGTAAAACCCTGGGTTATCCAAAACTCCGAAAAATCGCTAATCTAAAAAGTAATATTGTGACTGCACGGAAATAATTTGAAGGCAAGTGTTTGCTGGACTCTGGGTTGTTTCTTTCTGTTGCGTGTGTATTTTTGTGCTATGGTGACTAAGCAGAAGCGTGTTGTAATTACGGTAATTTCGCTGATAAATTAGCTGCTATCAAAGAAGTTCAAAAGGAAGTTTATTGAAAACTGTTGAAGCTAATTACGGAGTTGGTGTTTCTATTGTTTCAGAAAGGGTGGAGTCTAATCTAAATTTCTAGAGCAAGCTCTGAAAAATCCTCATAGATAAATGCTGAATCTTTGGTTCACCTAACGAGACTGGCCCAATACTACACGAAAAAACTAAAATGTTAGGTGAGAGGAAGGGAAAGATGTTTGTGCAAGCTCTGGGTGGTTAGACAGGTTTAAAAAGATACGGCATTCTGCAATTGAACGTATATGGAGAAAGGTTATCTGCAGACCCAGACACGGTTGATGTTTTCAAAACAGAGTTAGAAAATTACAGCCAATGCTGCACTAAGGACCAAATTTACAATGTCAACGAAACGAGTGTTAATTTCAAGATGTTTCCTACAAAATCCTTAGCTTCCTCAAAAGTAGCGTCTGCCCTAGGACACAAAACTAAAAAAGAACGGATAATTTATTCTGCCATCAAACGCTTCTGGTACACGGACTGCCCCCAATGAGAATCAGGAAGTCGAGAAAACCTAGAGCCTTGAAGGATGTTGCCCGAAATGCACTACCAAGTTTTCTTTATAGAGCCCAAAAAGTTCTCGGATGTCGTGTGAACTCTTCGTGGAATGGTGTAGTGATTAGTTTGTAACAAAAGTTGAAAAGTTTTTAACTTAAATAGGTCTGCTTAAAAAAGCGATCTCATTGTCAATGCGCCTATGTATCCTTGAGAGTTTAACATGGGTGTTGTGCATTTCCTTCCCTCCCCACAAATGTTACCAGTCAAATTCAGCCACTAGATCAGGGTGTAACAGCGCCATTAAAATGGCACTACCGTGGGCTAATTTTGAGAACCATCTCTTGATGAATGCAGTACATTTGTATTTGGCTAGTCCAGAACTAAAGTGGTCTCTGAAACATTTTGGCTAAAATCCAGGTAATGGTACATTTCATCTGAACAGGTGAGCATCTAAACATTCTAAAGTGGTCTATGTGTCATTTGTCATAGTGCTGCAAATGTAAAAGTACCACTTTGGAATTGGGAGATGTTTTTAATGTTTTTTTTTTTAAATCTGCAGACCAAATGGCTGGCCAGCGGTCACTTGGTAGGCCTAGGTCCTTAACGGGCTGTAATGCCAGGGGTTATTAATTAGACACTTGACACACATACGAAATTGGCTGCCAAAGGAAGAGAGCTTTTGAATTCATATAAACAAGACAGCTGCAAAATGGTAGCACTGATGCGTTAACAACTTTTGACCTCGAAAGAACTCTTCCCCTTCCTCACCTAAATACAGGCGAAGTCTTACTTGAGACAGCTCAACATGCTCGACTTTGGTATACATAACTATCAGCATGATGGAGAAAATATTGTCAATGAACCTGTGGCGTGGGACAAAAGGTACCAGGAGTTCTCAAGAGATTACATATTGTTTGTATCACTAACACCAACTACCTCAGTAAACGTCAATACTAAATCTCTTCAGTGATTACTGTGGTGGTCAATACCACAATTGGTATATGATGTTCTTTGCCATATACAGGGTGAATAATTTACCAAACATAAATACAATTTGTGCACTATCTTGAAACTGGTCACAGACATTTACCCATTGATGGAGACTTCTGGTTCATTAGTAGAGCTCAACATAAGCAAAGCCACATACTGTATATACCTCAAACGAGTGGGTGGAATTAGTGAAAAATTGTAGGACACCAGTCTCCTTATATTGTTCACAATATGGTGGGTAAGTTTGTGTCACGTCGACCAACTAAACCAGATCTTCGAGAATTACAACGCTTGGGTGGGGGATGGTGTGATGGTTTCAAAGATCTGAAAGGCAAAATTTGTCACGGGACAATACCGTATGTGATGCGTTATAATGATGATTACACAGACATTTACAAATCAGTTGATCTAAAACAACGAACTGTAAGCTTACAGAGTTTCATGGATTCCTTGCAGAGCTCCACCCCAGATATGGCAAGTATTGATATTTTGCTTACTCATAAGAAGGTGCAGAATTGAAAGAAAATGTTAAAATTTGTACCCCTAGTGTATTCCCCCTTTACCTGTCCCACATCACAACCGCAGGGGTATTACAGTAAACGAGGCAGAGGATGTTCTGCCAGCCTATTGGAGATTATCAATAACTTGATGTGTGTGGTTGTGTACAATGTATAAGTGGTCTATGTAGCATTAATTTGCCTAAAAGTTATATTAAGGTTTTGAAAAGAGTTTAAATCGAGGGGGGCCAGGGTTTGCACCCTCGGTGTGCCAACTGCACTGCGCCACACTCCGCAGCACTCCGGCAGGCCTCTCTTGGCTGGGCTGACTGCCGATGTGTTGGACCCAGTGAAGTTGGCATCGCCTTCGCACCGGACGTAAAACAAACTAACTGTTCTTTGAATGTGTTTGTTGTACGAAGCATCTACATTTTGTTCCCGTGTTTCTATGCGTACCGGCACTTGAAGATTACGTGCTTAGCATTAAAACAGTTTGTTGTTGTTGATGTAGTGGCTTTGCGACATCGTGGTCATGTAGCCCCGTGTACTTGGGTGTGTGTATAAATTTGTCTGATAAACTGTGTAATTATGGTAGCTGTAGTGTGTGTATTTGTAATCCAGGTGAGGACTGGGAAGGAGGCAGCAGTGGCCTTAATTTAGGAGCCATCCTGGCATTTGCCTGGAGTAGAAGTGGGAAACTATGGAAAACTACTTCCAAGATGGCTGAGATAGGAATCAAACCCACCTCTTCTAAGTTTTGCCTCATGAGGCTGAGTGTACCCAGTTCCAGCCCTCAGACCAGAATTAAATTTCTTGGCAGTGCCGGGATTGAAACCCGGACCTCCAGGGCAACATCCAACAATGTTAGCCACTTTCACCATGAGGTGGCCAGAATTAAAACAATTAGAAATATTGATAAGGTGTCATGGGACTCATATTTTATGATATGCAATTTCGGTCACATTTTTATTTTCCTTGTTATCAATTTGTTTTCTTATTTACAATATGTTCAATGTTCGGTACGATTGCTTGTGAGACAATCAACCGGAGGCTGTTCCGCAGGTTATCGTTGGACATCAAGAGTGCGATGCTGTGATTTTGTTTGTTTCAATGCAGAGAAAAACTTTTCCGTTGTGCGAGATGAAAAACAATTGTTCCCACTCTTTCTTAAAAGGAGTCGCACTTCTCCTTTTCTTTTCAGCGCTAGCCGTAGTCAAACTTTGCTAATCCCTGCGATCAAATGTCAAGTGAGACTAGGGCGTATATAGAAAAAAAAATCGGGGGGGGGGGGGGGGGGGGGGGTGGGGCTGACTATCCTGGAAAATGGTGAGTATTCTCAGGGGATTGTCACCGCAAAATGCCCAGAAATATCAACCAATACCTTAGAGCATACCATATACTCGAATACCACCCGCACATTTTTAAACAAAATCGGACGTGAAAAATTGGGGTGCGGGTCTTATTTGAGTCATCCTGATTTTAAAGATTTAAATTGCCCGCCACGCGCGATATCGGGTGTTGCGAGTATCCGCTAGATGGTGCTAGCCTTCTTCCGGCTATCACTTTGTTTTACCGTAAGCAGGTGGCGTCATACAGTCTCGCGCACGTTTTCCGAGTGTAAACATGAGTTGTACGAAGCGTTTGCGGTCGTTCAATGTGAGTGAGAAGCTGAAAGTTGTGAGGGAAGCTGAAGTTACTGGAAATCGTGCCCGGTAGGAAATATGATATTGGTGAGTCATGTATTCGTGATTGAGCGGGATGACGTCTATGCTACAACCACTGGATGTCTGCGTGAACCGCCCGTTCAAAGCAGCCTTGAAACAGCTGTATACGGAGCAGATGGCGGCCGATAAGCACACACTGACTCCAACTGGTCTTATTTAGCGCCCGGAAGGTCAGCTGCTATGTTCGTGCATTTTGAAGGCATGGAATCGTATCTCGGGAGATCTCATACGGAAGAGCTTCAAGAATAGTATTTCGAATGCTATGGATGTCAGTGATGACGACATTTAGTGGGATGGTGATAAAAGTTCCGAAGTTGGTACTTCTGATGACGATGAAGGAAGTGTTTGTGTACTTTTATTTGTATTTTTAATCGTTTGATGTGTTATTTTAGGAAGACTTCAATACTGTTGGAAACTATTTTGGATAAATGCTAATCTGTTTATTTAGTTAAGATTGTACATAATTTTGAGGTTTTTTTTTTTAATTTTGTTCTTCAAAATCAGGGTGCGGGTCTTATTCGGGGGCGGGTCGTATTCGAGTAAATACGGTATATAACTTTGTGTAATTATTTTAGATGAGATTCAAAATTTATATGGCCTACAATTATTACTGGCAATACAAAAAAAAGTTGTAAAATACAACACAAAATAAAATGTTATACTTAATGAACTTTCTATTATGATATATGGAGTATGAATGGCATACAGTATATCTAAATATTTGTCAATTTACTAAGCAGAAAGGTAAACAGTTTTTTTTACATGTATTTTTCAAAAAACATACTGTGGAATTCACAGCTTTACCTCACAAGGCTGAGTGCACCCCGTTCCAGCCCTCGGACTAGAATTAACATTTCTTGGCAGAGCCGGGAATCAAATTCGGATCTCCGGGGCGGCAGCGAAGAATGCTACCCACTACACCACGAGTTAGTTCAATTTCAATTTTAATATTGTTTATAACTTAGCCGATAAGTTATGATTAGGGTACAACCAAATTTACAATTATTTTATGCTCTTACCAAAGCAGCACTTTCTTAATTTTTATTGGCTTTTTTCGGGGGGGGGGGGGCTGGAGCCCCCTCAGCCCCCCCCCCCCCCATATACGCCCCTGGTGAGACTACAGATAGCAATAAAAGGCAGGGGCGGATCTAGGCGAGGCGACCGCCCAGGGCCCCACTCCATGGATTTTTTTTTTAAGTTAATTAATTGTACTTTTCAAGAGCCTCCGTGGCTTAGGCGGCAGCACGCTGGCCTCTCACCGCTGGGTCCGTGGTTCCAATCCCGGTCACTCCATGTGAGACATGTGCTGGACAAAACGGAGGCCGACGGGTTTTTCTCCGGGTACTCCGGTTTTCCCTGTCACAATTTCATTCCAGCAACACTCTCCACTATCATTTCATTTCATCTGTCATTCATTTAATCATTGCCCCAGAGGAGTGCGACAGGCTTCGGCAGCCGGCACACTTCCATATCCTCGCCGCTAGATGGGGGCTTCATTCATTCCATTCCTGACCCGGTCGGAGACTGGAAGCAGGCTGTGGATTTTCAATTGTACTTTTCAAACTAATGTATAATTCATATTCCTTTTTTCAGTGCAGCTATGACCTCCCGTGACCGTTCAGCTAGTTTAGATTTCAGTGAAATGATAGTAGACTTCAGCCGGGAAAAAGTCGAAAGGTAATATTTTAATATTTAAGTTTACACAATCTTCTTCAAGGGGACTTAAAGGTTTCTTTCATATTAAAAAAAAGTTACTGTAGTGTATTCAGAATATTGTAATTAGTCTTTATTTTTTTTATTATTATTACCAAACTATTTTCCATTTGATTTGATATTTTTTAAATTTCCTATTGTGGGCCCCACCAGGCCACAAGGCCTGGATCCGCGACTGTTTGACCTTCGACACAGCAATGGCAGTACAGGAGGGAGTAAGACGAGAAAGCGAGCCATCACTGCAAGGTCGTCCGCCCCAGAAGCACTCCGGAGTGCAGCCGGTGTGCCAGCGAGCCCGGAATGCTGTTTGGCCACCTCTGGTTTAAATAATGGTGTTTTTGGAGTACTGAGTGTTCAGTACCTCTTTATTTACCATCTATGTCACAAGTTCCATAAAATGTTAATAATTAATGCACACTTCATTAAAATGTGTTGCATTGCTTTTCTCTGTTCTGACTATTTTTACCATAGACCACTTTAGTTCCAGGCTAGCCATTTGTCTATTGGCACTGGCTAGAGTAAAATGTGGCTTTCCACTGATGTCTCATTCATGGCTGTGATTATAATTATGGAATCTACAGAGGTATTGGTGGTGCTGAGCAATGGCCTTTAGGGCACAACTAGTGCATTTGTGTACTGTGGAAGGTTGTACCAATAGGGTCAGTGCTATTCTTCTGACTTGGTAAGGAAAGCAATGGCAAACTATCTCACTCCTCATCTTGCCTAGTGGAGTCCCACTAATCCGAACTAATTGGGACCGAACCCAGTTTGGATTAGCGAAAATCCGGATTAGGTGGATTTTTCTCAAATACGAAAACATATTGACTTTAAGGCTCGAAAACCAATTACACTATACTGTAATGTTTTTATAAGCACTGTTGTTTAACTAGAGCAAGCAGCTCCTAGTGATTTAATATTTATGCGACGTTGGCAAAACATTGCTGCCTCTTCAAGTCGTTTCAGTGTGTTGCGTCAAAAGATCACTCACTTCACTTCTTAAGTGTTGATTTGCTTTTCTGTTCTGAATGCAATTATTTTTACGTTAACGACAAAACAAACTTTGTTATGCACATTGTTAGTAGGTCTTCCGCTTTTTAGTTTTTGTGTATAAGATAGCCGATCGATTCACTATTTTCATGTTTTTCTGTGCTAATAAATTTACGGTTTTACTTTGAGAAACTAGTTTAATCTGAATCTTTACTTTTTCCTGTTTTAAAATTCAAAACAAATTTGGTAGATGTTTTTTCCTAGGCCTGTTCGGATTGGCGGGACTCCACTGTACGCCCTATAGTGCTGCTTTGAGGTTTTGTGGGTATCGACTAACCTCCAACGTTACATTTTGAGGATCCAACCTGCCTCTGGGCTAACTAATAGAAAGACTTGCATGATAGTGACATGCAAAACAACATGAATGAGGTGCTGAAGGCAGTAAATATGAAACTTGGTGTGCGAAAGCTGAAACTCTTCAAAGGTGCTGGAGAACACACTATGATGAGCTTGAACAAGACGAAGGAAATTTTGAAAACTTGACGGAAAGGGTAAAATATCTTGCAAGAAATTGTACAAACAGTGTTGCAGTCAAACGCTGCTGCGATCGAAGAGCACGAAGTAGATGACAGAGCGACAGCTGACCATGGTTTTCGAGGTAAGCCTAAATAAAGAATTTATCTCCTAAAAACCTACTATTATGTGACTAGACCTTGACTATTCACAAAATTTTCCAAAACTCCACAGGGACATGTAATTTCTATCGGACCACTAAATTTGAAACATTTCTCAAATTATAGTCACCAAATAATACTGTTTGCAAAAATCATCATCATCGGCTTTAACTCGAATCCGAGTATAAATCTTCCTTCAGTCCAGTTTGTGAATGTGTTTACGGTGACTAGAGAGTCCAATCCTGGCATGGAACAAGCGTCCACACAAGTCCCATAGTATTGCTGGAGGAGGACGTGGTTGGGCTGCTCGAAGTTTCCTAGCTTGACGCTTGGCCTCTTCATGTGTGCGTCGATCCCTTTCAAACGTCTTTACAGTATCCGAGATGGTACGGCGCCAAGTTGAGTGGTCTTCAGCCAGCATATCCCAGGTCTGTGAATCAAGACCTGTCAATTTCAGGGTCTGCTTAAATTGGTCCTTGTAGCGCCTCTTAGGACCACCATGAGGTCTGGCGCCAGAGCATAACTCACCATATAGCATTTGACGAGGTAATCTCACATCATCCATCCGATGGACATGACCAATCCATCTAAATTGGTGACCTATTATGGATGATTCTATGCTGTTGATTTGAGCCTTTTCCAGAACAGCAATATTGGTAATGCGGTCTTCCCATTTAATCCTCAGGATTGAGCGAAGTTTTTGTAGGTGGAAACGCTCAAGCTTCCTAAGATCACGTCGGTAAAGGGTCCACGTTTCACAGCCATACAACAATGTAGAAATGACTACTGCTTTATACACCATAAGCTTTGTACTCGTGGACAGATCTTTATTCATGAAGACCCGGTGCGCTAATCGTCCATATGCTGCATGGGCTGCGCCAATTCTCTTATCCACATCCTGCTCACAGGTACAGCTCACAGAAATGGTACTGCCCAGGTACGAGAAGTGGTCTACCTGTTCTAATGGCAAATTTGAGATGGAGATATTGAACTGAGGAAGAGGTGTGCCTGGTGAAGGTTGTGCCAAGATTTTAGTCTTATTGACATATATGGTAAGACCAAAGCGATCACATGCACTTTTGTAACAATTAACTGACTCTTGAAGCTCTTCTGGTGTGAGAGTTGGTGACGCAGCATCATCTGCATACAGCATGTTAATAACCTGAGTTTTCCTCAAGGAGCAGAGACGAGTTAGATTGAAAAGCCCTCCATCAAAACGATACTTGACCTCCAGACCTGGGATGTTTGTGGGTGAATCATAAAGCATTGCAGCCAAGTACAGCACAAAAAGCGTTGGAGCCAGTCCACATCCTTGTTTCAGTCCATGGGTAATGGGAAATTCATCGGACATCTTATTCTGATGGCAAACCTGACCTGTCATGCCATCATGGAGAGCCTTGATTAGATCTACAAAACGCTGAGGGCAACCAAACCGCTTCAGCACTGCCCACATGGCTGGTCTTGGAACCGAATCAAATGCCTTTTCCAAGTCATAAAAGACTAAGAAGAGTGGATTCTGTTGTTCTCTACATTTTTCTTGTAGCTGTCTCACACGGAAAATCAAGTCAATTGTGCTTCTGGAAGTTCTAAATCCGCATTGTGACTCTGGGAGGATCCTCTCAGAGATAACCTTCAGGTGGTTAAGTAGAATTCTTGCAAGAATCTTCCCCACAATTGATAGCAGTGATATACCACGGTAGTTGCCACAAACACTGAGATCACCCTTTTTAAAGATAGTGACGATAGTGGCATGCTTTAGGTCTCCAGGTACCTTTCTTGATTGCCATATTCTGAGGATAAGGATGAAAATTCTTGTTTTCAGGGAATGACCTCCTCTTGCTCCTCGGTGACTTCAATGCCAGAGTTGGGAAAGATCACAGGCTATGGAATAATGTGATGGGCAAACAGGGACTTGGAAAATGTAATCCCAATGGACTGTTGCTTCTTGGTCTTTGTGCAGAACACGAACTTTTCATTACCAACACGCAGTTCCGGCTACCTGACCGCTTCGAAACCACGTGGATGCATCCTCGTTCCAAACATTGGCACATTCTTGATTATATCATTACCCGGCAATGTGATAAGGACACTCTTATTACCAGAACAGCAAGGAATATAGACGATTGTTGGACAGATCATAAACTTCTTACATGTAAGCTCAGGATATCCATCAGACCTAAACCACCTAGGAACATCAAAAGTTTGCCAAGAAGTTTAATACATCCAAACTTCAGGATGAATCCATGTACAAACATTTTGAAAACAGGATCGTCACCCAGTTATCAGAAAACCCAGTAACAAATGATATTCAGCAAGAATGGACCACATTACAGAAGATTATCACACAGTCAGCTGAGGAAACCATTGGTTTTATAGTGCGGGAATGACAAGACTGGTTTGATGACAACAATGAGGAAATTCTGTCTCTCATCAATACCAAAAGGAATGCCTATCTTGCCCATCTTCAAGACCCAACTTCCAACACAAAGAGAGATAAACTACTGGAACTCAAGGGTAAATGCCAGACGCAGATAAGGCAGATTAAAAATACTTGGTGGCAACAGAAGGCTCAGGAACTGCAGAGACTATCGGATGCTCGAGACTTGAGGAACTTCTATGCCGTACTCAAGGAAATATATGGACCTTCTCGCTCATCATCAGGTACACTGAAAAGCTCTGATAATTCTACTACCTTTACTGATAGTCAAGAAATCTTGGAATGCTGGAAGGAGCACTTCTCCAATCTCCTAAATCGTCCATCAGAAGCTGCTGAAGACTTCCTCTGTGATGTGCCGCAACAACCTGAACAACTGTGGTTGGCAGTACCTCCTACTTATCATGAATTCAGTGCAGCTCTCACCCAATTGAAACCCAGAAAAGCACCTGGCCCATATAACATCCCTCTGGAACTAATTCAAGCCGGAGGTCATTCGAAAAATAATTCCCGAAAAAGGTATATTTTGAAAGTTCCCAGTCTCCTGATCTGGCGGCATCATTGGTCCCACGCTGTGGCGTAGCTAGGATTTTAGTTGGGTCCTCTTCTATTACTGCAGCAGTTCATATACACTGGGGTCCAAAATTAAAGCAACAAACGAAAATGTTGCAAGGTTGTGTTCATTTTGCCACAAAACTGTAGCAACATGCATAACAGTAGACCAAAATGTTCTTAGTATTCTCCAATTTCATGTAATTGCACACACATTCCGACAACTGGTTAATGTGCTCAGTATGGGGTGTGACCCCTCTGACAGCAATACAGGCCTGACAACGGCAGGTCATCCTGTGAATGAGGTCATCAATCTCATGTTGAGGCAATAACACCCTTCTTCCTGCAGAGCAGCATGCAAGTCTTGAAGAGTAGTTGGTGGATGCTGACGTGATACAACTCTTCTCCCTAGTGCGTCCCAGACGTGTTCTATGGGATTCAAATCGGGAGAGCGAGCTGGCCACACCATGCGTGCAATATCTTCCGTTTCCAAGAAAACATCAACCACCTGTGCTCTATGAGGTCTGGCATTATCATCCATCAGTTCGATGTCTGGGCCCACAGCACCTCGCAACAACCAAACATGAGGTCCCAAGATCTCGTCACGATACCTGACACCAGTTAAATCTTCCCGATTTACCCGTACAATTTCCTGAAAAGGTGTTCGAGTAGTCAACATAATCACTGCCCACACCATTAGGGATCCTCCTTGATATCTGTCTCTTTTCACAATGTTTGGGTCCTGAAATCGTGTTCCAGGTTCTCTCCAGACCAAATCGGGACTCATCTGTGAAAAGAACATTGGCCCACTGTTCGACGTCCAGTTGGCATGTTGACGATTCCACTCCAGACGTTTCCTTCTGTGCAGACGCGTCAGCGGTACACATACTGCAGGTCTCCGACAAAAAAGGCCACTCTGCCGAAGTCTTCTGTACACTGTTTGCCTAGATACAACTGTTCTAGTGGGTGCTGCAAGGTCAGATGCCAGTTGCCGTGCAGTACTTCGGCGGTACCGTCGGGCCCTTACAGTCAAATAACGGTCCTCTCGTTCCGATGTCACACGTGGTCGGCCCTGCCCTGGTCTTCGGGATCCATTTTCGGTCTCTACAAACTGTCGCCACATCCGAGAAACAACAGAACGATTTACAGTAAGCCATTGGGCCACATCACTTTGCGATTGCCCTACTTCCATTCTTCTTATGGCCCTCCACCGCAGAGGGTCTGCTAGGTGTATTCTCTGTGCCATACTGCACCTTCTGTGCATGTGTAGGCTACAGAGCGAGTGTTGATGTGGAACTACCCAGTAAACACCACCCCGTTTGACAGGTGCGCTGACGTCATCGTTGGCATGGTTGTACGATGACAGGAATGTAATCTTCCGTGCAGAACAAGATTGTACGGACATTTGTTGACAGTTTGATTATATCGTGAATTAAACACAGGACGGAGAAATAGCAGTTTGTTGCCTTAATTTTGGACACCAGTGTACTTTTTCTGATTATAAGTTAAATTAACGCAAGAGTGGACTGTTTGTGTAATCTTGGAACTATTGTTATATTCTCGTTTAGAATAAAAGATGGCGGTATACGTTAACTTTATTTTAATAATGTTTAGCTTATGCGACAATGATAAGCTATGAGCAAGTTGGCATTTTATACTAATAATATAGTGAGGAAATATACATACTGTACCCGTTCGTCCAAGGTACCCGATGACCCATCTGCTATTACATCGCGTACCTGGCATCCCAGGCCAGGAGTAAAGTTAAAAGTACACAAAATAAACAAGGAATGTGTCGGAAATTCAGTTGAAATATCACAAAAGCAGAGGGTAACACGAGATAAAATATCTCCGGGTCGTTACGGGCTAAAATTTAATCATAGTTTCAAGTTAAAGGTGGGCGCCATCAACTGAATCCCTAACAAACCACATCCTTCCTCGTTAAGCCTTAAGTATGACAAAGGAAAGGATTGGGAAAACACATCATGAGATCACAACTTAAAATAAAATCAAATTTATTTAAACTTGAGTGGTCAGACAGAAACAAAATAAATTCCTGCCTAGGAGTATGGTCGATTATAATAGTTATGATGTTAATGTCCTCTCAAATCGTGCCATCTCCGCACTGCATTAAAAGAAATATTATTCACGTGCAAAAAATAAAAAGATATAGTTCTCTTGCGCTCCCAGGGTCACCGTAGCACTATGTCTTTCGTCACTGACATTTTGTGATTCCTGAGAACTATCTTTGATTAATCTAATATCAGGCACGTGAATTAAAGTAGATATTAAACTTTCTATCACACATCAAATTTTATATCAACGCTAACATGTAAATAATCATTCATAAATGGCTTGAATGTCACTGTTCCAAATGTTGGAATAGATATGATCACTCTTAAGATTAACAATAAATTTGTACACGTTATTTACACCACTTCTAACAACTACTCGGTTGTGAATCAAAATTCTGTTCTAATAATCTGTCATCATCCATCGAAAATTACTAATTGTTCAACACATCAGTTATCTGTTCTATTCAAATCAAAATTATTAATTTCTTATCATCAGATCATTCAAATAATGATTATATTCATCATTTCATTAAATCATCTGCAGATCATCTCATCTAAATTTATTTCATCATCTCATTTAAAATTAATCCATCAATTTAAATTATAATTTACCAACTTATTTAATTTTATTAAGCCTCCGTGGCTTAGGCGGCAGCACGCCGGCCTCTCACCGCTGGGTCCGTGGTTCAAATCCCGGTCACTCCATGTGAGATCTGTGCTGGACAAAACGGAGGCAGACAGGTTTTTCTCCGGGTACTCCGGTTTTCCCTGTCAAAATTTCATTCCAGCAACACTCTCCACTATCATTTCATTTCATCTGTCATTCATTTAATCATTGCCCCAGAGGAGTGCGTCAGGCCTCGGCAGCCGGCACAGTTCATATCCTCGCCGCTAGATGGGGGCTTCATTCATTCCATTCCTGACCCGGTCGGAGACTGGAAGCAGGCTGTGGATTTTCATTTTCATTTAATTTTATTGTAAGTCATCAGCTTATTTAAATTCATTTAAATTCCATCAGCTTATTTAAGTTACTTCAACTTATTTAAATTTATTATAATTATATTTTAATTATCAGCTCTTTTAATTAATTATCATTTTATTCATTTATTCATCAGTTTATTTAATCAATTATTATTATTATTTCATTTATCAGGTCAGATTATTATGTTTAAACTTCAGATAATTCCTTAAATTATTATTAGAGAATCTTGGATTATAAAACTTACAGAAAATGTTTAAGATCGGTCACTGAGCGTTGCCTTAAAAATCCACCAGTTCCAGGCTATACCCTTAATATACTCAATTGCCATGCCAAAAATACGTTGCCTCCACTAAATCACGTTGGACCTCACCATCCAAAACTTCACCATTTAAATTCACTTCTTCAAATTTCGCATTTGAACATCATTATTATTTCACATAACACCACAATTATTCAGCATACTGCATGAACTTCAGAAATATACTAGACTGGGTTCGACGACCTCAAGTCTGCATCAAAAACTCGCATTGGCAATATTATAAACCTCTTCTGGCAACCTCCCAAACTTTGGCCAAAAAATATCTTAACTCATCACATAGAATGATCCACAAAAATTATAACTGGCTTCAGACGGTTGATGAATATGACCTACAAGAACTGTAGTCAGTATTATCATGTCCAGACAACTTCTCAAACAATAAGAACAATTACCAAAGTAATCGTAATCCAATCCAAGATTTGGTTTAATTCAGAGTACAAAATCTCTGTTAAGATCCTCAACATTTACTTCAAAAAGAACACCCACGTGTTATATTAACTCATATTCATAATATCAGTTCATCATCTGCCTGTAATAAATTTCTAATAAGAAATAACTCGTCGTAAAAGACTCAATTACTTGAAATCCTTATCAAAGGTATAATAAACTCACTCACAAAAGAGTATCAAAATTAAATATTAAATGACTGTACTCCCAAAAGAGTAATGCAACAAACTATTGGATTGGCAATACAAGAATTACGAAATGTAACCCTCCTGACATTTATTTCTGAATTACTGAACAAGGATCAACTAATATTTGACTGGTAAGATATTGTTTAATTCTCTTACGATCACAATTGCACTCGGATGATAAATTGGTATTCCTATAGCGACGGGTAAGGCGATCAAACACCACACAGCTACTCAAGGTAACAGGCCCCGTCTACGTACACTAAGATGATAAATTCCTATAGCGACGGGTAAGGCGATCAAACACCACACAGCTACTCAAGGTAACAGGCCCCGTCCACGTAGACTAATGAGTGAGTGCACATGATTGGAATCAACAATATTCTACTCGTCTCATAAAAGCGATACTGATTCGCTAGAGCGAATTAAATTCCACATCTCAAAAACAATCCAATAAAGGAAAAATCCCTACTGATAAATTCCACATACTCGCTAGTATGCAATAAGCTGATAAAAATCTAAACTACCCGACTGCAGATCTCGAGTTTCGAAATACTCGATAAAAATCAACATGATCAAAAATGCTATCACTTAAGAAAAATAAAGATCAAACTCCAGCTTAATAAAGTCAATAAACAGCGAAAAAGTCGGATAAATGTGTCTGCCATCTCATATGGTAACACCATATTTTAGCAAACTCCTCAAAAAGAAGTAAGAAAATATTCAAGCCATGTCGTAAATAACACTCCTAAAGATATACTAGTGTGCCCAGAGTCATGTTAGAAAATCATATCAGTAATGTCATAGCTCTTACAATACCTTCATATTCCAGACGTTAAATAATTTATTCCAATATCGGCGATAATTCAAGTGTACGCAACAGATTTCTCGAAAGATCGGCGAAATCGTCGTATTTACCACTGGAAATGCATTTGGCCCCATCCAAATGCACATCATGATGTAGTCGTTCTCCTTAATAGGAATCGAATCCGTCACTCTGCGATGCCATCACGTCTCTTCATACGCCTAGCCCCGCATGGTAGAACGAAGTATATCCGTCACGGATATTGTCCAATAATTCCCGCAAAAGTTCAATTAGAATGGGTACCCCATTCTATTCTCGGATGTGTTACGCCACTGTTCAATGTAAAATCGTTAATTGACATTCGCTGATAACGTTCTTGTTCACTGCCAATGAATTGCATCGATGAAAAAATATATAATTTCAGAATGTGTACATGTTCACTGTGTTGGATGTGTTAATTATTTCCATAAGTGTCCATGAAATAAAGTCATTTGATGCACATATCGCTGTTACATAAAGTGCATGAAATCCAAAGTCCCATTTTGCATAATGCAGCAATGTGTAAGTTGCCCCATGGTCGCTTTAAATATGCTCCGTTGGAACACATCATTTTGTACGGCGTAATATCGGTAAAATAACTTTAAGTGAGTCTGATTATCCATTGAATGCATATAAATTGTAAAAGCAATGAGTATCTGGACTGCTGAAAGTCTGTCCAAATATCGTAAACATGAAAATGTCAGAATGCAATGTTCCATTAGATGACCACTTAAGTGTCACAAAATGTCGCCCAATGCTTGACAAGTTCTGCTTCAATATCTGAGTATAACACAAGGTTAATCACTAGCCTCATTGTATTGCTGTTCTATGCGACTATTCGTTGTGAATACTGCCGTAATAATGTTCGTTATTCCCAGTGAAATACTGCTTATTTCTGCTGTAAGTTATGAGCTGGTAAAAGCGTTGCTATCTGAAACATATGTTAACGCAACTCCACTGTTCAAATTAGACTGCTTTCTATCACCGGCCTCCTTCGTCCCGTTCACAGCCATCGCGACACAATCTCCGGTCAGCCTACTCAACTGCGCCGTGCTTTTGAAGTTACAATGCTAACTTACGAAGCGATCCTGCCAGGCAGGTAATAATTACTGCACTGTATTGGATACTGTCACACTCTTGACTTGCAACTTGAGCAGAATGTAATAGAAGACTGATTTCTTGTCACTGCGTGCTGCGACCACTCACCTCGGCAAACACGTGACTTGCCACCCCTCCGCTGAAGTGAGGGTAGCCTCTACTTTCGTTCTCTCTCTGACTTCAGACATTTAACCTCGGCCTATCTTCGGTTATCAAGCCGTAATACTCAATTAAGGAGTTATCCACCTTATCTAATGTTATTATTAATATTCCATATAATTCCTTTCTCTTCTGAGGTTAAATGAGCCTTCATTTCCGATAAATTTTCATAAATATCCAGTACTTCTCCCGTGATTCCGTGCGTTTGAGGGGTAGTGACTTCTTCTTCCTTAGTCGCCTACGTCATTTCCCTCGACGTCCCTGATGCGATCTCAGCGCAACCTTTTCTTCTTAGTAACTAAATCCAACTACAGCTAGCGTAGCCGATAGCCTCGATTAGATATCGGGTACAATACAGGTACCAGTATTGGCCTATTGTTAAAGAAAGGGCAGTTAAATGAGCGGATATATACGTCATACCCAGTTAAGAGGTTAAGAAAGAGCCATTCTTCGAGCACTATGTCCATAATGTATGACAATTTCACCATTATCCACAACGATGTGTCAATGAACTGCCATTAGTGCAAGAGCCGTCAGTCTTTCCTCGTCAGTTTTTCTTCTCAAGTAGCCTATATCTTTAGCCTCTTCAGCGTAGAGAAGCTTCTCTCTACAGAGACTAGTTACTGGAATAACCAAGGAGTAATAAGGAGAGGCCCTAACGGCAAGGAAGTGAAGCCAGAAGTTACTCCTTCACATATGCTCAAAACATTGCGGTAGGCCCATAAGAAAAGCACGTAATGGTGTGACGTACGTACTTAAAAGTGGGGATATTTCGCGTGTGGGACGAAATGTCGACGTGTGGGGCATATGTTTGCACAAACAGAACTCCCACCTGCCAAAGTAATGTCATTTCACAAGTAAATGCAGTTTATTTGCCATTTATTGTGTTAGGTTTTCATCCGAGAGTAGCCACTTTACGGTACTGTTCTAGCATCATACGTTAAATGTTCAAATATTGACACACGTGTCCACCAATATAAGTATTTTGATTGCTAGGAATTAATTACGGATATTTTCCTTCGTTTCTTACTGGAAATAGTTTCTGCTTTTCAATTAATGTGCGGTATTACTGTAATCTAACTACCCCCAATCTATTTTTAATGTGGCTTGAGCTCTAGATTTATTGGTCGTGGGTGTTAAAAGATTGATATGCCATTATTTGCATATTTTAGCGTGTTAATCTCAAACCTCAGCCTAGACCTAGTTTAGTTTGTTACTTGGCCTATTTTTTTAAACATCGTGCTATAAAAACAATAACGCCACCATCCAATTAGTTCACATGCCTTAATATTTTAAATTTATTTAATACACATTCGTGAATAAAATGGCAGGCCTACTGGTATCTCGATAATTATTTGCCTATTATTTGGTAAGTTATAAGTTAAGAACAGTGGTGGGTGTCTGGTTGCCTGAAATTCCACAATAATACAGGTTGTAAAAACTGCATACCAGTATACTGTAATACATTCATTTCCCAAGTGCTATACTATATTTTAGATCGGTGTATTGCTCTAGTTTATAATGTAAAATTAAAGGTTTTACGGCAGTTTACATGATTCTCGAGTGCGACGAAAAGTATTGTGACTGCCGTACACTTCACGCTAGCCAGCAAAGATCAACAAATAATATTCCTTGATTTCCATCGTCATATAGGCCAACCTTACAACTTCGTACTATACCTGCACACGAATCTTTTACTGGTAATCATACTTAAATCCCACTTATAAATAAGTCTACGGTCGTAGGCTCCATTTACCGCTCGAGCCGGGCTAGTATGGGGGCGTGGTCAGTGCTTCAAATCTCCGCATGCTATAGCGCTGGCAGGGCGTCTCCCTATTACTCCTTGGGAATAACTGCCAGGATTGTAAGTAGCGCTCCCTATTACTCGTGTACCCGCACAGCCGTGTTTTTAAGATCCGTGTGCTAAGAATCCGGGTTCTACTATTTACCCGTGTACCCGTGTAATTACCGGTACATACGGGTACACGGGTCGCACCGAATTTTGTGAAAGAGTGCCGTGTCCGGTAACGGTAATCTTGCTCGAACATCTGTTCACGTCGATATCGTGGCGTTTATACATGAATTTAGAAATCGTGTTTGCGTGTGCAATGTGTCCGCGCACGTTTGTTTGAAGCAGTGTAAAATTAATTAATTATTTATTTGATTGATTATAAAGGTTAGTTCCGAGGATGAAAGAGGAGTATAAACAAAACTATATGTAGGGGAATAATAATTTATTATTTGCACTGTCATTTGACCAGAATGAAACTAAACAACAAAATTAAAATATCAGGTGTAGGAAACGAACACAAAATAGAACAGTATAATAAGAACAACAATTTCTAGAATTACGACTCATTGACCAATTTACTTTAAGAAAACTCTGTTTTGGAACAAGAATACTAAGAGGTTTACATTTTCTGGCAGAAGACAATTCCGTTTGGTTGTGACAATGTTTCTAGCAGAGGAAAAGCAACTTTCGGAGCTCGTGGATGTTGCTGAAATACACAAGTATTTTTTCGCTAGAGCAGCAACTGCAGGATATTTTGTGTTCCCTTGCTTTCCACCACTCGAACGGATTCATGTCAAAACGTATCTGTGCCTCCGAAAGAAAATCTTCAAATGGAGATTCAGGGCTGTTCTTTCTCCCACATGGCATTTGATACAAGAACTCCAGGGCACTACTGGTGGAGGGTTGATCGGGATTAACCACGACTTCAGCAGGTGCATCGCTCTGCTGTCTCATCTACCAAATCCTTATACCTCGGGTCGAGGAAAGATGCAATCTGTCTGGCTGTGACAGTACTATCATTTATCCATAGGAGGCCGAACCGATCGTTCAATTCACAGACCAAGGTAGACTGCACGCCCTCTACGAAGCTGTCGTCCGACAACTCCTGGGTGCTGAGGTGGTTTTTAATTATCGTCTGTATTAGTGGTCGGACCATCGATATGGGAGAATTGTCACCGCACAAGAGAGTGGTTACCACTTCCACAGGTTTAAGGACCTTGGTTAAAACCTCCATCTAATGCCACTCCTGTTCAGTTACTTGCAGCTTCTGTGCTGTGGCTTTTGGCGTGCCTGTCCGGTCACCTACGACGTTGCTGACGGGGTTCCTGTTTTTCAAAAGACGCTCGATCATGGCAAAAGTTGAATTCCAGCGGGTGTTGCAGCTCTGAATCAGGGGTTGTTCGGGCATTGAAAGTTGTGCTTGCATTTTTGTCAGCGCACTGGAGGCAACGTTAGAGTGCCGAAAATGGCCAACTATCTTGCTTTCAGACACACATTAGCAGCCATGAGCAAGAGCCGTGCTTGCAGCAAGCTGTACAGAATGTGCAGCTCAAGTCACTTTATCCTTCTCCAGCACATCAAGAGCGCGCACAGCGTTGACGACGTTGTACGCGTTCTCATTGACGATGGCGGTGATCTTGTCCTACACATCCGACATCCCATTCTACTGCAACCAATTGCAATTCCGATGCCAGATTTTCTGCAGTGTGGCGGTCTTCCATTTCATGCGTGGTAAGCGTCATCGTCTTTGGAACCAACTGGGAGTCGATGTTGTGAATCGTTACCGTCAGGAAAGACGTTTGTGAGCGAGATGTCAAACAGTCAGATGTAAGGGCAACGCTTGATGCCGCTGATAGCCTAGTTCACCCCGCACATTTTCTCTGACACCATCGGCTAGTAGGGCCAGTCTCCGCTTAAGGACATCCTCTGAAATACATAAGTAATTGGGCTCTACAACTGCCATGAACTGCCTAAACCCATCACTGGCATAAAATGACAAAGGCAGTTGGTTCACAGCAACCATCCTCGCAAGAGCCTGGTGTATTTCCTCTGAGCGTATGGTATCGTATCGCACGGACGGTGTGCGTTACCTTCCACGTGTTGCCTGCATCGTATCTTGGCTCGGGATGACCATACCTGCTCCTGCTCCTCGTCATCAACATGGTCACCATCTTCAGTGTTTTCCTTTGTGGCCTCCGCTTCATGCCTGTAATAATACCATATAATTTTTAATTTCGGTGCGAAATGAAAGCCTTCACAACGAGGAAGGTCCTGTGCATTATAAGCGCAAATCGTGGAAAGTTGCATTTCGCCGGTACGCGCCACCCCGGCGAATATTGCACTTGACAACGATTGAAATGCACGCCTGTCCGGCCATTTCTCCGCGGAGAGCAGGATGACTCGACTGATTCGCTAATATCTGTAAAATTGTCTATGTACTCAGCACACGCCTCCAGGCACAACCCCGCGCCACCGACGACAAAGTTGCCGGCGTGGCGCCAGTGCGCCACCGCACGCCCGTCCTGAAGCTCCCGTAGGCCGCCACCGTTGCGTTCCCGATAAGCCCATCTGTCTAATTGTTGGGACTTTTTCTAATTTATGGCCCGCGATTTCCCTCATTTTAACAATCCACCATCTAAATAGTATACGTCATCGGAAGAGTTGTATGACTTATGCGAAGAACTGTCGATATTTATTTTAATTCCTTGTAAACGTGTGCGCTAAAGACCGGTGCGCGATGGAGCGTCGGAGCGAGCGGCGGCGTGCTGCCGTGGTGGCGCACTGTAAGTGAATAAGCGAGTGTGATGGTGGCATGAACCGAAAATAATACAGATCGTGGCGAATTAGTCAAGTAGTCTACACTAGACTGAAATGCCTGGGAAAGCGGTAATTTTCAACATATGTCCAGTTCCATTCGGGGAAGGCAGCGCCGTAGCGCACAGTGTATCGAATCCTATATCTAGGTGGAAAAAATTCACTGCCGCAAATGAAAGCGAAAACTGGCTCATTCGATAGTAAACAAACCAGATGGTGGCGTTTGGACTTCCTTTCCGTTGTCTGGTGCGTAGGAGGGACGGCATAGGTGCTGAAACGTCTTCCTGGCAGTTATCAGGTCATTTGATAGGAGGTGTCGGAGTGAACCGAACGTTGTGATTCTAGTGAGATCAACGAGGTGTTGTTTTCTGCGGCTCATGGAATAGTGAAAAGAGGTATGTGTTCTCACTTTTATGCGTAATACAAGCTTTCTGAGCTAAATAAATAATTTACTTTATAAGTGCATCATAGTGCCACTTTACTTTAAACTTCATTCGATGGGAATTAAAGTAGATTCAGGATCTGTAGTGGTTTGGTTGCGCACGAATGTGTATGATAGTTTATTTTCTTATTTTCAGTGACTATGCGAGGATTACTGCGAGAAGAATTTTTCAACGCGTGGCGGTCGAGTCGTAAAGAGGGGCGTACAGACGTCATATTTCAATATGTTATGGATAAATGTGATCCTACAACTTATACTGACACTCAGGTTCAGGAGCTAAGAAACAAAATTAAGTTCATATCCAATAATATTAATGACACGGGGATGGCCAGGGTGGATGGTACTTACCTTTTATTCAGAGGTCCGCATCGCTTCAACAGCAAAATCACCGCCAGATGACATGCCCCAACAGAAGAACACCTAACGGTGGAAGGAAGGTGGAGAAGAAGGGAAGGCACAGGCTCCTCTACAGACACCCCCCAATAACTAATAGAACTGCTGCCGACGAAATAATGCCACAACACTTGCTTAAAATTTAAAAGAAAATTTAATCACTAAAAAGGGCAAAGAAAAATGAAAAATTAACAAAATCATTAAAAAAAAGAAGAAGAAACTCTATGGCCAAGATAAAATCTATCTGGTGATGCATATGGCTTAAAGCCAACATAAGTTATTTACATAAGTAGGCAAGAGACGGTTTAACATGCTTGCTGAGCTAAATGAAAATATTTAATTTAAAATTTAAATAATAATGCCCAAAAGATTTAAAAAAAGAACAGAATACAGGAATTACCAAATGCGAAAGGACTTGATAATTTACTAAGGTATGTAATACCGACCCGACATGCAGAGATCAAGGCCACGATGCAAAACGAAAAATTTAAAATTAAATTAATAAAATAAAATTAGGACCAAGTTACAATTCCACAACTATCATGACGGAGAAAAATTTAGGAACACTCACAAAACACCAAGTTAAACAAGCAAGATTAACAAAAACATACTAAGCTACTAGCACAGCACGTTTGAGTCTCCCGGTCGACGCCAAGAGAATGCACTCCCAAGACCAGAATGCACTCGGGAAAAACAAAAACAAACATGGCCACCAAAACAGACGACCGCATGTCAAATCGAATTACGGCAAACAATTAGCATAAAATTAATTTAAAATCACCAGAGAGAACAAAAAGGGAGAAATGAATTACGCCTTAAAACTATCGACATGAGGCTTTTTAGACTGCAACGGATCGTAAAATAAATAAATAATAGGGCTATCCCAAAGACTACCAAAAACTAAATAAATAAAACTTTACAACGTAAAATAAACTAGAAGCGTGTCTCCAGAAAGGTACGAAGGAAAAGAATAAAATTTACATATCTGGTAACATTAGCAAAACAGAAAAATTAGGCCTACCAGGCAAAACAAAATACAGAATTAAAACATTAATATAAGGCCAATATCGGAGCTCCATAACAAAATATTAAAAATAATAACGTACCTTAAAACTTCTCTGTGGAGACACAATAAAAATAAAATAATTAAAACACAAACCAAATAACGTTATACGGCACTAGATTGCCTCAAAACGGCCCACCCAGCACATGCTTCGTTTGGGTCACAAGCACTCCTGTCTGCATCGAGATGCGATTACTATTCGAATTTCTTCTTCACTGCGAAACGATGAAATAATAGCCTGAAGAGCACAGGCAATTCCCTTTTATCGTATATCCATATTTCGAGGAGGCCAGGGGGTCAAGCCCCCGGGCACGGCGACAACTTTTTCGACCAACTAGCTTGTAGATTTCTTGACGACAGACAATGAAGCTCACAAGATGGCGGAGAATCCCAAGTCAAACACCGCACTGCATTCATGTTAATTGTAAATGACCAATCACAACATGACACATCAAGTAACAATGTGCATATTAAGTAATTAATTTGGCGGTATCATGCATATACAGTCTTTTGTTCAATGACGTAGAATACAATATCCTTCAAACACGTCTCGATTAGGATGAGTTTAGAAGGCACCACAAACACACTCTAGCGGTGAAAGAAAGAACCACGACTAGAAGCGCCGAAGTCCGATAGATACTACCATCTCGTGTTCACAAGCGGAACCAAGCCATCAGGCGGTCCTTTTAAAAGTCGGGGACACATAAATATAGGGGAGATACATATTTAAAAACGTCGGTGCGGGCATTGCACGTAACAGTCTCCCTCCCTTAAGCGTGAACACCGTTCACGAATATGCCTAGGCATAGGCAGTACTCCATAACTAGTCGATTCACCAAGCATGTTTCCAGAAGATATTGTTCACCAGTTAACTCCAATTGAAGGACAAAAACCGCATCGTTTTGGTTAGGAAGAGTGCAGGGTCAGATTACCAGTGAAGGGATAATTGATCACCTCGCAAACCACTTAGTTAACAGCTTCACTGTGTCCATAAGTCTTCAGAAACACAGAACACCAGCACCTGCAGTGCCTTCAGAGTCCGAGACACGTTAGGTAAATTTTCAAAAAGTCCAATGTTGTTAGCTTTAGACGAAGTAGGTGGAAGCAATGTGCCAGATATCATGCGACGAATGGGCAGCCATTTACAAAACAGGAGTTAATCTTATTTCAAAAAAAAAGTTTACAGAAATTACTAATTCTTACTACATTTTATTAAAGAGAAGCAAAGTTGAATTTAAATGAAGAAGGGAAATCCTGACCATGCCCTAGATCCGTGCTCACAATAGTTAATTAAATAACAAGGTTACCTTTTTACAGACTAGTAGTACATTTCAATAATATGCGAGTTGAACGACTATACATTTAGCAGGATCTACGGTAGAGGAATGACCACTCAAATTCCCAAGGAAACAGGTATATAATATCACCATGAGTTAGGTCTCCCACCGAGTCCAACTTACATGCTAGCATCTTCTACGAAAACATCAAAATTAGTTTCAATTTTACAATTTACCATAAAACGGGAATTACCCAACAGTTACAAGTTGTATCCCAGTAGAGTTTTTAAAACCCAATTCAAAATTTCAGAAGGAACAGATGCCTGAAGGCTTCAATGAAGGTTAGGGATACTCTACATTATACAAAAATCGGTTTACAAAATTTATGGTAGCATTTCCTCATTACAATTCTCTCCACCTCGTTTTATGTGAGACAGATGCACTCTGGAAATTTTGTTGGCCTTAGGATTTCGAATAAGAAGAGTAACGGGAGTCAAGAATGCCTCTACATAACAGGGGCCTTTGAAACGAGGGGTTAACTTGCTAGAAACTAGATTACTGACGCCCTTGGGCTCGAAATTGCGGACGTACACAACATCTCCAATTTCCAAATCAGTTGGCTTGCGACAGGCATTGTGTCGCCTGGCAAGTTGGTCATGTGATACCTTAATACTCTCTCTAGCCTTGTCGAATTTCGCCCTCATATCCTCGGGCGTGAAACTGTCTGGAAGGAGATCGTGCAGGTTCCACAGATTAGACAACGGAGAATTAGCCATAAACGAAAACATTAACGAAAAAGGGGTGGCTTGCGTGATCTCATGCACGGCGGTGTTGAAAGCAAAATTGAGCCAATGCAAATTAGAATCCCACTTGGAATGGTCGTCGTGGTGGAAAGCAATCAGAGCAGAACGCAGATTACGATTGACTCGCTCAGCGAGAGACGGGTTAGGAAAATAGGGAGTGGTGGTTTCATGCGAAATAGCATAATCAAATAAGAATTGACGGAACTGATGAGATACAAAGCACTTGGCATTATCTGATACCAGGAACTGACATGGCCCAAAAGATGAAAAGATGGAATTAAGACACTTTATGACGGAACTGGTCGTAGCCTGTCTGGTGGGGAATATCCAACTAAACCGCGTGAAACCGTCAGTGCAAACAAGCGCAAATTGGTTTCCCCGACCAGAGCGAGGGAACGGGCCAACATGGTCGATAAAATGCCTCTCCATGGGTCTAGATGCCGGTTCAGATGACAACAGGCCCACCTTAGTAGAAACCGGAGGTTTGCTAATACTACATGAAGCACAATTTCTAATGAGCCTCCTGATGTCGCCATCCATACTTTGCCAAATGAAGAACTGTCTGATTTTAGCTCGGGTCTTGAATACTCCTAGGTGGCCACCAATAGGAGATTCGTGATAGTAACGAAAGATTTCCGGAATGAGGACCGACGGTAGCACAATTTTAGGTAGACGGTCATGACGAGACGAACAACACAATACACCATCCTTTAGAGAGTAGGGCTTGATCACTTCACCAGAATTGATTCGGTCAATTAGGCTAGATAAGGAGGGATCTTATTTCTGGAATCTCCTCACATCTTCAAAAAGCAAAGGGGAATTGCTGAGAATGACATTGACATAATTTACAGGTGATACAAGGTTTACGGGTTCACATCCTTGAATATCCTCTTCGGCTGTTTCCTCATACATGCGGCTTAATGAATCAGCTACCGCATTTTCGGACCCACGAATATGGTGGACGGTGAACTGGAATGACAGAATCCTAGTTGCCCATCTGCCAATCCTACCAGTTTTACGGGGTTTCCCTAACACCCAGCTCAAG
This sequence comes from Meconema thalassinum, assembly GCA_946902985.2. Taxonomy (NCBI): domain Eukaryota; kingdom Metazoa; phylum Arthropoda; class Insecta; order Orthoptera; family Tettigoniidae; genus Meconema; species Meconema thalassinum. The sequence continues at coordinate 462,370,390 of OX336389.2, read as the reverse complement.
GCCTGGTTATCGGTCTCGAGGAGAAACTTAGTGTGCTCAAGATACATACGGAATTTTTCCAGGGCGAACAACACAGCTAAACCCTCAAGTTCGTATATGGAATACTTCCTCTCTGCGTCCGTTCAGGTACGAGAAGCGTATGCAATGGGTTGCCTACCTAGATCAGACTCTTGCAGTAGGACACAACCAACACCACGACCAGACGCATCAGTCTGCACAATGAACTGCTTCCCAAAATCCGGAATGGCTAATACAGGGGCGTTAGAGAGCGCAAGCTTTAGATCTTCGAAGGCTGCCTGCTGAGAGGGACCCCACTCAAACTTCACAGCCTTTTTGCGTAATTGATTTAGAGGAGCAGCACGGTCGGCAAAATTACTGATGAACTTACGAAAGAAGTTCACCATACCACTGTAACGAGCAACACCCTTGGCGTTCTTGGGTGGTTTAAAATCTCTGATGGCCTGCGTACGAGACCGGTCCACGGAGGTACCAGATGCGGAAACAATATGACCCAAAAAGGAAATTTTGGGCTTGGCAAAGGAAACTTTGGACAATTTGACGGTAAGGCCAGCGTCACGCAACCGATCAAGTACAACTTTCAGATGATCAACGTGTTCCTCGAAAGACTCAGAATAGATCACCACATCGTCAAGATAGTGGTACACAAATTTGAATTTAATTTCTGAAAACACCTCGTCCAGAAGTCTGCTCAACACAGCGGCTCCGGTGGATAGGCCAAACGGGACACGGGCATACTCAAACAGGTTCCAGTCAGTGGAAAAAGCAGTAACATGCCAGGATTCCGGAGAGAGGGGAATTTGGAAGTAAGAAGAATTTCAATCGAGGATCGTGAACACCTTCGCGTTGCGAAACCAACTAAAAAATGTATGAAGGTCCGGCAAAGGAATGGATTGTAAAACAACCTTTTGATTAAGAGCCCTATAGTCGACCACCGGCCGAAAACCACCGTTAGGTTTTGGCACAAGGAATACAGGGGATGAGTAGGCCGAGATAGAAGGCTGGATTACACCTTCATAAAACATCTTATCGATAATCTTACGAAGTTCAGCCATCTTGGGCGGGGCAAGGCGATACGGGCTGGAACGCACCGGCACAGAATCGGTTAGCTCAATCTTTTCTTCCATCAAATGGGTTACACCCAACTTGTCAGTAAATACATCACTATACTCCTGACATAACCTCTTAATGGCATCCTTTTGAAGACTCGTTGAATTTTCCAGATCGAGATCCTCAATAGTCATAGGGTCACTAACAGAATTGACAGCAGGAGAAGATAAAACCGGGTTAAATGATAACTTACTTTGCGGAATAAACTTAAACCATAAGTTGCGAGCACCAAAATCAAGAAGTATACCAACGTGGGACATGAAATTAGCTCCAATGACCACAGATCAGGAAAGATTTCTGGCAACAAAAAATTTAAACTTCCAAAAAAAATTTAGAATATGGATTTTGACTGTCATACTACCCAAAATATTTAAGTTTGAACAATTTGCCGAAATAAAAGATTCATTGTTAGGCTCTAACTCAGGTAATTTGCAAACACTCTTCATAGATAAAAACCAGACCTCGCTTATAAAGGATGCGACACTACCAGAATCAAGCAATGCAGAAACGGGTTCGTCATTAACACAAATTTCAATAAACGGGGATATTCCTTTAGCCACAGGAGAAATTCCAAAATCATTATTCACTCTAAAACGATTACAATTAGATGAGGGGGACACCCGCACCACAGGTTTCACATTATGTTTAGAATTAGGCTGACTTGCCACGACATTGCTCACCGACAGGTTAGGTAGGTCAGCGACATAAGCAGACTTAGCACGTGATGAATTAGTTTTCAAAGAGCTACCAAGATTTTCATTAGTAGGGCGACCAGAAACTTCACAGGGTTTTCCCAAATTCTCATGCACAGAAATATCCTTAGAAGTAACATCCGAATAGGTCTCCACAATATCCCGTCATTGGTGATACACAACTTGGTTATTCGGACACACCTTCTTAACATGTCCTACGCCACCGCACGTGTGGCACTTAACATTGGGTCTAGGATGAAACATAACCTTAGGAGGGGGACGAGACATCAAGGAAGGAGGGGGACAAGACATCAAGGAAGGAGGAGGAACATTAGCTACACGAAGGGAATCTGCATGTTTCACAGCCATAGCCTCTATAATGACCTGTTTTAGCTCGACAAATGACGAAGGCCTGGTACACATAGTCATGTATGACCTATACTGAGGCGAAAACCCATTTACAATAGATGACACCAAATGTCGTTCAGTTAAAGGGGACGCAAATACCTGGGCATATACCTTAATGTCACTGATATAGTCGCAAAGTGACTTGTCCAACCTTTGGACACGATATAAGAACTTTTGCTCGAGAGTACTAAGGGCACTCGCAGGGACAAAAAAAACACAACACTTCCCTAATGAACATGGCTAAGGACATGCGGAGTGGATAGCTTCAATCAGCTTATCGCGCAGCATACCGGATGCAACAGGATACAACAGTTGGAAAATCTGATTTTCCGACATCCCAAAAATCGAGGCATGGTTACCCAATTCGACCACTTGCTTTAAAAATAGGACCACCTGGGTAACGTCATCTAGGTTGAAACTCTTCAACTTAGTTAAGAAACTAGAAATAGGGTGAGGAATCGACCCTTAATTAACGGTAGGGGAGTACGTAGCATTTGGAAAAGAGACATTATTACCAGGGCAGCTCCCTCGCACACCCTCTGCAGGAGACCAAACATTTACATTGCCAGAGAAAAAAACTGGGATGCTATGGGTCGGCAGGGCCCAGGAAATCATTAGGTGACCTAACATGAGAAGAATGACCGTATCCAGGGTTAAGTGGTCTGGACGAGCCAGAACCAGGCAAAATAGGTGCAGGCAAACCACTACTAGTAAAAGATCCCAAAACCTCAGACCTAGTAAACAGAGGTGATTCACGTTCAACCCCAGAAGAACTCTCCAAATTCACAAGGTTATCATTTAAGTCAATTAAATCAAAAGCACTATTATTGTCGGCCATTTTGAAAAACACAGAATGCAGGCAGATAATACAGAAAGAAACAAATTTTAGGAAATTCGAGGACAGTTTACACTTTCACAACAATACCATAACTACCAATTACCAACACCATAGATTAGGTTGACACTCGAACACAGCCACAATACTATACAAAATCATGCACAATGCTGCCCAGAACTGCAGACGTCATCGCTAGCTTGGCTCGAGAAGACGAAGCTAAATTACAATAAATTGCTGCAAACCTCTTGGCGAACAGCTTCAGACAGGGCTCCTCGATGTCTTCACTCGCAGCATGTAGGCTATCAGAATATTAACAAACCCACATTTCCCATGCCAAGAACACATGCCAGTCACTTACCAAGCTTCAATTTTCACCGGGAATGTTGCATCACAAACAGGATAAAAACCAGCATAGACACCTCGCTTGGAACAGGTCACTTACATATCACCACATGGATACTCAGAGGCAAACATGAAATCAAACAAACGACAAGGATCAGCATTAAACAACATCGGGTGCACTGACATGACAGATCCCATCAACAACCGCTCCATCAGCACCAGAAGGGTCCATAAAACGAGCCTGCAGGAAAGGAGGAGGGGATGGCTGCAGAAGCGAACACGAGCGCGATCTGCTACCAAAATGACACCGGGGAGGGCCAGGGTGGATGGGCCTACTTACCTTTTATTCAGAGGTCCGCATCGCTTCAACAGCAAAATCACCGCCAGATGACATGCCCCAACAGAAGAACACCTAACGGTGGAAGGAAGGTGGAGAAGAGGGGAAGGCACAGGCTCCTCTACAGACACCCCCCCCCAATAACTAATAGAACTGCTGCCGACGAAATAATGCCACAACACTTGCTTAAAATTGAAAAGAAAATGTAATCACGGCCGCGGTGGCCGAGAGCGCTAAGGCGATACCTCGTGCCTCGCTGGCATCGGTAGAGCGTGGGTTCGATTCCCACCTCGGCCGTCCTGAAAATGGTTTTCGTGGTTTCCCATTTTCATCACCAGGCAAATGCCGGGACGGTTCCTTTCAGTAGGTCCACGGCCGATTTCCTTTCAATATCCCTTCCCTGACCCGTCCTGAAAAGAAAAGTACATGGCCATTGGCTGCATTAATAAAATTATTTAAAAAGGGCAAAGAAAAATGAAAATTTAACAAAATCATTAAAAAAAAGAAGAAGAAACTCTATGGCCAAGATAAAATCTATCTGGTGATGCATATGGCTTAAAGCCAACATAAGTTATTTACATAAGTAGGCAAGAGAGGGTTTAACATGCTTGCTGAGCTAAATGAAAACATTTAATTTAAAATTTAAATAATAATGCCCAAAAGATAAAAAAAAAGAACAGAATACAGGAATTACCAAATGCGAAAGGACTTGATAATTTACTAAGGTATGTAATACTGACCCGACATGCAGAGATCAAGGCCACGATGCAAAACGAAAAATTTTAAATTAAATTAATAAAATAAAAATAGGACCAAGTTACAATTCCACAACTATCATGACGGAGAAAAATTTAGGAACACTCACAAAACACCAAGTTAAACAAGCAAGATTAACAAAAACATACTAAGCTACTAGCACAGCACGTTTGAGTCTCCCGGTCGACGCCTAGAGAATGCACTCCCAAGACCAGAATGCACTCGGGAAAAACAAAAACAAACATGGCCACCAAAACAGACGACCGCATGTCAAATCGAATTACGGCAAACAATTAGCATAAAATTAATTTAAAATCACCAGAGAGAACAAAAAGGGAGAAATGAATTACGCCTTAAAACTATCGACATGAGGCTTTTTAGACTGCAACGGATCGTAAAATAAATAAATAATAGGGCTATCCCAAAGACTACCAAAAACTAAATAAATAAAACTTTACAACGTAAAATAAACTAGAAGCGTGTCTCCAGAAAGGTACGAAGGAAAAGAATAAAATTTACATATCTGGTAACATTAGCAAAACAGAAAAATTAGGCCTACCAGGCAAAACAAAATACAGAATTAAAACATTAATATAAGGCCAATATCGGAGCTCCATAACAAAATATTAAAAATAATAACGTACCTTAAAACTTCTCTGTGGAGACACAATAAAAATAAAATAATTAAAACACAAACCAAATAACGTTATACGGCACTAGATTGCCTCAAAACGGCCCACCCAGCACATGCTTCGTTTGGGTCACAAACACTCCTGTCTGCATCGAGATGCGATTACTATTCGAATTTCTTCTTCACTGCGAAACGATGAAATAATAGCCTGAAGAGCACAGGCAATTCCCTTTTATCGTATATCCATATTTCGAGGAGGCCAGGGGGTCAAGCCCCCGGGCACGGCGACAACTTTTTCGACCAACTAGCTTGTAGATTTCTTGACGACAGACAATGAAGCTCACAAGATGGCGGAGAATCCCAAGTCAAACACCGCACTGCATTCATGTTAATTGTAAATGACCAATCACAGCATGACACATCAAGTAACAATGTGCATATTAAGTAATTAATTTGGCGGTATCATGCATATACAGTCTTTTGTTCAATGACGTAGAATACAATATCCTTCAAACAAATCTCGATTAGGATGAGTTTAGAAGGCACCACAAACACACTCTAGCGGTGAAAGAAAGAACCACGGCTAGAAGCGCCGAAGTCCAATAGATACTACCATCTCGTGTTCACAAGCGGAACCAAGCCATCAGGCGGTCCTTTTAAAAGTCGGGGACACATAAATATAGGGGAGATACATATTTAAAAACGTTGGTACGGGCATTGCACGTAACAATTAACAAAAACGGGAGAGTGCAGGAAGAACAGTGCCACGTAAAACTCCCGGTAATCTACTTATGGAAGCCATTGAGTTACTTTATGACTCCCAAGGCCCTTTGACATCAAATGATGAAGACCGGTACAGCAATGACTACGATGCTCTGGACTCTACAGAAGAATCAGGTGACGAATGAACATTAGACATTTCGTTATTATTAAGGGGAATGAGATTAATGAGAACATAACTTGACGAATCGACGTTTTATTTTTATTTGCAATGGGAGAAATAGGCCTAATAGTCAATATATGTTGTTTAATTTCCATGATTTTCTAGAGAAATAATATTGTTTTCGTGTGTGAAGTGTGTTTTCTAAAACTGCGTCATAAACAGGACTGAAAAATGACATTTTGTTATAAAGAAATATTGTTTGTATGATTTTGACGAATATTTTTTATTTTTAGAAAATAAATGTTATTTTTTGTGCATATTTCGTTGTGCTATGTTCAATAACAATTAATATACGTTTTTAATCTGGATGATTTTACATACAGCGACTTCGTGTATACCCTCAAATAAGCTGTAACAAGAATACTGGACTGCAAGTCTCATTATTATTCATTTTTCATACAGTTTTAAATAGTATGTTTACCACTGTCATAAACTATACTATACACATCCAAATCGTGATTTGTACTATCGAAAATGGACGATTCTTTTAATGCTTTCGGTCATTTTTTACACCTCCCCTTACCCCTCCGAAGATCATACACTTTAGACGATGCCAGAAATGAATTCAGCGACCTCGAAAACGGTATATTGCCAACTTTTAATGGAATCCCAGCAATATTAACGAAGTTATTAATTTTTTTCCTCCTAGAATTGGGATTCGACACACTGTGCGGTGCCGGCGCGACACCACTTCGCCTTCGGCGCTGACGACATGGCCTACTGACCGAAGGCGGTGGGAGTGTCGCGGAAGCGCTTACGTCTAGTTGTGAAAGTGTGATGTTCACAGAAGTAGGTCGTATGTAAACAAAACCAACGTAAACAGTACTATTTATTGTCAAATCAGAAAGTCATTTCTGTAGGAGGTCGTGGTAACCACTGTACAGTTACGCCATAGCGTTACACAATTTGCATACATAATTACTTACCCGCGTTTGCTTGGCGACTTTTGTTGATTTTCCATCTTCCGGTGTATCATTTTCAAGTGGCGTCCGATGGCTCCCGTGGACCCACCAGCACAGGAATACTCATTGTTTTCGGTAGGAGAACATAGAGAGTAATAGGCCTTATCTCCTTTCCTTTCCACGTACTTCCACACCCAACTGCTCGTTTTCCCCATTTCTCCTCTACTACGCAGCGCCTGCCAGTTTGGTTTGATTACTATAATCGTACTGAACTGAACGCGTGTTCTTCGATCAGGTTAGAATTCTGCCCACTAGGGGCGCCCTAACGAATAAGGGATGCGCGGTGCTGGAAAATTTGAATCACTCGGTGCCGTGTTCATAGTATTTCGAAAATATCCTTTTGCAAAATACGTAGTGTTGTCGTTTCACTTATTCTTCGTAATAGCAAAAACTTTATATTTTTATGTTTGTTGTGTTCGTTTTCTTGATTCTACATTTGTTTTCAATTAAACGGGGCATTAGTGCAACAAAATGTCAAAAACATTCTTCCAAAGTTAAGAAAACGTTTCAAGCACCACAGGGGCACACGATAAGTCATATTGAACCCTTAATATAATAGTCACTATATTAATGTTTCATATTTTCTGTTCTGTGTGGAGAAGAAAGATGAATATTGGAAGGTACACCTGCCAAAATGTTGAAATGAAAGTCTACCTGTAACGAGGAGGGGCGCCAGACATCCTGTATTAACAATATGACAGGGTAAAGTTTGGAATGCAGCTCGGACATAAGAAATTGACAGGACACCGTTAGACGGGGTTCAAGAAACCAAGCTGGGCGCGAAGGCGAAGTGAGTCACCATGAAAATATGTGCTTTGTGAAGAAGACTGAAGACGGAGAGAGCCGAAGAAATCTAGAGAAGAAGATACATTTCGTCGACGCCTACATGGGAGGAGTCTGCAAAATACCGCGAGATTGAAAATCGCGCTAACGAATGAGAAGAGAGGACGCCGGAGGTTTCGCGCTCTTTTGAAGGCACGCTATCAGCATATATTAAGGAGGGAACTCGATACTGATTAAATCCACGATCAAAATTATTCCCGCATGCCAGAGACGTACGCTTCGCATCGATATAAGTTGTTTGTCAGAGCGACCACTGCTTAATAAAATATATATTTTATCCATTCCCACCACTACTTTTTGGCTAAAACCGGATAAATACAGAGTGAGGTGTTCACTCAAGGCTCATTCCATTCTGCTCATTCTACGCTCATCTTATTCTGATTATTATACTGAAGACGTTACCATGTCTGTCGCTATGCAAATCTGAGGACTTAACAATTTTCGAGTTACTGAGAGCAGGAGACTTAAACTTTGGAAGTAAAACTTTGCTGTTTGGAGATGAATTTTATTACATCTCGTGTTTATTATAATTAATGTGATTGCGTGTGAACTTATGTGAGATAGCATACTGCTATAATTTAGGGCAAGTCGACGATTAGTATTGCTCATAGGACTGTAGATGGATGTAGCAATCTACTCGAGCAATCTAGAAAGGGATAACAGTGTTAGAAATTATTTTGAAGCTAACTGACATTTTCATTGAAGCAGCAAGTCAACGATGGAGACCGTGGTATCCGCTGGTGAAGGAAGGATGTCACTACTGGCAACGAGCACCGAGATGATGTTTGCGTGCTAAATGCAAATGCCCAGAAACATCAATTTATGGAGGAGACTGCCGAGGATGAGTACCCAATTAATTAATTCATTATGTAGCTAGCTTTGGTTATCGGGAATCCTTATATATATTTTTGTGTTTGTAGTATTTTTTCTTGTTGTTTGTGGTGTTGTTTTTGTTCTAACCGACTACTAATTAATATGTGAAACTCATCGTGGTTATTCATATCTTTTCTATTTTGCGTAAGATTTGTGCGGGACAGTATATTAAATTTGTACTAGCGTGTACAAAGAGTGTGTATTTTGACAGATACAGCACAGGAATGAACTGGATAGCTGTCGATAAATGGGGCATTTTATAGATAACGTAACTGCAGTGTTGGGGGGGGGATATGGAATTTGTTTTTGGGAACTTCGAGTTACACAGGCTGTAATCTATGCGATATTGCATATTTCTTAGCAAGAAGCCGTAAGCTTCTTTGGTAATCATTATAACGTAAATTGAGCACATAGTTAAATTATTGTTCTTTTTTTTAACACATTTCTGTGAGGTATTTCTGCGATCTGAAGCGTTTTAATGGATGACTAGTGTTAAACCAAGGCATGGGTCTCTCATATATTATTCTGCGCGGGGTATGACAGTGGGTCATTTACCTGTCTGCTGCATGGCGTCGAACAGGACTCTCAAGGGAGAGTTCACTGTTAATTATTCTACGGTCCTATTTTGCGAGGTGCAATTTCTGGGGACAAATCTACGATATGATGTGTGTTTTTATTTCAGAATGTGATATGCTGATTCTACGGTTCTCAAAAGCTAAGGAGCTTTGAGACAATTAAGACCTGCCTGGTTTGTGACACAATGATGAGGGCTGTTTAAAGTCCATATGCTAGCTCAGATCTCAGATAAGGATAGTCAGGCAATTAGTGGCCGAGGAGTGTGCTCTTAAGATAAGGATCAGTTTTGAAGCCTGTATAATTGGAAGTGAATTAGATGATTAAATTTTTGAGAGTTCTCCGTGTCAGAAATGCAGTTCAGGAATATGTCGATTTGTGTTTTCATTTTCATGTTTGTTACTGTCTCATAATTAATTTAGACATTTTTGATGCATATTTTTGGTGTGCTAATTGTAACTTTATAAGTGTTCGCGAAACAGCCGGTTTACCCAAGTGTTTGTTGCGGGTGGCCATGATTGAGTATTCATTATGTGTGTCTGTAAGACCTAAGTTTTTAGGCAGTTTGATTTTGTGTGCGTTCACACCTGTGTAAGACTTCAAGCGGAAGTGATCTTGTATTATAATAAAGGGTAGCGTAGTCGGTTGGTATTTCATTTCTTGTTAGCCATTGTAAGTGTGGTTCCCGGTGCCAAAGTCTGGTGAAAGCGATCATGTGAAACTCATCGTGGTTATTCATATTTTTTCTATTTTGCGTAAGATTTGTGCGGGACAGTATATTAAATTTGGATGCGCGTCCTGCGACTTGGATCAATGGAAGCGTATCTCGTGACAAGTGTACTCATTCTAGGCTAAGTCTTGTCGTATTCGTCATACGCAAACACACAACAATTAGTAAAGTACAGACGAGATCCGTGTATTTTGTTTGTTTGACAGCATTTTGCAGCAGTAATTTTATTTCTGATAATAACTGTTTGTTTTGATTGTTTTTGTGGTTTAAAAAGGGTGTCATAAGGGAGATTTGTGTTATTGTTGTGTCTATTTTATCGGTATAATATAGTTATTTGTTTGTTAAATTTGGGTCATCTTTCTTGTTAGTTATATTCTTCCTATGTTACCTTGAAATTTATGGGAGCAAAGTACAAAATATCCAACCTCACGACGATGAACTGTACACCCCCGAAATTAGTATCGTGTACGCTTCTTTCAAGGGGGACAATATATACCCGTGAAACCCGTGTACGCGGACCTTCATACACGGGTACACGGGCGGTACTACTCGTGTACACATGTATTTACTGCTACACGGATTCTTCGAGCGTACCTACCCGTGTACACGGGTCCCGGGTTAGACGGGTACACGTCAATCCATGTCTCATCGGAGCCCTAATTGTAACGAGTGTAGCAATGTTTGGAAAGGAGGTCTTGTCGATTGTGTTTGAGAACTTCAATCACAGTCATTGGTTGACTTTCCGTTGAGATTCTGCTGTTCAGATTCCACAAACGCCACTCTGCCTCCAGAATGTCTTCGTTTGAGTTTTGAAAATCACTTTTGTAAAATTCAATCAGCTTCACAATGTCACCAAAATCTTTCTTAACTGCATTATGTGGCAGCAGACACTCCAAACCCTGTAGCGTTTCCTCGTTTCTTGAAAATTTGCTTTTAAGATTACCGGATATCTCATCGGGTTATGGAATGAAAACTGCTCGTCTGTAGTAGTCCTCAGGTGAGGTGTCTTTGCGAGGGCTGCGGGAATGTCGCTTACCAACCAGGTGCAATGCTAGACTTGTAACATCGCGATATTTCTGTCAGACCGCGAGGGCAACGTAAAACTCGTCAAACGGTCGAGAACGGAGGCAATTGCGTAACATCGTGATGTTTCTCTGGATCCGACAAGGACAATGGGAGTCTTGTCAAACGGACAGCAAGCGGCGCTGGTTGTGTAAGAAAGTGATGGATTCCCGTGCCCGACTTAATACACAATGGGAATCTCGTCAACAACCAAGAGTGGTGCCAATTACATAAATCGCGATGTTTTTTCGTGTTCTACCGTGAAGACTACGGGAATCTCGTCAAACGGTCGAGGACAGCGCCGATCGTGTAACATCTCTATATTTATCCGTACTTGACCGCGAGGAATATGGAAATCTCGTGAAAATCCAAGAGCGGAGCAATCTCTGGGCATTACTAGCTTATTGTACACAACACGTCATAATAGCTTTAAGAACTCATTCTTTAGTAAATAGTAATTCTTTATTTAATTTTTAGTTCTTTGATTGTTGTTGATGTAGTTAATAATTTCTTACTTTTATTTACTTATTTATGTATACTTAGTTCTTTATTATTTCTTTCTAGACTTCTCCATAAAATGTTCTCTTTAAATTGTATAGGTTACATAATAAAGTAAGTTACATTTTAATCAAACCAAATAAAATATGATCAGAGTTTTTATACGTAAGTAAATTCTATTTACCACTTTAAACACCCCTCATTGCTTTTTTACCGCTATTTTTAATTTGTATTTGCCGAAAATGAGGGTCCCCAAGTATAACACAGAAATTACAGTACAAGTGTTATTTTAGGTTGCCCAAATATTTGATGAACAATGCAATGAGTAAACACTGGCTGACGTCCTTTTAATGAAAATGTGACGGGACATGCTGCTCGAAAACGTTTGGAGGGATGAAAGAAACAAACAAAAATTACTGTTTCTTGGACGAGTAATTCATATGTTACAAACCTACTTACTCCTTGGCACTGCAGCCCGTGAAGGGCCTTGGACTCTCGTACAATAGGAGCCAACTCTCCTATATCCATTGCCTTGCTTCTTCATCTTTTAACACCAGCGGCGTAGCCAAGGGGGGGTTACAGGGGGTTAGAACCCCCCCCCCCCATTGGAAAATCGGCATGGTTGTGATTTGTGTCTGTTTCACCACCGCGTCGAATACTCGGTGATATACAGTTGCCGCCTTTTGGCCCGACTCCACATTTGAGGTTAGACACGTCTTCATGACAACGTGTAACCACAATATATCTAAACAGTCGCGAAGCTTCGCTCATATTTTCTACCGATGCGCGTCGCGCGTCATCAATGCTCTTACGCAGCCAGCAATCATGTGCCGACTGCGCTGTGTAAGTGAATGTTATTGTTGCTGGATTTACTGTATGTTAGCATTGTGAAACAGTTATATCTTTAATCATGTGTTTTACAAGAGGAGATGTGCAGTGCAATCAACAGATCAAATATTAAAAACCATATTTCAGTGTTGCTAAGTAGCGGCTTCGGTGGCGTAGTTAGTAGCATGCTGAACTGCTGAGCCCATGATCGAGGGTTCAAACCCGGTCGAAGTCGTCGGATTTTTTAAGAACGTTAAAATACTTAGTAAAAGATCCACTTACTAAACTTTTGTGAAGCTAAATTTCAAGGTTAGATTTCGTTGAAACGTTCTATCAAAGTTCCAACGTTCACCACTAGGTGCTAGTGACATCTGGTAGCGAAAGTTGGAACTACTTGAAATTGAATGGAACTTGTAGCTCACCGCATGGGTGTCTGCTTGAAGCAGCTACAGCCTCTGGCAAGTCGAACATGTCCTCGGACAGTCCCGGCACCAAATGCCATACGCTAAATAAAAAATCACAGCCAGTCTGAAAGACTAGACGTTGTATCATTTCAAATGACACATGCTACAAATGCTACACATGAGAGAAAGGCTCAGGACTCTTTCAACAGACTGCATTACCCATTAACTTAGGCTTCCCGCGCGGGCACCTCTTTAAGTGTCATGGGAAGAAATGTGTTTCTTGTACTTGTATTAGAGATGTGTTTGGTTGAATAAAGCGTAAATTGTGTACTTTTTGATAGCGGTTTTGTGGCCCATCATCCCAGGCAAGCCGGCGGAAACCATTGCCTCCCTGTCAGAAGGATCATTTGGCCGTAAATTCGAATAAGTGTAAGGATGTAGTATGAGTGTCCAGATTTAGACAATAGCCTACTCCATGAAGGGGTCATGACTATGCCTTATATGTTTGTTTAATGAATAGTGTATCTGAAATAAGGGAAGAATACTGATTTACAGATTTGTGGAGTGAGTTTCTGATTTTTAAATAGAGTTTATGAAATTTAAGGTAAAGGTGATGGAGAGGTGAACATGATTAGACAATAGCCTACTCCATGAAGGAGTCATGACTATGCCTTCTGTGTCTGTTTAAAGTATAGAGTAACTGAAATGAGGGAAGTTTACTGAATTTGGTGTTTGTAGAATGTAATTTTCGATTTTAATTTGGGTTTTCGTGAAGCTTGTTGCGGAGTTGTTATTTCTCTGAAAAGGAGTGTTTTTGCCCCAGGCAGGCTTGTGTTCGATCTGGCTAGACTAGTGTAACGGTAGAGAGTTGGGAGATGAGTTGTAGAACCTGGGAGCGAGCAGTGGCGGGCTGAACGGGGGGGGGGCAATTTTTTTGAGTGAGAGTAGGGATGGAATATTGGGACTGGTTCGATGCTTTGCTCTGACATCCTGCACACCTCTTTAGGAGGCACCCTGTATTCTTATATGGCATCTTGTATATCTCTTTAGAAGTCACCCTGTATTCTTGTGTTCGCTTTGCTCAAAGCCCCAGGTCGCTCGACGCCAGGCCTCTTTCAACAGACTCCAATAATCATTAGCGTCTGCTTCTCGCTCCCTGCGTGAGCATGACGTCACGTTCCCGCGCAGCTGCATGACGTCACTTCCCGCGCGGCTGCATGACGTCACGACCGTCTCCGTGTCCGTGTCCGTAACGCATAACGATGGACCCCAACCATAACGACGAAGTCGACAAGATCATTTGAAATGATAAAATAAAGTGTTGCTAAGTAACGTATAGGATCGCTTTTCAGTCGGCCAACGCGAGTGTACGGTACCCAATTAGATTAGGCGGGGAGTTGGACTACAATTTACCTCCTAGTGCCTGAAAAAAAATCATGAAATGTTTATACACTTATTAAAACGTTTTATTAAGTGTATACATAATTATTGTATTATGAATTACACAAGGAGAATAATTGTTACTCCTCACCCAATCTTGTTCAAATAACAATAAGAAGACACCTAAGTTTCAAAAGGACCCTATAAGGTAAGACTCTAGCTGTGGATTTTAGGCTATTATTATAAAACTTTTCAAACAAACAACGGAACTAGGTCTTTAACTGGTTATAATTCAATAATAATGTTGTTTGTTTTACGTCCCTTTCAACTTAGAGACGCCGGGGTGCCGGAATTTTGCCCCGATGGGAATCTTTAACGTGCCAGTAAATCTACAGACACGGCTCCCTTGCATTTACGCACCTTCAAATGCCAGCTGACAGCGCCAGGATTAGATCTTGCAACCTTGGGCACAGCAGGTGAGAACGTTACCGCTGAGCCACGCAGCCATTCGGTAATAATTCAGAAGCATGTCTCGGTAGGACATCTATGCATGGCTTCGTAGTCGTTAGCATGCTGAACTGGTATGCCCAAGATCGCGGGTTCAAACCCGGCCGAAGTCGTCGTATTTTTAATAGCGTTAAAATCCTTCAGTATCCTATGCCTGAAGCCGGCGGGCCCATGTCATAAATTTATGGCATGTAAAAGAACCTACCACTACAATGGTAGTGTGTACCCAAAATTTGTAGGCTCTATGAAGTTCCAACGTTCGCCAATGGGTGTCAGTGACTGTGGCGTCTGGTAGCCAAAGTGGGGAGACTACGGGCGTTCAATTAAAATAATATCAATGCATTTTGAAAATTAAGAAAATTAAACGTAAATGATGTCATCTCAAACACGTGCCAATATTTTAATTTTCAGGTGTAGAAAATGGCATTCAAATAGTCAGAGAGTTGATTTAATAAGTAAGAATGTAGACTATTTTGTACAATAATATAAACTTTTTCTCGAATCCTTTTGAAGTAAGCCAATTTACGTCGTCAGGATGTTGTATGTCTACCCCTTATTATTCCCGTTTTCCAACGAGGTCGGGGATGAGATGCGATAGAAGTCGTTGTGGCGATGTATTTACGGCCGGATGCCCTTCCTGACGCCAACCTCATGAGAGGAGTTAATGAGAGATGAAATGAATGATGGTGAATGAAACTGGGCAAGGATGTGGAAGGAAGCGGCCGTGGTCTGTCAGAAGGTACCGTCCCAGCATTTGCCTGGTGTTGAAAATGGGGAAACCACGGAAAACCATTTCAAGGACGGCCGACGGTGGGGCTCGAACCCACGCGTCTACCGAGTCAGCAAAGAGCTTGGCCCCATGACCTAATGCTGCGCTTTAGCCAGCGTAGCCACTACTGTCGGTTTACGTCGTCAGGATAATGCTCACAAACTTAGATGTGGTACACTGTTTGTTAAATCTCTTATGAAATATCTGGTCTCCCACATGACTGCTGTGAAGGTACGGTACACAATATTGTTATTGCTAAAATTATTTGTAAAATTGACATTGTATTATATTCTCAAATTCAGGAATGCAAAATCACAGAAAAAATACGAAGTACTTACAATTGAGACATTTAAGACCTTAAGCTCTTTTTATACATTTCGTTTCACAAATCACACGGATATTTTTTAAATTAATTATAATGTTACTCAATTTTACGGAAGAACTAGCTTTTGATATGGTCATGAATTTGATATATCATAGCAATTTACAATATTATACCCATATACTACTAGTAACCCACCCCGGCTTCGCCCGGTATCTTTAACGGTTTACCCAGCGTAAGCTTGAAAGGCGTACGGACGGCAGTCCCAGACGCAATTCAGAAAAGCCGAGGTGAACAGCTAAACTCCAAACACATATACTCTTCTCTGAAATCTTAACTCGACACGACTTGAAAGTTGATGATGGCCGAAGCTGGGGTGATCGTCTCGCTCCCTACCTCGTAAACTCGCTCCGAAGCTAGTAATTTATATTTCCACTGGAGATTGTTGGCAAAAATGAAAACGAAAAATTAAAGATAGAGATATGCTGTCGCGGACATTTTTGTAGAACTTTTCATGCCGACCAATTCTTACACTCATAGTAGGCCTATATAGATACTTTTAACGGTTTATCCAGAGTATGCTGAAATGGCGTACGGACGGCAGGTTTTTCTTCGACTCGATTCACTGAAATCGTTACTGCTCGGCTTCCTGTGGTCACAAATGAATGTTTCCTACAGAAAGCTTCCGCGAGAAATCCTTTAGAGAATGGAGGAAACCACATCAAAACTCATCCAGTGGTTCTCGAGATTACGCGTTACATCCAAGAATCGGGGCCTCTCTTTTATACTACAGTATGTCGAGATGCCCGCGACTATCATTGAAACAAATACATGAATTTATAACTACGTAAGACTCATTAAATACGTCATACAACTGTACCTAGGGATACTAGTAGAGGACTGAACTAATAAAAACAGATCATTTTTTTATGTTCCCATGAATTAAAAGTGTACATTATATCAACATTGTGATTTGACATGACTTACGTCTACAATGGAAATTAACACTCAGGTGAGTTAAAATTCATAAAACCCCTACAAAAGTGAAATCATCAGGTCCGCGAATAACGCGCTCAAGGCAGTTGCCGGCTTGCTGGCCGCCGCGAGCGCTCGTGTCGCTCCATCTACCAAAAGGATACAATTTCGTAACACAGCGAGCTTCGTGACTGTGTATTTTAGACTGTGATAATACAACTGATGATTCCACTTTTGTAGGGGTTTTATGAATTTTAACTCACCTGCCAGGTTTGCCAATCTAATTTTCCCCCCGCGAAATATAGCTTATTTCAAACTGGGGCTACCGACAAATAATTTAGAATCCCACATAGCGGGACAATATTAGCTTTTTTATCTTTTCTTGGCGGGAGGTGAGTTATATGTAAATTAATCTAGTTTTTTATATAAAAAAACCGCCTTTTTTTAAGGACTTAGAAAATTATATGGGTACATTGACACTATTTGTGGGATCGTTATTAACTTCTTGAGCATGAGAACGCCCTCAGCCGAGTTGCTTCGTATAATGTTAATACAGTATACTGTATGTCCAACAATTCCCCGAATTACGGTTATCTCCCGGTTACAAATGAGTGAAATTGGTCGCATGTGTAGTGTAAGCAACTGAACCCTTTTTTCGGCTGCAAATAGCATTTGTAAGGTAAAAAGGACTTAGTGGGTGACAAAAAACTTCGAAAATGATATTTTAGGCGTTCAGGGCTAATTGCAACATAAAGCACAGGATCGTGTTGAAAAAATTTAATAAACATAAAAATGAGTAGCCAGAGGCGGTTCTATCCCTGGGCCGGGGGGGGGGGGGGCAGTTTTACTGAAATAATTATTTTAAAATTCCTTGGTTACTAAATAAATTGATAATTTTACAGATACAATTTATCTGATATAAAACAAACTAATGCATTTAATTAAGTTAATTTTTCTTTCAATTTCAAAATTTATATATTTTATTATATGTAATTTAAACACACAATTGAAATCGGGTATAAATATAATATTTTTTAAAATGCGTAGTGCTTACACCAAGAGTATTAAACTCTTTTCCCAACTTTATGACATGCAAGTTCAGAAGTTTCCAATGTAGACAAACCTCCATGCGATACAAGTGCATCGATATCTCCCCAACTCTGTGACAAAAATGTGAGTGTAACTGTTTCTAATATAGACGAACTAGTACCATTTTATATCAGTGCATCGATCTATGATGGTCCATGCCAACCATGTAAATCAGTTTATAAACAAACGTTACTATACAATAAGAACAGAAGTTTTAACAGCAAATGGTTTGATAGGTATACATTTATTGAATACTCTGAGAACAAAGATGCTGTTTTCTGTGTCGTCATTTTGTTCAAGCATGCTGAACATGTTTTCAGTAAATCTGGATTTTGCAATTGGAAAAGAATATGAGAAAAACGTGCAAAGCATGCTGATACTGAATGTTATAAATCTTCAATAGTAAAGTGAAACAGTTTTCTGGTAAGTGAACATAGCGGCACAGTGATTTCGAAGCTTCTTCAAGGAAATTCATAGGCTATATGCTGATGACATCTGTTTGATAACCCAGGACTCCAACTTCACCGATGCTGAAAATACACTAACTGCCGACTTGGAAGTCTTGGACACATATTTCAAGAAATGGTGCCTCCGCCTAAATTATCAGAAAACGGTTGTATCCGCATTTCACTTACGCAATAGGTTCTCTAATTACAAACCAGAAGTTAAATTCAGAGGACAAACTTTGCAGTTCTGCAGCATGCCTAAGTACCTTGGGATAACACTTGATAGGTCCTTGACCTTCAAACAACATCTCACGAACGTGGCCGCAAAGGTGAAGACCCGTAATAGCATCATTCAGAAGCTTGTTGGTACCTCCTGGGGTTCCAGCGCTCAAACTTTACAATCAACTGCTCTGGCACTGTCATACTCCGTTGCTGAATACTGCTGCCCATCTTGGCTAAACAGTGTCCACTCCAAGAAGATAGATGTGCAACTTAACCAGACAATGAGACTGATTACGGGCTGCATACGTAGCACACCCACTACATGGTTACCTGTTCTAAGTAACATCCAACCTCCAGCTCTTCGAAGATCAGAGGCTCTCCTGAAGACCTGGAAAACCATTCAGAAGAACCCCCAGCTACCCATACATACTGATGTAGCAAAAGCAGGTAATCAACGGTTGAAGTCAAGAAAACCACCTTGGCGCTCTGCAGTATTTCTTGAAGACTCTTCATTTAACATCTCAGAAGCATGGAAAACTATGTGGGAAGAATCATCAGTATTCAATGCACATCTGATTGAAAACCCTTCCAACCGGATAGAAGGTTTCAAACTCCCCAGACGCCAATGGAGAATCATTAACCGGATCCGTACAGGACAAGGCAAATGTGGATTCCTGCTTCACAATAATGGGGTTGGGTTACTTCGGCTAAGTGCGATTGTGGAGCTACCCTGCAAACCATCGGACATATTGTTGGTGAATATCCGCAACGAGCGTTCCAAGGATCAGTAGGTGACATTCATCATGCATCTTCTGAGGCACTTCAGTGGATTGATAGCCTGGATTTAGAAGTTTAAACCAAGAACTTGTGTTTATGACTATCTATATAACTGTATATATAACTTTATATGTAATGTATGAACTTTTATTTTAACTCTGTATCATCATACGTTAAATAAATAATAATAAATAATTTCGAAGCTAAGCGAGAAACCTCTGGTTATATTGCGTAACCGCTCAGCTGTGGCAACAATGGCCCAAGTCGCTACTTTGTGCTCGGCAAGAGGTCATCGCCAAACAGTTTCGGATGATGATAGTGTTAATAATAAAGGGAATTTTGATGAAATTTTAGATGTAATTAAACTAGAAAGTGAAAGCACAAGTAAACAGTCTACCAAGGAATGCAACTTACTCATCTAAAGATTCTCAAAATGAATTTCTTGATATCTCAGCTAATATAATAGTTGAACATATTGGAGTAGAGACGAAAAAATATAACAATGGTTATGTTTCCTTAATCCTGGATGAAGTTAGAGTTGTTAGTAAAGTGGGACAGATGTCCGTATGTGTCAGATATGTAGGGAAAAATTCTATAGAGGAGCGTTTCATTGGTTTTATACATTTGTCTCAACTGAATGCTGAATTTATAGCTAATTCAGCTTTAGAGTACCTTGTTTCAGTGGGTTTCGATCCATGTAAGTGCATTGGACAAGCATATGATGGAGCCGCGGTTATATCAGGGAAAATAAACGGTGTGCAACGTTTATTGCGACAAAGGGTCAATAACCCGTGTGTTTACGTGCATGGTTATGCACATCGCTTAAATTTAGTTTTGGTGGACGTTTCAAAGCCAGTTTGTAGACGTGGTAGGGGACACTTTTGGTTTACTGGAAGCAATTTATGCTTTTCAGTCTGTATCTACTGTAAGACACCAAAAGTTTGTTGAGATACAGAGTGATCTTCATCCAGGAGAACGTGTTTTAGAGATACCTCTTCAAAGTGACACGTGATGGGTATGTAAATATAGAGGAGTAATGTATTTTCAGAAACGTTTTGCTTCAGTTAAAGCAGCTCTAGAGTATTTTTTAAAGTCAGCTAACAAGAAAGAGGCAGCAGAAGCAAAAGGTTTGTTGAAACAGCTTTGTAAAGTGAAGATGATGTTTGTGTTACCAATCTTTTCTGATATTCTCGAGCTTGCCAATAGAGCCTCTATGTTCTTACAACAAAAACATGTGGACTTAGGAGGGGCACATAGATTGATCTATGGTCTTGTAAAATCGTTGCAAGAAAAACGAAATGATGATTATTTTAAGGAACTATGGGCGGTTACATGTGACTCTGTTCAGTCGTTAGGCGTGAAAGTTTATAAGCAATCTAGAGTCTCAAGTATTCCAAATAAATTTTCAGACTACGTTTTATTAATGCCAGTCTCTGCGGAGAAAGAAGAGGAAAATGTCACATTATCAGAGACATGTAAAAGAAATCTTTTTGAAATAGTAGACAACATGGTAGAAGAGTTACTGCGTAGATTTACTGAAAATGATTTTGTGTGCAATGCAATAGATGCCTGTAACCCAAGAAGTGAAAACTTTTTAAATTTTGAATTTATATATACTCACGTTCTGTGAAAGTATAATCTAATCTTCACAGACCGTAAGGTGCTACAGACTGAAATCAGTTAAGTTAAGAATGTATTTAGAGTAAAATATCCCAACACTTCCTCATTCTTTTTTTTCTGAACTTCTGAAAATGGAAGTTGCTTTTCCACAGCTACTATTATTTTTCAAGTTGATGCTGACTCTTCCTGTGTCATCTGCTTCTGCTGAGCGCAGTTTCTCTGTCGTGAAACGAATAAAATTCTATTTAAGAGCAACAATGGAAACAAAGAGGCTTTCCAATCTCGCAATTCTTTCAATTGAAAGAGAATTAAGTGGAAAATTACTTCACGACCCTTCTGATATAGTGAACCAGTTTGCCCAGAGTGGAAACAGAAGAATAAATTTATGTGACAGTGAAATATGCTATTTTTTACCAATGATAGTTTATAGCCTACTTTTCTCATTTTGCAAAAATGAGGAAATGTAGACTAATGAGATCGATCCGGGAAAATGTCTGCCCCCCCCCCCCCCCCCAGATTTAAGCTTCGAGAACCGCCACTGTGTAGCCTATTGTATAATTCATAAATCAACATTTCTTTTAGCGTATGGCTTTCAGTGCCGGGAGTGTCCGAGGACATGTTCGGCTCGCCAGTTTTGTAGCTGCTTCGAGACGGACACCCAATGGGCGAGCTACAAGTACCGTTGGGGAGGAAAGTTGGAATGGAAGGTCGAGGAGTTGGAAGGTAGCGGCTGTGGCCTCTAGTTAGGGACCAACCCCGGCATTTGCCTGGAAGGAAGATGGGAAACCACAGAAGACCATCTTCAAGGTTGCCGGCGGGGGGATTCGAACCTCCTCGCCTCCCGGATGTGAGCGACTGCCAGCAGTCATGCCGTAACGACCACGGCTAACTCACCCGGTATAAATCAACATGATACACCGTGATAGGACATGCTACTTTTGCTGAGACTTCTGTATGTGTTTTCTCTTTTGAAAGATACGCAGTCTTCATGTTGGTAGCACAGATGGATTCGAGTTTATTTTGTTCCTGTCAGAGGAACAGGAATGTTCTAGATTTACCATTTCAGTCAAAAATTAACTTCATATCTTACGGAACTGTTTTGTTGTTGTTGTCTTTTGTGCATATTGTATTACTCGAAAACTTATGGAGCGAAATACATGAATTTTTTCTTGTGTAATAATATCTCATTGAGAAATGGAAATATTTGTAGAGTTGTTGTTAATTCATTTCAGAGGCTTGATACATCTTGGTCATTAACCCCGTATAGTTGGGTGTGTGTTGAAGTGGTCTGGCAACCTGCATTGCTGCTATGATTGTTGTAATGTGTGTAAATGTATCAGGGACAAGGATGGGGTAGACGCTCCGGGACTTGAAGTAAGACACAATCCCGGAAATTTCCTGTAGGGAGTGTGAAAAAAAACGAAAAAAAAACACACTCAGGATAACCGCTGTCAGCACCGGGATTCGAACCTACGGTATCCGTACTTACTGCAGCTGCCCTCGCAGCCATGGTGCACGTTTGACGAGCGCGACTACACCGCGGGACGAAATGCTTGTAGAATTTGGAAGGAAGGAAGCTTGTAGTTTAACGTGACCGTTAATCTTGAGATCATGAGCCACGGGACCTCCTTTTTACGTGGAATCCGAACCACAGGGCATGGCATTTCACTTCGAAAATCTCACATGCCTTGACCGGGAATCGAACCCGGACCGCCTTGGTGAGAGGCATACAGCTAGACCGCTGAGCCACCACGCCCCCCATAAAATTTGGCTTCGAGTATCTATTACCCCCCCCCCCCCCCCATCGGCCGATCCTGGCTACGCTACTGTCTAACACCCATCTTCCTGAGGTCCTCCTCCACATCATCTAACCAACTTTTTCTTGGTCTTCCTTTCAATCGTCTCCCGCCTGGCTTTTCCTGATATGTCTTAACCACTCAGTCTCTCCCTCTTCAGGCATTCTTTCCACATGTTCTAACCATCTGAGTCTATTGATTTTTATTTCAGAAGCAATGTCCGATTTCCCAAATAGGATCTTAATTTCTTCGTTATTCCTTATTCTCTACAAACTATCAAGTACAGTACACTGCATATTTATGTACTATAATCCTAAAACTGTAATTTTAACTTAAAGAACATAAATGTAGCCTACAAAAAGCTTCTTGAATTCGTTTGACCTTCAAACCCTTTCAAAAATATGTACTGTAATTAGTAATTACAATACAAAATACTGTAGTATTAGATGTTCATGGTTTAACCGAAGAAATTGTTGTTCTTATCAAAGAGTATAATTGAATATTCTTGTGATGAACGTTAAGAGTTGTACGCTATGTAAGACGCCTCTTTTGCTACGTTTTGTTTTAATTCCACTTTTGCATCCAGAGGAATTGATAGGAACATCAGAAAAGTACGCCCATCCACCATCTTGAATGTATGGATTCGTCTATCTTGCGCCCACAACCGAGAAAGCCTCTTACGTGAGTCTATATATTTTGCTGTGTTTCGTCATTGTAACTTTAATACAAAATAGTGGATTGTCAATATTAATGCCTTATATTTTCATGATTTCTCTGAAGTAACTAGCAAAGAAACAATTCTCCAATCCAATAATAACCTACACCACTCAATCAAATTCACTAAGGAATCCGAAACAGATCGAAAAATAAATTATCTCGGCTTAACTATTGAACGTAAAGAAAACGAGCCTTCATATTCCATATTCCGAAAGCCACACAAACCTCGAATGCAATCGACAATCAGTCTAATCACCCCAGTACGCATAAATTAGTGGGGTTCAATACTATGGTGCACAGGGCTTTAAACATACCCATGTCAAAAGACAATTATAATAAGGAAATAAGAACCATTAAGCAAATAGCAAAGGAAAACTACTTAACGCCAAGGAAAATAGACCAAATTGTAGCCAAACATAAAAATAAAGATAAAACGATTCCAAAACCGGATATTAATGAGAAAAAAATCGCGCGGTTCAACTATGTGAATGCGAACACATATAAAATCACTAATCTATTCAATAAGCAAGGCATAAAAATAGCATTCACAACGAACAACACAACAAGTAGGCACCTGAAAAATAGTAATCTAAACAAACAAGACCCATCTTCCCGTCAGGATTCTATTACTGGTGTATTCCCTGGAATACACGTCTAGTCAGAGTTAGCTCTTGCTGCTCTTTGCCTTTTACCTTAGCTTAATTTATTCAATTTTCTTTCTTACAGACACCATCAGCGACCCTCTGTATTCTATCTCTCTCAATCCATGTGCCTAGGTTGTTTTTTAAGTTTGTTCTAGATGTGTATCTTCTATGGAATCTACCTAGCGGCATCTTGCGGCTACCCGCTGAAGTTCTTCAAACTCCTCGAGTCAAGATGACACACACACCGATCCACCAGGCGTCGTCTTCGTCGTCAGCTAACATCTCCCTGAAGACACTGCTCCATGAAGAAGAATATTTTTTGTATAAGGGTTTTTATTTTTTCAATGTTTCCCATTCTGTCATAAGCTCTTTTGTTTCCCTTCCCTCTCCCCCCCCCCCCCTTGCCTACCGAGCTCTGTCGTGTGCGCTTTTGCTCGCTCTCACTTCTAGTCTAGTCGTCAAGTGAACAGTTTGGTGCTCCCTCTTAGAGGCCAGCCTCCTGTCTCTATGAGGCAATTTTAAAATCGACGCCATATCTGATTTTTAATATAATGGTTACCAGGAACCATCGCCTGCTCAACATGCAAAGTAAAGTACAGTGATTTTAAACATTTTAATGAGTTTTTAATCTAAACTGCAAAGCTTCAATGGATTTATTCTGATTTTCTAATATTGTGCAATAACGGCCACCGCGGGATTTCCTGTCATGTTCAAGATAACGAAAGCTTATTTTCGAACATGAAATTTAGTACTTCTTGTACGATATAAAAGAGATTCTTTCTCTCACCGTGGGATTTTTGTTAAAACTCAATAATAACTTCTAAAACTTAACTTGCCTTCGAGGGATTTCTACCACTCCATCTAACTGTCATTACAGTTCTGGAATTTTCCATAAAACTTCAAACCGTGAAGCACTACTCCCAATACAGTCAAATTTCTGAAAACCTTAAGTTAGCTGGAACTATCCATTGCACCTTAAAACTTGATCAACGCACAAAACATGATTAAATTCAACCAAGTATCGCCATAAACTGCAATAACTTTTCTCTTGTTCTATTAACTTTCAGTGCCACAATAGTGAAAATCTTAACACCTGTCAACACACTTTAGTGCAAAACAGTGTCCGTTCAACTATCTACCGCGCCGCGTTTGATTGGGAGCAATAAAACTGGCCAGAACTTTGAATTCCTATCTCCTTTCCCTCAAATACCTTTTACTAACAAATTTAAGTTAAGTTAAATATCTAGTTACAATTCTACGAGGCCTCGGTTAAAATTAAGCGCCTTCCCATTTTTTGCTCCATGTACCATGTATTCACTCTGCTTCAATATATGTGGCTAGCCCACATTTTAATATGTATTGTTTTTCCCTTCTAAAACTAGGGAGTTCTACTTTTTTCCAATTATAAAATAGTTATCTAATTTGTGTAATCCTGCTCCATTAGAATTTGCAATTCTTCAAATTCCACTTAAATATTAGTAGTTATAGAAACTACTTATTAATCTTTCTTTTCTTATCCTGCTGGCTCAGGAATTGTTAACTTTCTAATTATTAAACTTTCGTACCCGGTTCTTTTGCTCCAGGCTTCGTTAATTCGACCTGACCCTTTTGAATATAACATTTGTTAACTTCTGCTTAAATACTATCGGTAAACTCCGCTTGTAATTTTCCTTTTTCCTCCTGTTACGATCAGGAATTTAATCTATTTGTTCATAGCATTTTCGCTCAAAAAGGGCATTTTATAAGTAATTGGTATCCTAAAGACCAATATAAGAAATATTAATCTAAAGTTTAATACATATACTAGTCTCTTTATATGCTTTAATTTTTCAATTGTAAGCACAACCTTTTAAAATCCTTGTGTGATTTTAGTGCTTGTAATAGGTTCGAAACCTGTACATTATTTAACATTGTTTACGTATTGTAAACCTCTTATTATTAGGTCTAAGACCTTGAAATCTTACAAATAACTTAATTGTTATTCTCAACTCAAAATAAGATCACAGATCTAAGTACTGTTAAACATTTACAATTCTATCAATTGTTAAATAAATTCTTTATTGTTTTCCGCTTTATCTCTCTTGCTAGAATCACGGTTAGGCAGGACCTTCTCTTCCCTGATTCTCCTCCCAAAAGTATTGCTTATTTCAAAATAGAATAGGCAATCTCTGAATCAATAAAAACTTTACCACTTGTTGCGTTTAAAACGAAACTTCAAATAACAACATTTGCAAAGTTTCTTTTAGCTATCTTGGCTAATTCTAGTAAACCATTGAGGCAAGTATAGCTTGCTCCGCCAGCTTCCTATTTGTGGAGATTTCTCTCCGACCTGTGGTCTACTTTCATAATTTTGGTTTTGCTTAAGTTACGCCTCAGGTTTTCCTCTGTTCCAAACTTTTAGTCAGCACCCTGCTGGGTACGAGTTTAGCCTGCTTTGGATGCAACAATTGGTACTTTCTTGAAGTTTCTATTAATAATAATAAAACGATTTCTAAAAGCAATAAAGTGCCTTATCGCTTCCCACACTGGGGGCATTCGGCCGTTCTGTCAGAGATCCAAGTGTCTAGAAACAAAATTATCACGACAAATTCAAAGTCTTCTAGCATTTCGAAAGGCTTTCTAAAATCTTACCCTTTTGATTAAAACTGTCTAAGTTCCTTCCTTTTGGCATACCTGGTCTTGCTAGTGTATCACCCTTTCCCATAGTACCGAAAGATCTGCTCGGGAGGGAAAGAGCACTTAGCGATTGCTCGCAGGCGACCTCAGCTCTCGCTGCACTCCCCGTTTACCGTAGACAGGTCCCCACTCATTTTTGGTACTTCACTAGCTTTGTGAAGTGGAATCGTTTGCTCAATTCGTACCTTTCTTCTGTTTTGTGTTGGATTCTCTTCCTTTATACCGATACTTGTTTCCACTCCTAAATCCACCTCCTTTTCTCTCTCATAATGTTTCCTTAGGTAGGGTTAGTACTCAGTAATAACCTACCAAAAGTTGGTCCCAGAAACCCGAGAGAATCCAAGTTGTCAATATCTTGCAAATTACTAATACCTATTTTGAATTTTTCAGCTATAACTTTACTGTGCAAAGCTGGTGGAGGAGAAAGAAGCCGCTCCTGTCTCCTTCAGTGTCTATCATTTCCAACCTGCTCGTTGCTTCCAACCTGACAGCATTCCCACCAACTCCACAATATCGTAAGTTGTACTTAAATTTATCCACTTCATTATGGCCCCCGACAAAGATAGGGATGAAAAGCTCACCGCCAAACGAGCGTCTTACAAGGGACAAATCACCCGATTTTAAAAAATTATAAAAGATCTGAACCCTACAGAATCTCATTTAGATATAATAAAACATCTCTTAAAAGACTATGAAAAAGCTTCCGAAAATTACAACACTGTCCGAACAGAAATTGAAACTTGCATGTTCAATCAAACAGACGATCGAGTAGAGGTCGAAAACCAATTTTATTAACGCATAAGCGCTGCCTTCAAAATAATTCGTTAACTTGAGGAAGATCAAAAAAATCACAGTCAGTCTGAAAGACAAGACGTTGTATCATTTCAAATGACGCATGCTACAAATGCTACACATGTTAGAAAGGCTCAGGAGGGCTTCTCGCTTTGCTCGAAGCCCCAGGACTCTTTCAAGCGACTGCATTACCCATTAACTTAGGCTTCCCGCGCGGGCACCTCTTTAAAGTTCACGGGAAGAAATGTGTTTCTTGTACTTGTATTAGAGATGTGTTTGGTTGAATAAAGCGTAAATTGTGTACTTTTTGATACCGTAGCGGTTTTGTGGCCCATCATCCCAGGCAAGCCGACGGAAACCATTGCCTCCCTGTCAGAAGGATCATTTGGCCGTAAATTTGAATTAGTGTAAGGATGTAGCATGAGTGTACAGATTTAGACCATAGCCTACTCCATAAAGGGGTCATGACTATGCCTTATATGTTTCAAGAGTTGAGTGCTTTTCAGTCGGTCAACACGAATGTACCCAAAAGAGATGGGTTATGCCCTAATCCTGAAATAAATTACATGAGATTAATAAAACACTAGGATGACCAGTTTCGATCGTCAAGTGATCATCATCAGATCCGTTACACTTAGGCTACAAAATCTATGTTTGAAATACAGGTGAAAATATTTACAATATGTACAATTATTTAGTTGCAGTATTGGTACTGCAACTGTCAGTGTATGCTAAATGCAGTATATATGTTAGGTGAAATGCTAAATGGTGATAGCTATCCGGAGATTGTACTTTAGAGAGATTATATGGTTGTAAACTATGGTTAAACTATAAAATTTTAGGCTAACTACTTATCTGATTGTCTTCCGTACTACAGATACTCGCAGTTTTCGTGCTCACTGGAACTCACTGTGCGGTCGACTGCGGTGGTTATCTTAACGACTGGTTTTTCCCTGCCTTCTCCCCCCTGTCCTACGTGCTGTGGGGAGTGATAGCGATGTGTTTATGTGAGGTGTTGCCAACCTAGATAAGATGTATGTTATTGAATGAGGTGGGTCTACAACTATTAAAGACCGTGGATTAGCCCTCGCCACGCGTGGAGCATAACCCATTCGAACTAAGCGTTGACGGTCTTATGAGGACGTCCTGGCACCTTTAATACTGCCGCGAATATGGGCCTTGGTTTATTGCAGAAGAAAAGTACATCGTACACCTGATCCAGATAACATTTACCTATTAAAAACCGCCCAAATTTCCCCCCCCCCCCCTTTTTATCTAGCTTGGCTGTGTCGCTAAATTGTGTTTTGTTTCCGACAGGGTGTGTTTTTTAGTAGCGTGAAGAGGGGTGAGCTCTCCATGAACGTGTGTTCATTTAGATTGTTGGGATTGTTTCGTTTGGCTAGGTGTATCACGATTGCTTCCTTTATGTCAAGAGCTCTGCCTTTCGATTCGTGATGGATTATTTTAAGGTCCGACTCTATGTTGGTAAAGCTGTGCCCTGCGTCACACATATGTTCGCACACGGCTGAATGTGTTCCGTATCTTATCGCATTCCTATGTTCATTATAACGTGTGTCTACTCGCCTTCTACTCTGCCCGATGTAATTAGCTTGACAATCGGTGTCTTGGCACGTTATAGAATATACCCCTGACCTTGAATACGGGTCACGTTTATTTAGATTACTATTTAGGGGGTGCCTAACGGTTGTGTTTTTCGTCGTGAAAGCTATCTTTATGCCTTGTTTTTTGAATAGGTTAGTGATTTTATATGTATTCACATTCACATAGTTGAAACGCGCAAATTTTTTCTCATTACTGTCCGGTTTGGGAATCGTTTTATCTTTATTTTTCTGTTTGGCTATATTTTGATTTATTTTGCTTGGCGAGAAGTTGTTTTCCTTTGCTATTTGCATAATAGTTCTTATTTCCTTTTTATAGTTGTCTTTTGACATGGGTATGTTTAAAGCCCTGTGCACCATTGAATTGAAACCCGCTAGTTTGTGCGTACTGGGGTGATTAGACTGATTGTCGATTGCATGCGAGGTTTGTGTTGCTTTCCGGAATATGGAATATGAAAGGTCGTTGTCTTTACGTTCAATAGTTATATCGAGATAATTTATTTTCCGGTCTATTTCGGATTCCTTAGTTAATTTGATAGAGTGGTGAAGGCTATTAATGGATTGGAGAATTGTTTCTTCGCTTGTTAGTTCAGTATCGAAGATGCAAATTACATCATCTACGTATCTTTTCCATATTACTATTCCCTTTGTTGAAGTCTTTTCTAAGAACGCATTTTCTAGTGCATTGATGAAGATGTCAGCGATTAACCCACTTAGTGGCGATCCCATTGCTAGGCCTTCTCTCTGTGTGTATATTTTATTGTCGAATTGAAACACGTTTTGGGTGAGAACGACCCTCAGTAATCTCACAATCTCTTCAGTTTCTTTTACCGAATTGTTGGATTTTAAGTTGTTTTCGATAGTGTTGATTGCTTTAATAATCGGAATATTGGTGTACATGTTAGTTACGTCGAAGGATACTAGCCTGAAGCTAGGTTTCATTTGTAGGGTGTTCAATGCTGTTACTAGTTCTGTTGTGTTCTTTACAGAGTTGTTTTTGTCGTTGGAAAGGCGGCATTTTAAGATTTTTAGTAACTCTTTGCTGATTTTGTAATTAGGGGCATTCCTACAATTGACTATTGGTCTAATTGGGCATTCCTTTTTGTGTATTTTTGGTTGTCCCCCTCAATTACGGTATTTTCGGGTTCATGTTTATTAGTTTGGATTTTTCGGCTTTGGTCAGTATGTATTCTGTTTCTTTTAGCGCACTTTTTATTTGTGTTTGGAATTTGTTGGTGGGGTCTTTTGTTAATTCCTTGATTTCGTTGTTGTTTAGGAATTCGACTGTTTTTTCAATGTATTCGGTTTTGTTCAAAATTACTGTAGTGGTTCCCTTATCTGCTTTTGTGATGATTAAGTTATGTTCTTTTATTTTTTGTTTCAATGACTTTATTTCTTTGAGTTGTTTGTTGTTTTGAATGTTATTGCTATCGCCCTCTCGTTTGAGGATTTTTTTGCTTCGTTGGTGGCGAGATTTTTGGTTAATTCCCTGTCTTCTGCTGGAAGCTTGTGACTGGCTATCTCAATATCTGTGATTAACTGTTTTATATTGTGGTTCGTGTGTGCGTCTGTGCAGTTGTATTTCAAACCTTTGTCTAACATATTCATTTCACCTTGAGAAAAGGTTACGTTCGTTCTGTTGTTTACTCTGCTGTGGAAATTGAATTCATTGTTATTCGTGTGTTGTTCGTTAGATTGATGGTTCTGTCTTTCTCCTAGTTTTCTTAATTTATTTTCTAGCGTTTCATGCTTCCTCTTTGCTCTGATTTTGATGGTGTCATGTAGGTGCTCGGTGAAGCTGTCCCATTGGGCTGCGTGCCAGAAATTACTTAGTTGCAATTGAATGTCG